>CM040127.1:300383584-301070741 GCA_022559845.1 Amorphophallus konjac
GTGGCCTGCGGCCAACCCTCTCTCTCGCCCCTTTTCCTCCTCTTAGCGGGCGCGGTGGTCGGACGGCCACGGTGGAGGTCCGATGGCCTCGCCGGCGAGCTGCGGAGGTGGAGGATCGCGGCCACATCCTCGTCGGCTCCGATCCGCGGCGCGTGGGGATGTGGGGACGTGAGGACGGCGTGACCCTCAACGGCGGTTCGGCACCGAATCGTCGACATCGTCGCGCAATAGGTAGGGGGATGGACTCCTCACCTCGCTAGGATCATTTTGGCACCACATGCACGTCCATGCGTCTTCATTTTCCTCGATTTTCGGGCAAAATTCTATGTTAGCCTAATTCAGTTTAATTTTGTGAAATTCATGATTTAAGCTTTGTTATTTATTTTTAATGGCATGTGTAGCTGTAGAATTTTTGTATGGGCATGACATATTGTTTTATTTTTTCTGTTCGTTGCAAGCCCTCCGGGCGGTGTTTTGGCCAAGGCCGAACCCGACTCGCCGTCACGCCGATATAGCGGCCATTTTCTGACCGTTCATGTCCATGGGCGCGGCCCAATGGAAACCGTGTAGTGTTGAACGGCCATTGAGAGACCGTCTATTTTCCCTTGGCGCGGCCTAAAGGGAGACCGTGTATTGATGAGCGGCCGAGGCTAGACCGCCCATCTCTGCAGATTTCAAAATGCATTTATTTATGTGATTATGCGTTTAATTATCATAATAGAGTAGTCTTCTCGTTCCTTGTGATAGAACCACTGGTCGTAGCCCTACGACGCGGTCGACCCACCAGGGAGAGGTGGTAGGGTATCCCAATCAACGGTTTCTAAGCTAGTTCCGTGGGCCCCCGGCTTGGCCGTAGCGTCTTACGGAGGGGGAAAACTAGCTGGAGGACCTGGCTCAGGCGAGAGTCAGTGTGTGCACACGTGGTCAGAGACAGGGACTGGCACTGACGAGTGTCGCTCTGACTAGTTACTCGGTTCGGTACTGATATTGTTACGCCTCCCACGTGTAGACGCGTACACGTGAGTTGCTTGAGACGCAGTATAAGACGTCGTGGATGCATCTGGTTTCGATCTTCTGGTGGTCCTTGTCTTCTCCTGTCACTTGGAAGTGGTGAGATTTACTTTATTGGTGGATTTAGTTTCTTGACGCGAATAACGAGATTCAAGTGGCAATTGGTTGGCTGGTTTAATTGTTTAGTTAGACTTACAGCTTTTGTTTTAATTATGCCATTTGCCTATTTATTGTTTAAATGCATGCTCTAATTGCCTTTTATTTGCATGCGTGTGTATTTAGTTTGAGGTAGGGATCCGCGTGACCCCTACTGAGTCTGGCTGTGACTCACCCTTTCCTCTTTCAGGTGAGCCGCCCCAGCCTCCCGCCGGTTCTTCCCGCACTTTTGGAGACTGAGTCTAGCGAGCCAACAGTGGTCGGTTCGTCTTTTTATGTACTTTTGACCGGGGTATGCCCCGTGTAGTTGTACATTGGACTTTTGCTTATTTGTAAATCTGGACTAGTGTATATATTTTACCACTCTGATATTTTAAATTGCTTCCGCACTATATTAATATTGTGGCTATAATTAATTTTTGCGCGTTGTAATTCCAATTCGTTATGCAATCCCTTGACAAACCTCACTAACCCTTACGGGGCCTCATCAGCCTCTTGGGTGGCGTCCCCAGTTCTTGGTATCGGTGTATCGATTTTATTGGTATATCGGTATCCGGAGCTCTGGGTCGTTACAGCTGCAATGAGGGCTTGTCGAACTCCTTCATCGAGGGAGAGTATTTCCCAGACCGTGAATCTCGTTGGGATTCTTTTAAGCTGCTCCATGATTCTGCTAATGGCCTTGACACTGGCCAACCGCATTTCTTCAGTCCTGTCCCGCTTGATATTATTTCGCGGTCGAGGGGCCGGCTCGGGAGGGAGGCCGCTCCCTTCACCGGATGCATTCTGGGCTTGCGTCACCTGCTGGGATGGTTCTCTTTCTTCCATGAATTTGGCATGATTTGGGGTGTTATCATCTCCTTCTTTTGCTGGGGGAGGAGCAACTGCAGATGGGATGGAGGGACCACCCGCCTTCTTGGCCGGCCGGCTCTGGGGCAGTGCCGGTTGCTTGCCGCTCCTTGATTGTACGAACTCAATGAACGAAGGGGCACTCTGGCCGCTTGGGTTTTCCGGGTAGAGGCCGGAAGGAGGGGGAATCTCTACACCTTTGACCTCTGGTTCGAGTACACGGTATGTTGATTCTCCCTTGAACAGGATGTTGCGGTCGAATTGCTGAGGGCGTCCCCATTTCTTCCCCGATCTAGTGGTGTACTGGGAGGTAGAGGCCTCGGCTTGGTCAATCTCCACCAGCTCGAGACGGCCTTCCTCTTCTTCCTCTTTCAAGGACAGGGTGGTGTCGAACAAAGCTGACAGGGTGTTGCAAGACAGCATGACTTCCTCTTTCTTCTCGGCCTCGGCCTTCTTCTTGTTCTTCTTCTTCTTCCTTTCTTTAGGTGGTGGTTGCTCACGAGGGAGCTCCCCCCACAGAGGAGGCTCTTCTTCCGCTCCCAGCTCACCTTCGGCCCCAGGGGAGATCTCTAGTGCCTGGAGCTGCTCCCAGGGGAAATACTCCTTGAGCTCGACGGGACGGAGCTCAGGCTGCTTGTACTCCTCCTTTTCCTCAATCTGGGCCTGCAGCCGCTGAACTGCGGGGCTGGCCTCCTTGCGCATCCGCCTCGGGATGAGCTCTTTCTTGTTGTGGGTCAGACGCCTCACGACTAGCCTCGGGGCTGTGTCGTGCCATACCGGGGTTATCGGTGGCTGTGGGGGCCTAGGTGTAACACCCTTCATGTGAATTCCCGGACTGGGCCAGGGTGGTTGCCTTCTTCTTCTAGTCTTCATCGGGACGGACTGCCAACCTCCTTGCTCTTCGGCTGGCCCTCGGACGAAAGCCTCATAAGTGTGCAGGGTGCTAGCTTCCGACACCTCCTCAGGCAGCTGTTGATACAGCGACACCATGTTGACAGTGGGAACCAAATTAGGCATTTCATGTGGCTGCGGTGGCTCCACCCTGAGCTCCCCCATGTCGAGCTCTCCCTTCTTAATCAAAGACTCAATGATGTCTTTGAAGATGTAGCAGTCTTCAATGCTATGCCCGATCATCTGATGATACGGACAGAAACGAGGGTCGTCCTTCTTTCTCAAGTCGCCTGGTCTCTTCGGCTCTGGGAGTGTGACCTTGTTGTATTTGGTAGCCCATTCGAACAATAGCCGGGTTTTGTCCCGACAGAATGGGTAGAGTTTGCTTCTCATTTTCTCTCGCAGAGAGGGACCTTCTCGCCGATCGGCGGGCTTGGCTGGAAGGGATTTGGCTGCTTCTTTTTCCTTCTCACTCTGCCTTTCAAATGCCTTGAAGTCTACTGCATGAACCTCCTGTGGCACCGGCCTTTTCTCGGCTTGTCGAGCCTTCTGACTGGATGCGACTGGGGTGGAGGAGTATCAGGCCAGGAAGGCCTCGATCTCCGCCACGATATTATTCAGGCGATCAAATGACTTCACCTTAGCGCCGATCATCTTTTCCAGGACCTCCTTCTTCAGGTTCTGCTTACATATTTGCACCGCATCTTCCTGGTGCAATGGGCGCTTGCACCTCATACTGAGGTTCCTCCATCTTCTGATGTAGTCCAGCGCATACTCATAAGTCCTCTGTCTGGTGGCGTAAAGCTCCGCCATGGTGACTTCTCGTTCCGCTATGTAGAATCTTTCTTTAAATTTCTTCTACATGTCGAGCCAGTCGACGATGGACCCCGCGGGCAAGCCCGAGTACCACTCGAAGGCGAGCCCTGTCAATGTAGATCCGAAGAACTTCAGGAGGTAGGATTCGTCTGCAGCAAGATCGCCCATGATGTTCACATAGTAGGCAATGTGCTCCCTGGGAGACCCTTGCCCATTGAACTTCTCGAACTTTGGAGGTTTGGTGATGCCAGGTGGCAGCTTCTTGGCAGCATGGTACGCCGGATAAGGTACCTGGTACGCGTCAAAGGGGACATGCTGATTGTCTCCCCTCTCCGCGAGCTTCATCTCTATCATCTGTTCCAACATCAGTTTACTTACAGCCGCTGGGTCGGCCGGGCTTGGGTAGAAGTGAGCCGGCTGAGCCAATGGGGTGGTCAGCACCGTGGCTTGGGGTGCGGCAACAGAACCCTGGAAAGTGAAAGCTGAAGGCGCAACTGGCGCTGTAGGCTGCGGTTGAAGTGGAGGAGCATTCCCTCCGTAGTTGAGCGCCGGCGAGGGTGCCGCCACTTGTGGAGATGCTTCTGAAGCCTGCCCATTGCCCCCAGGGGTTTCAGGCAGTGCTTCAGTCTGTCCGGAGCTGGAGGGTTGGGAGTTCCTCTCATTCAGTTGTTTCTTCAACAATTCAATCTCCTGCTGATACTGCTGCATCATGAGCAGTACAGCGGGGTCGTTCAGAGCAGAGCCGGGAGTACCTCCTCTCTCTTCAGCTGGAGCCTCTTCAGATGAGGTAGATGGCAGGCCGCTAGTGTCTCCGGCAGTGATGACATTTGCGGCGACGGTGGTCAGGAGTTCTTCAGGGGCGGCGTCATCGACACGGCCCTGTAGTATCTCAGTCGCGGCCCTCCCTCTCCTGGTGAGGGGGCCTGGTCTTTCGGCCAGCCTGGCCATTCCTTCGGGCTCAGTGGGTAGGGCCCCATATCGGCCAAAAACCCCAGCCATGTTGCAAGAGTAGACCCTCATGTCTCTAGTCTTTCCTGATGCCCTTCTGCCTGATCGGCCAGGGAAGGTCAGTCTATCAAAGGCCGACCTTCGCAACTGTGCTTCTTCCCGAGGCGGGGACATGTAATAATCTTCCGGTATGTTCCTCGACTCAGCAGTTGGCGGGGATTGAGGCTCTCGCACTTCTGGGATGCTGGCTACTGCTTGCAATAGCCTCTGGCGCCCGAGTGGGGTGCTTGCCGGGCCATACAAGTAGGCCCTCATGACTCCATTCACCTCCTCCTGTGAGTGGAAGGGGGTCGGGGTGTATAGCACGGCTTCATCTTCACCGTGTGACCGACGGGATGGGTGCCTTGATCCGGTGAGGCCGTGTCGGGGGCGCCGGTGATGGGCGTCCCTTGGCAGTGACGGGGCGGCAAGCCCCAAGTGGCATTCTGCATCTGTTGGCCCTGCCGTACTCTTCCTTCTTTGTCTTTCAAGGCAGACTTGTTCCGGCCCAGCCTGAGCCGCTGGAGTATTTTGGGTACCCTTGGGCACCCACACCTTCTTCCTCTCTGCTGGTTGGTAGGCCGGCCACTCTTCCGACCCCTCAACCTTGCTTGGCTTCTTCTTTTCTTTCTCCGCCAGTGCCTGAAAAGAGTTCCGCACCGGCACATTAGGGACGACCCGATCCGGGATCGCCTCCGCCCTTCGTCCGTTCAGGTGCACCCGGACGCTACCGACAATGATTGATTTGCCGGAGTTTGACATCCACCTTCCGGAGGGAGTAACCCCCGCCTAGTTCTTGCGGCACCTCCTCCGGTGCGATGCCGATCCTTGGTTGGACGGGCCAGCAGTGACGCGCACATGGTGCACAAGGCAACTCATCGCCTCGGCCGAGGTGCGGCCACCGGTTTGGGCCAATGGGCGGCCAACAGCAGTCTTGGCGGCGCCCGGGGTGAGGGTGCCTACTTCAGCAGCATCGGACGCATCCACGTCCAACAAGTTCACGAACGCTACCCCGAGGAAGTTGGGGAAGCTGACAACGGGAGGGAAGCTCCCGTAGCGAAGCGGGATGGCTAGGTAGCCATCCCGGGCATGGCTCTCCACGGTGAGAGGACCGAAAGTAGCCGCCATCATCTTGCCTAGTAAACGTCCTGCATTTGCAGATCAAACAATTAGTCTTTCAAGAAGGGACCGTAGGGCCCTCTAATCCGGTGAAGAGATGAAGGGAAATTTTTGTCCCACCGGGCGTGCCAGACTTGTGGACGCACTTTTTATCAATTTCGTTTATTTAGTGCGTGGGCGTGCCAGTCACAAAGTGACGGTTTATTCGGACTTCGTGGAAACCCGGGTGCGCGCCATTTGACTGATCAGACGATTGTGTGTATCGCGTCGGGACAAAAACCCGCCGCGCCATAAAGGTCACGACGTTAATTACATCCCCTCGGAGAAGGGAAAACCCTTGATTAGTCGCCAGGAAAAGAGGCCCTACGGCCATAAAACTAACAGTAATGAAAACAAAATATTGAAATTCATGAGTTGTATGGAAATGTCCCTCGATAGGGTGAGAATGCTTAAATCATGTCTGTCGCTCACCGACCATTTTGTGTTCGGACGAAAGTCCGCATTGGAAACATGACAATAGCGGATACGAAACCCGTGAAAATGTATGCCAAGTATACAGCAGATTTGATAGAAGAGCGGGATCAAATCCCAATGGAAACGAATCCGGTCTGACGGATTATCGGCCCAGGGCAGTGTCGGATTACGGCCATATCGGGATGGTTCCCAAGGTCTGAATCCGACTTAGAGGGGCGACGTTAATATTCTTTTCACCGGGTTCGGAGGAACAAGGCTTACGTCTTGGATTTCTTCAATGGAGTTAATCTGGGTTGCTTTTGTCCAAATGACCTGGTGATACTGGACTGAGGGCTGATAATTCAGATCAATGGAAGAGCCAGAATCCACTCTAGCGTTTTCGATGCCATGGTACATTATCTGCCTTTGCTGATCTTCTTCATCTTCTTGGACAGCTACATCGAATCATTTTTTTTAATTCCTGGTTAGTGCTAACATAATTTTCAGAAGCCTTCCTCAGTTGTTCAAGCTTATTAAAAACAAAATGGTCTGCAGGAGCCACTTGTATCTCTCCTTTCCCACGCGCCATGGAATTTATTATATATTGCAACTTGGAGACATTATCAACAACATAGAAGAGCTTGTCTGCAGGATTTGGAAAGCTATGCCCCTCAACATCCACTTCTAATTCTTTGAAAGGGGTTTTGATTGTAGCCACTTGGTCAAAGGGTAGCTCTAATTGCCTTTCCAAGAACAGCTTCTTACCCTTGTATGAGATCTGCAGTTCTTTAATATCTGCCTCCTGCTTGAGAACCATCTCATGTTTTGCATTCTTATCTTGAATAGCGACTCAGTGATTGAATTAAATCATCGCAAGTGCTTTGAGGTATATCAGCCCAAACCAGACTTCAGTGTCTCTTTTTTTATCAAGGAATCACAAAGCCCACATTCATATTTCCTATTTTTTTTATCCCGCTCCTGGTAGTTTCAGAATTATTCGGCCATGGCATTTTTGAATTTCAGCCCACAGTGAAGCTTTCTTTTAATCCACAATGAGATTCTCATAACTTTCCTTCTGCTCTTTTTTTTTGTTGCCAGCCGATTTCTAATCCTCATATGTCCATTTCTTCAACCGGGGGAGGATGATTTAAGGTATGCAAGTTGTTCCAAGGTGGATATGCATACAAAATCCCAGTGCAAACCATGCATAGTTTCAGAGCATGAGATGGATATGCAATGGTCCGAGGTGTTCCAAAGGGAATGGGTGCACATGTCACACAGAAGTTCATTCATGAAAATGCTTGAAGTGTGAGTGTGGGGGGGTTCGTAGAGGCCCATTATGAGTTCAGATGCTACTGCCACTGCATACATTGGGTTATGTATGCCATGTGGGGTTGTACGCAAAATATGCTTGAATTCTGTCCTGAGTGGCTATGCAGAAGAAGACACCATGCAGTTTACAGATAACCTTCCTGCAATTTAGACTCAGTCCAAATAAAAAAAAACTGATCATTAGCCCCTTTTGTTACCCCTGCATGACTGAATTCTCTCATTCACAACTGCATATACATGCAAGGAGGCTCATGACAGCAAACAAGCTATTATGGATCCAGTGCTCAACTACCCATTTGCTGATTTTTTTTTTTTAGTAATGAAATGTATGAGGCTTCAATGTGCATATGTAAGGCATGCACTGGATTTGGATTGATCCATGACTTCTTTGTTCGCGAAATGCATATATGGTCCATGATATGAACATGCTCAAGGCTTAAATACCGGAATTCAGCAGACCAAGAGGAAGGGGTGAAGGGACAAGGGAAGATGCAATGAATTCAATATGTTAATCCCTTGGGATGGAGAATCCGGCTGACATGCCAAGGATGCAAATGCAAAGGAGATTGCCCTAGCATGCTGACAGAGGGTGGATTTACAATGATTATCATGCTACTTGAAAGAAGGATGAGATGCTAGGCAAAAGGAGAGGCCGACCCCTTTACTTTCTCCTCTTCAATTTTTATTTAAACCTCAATCTTTACCTGTATTAGCTCTCAATGATCCTCAGAATCACAGCTGATCGTTATGCCTCTTGAATTCCAATGCACCGTAATTCCAAAATTTATTAGCGCATGCCCCTTGACACATGTTGGTTTGACTGAATTTCAATATTTGGATTTAGGCATCACGGGCAACATTTCAGTGTTTCCTTTCTTTTGTTCCAGCAGCTTTTGGAATGCAATTCAATTGCTGCACTTTCTGTGGGTTTAGTTTTGCATGAAGATTTTGTTTAGACAGTCCATCTGTCCTTCCTTGGTTGATTGTTGGCTTTCTTAACTCAGCATATCCGGCACTTGCATTGGTTAACATGCAAATCAAAATGTGCCTGGTATGAGGGGAATTTCAGACATTCAGAGGATGTAAAGTGTGACGATGGGAATTAATGAATCAAGGAGGCCCTAAGATTATGATGTGATGCAAGATTAGATGGCAATGCTATGCATGCATGCTAGGTATGTATTGAGATGATGAATTCAATGAGGACCCTTTATTATACATGCAGGAGCTCCCTTCACAATGACAAATATGTAAGTGCATATTTAGCATGTCTTTCTTCTTTCCTGAGACAGGTAAAGCCACTTCTGCGTGAGGGCAGACATAGGGTGCTGAGCAAAGGGGTCGACCACCATGGGTCGGCCCCTGCGGTGACACGGATGCAGGGCCAGAGAAGATGCAAATGCAACTCCATTTTTGCTTATTCTGATTTTTTTGCTGATGGTGTTCAATCCCCATTCTTTCCCTTGTCCAATTTGTTTTTAGCAATTACAGACTCATGCTTAGCAGTGAAACCCCAGCTCAATTTGATCAACAATGTAGTTAGTGCACCCTTCATCCAGTCTTGCTTCAATTTCAGTTTCAAGGGGTTTAAATTCTGGCTCAACAGTTAGATCTTCATTTATTCTGAGTTTAGCAATTCAAAGACTATATTGGATTGGGGTGCCTCCCTCAACTCATACTGGCTCACACTGCATCTTGATTCTTAAAACAGAAAGTTCTGTGATCAACATTCTTATTTTAGCCGTTTCAATTCCAACAATCCCAAATCTCATTCAGAATGTCTTTTAAATTTTAGCCCACAGCATCAGTTCGACTGCACACCCATGTAAAACTGTCATCCTTAGTCCATTTCCCCTTGTTTCCATTTGTTCCATGCATTCTTTTACACTCTTTGATTTTGTTACAAGTTCAAATCTAAAATTCGGCAGCACCTCCCCTTAACCCAAAGCATTTGGGGGATAAATAGGGGACACCATCCACGGAGAGAACTCCGAGGTGACCCCGAAACAAAGAGGGTGCGCCCGAAGGCAACGACCCCATTAACCCACGTCGGTTTATGGAGAAATCCTGAGGACAAGCCTAGTAGGAATCCCATTGGCCGAAGGGGCGCCACAATCCCATTCCAGGGACATCGTCTTAAAAATTGTTTCCTTGTCGAGGCATAAAGCCACCAATGTCTACTCACCGGAGAGAATCACCCGGGGTCTACATTATAAGGGAATGAGCCCCCAGGAATTCGAGAGTATTCAGAAATTCAAAGGGGGAAGAAGGACAAATTTATGAAAAGGACTAGACTTGGGATGAATCCCATGTGCCTCATCCCTTCGATGCCAATGGTGGTGGAAGCCAGCCAGACACCGAGGTGGGATTTAGAGGATGTAAAAAAAATTCAAGGAAGAAAAAGGTAAAAGGGGATCCATGGAAGTATGCATATAGTAGAAGGGTGGATTCAAATAAGGTAGAAGGTATATGGCCATGCCGAACTTACACATGTATGCGTAAAAAAAAAGAAGCAGGGCTAAGGCAAACATGGGCGGACATCTCATATAAGCTTATATGTATACACATATATATGTACATAGGTATACATATCTATTGCACAAGAAAGCATCACATTCGTACCAGAACTAAGAAACAAGTAGAATGGGGTGGAGGGACATAGATGGGCATAACAGATAGCTATATTCATATGCACATGCCAAAAAAAAAATAGACGCTCTTCTCATGAAGAAATCGGGGATCAAACCCCTATATCTCATTTCCTTATAGAAGGGCTACGTCAAAAGAACATCAAACATTGTGGAATGGGAGGTAAAAAGAAAACTTGAATGAAAACCCACCCTCTTACAAAGAACTTCGCACACTCCTTTCTCCCCCGAGCCCCCAGGACAAAAATCTCTCTAACCCCTGATCTTGTTCACAGCACTCTGGGGTGGCCGGAGCCAAATAGGTTAGAGGCAGAGACAAGGGCGCTCCTACCAGACTTTCGTCGGAGAGGGGGGATTCTACCAGGATCTCTCTAACCAACCTTTTTCTTCAGCCGCGCAAGGGCCCCTCTTATAGGGACGGAGTCTTCTCCCATCGATGTTGCCGCCTGTTGCTGCCGGTGCTCTTCCCACAGTTGCCGCGGCCGTTGCTTCTCCGGTAGAAGAGATTTCCATTCGTGGGGTGACCGCACTTCTGCCTTCATCGTTGGTGAACCGAGGTTTTCCAGAAGTGTGCTGCGCGCCATTGCCCTTGAGGGAGGAGCCCCTGCGAACATTGAATGCACAGGACGGTGGTGAAGGGGCCTTCGATCGGACCGTCGGTCATTGAGAGGAGACTGATGGTCACTGCTCTAGACTGCCGGTCGCAAGCGCCGGCCGACGAGGGGAGCTCCGCGTGTGGGGGGAAGAAAGAGAAAAGAAAAAAAAGAAAGGGGTGAGAAGGGAGACACGGGAGGAGAGGGTGTGACACTAGCGTGAACAGTACCTGCATTTTCCTTCTATTTCTCTCTTTTTTTGTTTTAAATTCTTCTCCCTTTTACTCTTTACCCCCCCTCTTTCTTCTTGTATTTGTATACATGCACCCTGCGCCCCCACTTCTTCTTTGTGTGTGTTTTTTTTTTGTGCCCACACCGCTGTAGTGCCGAAAGGGCGTACCGCTGGAACCCTGGATGGGCGTGCCGCTGAACGGCGTGAAGGGCGTGCCGCTGGGGACCCTGCGGGGTGTGTCGCCGAAGACCCCCCAGAGGGCGTGCCGTTGAACCCCCCCTGGGGGTGTGCCGTGGAAGACCCCCCCGTGGGGGTGTGCCGTTGAACCCCCCCCCCTGGGGGGTGTACCGTTGAAGACCCCCCCGTGGGGGTGTGCCGTTGAACCCCCCCTGGGGGGTGTACCGTTGAAGACCCCATCGGGGGTGTGCCGTTGAAGGGGGCGTGCCGCTGGAGGGCTCTCCAGGGCGTGCCGCTGGAGGCCCTTTGGGGCGTGCCGCTGAAGGCTCTCCAGGGCGTGCCGCTGGAGGGTTAAATGGGCGATTTTGAGCCCATTGTGAGCATGAGTTGTGGCCCATTTGATTTTCTTCGAGGCCCATGGGATGTGGGGCCTTTGTAATTGATTTCTCCGGGGTTTCTTTACTCAGCGCCGTTGTTAATGCTGGGCCGAGCATGACATTTGGATGTGCGATTTTCGGTGTCCACAACTGGCCATTCAACCAGCACGAAGTCTGTACACTAGAGCAGAGTCTGTACGTTGTAATATGAAGTCTATACGTTGGCTGGCCCAAGTCTATACACTGGCCATCAAGTCTATACATTGCCCCTTTGGCTGCAGCTTGAAGTCTATACATTGCTAAGCCCAAAGTCTATACGTTGGCTGGCCCAAGTCTATACACTGGAGCACGAAGTCTATACGCTGGCTGGCCCAAGTCTATACGCTGCAACAGCAAGTCTATACATTGGCTGGCCCAAAGTCTATACGTTGGCCAAGTCTATACGCTACAGCGTGAAGTCTGTACGTTGGCTGGCCCAAGTCTATACACTGGCCATCAAGTCTATACATTGCCCCTTTGGCTGCAGCTTGAAGTCTATACATTGCTAAGCCCAAAGTCTATACGTTGGCTGGCCCAAGTCTATACACTGGAGCACGAAGTCTATACGTTGGCTGGCCCAAGTCTATACGCTGCAACAGTAAGTCTATACATTGGCTGGCCCAAAGTCTATACGTTGGCCAAGTCTATACGCTGCAGCGTGAAGTCTGTATGTTGGCTGGCGCAAGTCTATACATTGGCCACCCCCAAGTCTATACACTGGCCAGGTCTATACATTGGCCAGCCCCAAGTCTATACACTGACCACCATGAAGTCTATACGTTGGCTGGCCCCAAAGTCTATACGTCGGACGAGTCTATACATAACAACGTGAAGTCCATACGTTGGCTGGCCCAAGTCTATACACTGACCATCACGAAGTCTACACGTTGGCCAGCCCAAGTCTATACACTGGGGCACGAAGTCTATACATTGGGTCCCGTTGGGACGGTGGCTGAGGGTGTGCCGGCGAAGGAAGGGAGTGTGCCGCTGGGGCTTAAGGGTGTACCGCTGAAGGTTCAAGAGTGTGCCGCTGGGGCTTAAGGGTGTACCGCTGAAGGTCCAAAGAGTGTACCGCTGGAAGGCTGCAACGGTGAGGACCAGAAGAGGCGTACCGGCAAAGGGGTGAAGTCATGAGAATATGCCGGAGAAAGGATCGGATGAGTAGGCCATTGGGAGACGATTAGAATGCACCGTTGGAGGGCCAATCAGGGCGCGGTGATGGAGGTCCGGTCAATCTTCAATTTTTTTTATCTTAAGGCTTTTCTTTTCTTCTTATTTGATTTGTACATAGTTTTATATAAACTGCTCCCCTGCTTCGTTCTGTTCGATCTCTCCGGCGCCAGTCGGGGGTTCGGGCTGCCGGGCAATCAATTAGTTCGGTTCAGTTCTCATTGTGATGCCGGCAGTGGTTTGATTGGTTGGAGTATTTTATTAATTATTCTGTTCATTTGTCGCTTCCTTTTGCCTCTTTTAATGTTTTATTATTTTCTCACAAAAAAAATTCGGCAGCATCTCCCCTTGACCCGGGGCGTAAGGGAGATAAAGGGAACGCGCCCACATGGAGTGGCGGAACCCGACAACTGGAGATGGGCCCCCGGGGGAGCAACACCTTTATAGAACCTCGGAAAACGTGAAGGAAGGGGCTCGGAGGTGTGGCCAAGGAGTGGGCTGCTGGGAGGCTGAGGGTGCGCCGCTGAAGGCCATAAGGTGTACCGGCCAAGGGCCAATCGGGGCGTGCCGGCCAAGGAGTGTGCCGGCCAAGGGTGAGAGAATGTGCGTGCCGCTGAGGGCAGAAAGGGGGTGTGCCGGCCAAGGAGTGTGCCGGCCAAGGTTAGAGGTGTGTGCCGGCCAAGAATAGATGAGGTGTGCCGCTGAGGGCCAAAACTGGTGTGCCGGCCAGGGGCCGGAGAGGTGCATCGCTGGAGAGTTAAAGGGGATTGAGTATGTGGGCTGGGAGATCTGCAGGCCATCCAGGAGCGTGGGAGAGGGATTCAAGGCCGGGGGAGAAGCCACTTAGCTGATGTGTATTGGGAGAGAGGGTGAGGGTCTCCCTCCTTCCTAAACCGGTGGACATAGCAGAGGGCCACGGAAGGAATCGAAGGGCCTATAAGGCTAAGGATCGTGGGAGGACGGTCATATAGACACGGAGGCCCCAAGAACACCAGAGAAATGGGGAGACGGAGGGAAGAACGGACAACCCGTTGGAAACCGCGAGGACTAGCATAAGCCAACGAAATCAAAGAGAAAACCCAAGAGGAACAACTTTCATTCATGGGAATCGAGAGGGCACGGCCCTATATACATATCATAGTAAAAAAGAATGCCAAAGATGATGCCATGGCCAAGAAAGGGCAAAAGGCCCCACAAAAGAAAAGAAGACATAAAAGGAAGAGGAGGAACGGAGGGCAAGAGGGAGGCCAGCCGCCCCTAACTCTTTCCCCGTTACATCGAACCCTCTCTCCCTTACTCTTGCTCCCTTCCGGTGGTGGTGGTGGTCGTCGGAGGAAGCTCCCGGCAGGGAGGGAGCCTCTTCTTCTTCTTCTCTCTTCTTCTCTTTTCTTCTGCGTGTGTGTGTCTGTCTGTCTGCCTCTTGTCTTCTCTCCCTCCTTCCTCTGTTGGAAACGAAGGGGAGGGTTTTTATACCCCGGACAGCGGGAGTCTTCGTGCAGGAGCGTCGAAGCGGGAAGTGGCCCGTGATCATGAGGTTTGACCTGCCTGTCCTGGCTGTCAGTGGACTAGGCCACGTGGCCCAACGATCGGCTGCCACTTCAGACGGCTCCACTGCGCGCCAAGGATGCGTAGGGCATGGGCCTCACGTCGGCCGTTGAAAGTGCCTCACGCTGTGCCGTTGAAGGGCTGAACAAGCTTGCCGATGTAGTGCCGAAGGGCGTACCGCTGGAACCCCGGATGGGCGTGCCGCTGAACGGCCTGAAGGGCGTGCCGCTGGGGACCCTGCAGGGTGTGCCGCCGAAGACCCCCAGGGGGCCTGCCGTTGAAGACCCCCCTGGGGGTGTGCCGGCGAAGACCCCAAGGGTGTGCCGTTGAACCCCCCCCCCCCCCCCATGGCGGGGTGTGCCGTTGAACCCCCCCTTGGGGGTGTGCCGTTGAAGACCCCCCTGGGGGTGTGCCGGCGAAGACCCCAAGGGTGTGCCGTTGAACCCCGCCTGGGGGTGTGCCGGTGAACCCCGAAGGGGTGTGCCGGTGAAGGCCGGGGCAGGGTGTGCCGCTGAACCCCCCCTGGGGGTGTGCCGGTGAAGACCCCCCTGGGGGTGTGCCGGCGAAGACCCCAAGGGTGTGCCTTTGAACCCCCCCTGGGGGTGTGCCGGTGAACCCCGAAGGGGTGTGCCGGTGAAGGCCGGGGCAGGGTGTGCCGCTGAAGGGCTAAACTGGCGATTTTGAGCCCATTGTGAGCATGAGTTGTGGCCCATTTGATTTTCTTCGAGACCCACGGGCTGTGGGGCCCTTTTATGCTTGATTTATCCGGGGTTTCTTCACTCGGCGCCGTTGTCGATGCTGGGCCGAGCATGACATTTAGATGCACGATTTTCGGTGTCCACAATGCCCCCATGGTGGGGTATACTCTTCACGGCTTCTATGCCCCTAGATGGGGTATGTTTCTTCTTCAAATACCCCTAAACCAGGGTGGACTTCTCTTCGTATGCCCCTGAGCCGGGGCGTGTTCTTTATAGCTTCTAGGCCCTCGAGGCGAGGTATGTTTCTTCTTCATGTGCCCCTGGCACGGGGCGTAGCTTTCTTCAAGTGCCCCCGGGACGGGGTGTATCTTTCGCTTCTTATGCCCCCGTGAGGCCGGGGTGTATCTCTTTACGGCTTCCGTGCCCCCGAAGCGGGGTGTGTTGTTTCTTCAAATGCCGCTTGGGCGGAGTATATCTTTCTTCTCATGCTCCCAAGGTGGGATGTATGTCCTTTCGCTTCTGTGCCCCGGGTCAGGGTAGATGCTTCTGCTTCTTATGCGCCAAGGGCGGAGTGTATTTTTTGTGCCCCCAGAGCGGGGCAGGTGCTTCTGCTTCTTATGCTCCCCGGGGCGGGGTACATTCCTTGCTTCTCATACCCCCATGGCGGGATGTGCTTCTTTCTTCAAGTGTTCCCAGGCCGGGGTGAATTCTTTTCTTCTTCCCAGATACACCGGAGGGGATGCTTGCTTCTTGTGCTCCCAAGGTGGGGTGTATTGTTGCTTTTGATGCCCCCAAGGTGGGGCGCATTGCTGCCTCTGATGCCCCTATGTTGGGGTATATTCTTTCTTCATGTGCTCCCAGGTCGGGATGTATGCCTCTTCACTTCGGTGCCCCCGGGTGGAGGCGTACTCTGTCTCTTTGCTTCTACGTCCCCCGGGTGGGGTATGTTTCTTCTTCAAATATCCCTAAGACGGGATGCATTCTTTTCTTTCTTATGCTCCCGAGACGGGATGTATCTTCTTCAAATACCCCTAAGCCGGGGCGTATTCTTCATGGCTTCTATGCCCCCTAGCGGGGTTTGTTTTGCTTCTCGTGCCCCCAGGGGTGGGGTGGAATTCTCTTCAGTTACCCCTGAGTCGGGGTTGATTCTTCTGCCTCTTATGCCCCAAGGTGGGGTGCACTTTTCTTCATATCCCCTCTAAACCGGGGTGCAACTCTGCTTCTTCTCATGACCCCAGGCTGAGGTAGTCTCTTCTTCTTATGCTTATGTGCTCCCGCATCGGGGTGTATTCCTTTCTTCACGTGCTCCCCTAAGCCGGGGAATATTGGGTGTTCTGCTTCAGATGCCCCCCGGGGGGAGGGGGTATATATATATGTTACTTCATGGACCCTGAGGACGGGATGTATTCCTTCTTCGAATGCCCCTAGGTCGGGGTTGATTCTTCTCTTCTTATGCTCCCCGGGGCGGGGTTTGTTTCTTCTTCAAATATCCCTAAGACGGGATGTAGTCCTTCGCCTTATGTGCCCCCGAGTCGGGGTGGATTCTCTTCATGTGCCCCCATGGCGGGACGTATTCTCTTTATGTGCCCCCTGGAGCGGGGTTCGCTTCTTTATTTGTGTACCCCCGGGTCGGGGCGAATTCTTGCTTCTTATTCCCCGTGGCATGGTATGGTCTTGGCTTCTTATGCCCTCATGACGAGGTGGATGCATCCTTTATATGCCCCCGTACCGGGGTATATTTCTTCCTCGAATGCCCCTAAGCCGGGGTGTGGGTTCTGCTTCTTATGCCCCGGAGCGGGGTATGCTTCTCTTCATATTCCCCTAAGTCGGGGTGTATTCTTTTGCTCTTTATACCCCTAGATCGGGGTGAGACTATGTTGCTTCTTATGCCCCCAAGGCAGGGTATGTTTCTCTTCATGTGCCCCACAGTCGGGGTATGTCTTCTGCTTCTATGCCCCTGGACCGGGGTATGTTCTCTTCTTCGAAGGCCCCTGAGCTGGGGGGGGGGTAGCTCTGTTGTCTGTTGTGCCTCCGGACGGGATAGAATCTCTTCATGTGCCCCCAGGAGTGGGGTGTATCTTCTTTTGCCTCCTATGCCCCCATGGTGGGGTATATCTCTTCTTCTTATCCCCCATGGCGGGGTATGTGCATGCTCTCTTCGGGGATGGTGGCCGTGCTCGGCCTCATTGCTATAAAGCATTCTGCACAGCAAGCAGCAGTTCTTCAAGCTACAGTTGCGGCTTGTTGGGTCTTTTAACAGCCACCCAAGGGGCCGTCTTATGCCGGATAGAGGCAGTAGGGAGGAGGAACGGGCCGGGTCAGAGCACCGCGGCCTCGGGGCCTCGTAGAGTCAGGCTGGATGCCGTCCTTCTTCTTGTTCTCTTGGTCGGCGATGCTGGCCAACTTTTCTTCTTTCTTTCTTTCTTCTTCTCTTTTTTTTCTTTTCTTTTTTTTTCTCTTTTTTTTCCTCTTCTTTTTATATGATTGACCAGGGCGGAGGTGCAGGAGAGCGCTCACCCCCTCAGAAAGGGGATGAGTGGTTCGCTCCACCGCATCAACCCCGCAGTGGTAATCTTTGTTTAGCATGGGTCTCGATGGACGTGGCCGTGCAACCCTCTCTTGTCGATTCTTTCTCTTCTTTTTCTTTTCTCCCCTTTTCTTCTTCTCTTCTTCTCTTCTTCTTTTCTTCTTTTCTTCTTTTCTTCTTTTCTTCTCTTTCTTCTTGAACAAAGGGGGTTTGATTTCCCCTCCCTTCTCTTCTCTTTCTCTTCTCCTTTTCTTTTTTTTTTATAACAGCCCCCATGATTCTTGGAAGCTGCATATGCTTCGAAGCAGCGTCCTCGAGGCCGCGAAGGCAGCTGCATCGAGTCTGGATTTCCTCCCCATAGGGTTGGCGAAGACAGCACCTGCAATTCATCAAAGCAGGCAAACATCATTTATTAGGGGGCCATGAGGCCCTGAATCCCGGCGAAGAGATGAAGGGTGGTTTGATCCCACCGGGCGTGCCAGAATTGTGGACGCACTTTTTTCACTTATTATTCTCTCGTTTGTTTATTCGTTTATTGAGTGTGTGGGCGTGCCAGTCACCGGAGTGACGATTTATTCGGGCTCCGAAGAGCCCATGGTGCGCTCGATCTGACTTCGTCGGACGATTGTGTGGTTCGTGTCGGGACCAAAACCCGCCGCGCCATAAAGGTCACGGCGTCATTTACATCCCCCATATGAGGGAACACCCTTGATTAATCGCCGAGATTCAGGGCCTCATGGCCAAGAAGTTAATTGCACGAAAGGTCTATCAAGAAGCATCGAAACCCCCGTATGAGGGTAAGAAGAAAACATTCGCGATCATGTCGGTCGTGTGCTGACCATTTAATGTTCGGACGAGTATCCATCTTGGGAAAAGACCGATCGTCGCGGGAAGACCGGAGTATATGTATGCCAGGATATGGCAATTTATTGTTCGTGAGAACGGAAAACGTTCGGCTGAATCTCGGTCAGAGCGGTCGGAAACCGGTAAATCTGTTGGCCCGGTGCAAGAGCAAGTTGCGACCATACTACGGTGGGCCCCCCGCGGTCGAAACAAGACTTACATGAGCGTCGTTAATATTTCCGGTGCAAAGGAGCGACGGGGGAATATCCCTTGAATCGGCTGAAAAGCCCTGTGTCCGGAGAAGCGGGCGTTCGAAACGTGTCGGTCATCCGGGAGACCGTTTAATATTCGGACGGGAGTCTGGCTCGAGAGTATTGTAATCGTCGCGGAAAGACCGAGAATGTATGTGCGCCGGGACACGGCAAGTTTTATTATTCCAGGGCACTGAAAATGTTCGGTTGAATCTCGGCTATTATATCCGGGAAACCCGTGAATCTATTGGCCCGGTGCGAGATCGAGTCAGGACCATGTCGGGGGCGCCTCCCGTGATCCAAACGGGGCTCGCGTGGACAGCGTTAATATTTCTAGTGTCGGAGGGCAACAGGGAAAAGTCTCGGGACTGGGCTTCAGAGTTGAAAACGTGTTCGAAAGGAGCGGGCTGTAGACCGAGGGTATGAGCCAGACGATGACCATGATCGGGACGGGTCCGAGGTCTAAGTATGGCCCACAGAGGTCTTATTGATATTCCCATGGGAGAAGTCCAGGGGTGGCGAGAGCCGTCTCGTTCTATTCCGATTCTGTTGGTCACTTGCGGATCTTTCCATGTTCGGGCGAGGGCCCGTATTGAGAGCGTGACGGGGGTGGAAGCGACCCCGTACCAATGTATGCCGAGTTTACGGCAATTTCGATGAAAGAGCGGGAGCAAATCCCGATAGGAACGGGTCAACGTTGGTGAGCTATTGGCCCGGGGCAATGCCGGCTCACAACCATGTCGGGGTAGGAGCCACCGGCTATTAATGTCGCTCACGGGCCCTTTCGTGTTCGGACTTGGGTCCGTAATAAGAACTCGGTGGGAATCGAAGTGAACCCAATCAAATGTCTGCCGAACGTGCGGCAATTTCAGTAGCGGCTCGAAAGGGGTCCGGCCGGAGAAACGAGTCTGGTTTAATCGGAATGTCAGCCCGAGGCGAAGTGATGCGGGACGGACACGGGAGACGACACTATACAGTGCCACCCTCGGACTCTAGATGAAGACGCGACCAGCAATACACACCAGGGAGACACTAAGCCCGACACTACGAGCTCCTAGTGGCAAAACGTCGCTAACAGAAGTAGAAGCTCACTCGTCGTCCCAAGCGAGGGAAAGCGCGGACCGTGCGCGGTTAAGAAACCCGCGGAGGTCAAGGGTAGTCCGACTCAACTTCCGGACTCGGATCGAGTCACGGGACGGGTCACTCTCACGCTCACAGCGGTGACATGGACACACGGGCTAGGAACCTACACTCTCGGCAGCGGCCTAAGACCGTATACTAGCTAAGCAATGTAACGCCAAGAAGTTAAGACCTTTACCTCCACGCACCCGGCGTGGTGAAGACACCCCGGCTGACTTATGGACCCCCGGTTAACATAATTCACAGCGCTACAAAAGGATTCGACCCACTCCACGCAGGGAGGTAAAAGGTCACATGTGGGCCCTGGGGATCACGCAAATCAGGTTGACAGGTAGCATCTTGATGTCGACTCGACGCGCCGAACTCCGCGTTTTTGCGCTTTCCGAACGGCGGGTTCTGCGGGCCCGCGGGGCCCACGGATGGCGCTGTCCTCCGGATCTGCGGAGGTGGGTCTCACTATGATGGAGACCCCTGGTGGCGCGCCTCCACGGACGGCGGTCGGCCGAAAACACCAATCGGTGGCCGGTCGGGTCCGATCTTCAAGTGGTGGAATCGCTGCCCACGGATTTTGGTTGCTGTTTTCAGATGCGCGCTCCGGCGAAAATAGCCGCTGCGATCAGCCCCGTCGTCGGAACGCGACAAAACCAGTGCCGTTGGAAAGAGGAATCAAAATCCTCCAACCTAGGGCCAGTGGATTCCTCTGACCCTGTGCGCACCGGGGCCTTAACTATTTTTAGAATCTCTGCTCCACAGTTTTAGAAAACTCAGATCAGCACATTAGTTCCCTGTAAACGGCCGTTGACCGGCTACTCACAGTGGGATTCAGACTTGGAGCTCTTCTTCAAAGTTTTGGATATTTAAACCACGAAGCTGGGACAATTGTTGGAATTGGATTCCGAGGTGGTGGTGATTTGATAGGATTTTTAGAGTGTCTAGTGGTCGGATCTGGGAACTGGCATAAAGTACTGTAGCTGGGGAAGAACTCGATTTTTGTAAAATATAATATGGACTCACAAAAATTCAAAAAAATTTGGAAGATGGAGGGGATAGTGGACAGAATGCCCAGTAAAAATGGGCGAATCAACAAAAATCAAAAAGTGGACCTAAGACTTAAAACTCAGGGCGTGTGGAAATGGAAACAGACAGTAGAGAGATCTGGAAACTGAGATTTGACGAAAATAAAAAAATACCAAATGAGATCTTTATGACCAACCAAAATTCTGAGGACGTGCTGAACACCTCTGGAACATCCATTAAAATTCCCAGCTCGATCTGAGGCCTGGGCTGAGACTAAAATTTCGTGGAAGCTGCTCTGGTACTGCGCGGACAGAACTCCGGCGGTGGCGATGGCGGCTCGTGGCGGCGGCGACGGCGACCGGAACTGATAGGGTGGAGTCACACCACCAAGAGGCAGCCTTCACAGCTGCAAGGGGGAGAGGGAGAGAGGAAGGGGGCGGCCTAGGCCTTGCTCCAACATTAAGTTTGATTCAAATGGCATTAATTCAAGTAAATGGGAAAATACAAGCATATATAGGTCACCCATCTAATCCATCCTCCACCGTTGGATCTAGGGGTGTGAGATGGAGGGCTGGGATGGCATGTGACCATTCCACAAAAATTATAATAAAAAATAAGGGGGGGGGACAGCCTATTGACTAGGGGGGGAACAAGCTTGACATGGTAGGTGGGTGTTGGTTGGAAATGTTGACTATTTTGGTCCCTTGTCCCCCATGTGGACAATTGACCATTCAAACTTCTAGATGCCCCATGTGGCATGTTGACTGACCCCACGTGGGACCCTAGGCTGAGGTGGCCCAATGGGGTGGGGCTTGGGGGGCCCGTGGGGCCCACGTGGTCCGAATTGCACCTAAGACCCTATTACAATCAAAATGGCAAACCGAATGCAACGAAATAAACACAAATTAAACACACATAAAGTCTAACTAAATATAATAAATGGGGAGGCTCAAGGCGGAGTCTCCAGGCTGTCTCCGAGCCAGATGGACGCTGAGGTGGCTCGTGTCGTGCTCCGTGTGCGGTACCGGTGGCTCGGCGTATCGTGCCGATCAACTGCTCGGGTGTCCGCACCAATTCTCCCCGGGTGGGAGAAACTCGACCCTGTCGAGTAAGGGTCTGCATCGCTCCTGTATCGCTCCAAAAGGTCGGATCAATCCGCTGCAACTCGCCATGTGTGATCCATGTGTCCTCAGTAGCGGGCCGTCCTCTCCATCGCACTAGGTAGCGGGGTAAGATCCACTCCTGGTAACTGTCACTTGCTCGTCCAGTATACGATCTATATGCTCACGCTGCCGTGAAAAAGGGGCTGGAGGTGGAAGTGGACACTCAGGTGTGGGATCACTCTCAAGGGGAGGAGATGGCTCAAAAGGCTCACTAGGGATCACCGCTGGGTCTCTATATGCAACAAGATCCGATACATTGAAGGTAGAGCTTATACCATATTCCTCGGGCAGGTCCACAACATACGCATTGGATCAACGCGTTTCAACACTCTAAAGGGACCAGCTCCGCGAGCTTGCAACTTCTTAACGGTTCCAGAGGGAAACCGTTCAGGTCTTACCCTGATCATGACATATTTGCCTTCTTGGAAATCTCGGTGGTGTCTATGGGCACCGGCTAACTCCTTGTACCGTGCATTGCTGGCCTTACTGTGACGACGGACGTCGTCGTGCAGACTCCTAACATGCCTAGCACTAGACTCGGCAGACTCACTATGCACTCCTAAAATGCTTAGCAAAATAAAAAACACATGGATGCACACACAACCCTAAACAACCCTACAGTTAGTAAAACCCAATCATATGCAAGGTGGTCCAGGACCTCTGAATGTGTGCCATGCATGCATTTGACATAACCGGAGGTTAATGTCATGGTGGACTCCTAGACATCCTACGATGCACCAACCATGGACATGGGGTTTGGATGTGGGAAATCTGGGAGGCTGGGGTGGTTGAGGTGGGCCGGGGGAACCAAAGTCTTCATTACCCCCAAATGACGGTTCGGACCTATTGCCATGTGAAGGTTGCAGGGCCCGAGTAGGAGGGGTGTGATATTGGGCTTCCTTAAAGAGGGGGAATGGAGGTTGTGGGCCAAGGGGCCCATGAAGAAAGGGATCGAAGGGATCAAAGAATGTGTGACCCCTCGATATGGATTCCCTCATCTCAAGATCCCATGTGTGGAAGTCTAGAAGGTGTTGTTGATCTCCTTCATCCTTGAAGGGAGATGAGACGGTGGGGGTATGATGGTGGACTCTCTCAAAAAGGTGGAGTAAATGTGGTGGGTCACGGGGTCCACAAGAGAATGGGTCGAAGGGATCAAAGAAGGTATGACCCCTCAGACTAGGCTTCCACAAATCATTGTCCCACATTTGAAAATCTAGGAGGTGTAAATGATCACCTTCATTCATTATGAGAGGTGGGACGGCAGTCATAGGTAGAAAGTAAGATTCCTCCCTTGGGCATATGGGAATGAAGTCGGGCTCGGCCGGCATAGGGAGGAGTAGAAGAACCTCCGTGGTAACATGACCCACGGTGTACACGGAGGTGATGGACCCTAAAGCGGGATGTGTGAAACTACGACCTGTGGGTTGGTCGAAGCCTGGAGCCAACAAGTGCGTAAATGTCCACTGCCGGTCTAACCCTTTAAGAAGGTCATCCAATGTATCCACATAGTGACCATACCGGAAAGTGGTGTGAAATGAATTGATTGGCACCAGAGGTAGGATAGGGTCCATAGATGGGAAGGGAAGTGGGACCAAGCCCTTCTTGGTCCAGCTAAGAAGCGGCTCGGCTATGACAAGCATACCCATTAGAAACACGGGTGGCTCGAGCTGAGGTGGCTTAGAATAAAGATCGGAGAGTGGGGCTTCTCCAACCCTTTTGTCCCTTATGGCTAGAGATGTTCGAGTGGGACATTGTCCAGCGTAGTGGCCGAACCCTTGGCAGCGATAACACTGCTGTCGTGACCCACTACGCTCCCTGATAAGTGGATCCCTACCCTTATCCTCCTGACGGACAGGGGGTGTAGGCAATGGGGCTCTCGTGGGTGGGAGAAGAGGATCCACGATGATGGGGAGAGGGCTTGGGGACTCCGTTGATGGGGCCGGGTTAAGACTACCGGCGATGACCCTCCTTAGGGTCAGGTTGGAGTACATCACTAGGAGTACGTGTAATCACACCTCTTATCCAATCTATCCACAAAGATTTGGAAGAGTTCGGCAATGGTGGGATTTGCAGTAGGGGTATTGCGGGGGACTCGCCTGTAGTCAATCGTCCTAGGATTGGGTCTTGGTTCATCTACGCATGGGGCTCTTTCCCTCCGACTAGGTCCCACTTGGTTGGAAGTGATTGGGTGGGGCCGATTGGAGGTGACCGGTTTGGGCATGTAGACCTTCCTAAGCTCTCTCTTCATGTCCCACCATGACTCGATGGACCATTGCCCCTTAACCTCCCTCATTCTTTCGATGTAATCCCACTTTTCGACAGCCTCATGAAGAAGCCGCTCTTTGGCGAAAGAGAATTGCATTGCCTCGGGCATAGTATAACAATCAAAGTATGTGTCCATGGCGGTTTCCCACTTGAGGTAGTCGCCTGGGTCATTGGAGCCATAAAAGTCCGAGGCTTCGGGCCTACGGAAGTGGAGGGGATGGTTGCCAAGCCCATGGGTGGGCCAACGGCCATATTGCCCGGGTGATGAGGAATCCATGGGAAATTGAGACTATACGATGGACATGCCGACACAAAGGGACAAGACAAACCGACTAATGCAAACACACACACTAGATGATGCACTTAGACCTAAATGCAATTTGAAACACTCTCTTTTTTTCTTTTGGTATTTTGAAAATAATGCAATTTAAAACATTTTTTTTGTTTTGAAAGAATGAGACTCGACTACACCCTAGACACGACCAAGACTCGGTACGCGGCGGAGATAATCGACCCGAAGGTCACTCGCACAAGTGTGCGGTCTTCCCGATAGGCGTAACCTAACGGTCGGACAACACCTTTTGATATACCGAGTGAAGGTGTGTGTGGGGTAACCTTAGACTATGCATGACTTATGCAACGACTACCCTAGACTCAACTTGCTCTGATACCAAACTGATGCGGGACGGACACGGGAGACGACACTATACAGTGCCACCCTCGGACTCTAGATGAAGACGCGACCAGCAATACACACCAGGGAGACACTAAGCCCGACACTACGAGCTCCTAGTGGCAAAACGTCGCTAACAGAAGTACAAGCTCACTCGGCGTCCCAAGCGAGGGAAAGCGTGGATCGTGCGCGGTTAAGAACCGGCAGAGTTCAAGGTAGTCAGACTCACTTCCGGACTCGGATCGAGTCGCGGGACGGGTCACTCTCACGCTCACAGCGGTGACATGGACACACGGGCTAGGAACCTACACTCTCGGCAGCGGCCTAAGACCGTATACTAGCTAAGCAATGTAACGCCAAGAAGTTAAGACCTTTACCTCCACGCACCCGGCGTGGTGAAGACACCCCGGCTGACTTACGGACCCCCGGTTAACATAATTCACAGCGGTACAAAAGGATTCGACCCACTCCACGCAGGGAGGTAAAAGGTCACATGTGGGCCCCGGGGATCACGCAAATCAGGTTGACAGGCAGCATCTTGATGTCGACTCGACGCGCCGAACTCCGCGTTTTCGCGCTTTCCGAACGGCGGGTTCTGCGGGCCCGTGGGGCCCACGGATGGCGCTGTCCTCCGGATCTGCGGAGGTGGGTCTCACTATGATGGAGACCCCTGGTGGCGCGCCTCCACGGACGGCGGTCGGCCGAAAACACCAATCGGTGGCCGGTCGGGTCCGATCTTCAAGTGGTGGAATGGCTGCCCACGGATTTTGGTTGCTGTTTTCAGACGCGCGCTCCGGCGAAAACAGCCGCTGCGATCAGCCCCGACGTCGGAACGCGACGAAACCAGCGCCGTTGGAAAGAGGAATCAAAATCCTCCAACCTAGGGGCAGTGGATTCCTCTGAACCTGTGCGCACCTGGGCCTTAACTATTTTTAGAATCTCTACTCCACAGTTTCAGAAAACTCAGATCAGCACATTAGTTCCCTGTAAACGGCCGTTGACCGGCTACTCACAGTGGGATTCAGACTTGATGCTCTTCTTCAAAGTTTTGGATATTTAAACCACGAAGCTGGGACAATTGTTGGAATTGGATTCTGAGGTGGTGGTGATTTGATAGGATTTTTAGAGTGTCTGGTGGTCGGATCTGGGAACTGGCAGAAAGTACTGTAGCTAGGGAAGAACTCGATTTTTGTAAAATATAAGATGGACTCACAAAAATTCAAGAAAATTTGGAGATGGAGGGGATAGTGGACAGAATGCCCAGTACAATTGGGCGAACTAACAAAAATCAAAAAGTGGACCTAAGACTTAAAACGCAGGGCGGGTGGAAATGGAAACAGATAGGAGACAGATCTGGAAACTGGGATTGGACGAAAATAAAAAAATACCAAATGAGCTCTTTATGACCAACCAAAATTCTGAGGACGTGCTGGACACCTCTGGAACATCCAGTAAAATTCCCAGCTCGATCGGAGGCCGTGGCTGAGACTGAAATTTCGTAGAAGCTGCTGTGGTACTGCGCGGACAGAACTCCGGCGGTGGCGATGGCGGCTCATGGCGGCGGCGGCGGCGACCGGAACTGATAGGGTGGAGTCACACCACCAAGAGGCAGCCTTCACAGCTGCAAGGGGGAGAGGGAGAGAGGAAGGGGGCGGCCTAGGCCTTGCTCCAATATTAAGTTTGATTCAAATGACATTAATTCATCAAAATGGGAAAATACAAGCATATATAGGTCACCCATCTAATCCATCCTCCACCGTTGGATCTAGGGGTGTGAGATGGAGGGTTGGGATGGCTTGTGACCTTTCCACAAAAATACAATAAAAAATAAGGGGGGGGACAGCCTATTGACTAGGGGGAGAACAAGCTTGACATGGTAGGTGGGTGTTGGTTGGAAATGTTGACTATTTTGGTCCCTTGTCCCCCATGTGGACAATTGACCATTCAAACTTCTAGATGCCCCATGTGGCATGTTGACTGACCCCACGTGGGACCCTAGGCTGAGGTGGCCCAATGGGGTGGGGCCTGGGGGCCCGTGGGGCCCACGGGGTCCGAATTGCACCTAAGCCCCTATTACAATCAAAATGGCAAACCGAATGCAACGAAATAAACACAAATTAAACACACATAAAGTCTAACTAAATATAATAAATGGGGAGGCTCAAGGCAGAGTCTCCAGGCTGTCTCCGAGCCAGATGGACGCTGAGGTGGCTCGTGTCGTGCTCTGCGTGCGGTACCGGTGGCTCGGCGTATCGTGCCGATCAGCTGCTCGGGTGTCCGCACCAATTCTCCCCGGGTGGGAGAAACTCGACCCTGTCGAGTAAGGGTCTGCATCGCTCCTGTATCGCTCCAAAAGGTCTGGATCAATCCGCTGCAACTCGCCATGTGTGATCCATGTGTCCTCAGTAGCGGGCCGTCCTCTCCATCGCACTAGGTAGCGTGGGTAAGATCCACTCCTGGTAACTATCACCTGCTCGTCCAGTATACGATCTATATGCTCACGCTGCCGTGAAAAAGGGGCTGGAGGTGGAAGTGGACACTCAGGTGTGGGATCACTCTCAAGGGGAGGAGATGGCTCAAAAGGCTCACTAGGGATCACCACTGGGTCCCTATATGCAACAAGATCCAATACATTGAAGGTAGAGCTTATACCATATTCCTCGGGCAGGTCCACAACATACGCATTGGATCCAACGCGTTTCAACACTCTAAAGGGACCAGCTCCGCGAGCTTGCAACTTCTTAACGGTTCCAGAGGGAAACCGTTCAGGTCTTACCCTGATCATGACATATTTACCTTCTTGGAAATCTCGGTGGTGTCTATGGGCACCGGCTAACTCCTTGTACCGTGCATTGCTGGCCTTACTGTGACGACGGACGTCGTCGTGCAGACTCCTAACATGCCTAGCACTAGACTCGGCAGACTCACTATGCACTCCTAAAATGCTTAGCAAAATAAAAAACACATGGATGCACACACAACCCTAAACAACCCTACAGTTAGTAAAACCCAATCATATGCAAGGTGGTCCAGGACATCTGAATGTGTGCCATTCATGCATTTGACATAACCGGAGGTTAATGTCATGGTGGACTCCTAGACATCCTACGGATAAGACGGTCCTTTGGATTTGGGAGGTTTGGGTGGAATAGGAGGGTCGGGTGTCTCTTGCCCGTGAACGGACTCAGTGGGTGCCGATGGTCCGACCCATGGGGGAGGGGTATAATGGTGACCTCCCCTAAAGAAGTGGAATGGAGATTGTGGACCAAGGGGCCCACTAAGAAAGGGATCGAAGGGATCAAAGAATGTGTGACCCCTCGATATGGATTCCCTCATCTCAAGATCCCATGTGTGGAAGTCTAGAAGGTGTTGTTGGTCTCCTTCATCCATGAAGGGAGATGAGACGGTAGGGGTATGATGGTGGACTCGCTCGAAAAGGTGGAGTAAATATGGTGGGTCACGGGGTCCACAAGAGAATGGGTCGAAGGGATCAAAGAAGGTATGACCCCTCAGACTAGGCTTCCACAAATCATTGTCCCACATTTGAAAATCTAGGAGGTGTAAATGATCACCTTCATTCATTATGAGAGGTGGGACGGCAGTCATAGGTAGAAAGTAAGATTCCTCCCTTGGGCATATGGAATGAAGTCGGGCTCGGCCGGCATAGGGAGGAGTAGAAGAACCTCCGTGGTAACATGACCCACGGTGTACACGGAGGTGATGGACCCTAAAGCGGGATGTGTGAAACTACGACCTGTGGGTTGGTCGAAGCCTGGAGCCAACAAGTGCGTAAATATCAATTGCCGGTCTAACCCTTTAAGAAGGTCATCCAATGTATCCACGTAGTGACTAGACCGGAAAGTGGTGTGAAATGAATTGATTGGCACCAGAGGTAGGATAGGGTCCATAGATGGGAAGGGAAGTGGGACCAAGCCATCTTGAGCCAACTAAGTAGTGGCTCGGCTATGTAAAGCATACGCGTTAGAAACACGGGTGGCTCGAGCTGAGGTGGCTTAGAATAAATATCGAGAGGTGGGCTTCTCCACCCTTTTTGTCCCTTAGGGCTAGAGATGTCCGAGTGGGACACTGTCCGGCATAGTGGCCGAACCCCTGGCAGCGATAACACTGCTGTCGTGACCCACCATGCTCCCTGATAAGTGGGTCCTTACTCTTATCCTCCTGATGGACAGGTGGTGTAGGCAATGGGGCTCTCGTGGGTGGGAGAAGAGGACCCACCATGATGGGGAGAGGACCTTGGGGTGGAACCCTAGATGGTACTGGGTTGGGACTACCAATTACTCCCTCCTTAGGCTCGTGCTTGGTTCCATCCCGGCCAGGTGGTTGGCAAGGGGGAATCTGGGACTCGATGTAATCACACCTCTTATCCAATCTATCCACAAAGATTTGGAAGAGTTCGGCAATGGTGGGATTTGCAGTAGGGGTATTGCGGGGGACTCGCCTGTAGTCAATCGTCCTAGGATTGGGTCTTGGTTCATCTACGCATGGGGCTCTTTCCCTCCGACTAGGTCCCACTTGGTTGGAAGTGATTGGGTGGGGCCGATTGGAGGTGACCGGTTTGGGCACGTAGACCTTCCTAAGCTCTCTCTTCATGTCCCCCCATGACTCGATGGGCCATTGCCCCCTAACCTCTCTCATTCTTTCGATGTAATCCCACTTTTCGGTAGCCTCATGAAGAAGCCGATCTTTGGCGAAAGAGAATTGCACTGCCTCGGACATAATATAACACTCAAAGTAGGTGTCCATGGTGGCCTCCCACTTGAGGTAGATGCCCGGGTCATTGGAGCCAAAAAAATCTGAGGATTCAGGCCTACAGAAGCGGAGAGGATGGTTGCCAAGCCCATGGGTGGGCCAACGGCCATATGGCCCGGGTGATGAGGAATCCATGGGAAATTGGAGACTATACGATGGACATGCCGACACAAAGGGACAAGACAAACCGACTAATGCAAACACACACACTAGATGATGCACTTAGACCTAAATGCAATTTGAAACACTCTCTTTTTTTCTTTTGGTATTTTGAAAATAATGCAATTTAAAACATTTTTTTTTGTTTTGAAAAGAATGAGACTCGACTACACCCTAGACACGACCAAGACTCGGTACGCGGCGGAGATAATCGACCCGAAGGTCACTCGCACAAGTGTTCGGTCTTCCCGATAGGCGTAACCTAACGGTCGGACAACACCTTTTGATATACCGAGTGAAGGTGTGTGTGGGGTAACCTTAGACTATGCAAGACTTATGCAACGACTACCCTAGACTCGACTTGCTCTAATACCAAACTGATGCGGGACGGACACGGGAGACGACACTATACAGTGACACCCTCGGACTCTAGATGAAGACGCGACCAGCAATACACACCAGGGAGACACTAAGCCCGACACTACGAGCTCCTAGTGGCAAAACGTCGCTAACAGAAGTACAAGCTCACTCGGCGTCCCAAGCGAGGGAAAGCGTGGATCGTGCGCGGTTAAGGAACCGACAGAGTTCAAGGTAGTCAGACTCACTTCCGGACTCGGATCGAGTCACGGGACGGGTCACTCTCACGCTCACAGCGGTGACATGGACACACGGGTTAGGAACCTACACTCTCGGCAGCGGCCTAAGACCGTATACTAGCTAAGCAATGTAACGCCAAGAAGTTAAGACCTTTACCTCCACGCACCCGGCGTGGCGAAGACACCCCGGCTGACTTACGGACCCCCGGTTAACATAATTCACAGCGGTACAAAAGGATTCGACCCACTCCACGCAGGGAGGTAAAAGGTCACATGTGGGCCCCGGGGATCACGCAAATCAGGTTGACAGGCAGCATCTTGATGTCGACTCGACGCGTCGAACTCCGCGTTTTCGCGCTTTCCGAACGGCGGGTTCTGCGGGCCCGTGGGGCCCACGGATGGCGCTGTCCTCCGGATCTACAGAGGTGGGTCCCACTATGATAGAGACCCCTGGTGGCGCGCCTCCACGGACGGCGGTCGGCCAGAAACACCAATCGGTGGCCGAACAACTCCGATCTCCAAGCTTTTGGAATGCTGCCCACGGATTTCTGCTTGCTGTTTTCAGGTGCGCGCTCCGACGAAAATGGCCGCTGTGATCAGCCCCGTCGCCGGAATGGGATGAAACCAGCGCCGTTGGAAAGAGGACTCAAAATCCTCCAACTTAAGGCCAGTGGATTCCTCTGAACCTGCGCGGACCTGGACCTTAACTAATTTTCAATTCTCTGCTACACAGTGCCAAAACTCTTAGATCAGCACATCAGTTCCCTGTAAACGGCCGTTGACCGCCTAGTTACAATGGGATTCAAACTTCGATCTCTTCTTCAAAGTTGTAGATATTCAAACCACGAACTTTGACAATTTTTGGAATTGGATTCCGAGGTGGGGGTGATTTGATAGGGCTTTTAGAGTGTCTGGTGGTCGGATCTGGGAACTGGCATAAAGTACTGTAGCTAGGGAAGAACTCGATTTTTGTAAAATATAAGATAGACTCACAAAAATTCAAGAAAATTTGGGGATAGAGGGGATAGTGGACAGAATGCCCAGTACAATTGGGCGAACTAACAAAAATCAAAAAGTGGACCTAAGACTTAAAACGCAGGGCGGGTGGAAATGGAAACAGATAGGAGACAGATCTGGAAACTGGGATTGGACGAAAATAAAAAAATACCAAATGAGCTCTTTATGACCAACCAAAATTCTGAGGACGTTCTGGACACCTCTGAACATCCAGTAAAATTCCCAGCTCGATCTGAGACCGTGGCTGAGACTGAAATTTCGTAGAAGCTGCTGTGGTACTGCGCGGACAGAACTCCGGCGTGGCGATGGCGGCTCGTGGCGGCGGCGGCGGCGACCGGAACTGATAGGGTGGAGTCACACCACCAAGAGGCAGCCTTCACAGCTGCAAGGGGGAGAGGGAGAGAGGAAGGGGGCGGCCTAGGCCTTGCTCCAACATTAAGTTTGATTCAAATGGCATTAATTCATCAAAATGGGAAAATACAAGCATATATAGGTCACCCATCTAATCCATCCTCCACCGTTGGATCTAGGGGTGTGAGATGGAGGGTTGGGATGGCTTGTGACCATTCCACAAAAATACAATTAAAAAAATATGGGGGGGACAGCCTATTGACTAGGGGGGAACAAGCTTGACATGGTAGGTGGGTGTTGGTTGGAAATGTTGACTATTTTGGTCCCTTGTCCCCCATGTGGACAATTGACCATTCAAACTTCTAGATGCCCCATGTGGCATGTTGACTGACCCCACGTGGGACCCAAGGCTGAGGTGGCCCAATGGGGTGGGGCCTGGGGGGCCCGTGGGGCCCACGTGGTCCGAATTGCACCTAAGCCCCTATTACAATCAAAATGGCAAACCAAATGCAACGAAATAAACACAAATTAAACACACATAAAGTCTAACTAAATATAATAAATGGGGAGGCTCAAGGCGGAGTCTCCAGGCTGTCTCCTAGCCAGATGGACGCTGAGGTGGCTCGTGTCGTGCTCCGTGTGCGGTACCGGTGGCTCGGCGTATCGTGCCGATCAACTGCTCGGGTGTCCGCACCACGAAGTCAGGCTATGGCCATTTTGGGATGGTTCCCTAGGCTCAGGCCCAACTCGCAAGGGCGGTATTGTTGTTCCTTCGGCACCGGGTCGCGGGAGAGATGAGGCTGCGAAGCGGATCTCATTGTTTTATTATTATTTAAGAAGCGGTATCGTTATCATTTGTAGATTTATAGATATATTTGGGTGGGTTCTTTATTACCATTTATTCATTTTCCTTGTGATTGATTCGTTTATTATGGTTAACATTAGGTTTGTTATTATTTTGTTCGTTTTGTTATCATTCATTTACTTGTCATTTTTGTTGAGTCTGTTATTATTATTTATTTATCTTGGTTATTATTTACTTTGTCTATTTATCGTTATTATTATTTCTTTTAACCTTACTATTATTATTACTTGTTTCTGTATCATCCTTATTTACTTGTTCTTTTTGGATTTGTTATTTTATTATTATTACTCATATTTTCTAGAGAGAGAATGGGCCATTGGAAGGCTAAGAGAAAGGTATACTGCTGAAGGGCTGGGAGCTGTGCCGCTGAAGGGCTGGAAGGGCTGTGCCGCTGAAGGGTTAAAAGGGTGTACCGCTGAAGGCCAGGGGCCTACCGCTGGAGGGCCAAGGGAGCGTGCCGCTGAGGGGCTGCGGGAGGCGTGCCGGGGAAGGCCCGTAGGGGCATGCCGGCGAGGGGCTGGCTGGAGCGTGCCGCCAAAGGGCCAAGCAGCCGGGCTAGGGGCGTGCCAGCGAAGGGCGTGGGGAGCGTGCCGCTGAAGGGCTGAGCAGCCGGGCTAGGGGCGTGCCGGCGAAGGGCGTGGGGAGCCCACTCCTCCTCCGCTCTTATGTCTTTTCTCTTTTCCTTTTCTCTCTTGATTTTATTAAGTTTGCATGGGTTTCTTCTCTCTTTCTCTTGATGATCTTTCATTCTTTCTCTTGCGAGGGTGGATGTTCGAGTTGCTTAGTCGTTATTTGATTCGATTTCCTTTATGTTGATTGCGATTCTCTTGCCTTGGTTAAAGCGTTTTACCATTATTCTTTTTATTTGTTTGTTCCTTCTTTTTGCCTTTTAATATGTTATTGTTTCTGACGAAAATTCGGCAGCATCTCCCCTTGACTCGAGCGTAAGGGAGAAAAAGGGAACGCGCCCACATGGAGTGGCGGAACCCGACGACTGGAGGTGGGCGCCCGAAGGCAGCAACACCTTTAGTAAAACTTCGGCAAACACGAAGGAAAGCAACGGGGCCTAAGGCCTGTGGAATCGGACGAGGCAGACTGGGTTTCGGCCAAGGCGTACCGGGCTTGGGCATGGCCAAAGTGTGTGCCGCTGAGAGCTTAAAGAGTGTACCGCTGAGGGCCTAAAAGGGTGTACCGGCCAGGGGCCAATGGGGTGCACCGCTGGGGGTCAAAAGGAGTGTACCGGCCAAGGGCTAAGGGCCAAAGAGTGTGCCGGCCAAGGACTCAACGGGGTGTACCGCTAAGGGTCAAAAGGGTGTGCCGGTGGCGGCATAATCAGGGCGTGCCGCTGAGGCACCAAAAAGGGGTGTGCCGCTGGGGCACCAACAGGGTGTGCCGCTAGGGGTGGTAAACGGCAAGCAAAGGCAGGCGAAGACAAGCGGTTAAGGCCAGAGGCCTCATGAAGAGGGCCAAGACAGAGGGGGGAATGGCTGAGACGCACAAACCAAGCACGATAGCAAGACACCCAAAAGAGGGATTTTCATTCATGGAAAGAAAAGGCCACAGAGGGCCAATACATCGTAGGGAGAGCTAAAAAAAGGGAGCAACAGCAAAAGGAAAGGGAAAAAGGGAAATGAAGATACAAGGGGGAAGGGGAACGGAGCATGGGCTCCTCCTCCCCTCCCAGACCTCACTCCTCTCTTCTCTCACTCTTCTTCTTCTTCTTCTCTTCTCTCTTCTCCGGCGATGGTGGACGGGGCAGCAGGGGGAGCCTCTCCCTCTTCTTCTTCTCTTCTTCTTCTCTTTTCTTCGTCTGTGTGTCTGGCTCGCTCGCCTCTCCCCCCGCTTCGCAGCGAAGGAGAGGGGTCTTATACCCCCTGTGGCGGGAGCCTTCGGAGACAGGAGGCGTCCGAAGTGCATTTAATGGGAGTTGACTCCCTTGTCCTGGGTGGCAGGAGGAGTAGGCAACATGGCCCAATCCCCGGCCGACACCTCAGCAAGTCCACTGCGCGCCAAGAATCCATAGGGCATGGACGTAAGATTTGATCCGCCGGAGCGTGACGTTGGGAGCCAGCAGGCTGCACCGCTGGAATGCTGTGAGAGCGTGCCGCTGAAAGGGCTGGCCAGCGTACCGCTGGAAGGGCCAAAGGCCGTGCCGCTAGGGGCACCTTGGGGGTGTGCCGCTGGAGGGCACAACAAGCGTGCCGCTGGAGGCACCTGGGGAGTGTACCGTGGAAGGCAGCAAGGAGTGTACCGCTGGGGCTTGCTTGGGGGCGTGCTGCTGGGGCTTGCCAGGGTGTACCGCTGAACGGCCTAAGGGGAGCGTGCCGCTGAGCGGCCTGGAGGCGGCAGAGGGGCGTGCCGCTGAAGGGCTGTCTTGGGTGTGCCGCTGAGGGGCACATGGCCGTGCCGCTGAAGGGCGCTTGGCGGTGTGCCGTTGAAGCCCTGGAGCTTGGGTGTGCCGCTGAAGGGCGTGCCGCTGAATAGGGCAAAGGGGTGTGCCGCTGAACAGGTGAATGGGCAATTTTCAGTCCGTTGTGAGCACGAGTTGCGGCTCGTTTGATTTTCTTCAAGGCCCATGGATTGTAGGGCTCCTGGGGGTTGATTTCTCTTCGTTGTCGTGACTCCGGGGACGGCTTCACTGCAGTGCGCATACTGGGGGGAGTCCGGATGACTAGTCTCTCCGGGGCTGCTTCACTCGGTTCCGTTGATGATGCTGGGCCGAGCAGGACATCTGGGTGTGCAATTTTCGGTGTCCACAGGGCGTCTACACCTCATGCTGAGGTTCCGCCATCTCTTGATGAATTCTAGGGCAGTTTCATCATTCTTCTGCCTGGTTGCATAGAGCTCGGCCACTGTGACCTCTCTTTCGGTGACGTGGAACCGCTCCCGAAATTTTCTTTGCAAATCTGGCGAGTCGTTAACAGACCCCACCGGCAAGTTGGAGTACCATTCGAAGGCGAGCCCTGTGAGCGAGGACCCGAAGAACTTCAGTAGGTACGATTCATCAGTCGCCAGATCGCCCATCACATTGACGTAATAGGCTATGTGTTCCTTCGACGACCCATGGCCATTAAATTTGTCAAAATTTGGCGGCTTGCTGACACCAGGATGCAATCTCTTCCCCGCATGATGGGCAGGGTAGGGTACCTTGTACACATCATATAAGGCATATTCTTCACTTCCCCGATCGGCCAGCTTCATCTCGACTATCTGCTCGATCATGAGCTTGTTAGCCATTGTCGGATCCACTACTTCTAGGTAGAAATGAGCCGACTGCATCTGTGGCGTCGTCAACACCGTCGCCTGGGGTATAGTGGCGGTGCCTTGGTGTTGAGGAGCCGAAGGGGTCATTGGGGCCGTGCCCCCAGCATAGTTGGGGATTGGCTGAGAGGCCGTCACCTGGGGTGAACCCTCAAATTCTCCAGTGCCTTGCCTGGATGTTTCGGGAGGCAGTTCGACCTGCTTCGATGTGGAAGCATGCATGGTTAGTTCGCCCACCTGTCGCTTCAAAGCTTCGATCTCCTGTCGATAGGCTTGAAGCAGCATCAGCATCGCGGGGTCGGGGGTGGATGGGCTAGGAGCTTGGCCTCCCCCTTCTGTCAGAGTATCTAGAGAAGGTGCTACCTGTGGACACCTAAAGTTGCACATGCAAACGTCATGCTCGGCCCAGCATCAACGACGGCCCCGAGTGAAGAAACCCCGAAGAAATCAAGCACAAGAGGCCCCACGGCCCACGGGCCTCGAAGAAAATCAAATGGGCCACGACTCATGCTCACAATGGGCTCAAAATCGCCCATTTAGCCCTTCAGCGGCACGCCCAGTTGAGGCTTCAGCAGCACGCCCTGGCAGAACCCTCCAGCGGCACGCTCCCTCCAGCGGCACACCCTGCCCCGGCCTTCACCGGCACAGCCCCCTTTGGGCGCTCGTCGGCACACCCCTTTGGGTGTTCAGCGGCACACCACTTTGGGTGCTCAGCGGCACACCCCCTTTGGGGTTCAGCGGTACGCCCCAAAGGGGTCTTCGACGGTACACCCCGAAGGGTCTTCAGCGGCACGGCCCCATGGCCCCCCAGCGGTACGCCCTTTAGGGGCTTCAACGGCACGCCGTTTTGGCTCCCCCACGGCACGCCTTTTCGGCTCCCCCACGGCACGCCTTTTCAACTCTCCAGCGGCACAGCGGTGAAGTTTTTTCAACGTCAATGCGACGTGAGGCCCATGCCCTATACATCCTTGGCGCGCAGTGGAGCCGTCTGAGGTGGCGGCCGATCCTTGGGCCACGCAAGCTACCCCACTGACACCCAGGACAGGGGAAGGTCAAATGCCATCATCACAAGCCATTTCCCGCCTTCGACGGCCGTGGCCAAAAGCTCCCACGGCTGGGAGTATAAATCCCCTCCCATTCCGGCAGAAGGAGGGAGGGGGGCAGACGTAGAAGGCATACCCACAGAGAGGAACAGAGAAGAGAAAAGGGAAGAAGAAGAGCTTCGGCGTGAGCCTCCTCCGGCGACCACCGTGAAGAGAGCAAGAGTAAGGGAGAGGGAGGGAGCTAAATGTAATGGGGGGAGAAGGGTTGGGGACGGTGGCCAATGTGTTAGGCCCGGGTGTTTTCTTCCTTCTCGTACTCCATTCCTCCTCGGGTTCTTTGTCTTTCTTCCTTTCGTCCATGCCCCCATTTGGGAGTTTGCTTTGGCAACATGTTTGTAGGGCTATGCCCTCTTGATTCGCATGAATGAAAATCACCCTCTCCGGGTTTCTCTTCGATTTTTGATGTTTTATGCTAGGCTTTGCAGGCTTTTGACGGACTAACCGTCCCTCCCTCCGTCTCCCCATTTCTCCGGTGTTCTTGGGGTCTTCATGTCGATATGATTCTTCCTGTGGACTTTGGCCTCATGAATCCTTCAAGCCCCTACATGGCCTTTCGTTGTGCTCACTGGCCTAGGGGAGGGGGAAGGCCCTTACCCTCTCTCCGAACACCCAGTAACCAAGTGGCTAACCCCCATGCCTTGAAGCCCTCTCCTCTTCCTTCCTTGGAACAACCTGTAAGATCCTCTCTAGCCTATACACTTAGCAGTTTAAATCCCCCAGCGATACCTCTTCCTGGCCCTTCGCCGGCACATCCGTTTGGCCCCTCTACGGCACGCCCATGGGGGCTGTCCAGCGGTACACCCCCCCCATCTGCCCTTCAGCGGCACACCCCCAAGTGCCCTCAGCGGCACACCCTAGCTGCCTTCAGCGGCACACCCCCAAGTGCCCTCAGCGGCACACACCACCCCAGGCCTTCAGCGGCACACACCCTCAGCCTCTCAGCAGCCCACTCCTTGGCCTCACCTCCGAGCCCCTTCCTTGATGTTTTCCGAGGTTCTTTAAAGGTGTTGCTCCCCCGGGGGCCCACCTCCAGTTGTCGGGTTCCGCCACTCCATGTGGGCGCGTTCCCTTTATCTCCCTTACGCCCTGGGTCAAGGGGAGATGCTGCCGAATTTTTTTGTGAGAGGCTAATAAACAATTAAAGAGGCAAAAGGAAGCAATAAAAAAAACGATCAACAATGAAGCCTTCCAACCTATCAAATCACTGCCGGCATCACGGTGAGAACTGGACCGAGCTAATTAACCACCCGACAGCCCGAGCCTCCGACCCACAAGAAAAGAGACCGAACCGAACAAAGAGAACAAACACGGGTGGAATTTTGTATAAAACCACACGAAAGTTAAGAAAAGAAGAAAAGAAAAGCCTTAAAACAAATAATCGAAAACTGATCGAACCTCCACCACCACGTTCCGATTGGCCCTTCAACGGTGCATTTTAATCAACCGGCCCGCTCTTCCCAGCCTTCAGCGGCACGCTCACCAAATCCCTTCCCCAGCGGCACGCCTCTTGAACCCCCAGCGGTACACCCTATCCCCCACCTTCAGCGGTACACTCCCCTCAGCAGCACACCCTTTCTTTCATAACCTCCACCGGCACCCCCTTTTCGTGCCCTCAGCGGTACACCTTTTTCATCCTTCGCCGACACACTCCCCTCTGGGCCTCTCAGCGGTACACTCTCACATTCCCTTCGCCGGTACACCCTCAGCCACTATATAGACTTGGCCAACGTACAGACTTCATGGTGGCCAGTGTATAGACTTGGGCAGTGTACAGACTTCGCCATTCCGACGTACAGACTTGTCCAACGTACAGACTTGTCCAACGTACAGACTTTGGCCAATGTATAGACTTCACGTTGCAATGTATAGACTTCACACTCCAATGTACAGACTTGTCCAACGTATAGACTTCGGGCAGTGTATAGACTTCATATCCAAATGTACAGACTTATCCAATGTATAGACTTCGTGCCCCAGTGTATAGACTTGGGTCAGCCAACGTATAGACTTCGGGCAGTGTATAGACTTCATATCCCAATGTACAGACTTATCCAATGTATAGACTTCGTGCCCCAGTGTATAGACTTGGGTCAGCCAACGTATAGACTTCACGCTGCGGCGTGTAGACTTGGCCAACGTGTAGACTTTGGGTAGTGTATAGACTTCACACCCCAATGTATAGACTTATCCAGTGTACGGACTTTGGGTAGCCAACGTATAGACTTCATATCCCGACGTACAGACTTCATGACAGCCAGTGTATAGACTTGGCCAGTGTGTAGACTTCGGGCCAGTCGACGTATAGACTTCGAATTGCAACGCGTAGACTTTGCTCCACTCTGCTCCAGTGTACGGACTTTGGGCTTGGCAACGTAGAGACTTCGAACCTGGGGAACGTATAGACTTTATATCACCCCCTCCTTTACCAACACACTCTCCAGCGGTACGCCCTTCGCAGCCCTCACCGGTACACCCCTTCGCCACCCAGCGGTACACCCAATATCCAACGGTCCACTCCCGTCTTCCCTTCGCCGACACACTACATGCATGCATATATACATCACAATAAGGGTATCAACAATAGCAAACAAATCAATAAAAATCACACTAATTGAAGGACTCCCAAATGCGCGATATTGATCATAATAAAAGAGGCGGGAGGGGTAATCAAAAAATAAATAACAAACCAATGATAATGATAAGAATAATCATGCATAGAAGAAGAGAAATCACCCCGGACAAAGGTACGAATAAATAGTAAACATCAAATCAGAAATCCCAGAAGACATAACTAATAAAACCCCAGATAAAAGACGCTAACGTCCACACTGCAGCCCTTTCTCTCCCCGGGACCCGGGGCAAAAAGGAATAATGACGCCGCCCTTTCAGGTCGGGCCCGGGTCTCGGGAATTCCCCCTATATGGCTGGACTTTGATCTAACCTCGGGCCGACATCCTAATCGGACCGGATTTATTTTCTCGTCCCGGATACCTTCCGAATCTTCATTAAAAATTACCGCATGCTCGGCAGACATTTGAAGGGATCTACCTCGGTTTTCTCATTGTGGCGCTGCCACGGACTTGTGTCAGAATACAAAAGGTCTACGAGTGGCCGACACGGCCGACAGTTTATGGCCTTAATACAACTTTCAGTGTGACCCATCCCTATCTCTCTCGTATAATTAGTGTTACTCCTTTCGGCCGCGGGGCCTCTAATTTCGGCAATTAATCAAGGGTGTTCCCTCGTATGGGGGATGTAAATGACGTCGTGACCTTCATGGCGTGACGGGATTCGGTCCCGACATGAACCACACAATCGTTTGACGAAGTCAGATCGAGCGCACCATGGGCTCTTCGGAGCCCGAATAAATCGTCACCTCGGTGACTGGCACGCCCACGCACACAATAAACCGAATAAACCAATGAGAGAATAATGAGCGCCGAAAAGCGCGTCCACAACTCTGGCACGCCCGGTGGGACCGATCCACCCTTCATCTTTTTGCCGAAATTAGGGGCCCCGCGGCCCCCTTCTTGTAATACTAATTGTGCTACTTTCTTAAATGCAGAAAAAAGAGAGAGGCATCATGGGACCAACCATGGCGGTCGTCTGCGGGCCTCAGCCCGTCCAGAACCACGTTCGAGGCGGCTACTTGGCGGTGCCCCTCACCTTTGGGAGCTTCCCTCCCACTGTGGGCTTCCCCAACTTCTTGGGGGTGGCCTTCGCCGAGATCCTCGACGTGGAGACGCCCAAGGATGCCCAGATCAACGCTCCCGCCCTGGGGGCCATGGGAGCTGCTGCCGGCCGAGCTGTGGCCGAAGGCAACAACAGCGTCCTCACAACGACGCTTAGCTGCAACGTGCACCACGTGCACCACACTACCGGCCCGCTCCACCAAGGGTCGACATCCCACCGAAGAAGGCTCCGGAGGAACAACACCGGCACCGGCTCAGGGCGCCGCGCCTCCAACTCCGGGAAGTCCATGACTGTTGGGGCCCTCCGAGTCCGCCTAGACGGGCAGAGGTCCCAGGTGACACCGGACCGCATCGTCCCTGCCGTCCCAGTCCGTAACTCCTTTGAAGGACTGGCGAAGCTGAAGGAAAAGGTGATGCCCGCAGCCCCGGTCGTAGCACCAAAGAGGACGCTGGTTCACAGGCCGACTAAACTGAAGCAAGTCTGGGTGCCTAAGGAGACCCAGCCCACTGCACCCGCCCAGGCAGGGCCCAGCACCTTCCACCCCAGGAGGGCCCGACGCGATGATAGGGTTGAGGTAGTGACCCCCACTCTCCGACCGGCACCTGTCATCCCGGTGCCGTCCGAGGATGTTCATCGCCGTCGCCGAGGGCGCCGGCACAATGCCGCCCGCCCGGCTCTCACGGCCTACTCCCCTCCTGCCGCTGTCATCGATATGCAACCACAGCTTGCTCTCCCAGACCAGGAGTGGGAAGGGATCGAGCAGGCCATGAGGAATTATCTCCGAGGCCCGGGTAGCACCCCCGCTGGCCGCCAGAGACTACTGGGGGCAATGGCCTCCGCCTTCCAGGAAGAAAGGGGGGAACCCGCACCTAGCATGGAGTCGAGGACCCGCCCGGAGGAGCCACGCCAGTCCCCTGTGCGGGATGAAGCGCCACCCCGACGGTTGGTCTTCGATAGGCTGATATTCCCAGGAGGGCCGTCCAAAAGGGCGTCAAGAAGAAATAAGAATAAGAGATGGCAGACATTCACCTACAATATGGCAGGAGTTCATGGTCGGTACGGGGCCTTACCCACCGACCCGGGAGAATTGGCCAGAATAGCCGCCAGGCCGGGACCCCTTACCAGAAGAAGGAGAGCGGCAGGCGGCGCGACACACACAGCGGCCGAAGGGACCTTACCTGAAGAGCCCCTTGCGGCCCTCACGGCCAACGTGGTTACCACCGGCGACACGAGTGGCGGACCCTCGACATCGTCCGAGGACGCCCCGGCCGAAGAGATAGGGGGCGTGCCCAGTCTCACCGCAGCTGACCCTACAATGCTGCTCATGATACAACGATTCCAGCAGGAAATCGAGTCACTCAAGAAGCAGCTAAGTGAGCGGAACGCACCGCCCCCGATGTCCTGGCAGACCGAGGTCATACCCGAAGCACCCAGGGACAGGGGGCAGTCTTCAGAGGCAGCTCTTCCAGCAACCCTAGACCCTCTCGGGGGGGCGCCCCCGCATCAAGCACATTGCGCCGCAGTGACTCCCCCACAGGCTCCGCCTTCACAAGGGTCCCCTATGGCCCCCCGGGCGACCGTGGTAGCCACTCCGAGCGCACAACCCGCTCATTTCTACCCGAGCCCAGTCGACCCGGCGGCAGTCAGCCGATTGATGCTCGAGCAGATGATAGAGATGAAGCTGGCCGAGAGGGGCGATGGGGAGCAGACGCCTTTCGACGTCTACCGGGTACCCTACCCGGCTCATTATGCTGCCAGGAAGTTGCCGACTGGCGTCACCAAGCCGCCGAAATTTGAAAAGTTCAACGGGCAAGGATCCCCCAGAGAGCACATTGCCTACTATGTGAACGTCATGGGAGACCTGGCTGCTGATGAGGCCTACCTCCTGAAGTTTTTCGGCTCAACACTTACCGGACTTGCCTTTGAATGGTACTCCGGCCTGTCACCCGGGTCGGTGGCCGATTGGCCCGACATGCAGAAGAAGTTCAAGGAAAGATTCTACGTGGCCGAGAGAGAAGTTACCATGGCTGAACTCTACGCCACAAGGCAGAAGAATGATGAGTCGGCTCTCGACTACATTAAGAGGTGGAGGAACCTCAGCATGAGGTGCAAACGCCCCCCGCATCAGGAGGACGCAGTGCAGATCTGCAAGCAAAACTTGAGGAAAGAAATCCTGGAGAGGATGATCGGCACTGAGGTCAAGACATTTGACCGCCTGAACAATGTGGTAGCGGAGATCGAGGCATTCTTGGCCCGATATTCCTCCACCCCATCCATGTCAAGCCAGAGGGCCAGGCAGGCAGAGAAGAAGCCGGCTCCCCCGGAGGTGCATGCACTGGACTTCCAGGCTTTTGAAAAACAGAAAGAGAAAGCCAAGGGAGCGGCCAACCCTCCGCCGCCTAGAACCACAGAGCGGCGGGAAGGCCCCTCGCTAAGGGAAAAGATGAGAAACAAGTTATATTCTTTCTCCCGGGACAAGTCCAAGCTCCTGTTTGAATGGGCAACCAGCTACAATAAAATCACACTGCCAGAGCCGAAAAGGCCTGGCGACTCGAAGAAGAAGGATGACCCGCGCTTCTGCATGTACCACCGGGTGCTCGGGCATACCATTGAAGACTGCTACGTCTTCAAGGATGTTATTGAGTCCTTAATCAAGGATGGGGAGCTGGACATGGGGGAACATAAAGTAGACCCCCCGCAGCCACACGAGCTGCCCAGCATAGCCTCCTCCGTCAGCATGGTCTCACTATACCAGGAGTTGCCAGAAGAATGGGCGGAAGCCTGTGCCCGTGCCACTTATGAGACCTTCATCAGGTCCCCAGCTCAAGACCAAGAAGGGTGGCAGACTATACCCAGAAAAACTAGAAAGGCGCGCGCCTCTCGACCTACCCCAGGAATTCACCCGAGGGTGGCAGCGCCCCTGCCTGCACCACCCCCGGCAAACCCGGTTTGCCACGACACGGCCCCTCGGCTGGTCATGAGGCGGCTCACTCACAACAAAAAGAGCTCTGTCCCGCTGCGGATGTACAAGAAGACTAGCCCGGCGGTTGAAAGACTCCAGGCTATTATTGATGGGCTCGAAGATTATGAACAGCCCGAGATCCAGCTTGTGGAGCTGAAGGAGTATGTCCCCTGGAAGGAGTTCGAATCACTCGAGCTGGCTCCGGGAACAGAAGCTGGTGCAGATAAAGAGCCTCCCCTGTGGGGCGAATCTCCTCAAGAGCAGCCATCCGCTGCAGCAGGCAAGAAGAAGAAGAAGAGAAGACTCAGGGGCAGGAAGAAGAAGGAGGTCGTCTTCGCCTGCAACACCCTCTCGACGTTGTTCGACACCGCTCTCTCCCTAGAAGAGAAAGAAGAAGAGCCACCCCATGAACTGACAGAGGTGAATCAAGCTGAAGCATCCACTTCCCAGCATGCCACCAGGTCAAGAAGGAAGTGGGGGCGCCCTCCTCAGGGCAGCCTCAACATCATGCTCAGGGGGGAACAACCATACCAGGTTCCCGAGCCCGAGGTCCGAGGCGCTGAGGTCCCTCCCCCATCAGGTCTCTATCCCGGAGGCACCAAGAATCAAGGCGCCCCGTCATTCGCCGAGTTCCTGTCGGCTCGAGCGGGAAGGCGGGCGCACCCCCAGGGGTCCGCTGCGACCAGTAAAGCAAGCATTCCTCAGGCCCTACCAGCTGCAACTCCGGTCCAGCCAGCGGAAGAATTCAGCGGCACCCCAAACCTCGCCGAATTCATGCGAGCAGCGGAAGAGGCCCGACCGACCCCGCCGGCTCAACAGGCTGCAGCAGAACCCACAAAACAGGCATCCCCTGATTTGGCACCCCAGTCTCAGGATGAGGGCAGGCGCAGCAAGTCCGAAGAGATGAAATTGCTCAAGGTGCGGGCGGCCGAGCGGATAGTCAGACACCTCAAGAAGATCCCGACCCGGTTCACCGTGTGGGAGATGCTGTCCTTGAATGAAGAAACACGGCAAGCCATCATCGTCGCACTCCAGACGCCAGCACACCTTGAAGCCTATTTGGCAGAAACATCACCTGAAGTAGCGGTGGCTTTCACAGAAGATGACATGCTCCTGCCAACTTGTAGCCACAATAGACCCCTCTACATGAAGGGGCAATTGAATGGCCAGCCCATCAACAGGGTCCTGATCGACCCAGGGGCAGCAGTGAATATACTCCTGTACCGGGTGTACCAGAAGCACTACTTTGACGTACACCTGATCGAAGTTAAAAATGTCAAGATTGCTGGCTTTAACCAGAAATGCGAGGTTCCCATGGGGGTCGCAGAGTTCGACTTGACCTTTGACGACTTCACCTCTAAAGTCCAGTTCCACGTCATCAACTCCAATACCTCCTACAAGGCGTTGCTCGGCCGGCCTTGGTTACACCAGAACAGGGTGGTGCCCTCCACCTTGCATCAATGCATCAAGTACCCCTGCGAGGGAAGGGAAGTCAGAATCTTCGCCGACCTCCACCCGTTCGAGGTGTTCGAGTGTCACCTGTCAGATGCCAACTTATACTTAGAAAAGGCAAAGCAAGCTCCTCAAGTCATCCAAGACAAGGGAAAGAAGAAAGTGGAATCAGGAGGCTGGTTTCCTCCGCCGCCCCCAGGCTATGTGGCTCCCCCACATGTACCATTTATTGCACAAGAAGAAGGGGTATTTAGGGCATCCCCTCTCGCCATCTACCCCACACCAGGGGCACCCTGCCTCGAAGACCTGCTAGAAGATGTCAGGGTCCCGCCAGGGATCGTCAAGCCGATAGTGGAAATTGAATGCCAAGCAGCTGAACAACTAAGAACCTTCGAGGTACCTAACCCTGAGGGGCCGCCCACTATCTTCTATGTGGCCGGGGAGAAGCCAGTCAGGGAAGACGATGATTGCCGGTTTCCTGGCGAGTTGCATGACCCGCACGTCCCCATTACGGGACTTCCCCACATGACTGACCAGGCAGCCAGAATGGTCAGAAAGTAGAAAATTCCTCCCTACCAGCCCTCCAGCCGGAAGGAAATGTTTGAAAGAATGTGGAACCCGCCAAACCTGGATCGACGGTTGCTGAAGATCACCAAGCACCCCGGTCTGGGCTTTTCACTAGAAGATTACTACGAGACTGATGTCATATCGGTCTCAACATGGCCCGGCGACGACCCCGCAGAAGCTATAGATTCGCGGGAAACCCACCAAGACACACGCCCCAGGGCCTCGGCCGAAGAGGCACAAGACGAAGAAGTATTCCTGTGGAAGCCTCCCAGCCGGCGTTGTATGGAGAAGACCCCCTCCTTCTCCGAAGTGTCAACCTCGAGAGGGCACGCCAGCGAGGCACCTTCACCTCGGCCGGCCGGCGAAGCAAGGAGCAGCAGCATGGGCCATGCTCCGAATTCCCCTCGATACGACCCCGTCATGTACGCCCTGTACCACAGGCAGCAACGGGAGATCGAGATGCTAAAGAGGCAGCTGGCTGAGTTGACCTCGCTAGTCGCCGACCTGATCCAGGGCTCCCTCCCCCCATGGGGTGGCCGGATGCCTCGGCCCCGAGGCGCCAGTCCCGAAACCCCCGCCTTGTCAAGGCGGGAAATGAGAGACATGGCAAGCTCGCTGATCGAGCGACCAACCAGGCAAGGGCTGTGATGCGGGACGGGACCACGGACACGACAAGCTCGCGATCGTCCCTTAACGAGGGAAGCGTCGGATGTGCGCGGTTGAGAAACCGGCAATGAGCTAGGGTGGTCGGTTCTCTTTTGCGCCCGGATCGGGTCACGGGATGGCTTCGCTCTCTCTCGCAGCAGTGATATTATAAATTAAAAGCGAGCTAGGTAACCCTACACATGCTCTCTAGCAGCGGCATAAACAAGCATATATAGAAATAAGCGGAATGCCAAGCAAGGAGCGAATACGATACCTCCACGCGCTCGGCGTGGCGAAGATGGCACCCGGCCGAAACTCGTACTCCCGGGAACTTAATACATTAAGATTACAGCAATACAAGTAAGCCCACTCCACGCAGGGAGGTAACGGGCGACACAAGGGGGCCCGGGAGGACCAATTCCGGGTTGACGGGCGGTTTCCGGGCACGGCTTCGGCTTCGCGCGTACTCGTGCTAGTGGGGCCCACTTGGGAAGCGCTCCCCTAGGATGACGAGTTGCTGGAACGACCGCCGGACGCCGGGCGGCCCTTGGACGACGCTCGCGGGAAACCGGCCACAAGTCTGCACTTGCTATCTTCTCGCGCGCTGTCCGGCGAGATCGGCTGCTGTGATCAACCCCGTCGTCGGAATGCAACGAGCTCGGCGCCGTTGGAAAGAGGACTCCAAATACTTCGACGTAGGGGCCTTCAGAAAAAATAATCAGATACGTATATCTGACTTATGGAATTTACACCCTTGCTGTAAATAGGCCAGAACTGCAGGGGCAGGTTCTGACTTCTCTGAAAATCACCGTTGACCGGTGGGAGGACCTTGGAATATGGAGATGAGTTCTTCAGAAAAGTTGAAGATCTATGAGATAGAAAATCGGGACTATTTTTGGTTTTTGATTTGGATAGGAAATGGATTTTATGGGGTTTTTTGAGTGGACCTGGGTCGGATCTGGGACACTGTGGAAAAATTGCTCACAGGAACTGGTACGAAATTTGAAAAATACCTAGAGACCTTATCAAAAATTAAGAAAATTCATGGTGGTAGACATATGTGGACAGAAGTCTCAGTAATTTTTAGAGCCCCAACAAAATTCAAAACATGGGTCGAACAAGGTAGACTCAGAACTGTTGAACAGTAGACAGAACCTGGACAGAACTGAAATTTGAACCTGGACGAAAATCTAAAAATATCTAAAGGACGAATTTTTGCCTGAAATTTTTTGTGGAGGTAAGGGTTCAAGAGGGGAACCAACCCTGAAAATTGGAGCTTCAGAAGATGAGGGAAGAGAGAGGGACAATTCGGAGAAGAGAGGTCTGTCCAGAGTGGACAGAAAACCGAATTCGTTGGTGAAGACGCGTCGGCGGCGAGACGGCGGCGGCGGCGATCACCGGAGCTGCTTCAGAAGTTGGAGGGGATCAAGGGGGAGGGGATTACACTCTAGAAAGGGGGCTGGAGGTGGAGGAACCAGGGAGAGAGAGGGGAGGGGCGCAAGATCCAAGGAGGCAAATGCTAATTTCTTCTTCATTAATTCATTCAATATGAAAAATACAACCTTATATAGGATGCCAACCAAACTCAATCTCAACCCTTGGATCTAGGGGTTTGGATTGAAGGGCTGGGATACAATGTGAATCACACATTTAATACATTAGTTTAATCTAATTTGACCATACTTATTCAACCTTGGACTAAAGCTATTCAAACACCACCTAATACACACCTAACTAGCCTAATAGAGCCAAAAAAGGGGGCGCCCCATTCATGGGCCTCTCTTGGGCCTAGGCTGGTCCAAGGCCAGCCAACCCAATCCACACCCATGCTTGGTCCATGGGTTCTCCCATCTAGATAGCCCATGAGAGGGAGTGGCCCAATTGGGCCTTAAATGGCTCTTATGGTCCATAAGGGTGGCATAAGGTCCAATATGATAATCACTCCTAATGGACTCTACTAAGGCAACCTAGTAATGGACTCTACCTAGAAAAGTGGCCCATTGGCTTAATTAAGCCTTACAAGGATGGCCCAAATGAAAGAAATCAAAAATTACATGCACTTCAAGCCAATACAACCCATACTACACACCTATATAAGCCAATACACACAATACAACCCATAAGCTCTTGATGTCCTCATCAGGCTGACACTCCAGGAGAAGTTGCAGAAGCCTTATTCCTTTCCAAGAGAGAAGACCCGGGGCATCTTCGACTGGGCTTGCCATTACGGCAAGGTCTCCCTTCCACGGTCCAAGAGGCCGCAAGACACCCGAAGAAGCGGGGACCCACTATTTTGCCCTTACCACCAGATACTGGGCCACGCCATCGAAGACTGCTATGTCTTCAAAGACATCGCTTAAAGCCTCATCGACAGGGATGAGCTTAGAATGGGGGACTACGTGGTAGCCCCGCCACGCCCCCACGTGGCAGACAGCCCCAGGGCAGGAGCCTACACTGTGTCCATCCAATGCCAGGCGCCCGAAGATGCGGCTACCCCAGCCTCTGCAGGAGCGGTCTATGATGAATACACAGAAGAGCCCGAGATGCACCTATGCCCCTCTGAGCCAGCGGATCTCACATACCCGGCAGCTACGGCCCAGGAGGACTGCCAGGTCAATGTAGCCTCCATGCCCGATCATGATGAACAAGAAGAGGGAGATGGCGTCCTCGAGCCCGAGGACAATGAAGACCAAGACTTCGTTGATTTGTCGCCAGCCCCGCCGGAAATTGAAAATGGCGGCCAGGTCACGGTCGACGAATTGATTGAGGTCAACCTTGGTACGGAAGACGACCCCAGGCCAACTTTCCTGAGTGCTCTCATGCCCCTACAGGAGAGAGAACAGTACATAAAGTTGCTGCAAGAATTCCGGGATTGCTTCGCCTAGAATTACAAAGAAATGCCTGGGCTCAGCACCGAAGTGACTTAGCACATCCTGGCCATTGATCCCAGGGTGGAACCAGTGAAGCAACCTCCCCGGCGCATGAGGCCGGAGCTAACCATCCAGATCTGCAAAGAGGTCGACAAGCTCATAAATGTCGGCTTCGTGGCGAAAAATCAATACACCACATGGCTGGCCAATATTGTACCAGTGAAAAAGAAGAATGGACAGATCAGGATTTGCGTGGACTTCCGCGACCTGAATAAAGCCTGCCCGAAAGATGACTTCCCGGTGCCTATCACCGAAGTGATGATTGATGCAACCACTGGCCACGAGGCCCTGTCCTTCATGGATGGGTCATCCGACTACAACCAAATCTGGATAGCCGACCATGACCGGGTTCATACAGCTTTCCGGTCACCCAAAGGGATATTTCACTACAAGAGGATGCCCTTCGGCCTCAAGAATGCCGGTGCCACATATCAGCGGGCGATGACCAAGATCTTCGACGAGCTGCTGCACGGCAAGGTCGAGTGCTACATTGATGATCTGGTCGTCAAGACGAAGAAAAGAGACGAGCACCTGAGTGACCTCAGGGTCGTCTTCCAAAGGCTCCGGCAGTACGGGCTGAAGATGAATCCCATGAAATGCGCCTTTGGCGTGTCCAGTGGGAAATTCCTCGGCTTTATCGTCCGACACAGAGGGATCGAGATCGACCCCCTGAAGATAAAAGCCATCCAGGAGCTGCCTCCTCCGAAGAGTCTGGGAGAGCTGAGGTCCCTGTAGGGGCGTTTAGCTTACATCCGCAGGTTCATCTCCAACCTGTCAGGGCGCTGCCAACCCTTCCACAGACTGATGATGAAGAATGCACCCTTCAGCTGGGACCACGAATGCCAGCACGCGTTCGACCAGCTAAAGGAATACCTGAAGACCTCGCCTGTCCTGGGGGCACCTGTCAGAGGCAGACCGCTGATGTAAGACCCCGAATTATTTTATTAGATTTAATATATTTATTTAGCTCTTGTTAATTAAGAATTTGCATTTTTATGGATTTAATAATTGAAATTCGGATTTATTAATATTTAATTCCTTAGAAATAGAATAATGATAATTTCGACCACTCTATAAAAATTCAGAAAAATAGTAAACAGGTTAAGGTCGATGTAGATTGCAATTTTATCTTCTGGCTTTGGGTCATTATAAATCCGTGGTGGGATCTATTTAGAGATTAAGCCCTTAATTGCACACTTTTTGACCCAAACCTAACCTTGGATTAAAACACGAAATTAAGGCTCAATTCTCGACCAAATGAGCTCAAACCAGAGCCAAATGAACGGTGAGGATCTAAGGATCAAAAGCCCCCAATAAATTTAGCGAAAACCTAACCCTAGGCGGCGCTCTCGGCCGCGTTTGCTCAAGTCAACAATCACGGTGCCGTTTCTAACACGTCTCTTCCACGGCCGAATACTCCCAGCACAGAACTCTCCAGAAGGCCTATGAGCTATACATAGAAAGCTCTACGAGTCCTCTTTCTTTTGGTTGCTGTGGTGTCGGCAGAGGATCCAGATCTGGGGAGAATTCCGGCGATCTTTGTAGGTGTGTTGGCAGGCCGTCGACTTCCATCTTCCTCCCTTGTTTCTTCAATTAAGGTAGGCATTCTCAACCAAAACTTGATCATGAGTATAGGAAATTGATCCTCTCGACGAGATCTATCCATTGGGACTGAAAGCCCCAATTTTTATCAGGTGTGTAGAGAGCAGTCGAGGCTTTTCTGAAGGGTATTCTAGTTCGTTCTTCATTTCTAGCCCCGTTTTCAATCTTCGATTCAGGTAGGTGTAACAGACTAAACTTAAATTAACTTATATGATATGATAAGCATGATCTTAGCTTTCATTTAACGTAGAAAGCCCTATGTTTAATGAAGCATGTGTAGAGAATTTCTAGTTATAGTAACAGCATGTTTTAGACCTAGTTTGATGTGTTCTTGATGTGTTCATCCGAATTGATTTATGCTTTCGAAGTATTAATCTTAATCCTCATGAACCATATCTTATATGGTTGGATTCACCATCGAAGTAGCTTTCATTTGAGCCAAGAATCCCCAAATTTCATTCTGTATGTAGAGAGAATTTAACGTTTTAGTCACAGCATGTCAGAATTAGGGTTTCTTGTGTTCCTACCTTAATAGATCTCGATTCCAGTAATTGATCATGAAATTGACCTTGCAGATAGGTAGAGTTTTGTATTAGCTTTCCATTGATACCAAAATCCCCTTATTTGGAGTCCAATTGCATTAGTTATGATCATTTTAGTGTAACCCTATCCAAACCCTAGCTCCCGGTGTTCACCGGACGCGGCAGGGATGACCGGCGTAGACCCAGAGATGGGCGGTCTTACGATAGACCGTCCAACTCCAGCCCACCTTTTGACCAATTTTGACCCTAGCATGCCCTTATATAAACGGTTTTTCAAGAACCACTCATCCCAGGTTGAACGGTTCCTAAGGAACCACATATCTGGATATAAGGTCCAGAATGGACCACATATACTTATACGGCCCTTTACTGGCCGCACAACCCAGGGATGGGCGGCCCTGCCAGGACCGCCCAACCCCTTGGGCGGCCCAGATAGAGCCGCCCAACTACTTGGGCGGCCCAGGGAGAGCCGCCCAACTCCCTGAGGCCAGTTTGAACCCCGTTCAGCCCCCGTTTAGCCCCCGTTAAGCCTGATAGTTGTGCGGTTCACCGAGAACCGTTTATCTACCCAGTAATTGACTTAGTAATTATTATGATGCATCCATTTTAGTTTCAAATGACAATTTATAATTAGAAACCCATGGACGGCCCCTGAGGAACCGTCCATCTCCCTGTGTCACAGAGTGACCCCTGTTCGGCCCCGGAATGCCCAGTAAGTTGTACGGTCCATATAGAACCGTTTATCCCCACAGAGAGTGACTTAATTTATGTTCTAATGCATTCATTTGCATGTCATTAAGGGTAATTAGTGAAATAGAAACCCATTTAATAACTGTTTAAATATGCAACTAAATTTCTGATTATTGCTTGTCATTCGTGCCTACGCGACTTACGCGAACTCGTTATCATCTTAAATTATTTTCTTGGCATCTTGGATTAATATATAACCTAATCCCTGCTAAATTAGCTTGGCATTAGGATTAATATGACTGTTAACTTGCTGTTTAGCTGCTGTACTACAGTAGAACAGCATGTTTAACTTTCCCACTTTATGCGAAGCCGATTGGCCGATTAGCGTACTAGTCTCGGTTTTACCCCCGGAAACTCTATCCGGCGGTCTTACCGTCATCTTGGAACATCATTATAATCATGATTAGAACCTGGTTAACACCAGCATACCCTGTTTTGTGAGCTTAAACCGCTGGTTTAAGTCTTGGATCAAATAGAGGCATGCGCGGTTATCATGTGACCGCATAACCTCTTAGGCGGGCCGATCGTGACCGCATATCTTTATACGGCCCAGTATGGACCGTATATTTCGTTCTTGGGCCTTAATGTCTTCTGGACATGAGCGGCCTATATTGCACTGTTCTTACCTTAGGGCGGCCTGCTGTCAGCCGTTCGTTTCTTGCCCTCACGGGTTGAGTTTCAGCCCAGTTCTTGTATGTACGGTCCTGTATGAACCGTAGATATCCTTCAAGCGGTTCTGTTACGACCGCACATCTCTTGGAGATGAGTTTGACCGTGTTTTGTACTCTTGAATCCAAGGACAAGGTTAGTCCTTTAAATCTGAACTTATGGCAGAAATTCCTCTGATTAATTGGCCATTAAAATTGATTGAATGTCTGGACGGATGGGACGTTGGGCCCAGTAAATCAATGCCATCGCATCATAAGGGCCCGGTCTGGTCCTGGGGAGAGCGCCCGAAAGTTAGTGAGCCCATGGGATGTTAATGACAAGGTGGGGCATTGCACCGAAGTACTTGCCTGAGTGTTGGCGTCTACGACAAAAATATCTTGTACTTGTTACTTGTTACTTGATCATACTTGGTTAGATGTTTAAAATACTTGCTTGTTGGCCAATTCCTTACTCATATCTCATTGTTATATCTCCTGTAGTAAATTCTTGTATCTGTTATCCTTGATAATCATTATCAATTGTATTTCTTGACCTTGCAAGATCTTGTTATTACCGTTGTTTATTGCATTATCGTTTGTAGCATGATATTTTGAAAATGTAATTAAACTGTTAATCACTTATACATGTCTGTTATTTCCTACTGAGCGTTAGCTCACACCCCGTTGTTTCCCCCTTTCCAGGCTTCTCAGGTGACGCGCTTACCGACGGGGAAGGGCAGGAGTGATGTCTTGAGTGTATCAGTTCTAGTGTGTTAGCGGTGTACTTATTGTTTGTTGTGTTTGGAGATCATTTAGTTTCAGTTGTTGTTGAGTCTTAGTGGTTGTTATTCCAAGTTGTATTAAGTTGCATTTGAGATTATTGTATCAGTTTGGTTGTTTAATGATCATTTAGTATTTCCTTTCCATAGCACTTGTGTATTTAGATTAGTTCTCTCTCTTTCCTGCTTGCCTCTGACTGTACGTCCCGATATTTCCGCCTTGTTCGGGGCGTGACAGTTAAGTTGGTATCAGAGCCTAGGTTTCACATTCCTAGGTTTTCTTAAGTTCTTAAGTTCTAGATTTTCTAAGTTCTTGCATGGCATCCCAATAACCCGGTATATCAAAAGATGTTGTCCGAACGTTAGGCTACGCCTATCGGAAGGTCGCATACTTGCGCGAGTGGTCTTCGGATCGGTTATCTCCGCCAGGTACCGAGTTTTGGTTGTGTCTAGGTGCATTAGACCCCTAATCTTGTTAAAGTCTAGGACCTGACCTGGTGAGAATGGGTAGAAACTTGGGTTAAGTTCGTTTCTTAATCGTGTAATTATCCATCTTGATTAAACCTAAGTAATCTATTTCTCGTGTAGATGGCAGCTGATCGCGCCGAATGGAGGAACCTGCAGCGCACGGTTCAAGGCCTTACCCAGGCCCTTCAGCAAGTGGCTCAGGCAGGAGCGGCACCACATGGCACCGGTGATCTATACCGGAACTTCCGCGGAATGAATCCGCCTAGATTCGCGGGTTCGACCGACCCCGACCAAGCCGAGCACTGGCTAGATGAGATGGCGAGAATATTTGAAGTTATGCAATGCACCAACCAGGAGCGTGTCCTTCTCTCGACATTTCAATTGGAGCGTGATGCACGTACTTGGTGGGATTCTATCAAGGCGACTCTCGGTGATCATCAGGTTACGTGGGAGGAGTTCGAGGAATTTTTCAACGGCAAGTATTTTTCTGACCGAGTGCAAGAGAAGAAAGCGGCAGAGTTCGCGGCTTTGAAGCAACGAGGTTTGTCCGTGGCGGAGTATGAGGCTCAATTTGCACGGCTTTCTCGATATGCTATACACCTTATTTCCACCGAGAAAATGAAGGCGAAGCGTTTTCTCAACGGACTGAAGCTGCATTATATCAACCAACTGGCACCAATGGAGATTTCCACTTATTCCGAGATGGTGAGAAAGGCTCAAGTTTTGGAAGATACCCTCGAAATGACGGAGAGAATCCGTGGAAGCGGTGCGAAGAAGGAGCAACCTACGGGTTCCCGGATTATCAAACCCGGGTATATTAAGAAGAGGCATGTTAGTGGACCTAGTTCGTGGAGCGGGTCCGGATCATGGAAAGGCAAGATGCCGAAGTATGAAGATAAGAAGCCTGGCCCTATGGTTCCGTTTAAGGGCATATGCAAGTATTGTGATCGTCCAGGTCACAAGGTGGAGGAATGCTGGCGCAAGCTGGGCGCCTGTTTGCGATGTGGAAGCAAAGAGCACCGTATCCCCAACTGTCCTTTGATAGCGGAGCAAACAACACCGGCAAAACCGCAAGTCTTCAAGAAACCGCAAGGGAAGCTCCAAGCTTTGTATGCAGAAGAAGCGGAAACAGCCGAAGATGGTGGACTCGTCGAAGGTACTCTTATTATACTCGACAAGCCAGCATTTGTTCTTTTTGATACTGGTGCAACACATTCCTTTATTTCTCAGAGTTTTGCTAAGTCATTATCTATGGAACCGGTTATGATGGATACTCCGTTAGTGATTTCAACCCCTATTGGCACTAGAACAGCAATCCAACATTTCTATCCTTCTAGTAAGGTTTTGATTGGTGAGCAGAACTTTCCAGCTGATTTAATTTGCATGGATATGAAGGATTATGATGTAATCCTAGGAGCAGATTGGTTGGCTCGACATGAGGTTGACGTTCATTGTAGTTCTAGCTCTGTGTCTTTTACTAGACACCCTGGACTTTCTTTTGTGGGAGTTAAGCACCATAACTCCGTACCGCTTATTTCGGCTCTTCGAGCTGATAAGCTGGTGAGGCGAGGATGTGAGGCTTTTCTAGCCTTTATCTGTGCAACCCCTGAGCAGCAGATTGAGATCAAGGACATTCCTATTGTCCGAGATTTTTCTGATGTCTTTCCAGAGGAATTACCAGGACTTCCTCCTGAGCGGGAAGTTATCTTCTCTATTGACCTCTTTCCGGGCACATCTCCTATTTCCAAGGCTCCTTACCGTATGTCTCCTGCGGAACTGAGAGAGTTGAAGCAACAGTTGATGGAGTTACTCGAGAAGGGCTTTATTCGTCCTAGTACGGCTCCGTGGGGAGCCCCTGTATTGTTTGTTCGGAAGAAAGATGGCTCGATGAGATTATGCATCGATTATCGGCAGTTAAACCAGTTGACTGTCAAGAACAAATATCCACTGCCGAGGATTGATGAGTTGTTTGACCAGATAGCGGGAGCTCAATATTTCTCTAAGATCGATCTTCGATCTGGATATCACCAGTTGCGGATTAAGGAGGAGGATATCCATAAATCAGCTTTTCGCAGCAGGTATGGTCATTTTGAATTTGTCGTTATGCCTTTTGGTCTAACGAATGCTCCGGCAGCTTTCATGCAGTTGATGAACAATGTATTTCGGCCCTACCTTGATCAATGGGTTGTGGTATTTATTGATGACATCTTGATCTATTCCAAGAGTGAAGTGGAGCATGCTGAACATCTGATGATGGCATTGCAGTTATTGAGAGATCATCAACTTTATGCCAAGTTTAGTAAGTGTGAATTCTGGTTGCAAGAAGTGTCCTTTCTCGGACATATTATCACCAATGAAGGTATTTCTGTGGATCCTTCGAAGGTTGAGGCAGTGAAGAATTGGGAGCAGCCTACCAGTGTGACGGAAGTTAGAAGTTTTCTTGGCCTGGCAGGTTATTATCGAAGGTTTATCCAGGATTTCTCTAAGATTGCGGTACCTATGACAAGGTTAACCCGCAAGGAGAACAAGTTTGATTGGTCAGACGATTGCCAGCGAAGCTTTCAGACTCTAAAGGATTGTTTGACTACTGCACCTATATTGGCTTTACCTTCTGGTGAAGGAGGATTTGTCGTTTATACTGATGCTTCAGGAATTGGCTTAGGCTGTGTACTCATGCAGCATGGGAAGGTGATTGCCTACTCTTCTAGGCAGTTGAAGAAGCACGAGGAGAATTATCCTGTTCATGATTTGGAACTTGCAGCAGTCGTCTTTGCTTTGAAGATATGGAGGCACTACCTGTATGGAGAATCTTTTACGGTATTTTCAGACCATAAGAGTTTGAAGTATTTGTTCTCTCAGAAGGAACTCAATATGCGGCAGCGCAGATGGTTGGAGTATTTGAAGGACTTCGACTTTTCTATTGAGTATCATCCTGGCAAAGGCAATGTTGTGGCAGACGCATTAAGCCGGAGGCCAGTAGCTAGATTGTCAAGTCTCATGTTGCAAGAATGGAAGTTACTGGAACAGTTATCTAGTCTGGATCTTAATATTGACAATGATCGGGTTTTGATTGCTCAGATTCAACTTAAACCTGAATTATTGATGAAGATCAAGTCCTTGCAAGATAATGATCCCGAGCTGGTACAGATCAAGGGAAGCTTGAGCAGCAGACCTGATTTCGGGTTGGCTGATGATGGTAGATTATTATTTAAAGGCAGAACTTGTGTACCTGATGAAGCTACAGTAAAGAACAAGATTCTTGAGGAAGCTCATAGATCCAGATACACCATTCATCCCGGAGGCACTAAGATGTACAGAGATTTGAAGCGATCCTTTTGGTGGATGAATATGAAGAGGGAAATCGCTGACTTCGTAAGTAAATGCTTAGTTTGCCAACAAGTTAAAGCTGAGCACTTCAGACCAGCAGGGAAATTGAAACCACTCGACATACCCCAATGGAAGTGGGAGAGTATTGGCATGGATTTCATCATGGGTATGCCTAGAACTCGTGGTGGATTTGATGCAATTTGGGTGATTGTTGACCGACTGACAAAGTCAGCCCATTTCTTGTCCATTAAATCTAAATGGACAGTTGATGTTCTAGCAGCTTTGTATTTGAAGGAAGTGGTGAGGTTGCATGGTATTCCAGTGAATATAGTATCTGATCGAGACCCTAGATTCACTTCTCATTTCTGGAAGGGACTACAAGAGTCTTTGGGTACTCGTCTGAATTTCAGCACGGCATTCCATCCGCAGACAGATGGGCAGACGGAGAGAACCAATCAGATAGTGGAAGATATGCTGCGGGCATGTATGATTGACTTTGGTGGTACTTGGAATGAGCATTTGGCACTAATTGAATTCGCCTACAATAACAGCTATCAGTCTAGTATCCAGATGGCTCCATTTGAAGCCTTGTATGGCAGAAGTTGTCGTTCCCCGTTGTGTTGGGACGAGGTAGGTGAGAAACAGTGGCTTGGACCGGATCTTGTCTCAGAATCTTCACAGAACATCCGCATTATCCGGGACCGGTTACAAGTGGCTCAATCAAGACAGAAGAGCTATGCCGACAACAGGAGGAGAGCATTGGAATTTCAGGTTGGCGAGCATGTATTCTTAAAGGTCTCTCCGACGAGAGGGATCCGAAGATTTGGCATTCATGGCAAGCTGAGTCCGAGATACATTGGTCCGTTCGAGATTCTAGATAGAGTGGGAGAGGTGGCATACAGGCTGGCCTTACCGCCTCAATTGTCTGGCGTGCACAACGTCTTCCATATTTCTATGTTACGGAAGTATGTGTACGACCCCACTCATGTTATACATCATGTGGATTTCGAGCTGAAGGAGGATCTGACCTACGAGGAAAGACCGATAAAGGTTCTGGACCGGAAGCAACAGCAACTCCGGAATCGTTCAATACCGATGGTCAAGATTCAGTGGAGTCGGCGTGGGACCGAAGAAGCTACGTGGGAGTCTGAAGAGACTATGCGGAAGCGGTATCCCGACTTATTCTAGGTGAGCGATCTCTATCCCTACTCGCAGTGTTAGTGCAGTGAATTTGGAGGACCAAATTCCTTTAAGTAGGGGAGGGTGTAAGACCCCGAATTATTTTATTAGATTTAATATATTTATTTAGCTCTTGTTAATTAAGAATTTGCATTTTTATGGATTTAATAATTGAAATTCGGATTTATTAATATTTAATTCCTTAGAAATAGAATAATGATAATTTCGACCACTCTATAAAAATTCAGAAAAATAGTAAACAGGTTAAGGTCGATGTAGATTGCAATTTTATCTTCTGGCTTTGGGTCATTATAAATCCGTGGTGGGATCTATTTAGAGATTAAGCCCTTAATTGCACACTTTTTGACCCAAACCTAACCTTGGATTAAAACACGAAATTAAGGCTCAATTCTCGACCAAATGAGCTCAAACCAGAGCCAAATGAACGGTGAGGATCTAAGGATCAAAAGCCCCCAATAAATTTAGCGAAAACCTAACCCTAGGCGGCGCTCTCGGCCGCGTTTGCTCAAGTCAACAATCACGGTGCCGTTTCTAACACGTCTCTTCCACGGCCGAATACTCCCAGCACAGAACTCTCCAGAAGGCCTATGAGCTATACATAGAAAGCTCTACGAGTCCTCTTTCTTTTGGTTGCTGTGGTGTCGGCAGAGGATCCAGATCTGGGGAGAATTCCGGCGATCTTTGTAGGTGTGTCGGCAGGCCGTCGACTTCCATCTTCCTCCCTTGTTTCTTCAATTAAGGTAGGCATTCTCAACCAAAACTTGATCATGAGTATAGGAAATTGATCCTCTCGACGAGATCTATCCATTGGGACTGAAAGCCCCAATTTTTATCAGGTGTGTAGAGAGCAGTCGAGGCTTTTCTGAAGGGTATTCTAGTTCGTTCTTCATTTCTAGCCCCGTTTTCAATCTTCGATTCAGGTAGGTGTAACAGACTAAACTTAAATTAACTTATATGATATGATAAGCATGATCTTAGCTTTCATTTAACGTAGAAAGCCCTATGTTTAATGAAGCATGTGTAGAGAATTTCTAGTTATAGTAACAGCATGTTTTAGACCTAGTTTGATGTGTTCTTGATGTGTTCATCCGAATTGATTTATGCTTTCGAAGTATTAATCTTAATCCTCATGAACCATATCTTATATGGTTGGATTCACCATCGAAGTAGCTTTCATTTGAGCCAAGAATCCCCAAATTTCATTCTGTATGTAGAGAGAATTTAACGTTTTAGTCACAGCATGTCAGAATTAGGGTTTCTTGTGTTCCTACCTTAATAGATCTCGATTCCAGTAATTGATCATGAAATTGACCTTGCAGATAGGTAGAGTTTTGTATTAGCTTTCCATTGATACCAAAATCCCCTTATTTGGAGTCCAATTGCATTAGTTATGATCATTTTAGTGTAACCCTATCCAAACCCTAGCTCCCGGTGTTCACCGGACGCGGCAGGGATGACCGGCGTAGACCCAGAGATGGGCGGTCTTACGATAGACCGTCCAACTCCAGCCCACCTTTTGACCAATTTTGACCCTAGCATGCCCTTATATAAACGGTTTTTCAAGAACCACTCATCCCAGGTTGAACGGTTCCTAAGGAACCACATATCTGGATATAAGGTCCAGAATGGACCACATATACTTATACGGCCCTTTACTGGCCGCACAACCCAGGGATGGGCGGCCCTGCCAGGACCGCCCAACCCCTTGGGCGGCCCAGATAGAGCCGCCCAACTACTTGGGCGGCCCAGGGAGAGCCGCCCAACTCCCTGAGGCCAGTTTGAACCCCGTTCAGCCCCCGTTTAGCCCCCGTTAAGCCTGATAGTTGTGCGGTTCACCGAGAACCGTTTATCTACCCAGTAATTGACTTAGTAATTATTATGATGCATCCATTTTAGTTTCAAATGACAATTTATAATTAGAAACCCATGGACGGCCCCTGAGGAACCGTCCATCTCCCTGTGTCACAGAGTGACCCCTGTTCGGCCCCGGAATGCCCAGTAAGTTGTACGGTCCATATAGAACCGTTTATCCCCACAGAGAGTGACTTAATTTATGTTCTAATGCATTCATTTGCATGTCATTAAGGGTAATTAGTGAAATAGAAACCCATTTAATAACTGTTTAAATATGCAACTAAATTTCTGATTATTGCTTGTCATTCGTGCCTACGCGACTTACGCGAACTCGTTATCATCTTAAATTATTTTCTTGGCATCTTGGATTAATATATAACCTAATCCCTGCTAAATTAGCTTGGCATTAGGATTAATATGACTGTTAACTTGCTGTTTAGCTGCTGTACTACAGTAGAACAGCATGTTTAACTTTCCCACTTTATGCGAAGCCGATTGGCCGATTAGCGTACTAGTCTCGGTTTTACCCCCGGAAACTCTATCCGGCGGTCTTACCGTCATCTTGGAACATCATTATAATCATGATTAGAACCTGGTTAACACCAGCATACCCTGTTTTGTGAGCTTAAACCGCTGGTTTAAGTCTTGGATCAAATAGAGGCATGCGCGGTTATCATGTGACCGCATAACCTCTTAGGCGGGCCGATCGTGACCGCATATCTTTATACGGCCCAGTATGGACCGTATATTTCGTTCTTGGGCCTTAATGTCTTCTGGACATGAGCGGCCTATATTGCACTGTTCTTACCTTAGGGCGGCCTGCTGTCAGCCGTTCGTTTCTTGCCCTCACGGGTTGAGTTTCAGCCCAGTTCTTGTATGTACGGTCCTGTATGAACCGTAGATATCCTTCAAGCGGTTCTGTTACGACCGCACATCTCTTGGAGATGAGTTTGACCGTGTTTTGTACTCTTGAATCCAAGGACAAGGTTAGTCCTTTAAATCTGAACTTATGGCAGAAATTCCTCTGATTAATTGGCCATTAAAATTGATTGAATGTCTGGACGGATGGGACGTTGGGCCCAGTAAATCAATGCCATCGCATCATAAGGGCCCGGTCTGGTCCTGGGGAGAGCGCCCGAAAGTTAGTGAGCCCATGGGATGTTAATGACAAGGTGGGGCATTGCACCGAAGTACTTGCCTGAGTGTTGGCGTCTACGACAAAAATATCTTGTACTTGTTACTTGTTACTTGATCATACTTGGTTAGATGTTTAAAATACTTGCTTGTTGGCCAATTCCTTACTCATATCTCATTGTTATATCTCCTGTAGTAAATTCTTGTATCTGTTATCCTTGATAATCATTATCAATTGTATTTCTTGACCTTGCAAGATCTTGTTATTACCGTTGTTTATTGCATTATCGTTTGTAGCATGATATTTTGAAAATGTAATTAAACTGTTAATCACTTATACATGTCTGTTATTTCCTACTGAGCGTTAGCTCACACCCCGTTGTTTCCCCCTTTCCAGGCTTCTCAGGTGACGCGCTTACCGACGGGGAAGGGCAGGAGTGATGTCTTGAGTGTATCAGTTCTAGTGTGTTAGCGGTGTACTTATTGTTTGTTGTGTTTGGAGATCATTTAGTTTCAGTTGTTGTTGAGTCTTAGTGGTTGTTATTCCAAGTTGTATTAAGTTGCATTTGAGATTATTGTATCAGTTTGGTTGTTTAATGATCATTTAGTATTTCCTTTCCATAGCACTTGTGTATTTAGATTAGTTCTCTCTCTTTCCTGCTTGCCTCTGACTGTACGTCCCGATATTTCCGCCTTGTTCGGGGCGTGACAGCTGATTCTGTACATAGCGGCCACCGAATATTCACTGGGGGCAATGCTCGCCCAGAACAATGATGAGGGAAAAGAGCAGGCTCTTTACTATCTCAGTCGAAGGTTGGTGGGTGCAGAGGCCAAGTACACCCCGATTGAGAAGATCTGCCTTGCCTTGGTCTTCGCAGTCAAAAAGATGAGGCACTACATGCTGTCCCATGAAGTAAGTCTGATATCCAGAGCTGACCCCATCAAGAACATTCTCCTCCAGCCAGTCCCGAAGGGGCGCCTTGGCAAGTGGGCCGTGCTGCTCATGGAATTTTACATCACCTACGTGCCACAGAAGGCCGTTAAGGGGCAAGCCGTTGCGGACTTCTTCGCAGCACATCCTGTGCCCGAAGACTCCCCGTTGGCCACAGAGCTACCCGAAGACGAAACACTAGAGGTGGATCAAATACAACAAGCCATCTGGCAGTTATACTTCGACGGGGCCTCGAGAACAGAAGCGACCCCGTCTGGGCATTCCAAGGTGCGGGCCGGAGCTGGCATCGTCCTCAAATCGCCAGACGGAGAAGTGATGCACACCTCCTGCTGCATTAGCAAACCCTGCACCAATAATGAAGCAGAGTATGAAGCTCTGATCATCGGCCTCCAGGTCGCCCTTCAAATGGAGATCAAAATGCTCCAAGTGTTCGGCGATTCGTTGCTGGTCGTCAAGCAAGTCCAGGGACAGTTTGACGTCCGAAAACCTGAGCTGCTCCCTTATCACACTAAGGCGAAGTGGCTCATGGAGCGGTTCTACCTCCTCGAGATAGGCCATGTCGCCAGAGGGGAGAACGCACAAGCCGACGCATTGGCAAAATTGGCAAGCTCACTGGCAGTGCCTCCGGATGGATCTCTCCATATCCAGGTAATAAACCAGCGCCAGATGCCCAGCATGATAGAAGAGGAGCCAGAGCAAGAAGAACTAGAAGTCACTGCAGCAGAAGCCGTCAGCCTGCCCGACTGGAGAGACCCCTTGATGCAGTGGTTCAAACACCAGCAATTACCTGACCGATGAGAAGAAAGGATCAAGCTAGTCAGAACCAAAGACTCCTATGAGCTCCGAAACGGAATATTGTTCCGAATTATGGCAGACGCCAAACAGAAACTACTCCTCCGATGCTTGTCCATTGAAGAAGCTTGGAGGGTTATGAAGGAGGTCCATGCTGGCATAGCTGGCGCGCACCAGGCGGGGCCGAAGATGAAAATTGAAATCAAGAAACTTGGCTACTATTGGCCTGCAATGTTCAACGACTGTTGCGAGTACGCTAAGTCGTGTCAGAGATGCCAGGAGCATGCCACTATACCCAGGAGGCCTCCCGTGCAACTGCATCCAACCGCGCCCAGTTGGCCGTTTGCCCAATGGGGGACAGATGCGGTGGGCCCCTTACCCGCATCCTCCACAGGCTGCAAATACATTCTGGCGGCGACCGACTACTTCTCCCGCTGGGCGGAGGCGGTTGCCTTACGAGAAGTCACCGGAGAAATCGTGGTCAGGTTTGTCCGCCGCAACATCATATTCCGGTTTGGCGTGCCCGACCGGATCGTGTCGGACAACGGCAGCCACTTCCGTAACCAGAAGGTTTACCGGCTAGCAGAAAAATACAGAATTGACTGGAGGACATCGACTCCTTACAATCCACAGGCCAATGGGCTAGCCGAAGCTTTTAACAAGACACTCTGCACCCTCTTGGCCAAGACCGTCAACTCTAACAAAAAGGACTGGGAAGAGAGGATGTACGAGGCGCTGTGGGCATACCGAACTGTATACAAGACCCCAACGGGTTGCTCGCCCTTTTCTCTCGTATATGGTTCGGAGGCAATCGTCCCCGTCGAACTGGAGATACCTTCCCTCCTGGTCGCCATTCAGCATGGGCTTGTCCTTGAAGGGCAGACCAATGCCGAGAGAAGACTCGACGAACTCTCCAGCCTGGAAGGAAAGCGGCTTCAAGCCCAACAGAATATTCAGGTCTACCAGGCCCGGATTGCACGCGCCTTTGACAAGCTTGTCAAGGAGAGCGAATTCAAGAAAGGCGACCTTGTCATGGTCAAGAGAAGAGATCTCATGGCGGCCAACCCCAAGGGTAAGCTAAACGAGAACTGGCTCGGGCCCTACGTAGTCCAAAAAGTCTACGAAGGCGGAGCCTATGTAATTGTCAACCACCGCGGGGAGGTGCAATTCCCGCCTCTTAATGGAAGGCACTTGCAACTGTACCACGCTCCGGCGCCCCCATTCAGGTAATAATATTACTCTTCGCCCCATTTCGGGTCGGATGTGCGTAATTAATGTCCGAATGATTTGACCACCAGTCGGGTTTCAAAAAAAATATAAAAGAATAATAGGAAGAGAAGAGAGAAAAGAAAAGGCAAAGAAAAAAGAGAGAAAAGAAGCAAAAAAGAAGAATAGAAGAAAAAAGAAGGAAGAAGCAAAAAAAAGGAGAAAAAAAAAGAGAAAAAAAAAGGAAAAAAAAAGAAGAGAAGAAAGGGAAAGAAAAAAAAAGAGAAGAGAAAAAAAAAAGGGAAGAAAGAAGAAGCCCGAAAAGGGGAACGCCCCCCATTTCCAGTCACCGCCCCGCATCAGCGGGGGTACCAACAATTGATGTAAAAAAAAAAAGAAAGAAACAAACTCTTCTCTCCGTCCTTCTTGGGCGGTGAGTACCCCTTTGGCTCGGACCTCACGTCCGGGTCATTGACAAGACAAACTCCTCTCTCCGTCCTCCCCGGGGGGCGAGTACCCCTTTGGATCGGACCTCCCGTCTGAGTCACTGACTGAACAGACCTCGCTGTCCGCCACCTCTGAACGGCGAAAGGGGTCTCTGGCCAAGTACCCCTCACTCGAGACCAGCACGCGCTTCCAATATTGCGGCAAAACCATGGAGTTGCCCGTTCGGTATGGTGGAGTGGTTCCCTCGTCCTCCCCCTGGGAAGGCGAGCACTCTCCTGTACCCTGACATGGGTTCCTGCCTGGTCCTCCCAAAGTGAATCCCCGCAAGGACTCACACCCTGCCAATGGGTCTCTACACAAAAAGGGGGGAAATATACAAGAGCAAGGGAAGAGGAAGAAGAAAACAATATGCAAAGAAGAGAAAGAAGGGTAAGAAAGACAAATGCATACACAAAGAACGCGTGAAATCATAAATGCCTTGCTCTATTCAAAAGAGGATCGAACTACATGTGCTGCGGGGCATACCCCTGTGTTACATTTTAAACAAAGGAGAGAAATTAAGGGATGCAACGCTTAGTCGATGTCCCTGAAGATGTCCTCGAGAGGGAGGATCCCGACCCAAGGGAAGTTTATCCCGTCGCGCAGTCGGCCCCTCAATCCCTCAAGACGGGCGAGCTCCGCTTCGACGGACACCGTTTCAACGTCGACGACGGCAAGAGCTTCCCTCTCCTCTGCCACCGCCCTCTCCGCCTCGGCGAGGCCAAGTTTAGCCACAGCGAGATAGCCCTCCAGCTCCTCGATCCGGCTCTTGAAGGAACGAACGCTGCCTTCGCCCTCCTCTAAGGCCTTTCCGTGGCGTTCTCTACCATAGCGTCGGGCCTTTAGGATCTGCAGATATTCGTCTGCCTGAGCATCTAGAGCGGCGCGCTCATCAGGAGCTTGAGACTCCAGGAATTTACGGCGCTTGACGTACTTCAATAATAGCAAGACCCGCCGTGACCATTCCCCCAGCGGACAGCCAAGCACTTGCAGCGCCCCCGTTAATTGCGTCACGATGGTATGCACCTCCCGATACGACAGAAAAGCGTCGGCGAGGAGCATCGTCCGTAAAGTGATCAGCATCTGACGGACTGGCGCCTCCGAGGATGTGTGACTAACCGAGGGCACGACCGGAGGAGTGAATTCCACGGTGCTGTCCACCTCTGCCCACAGGTCGGTATCTACCGCCACTGAAGATGAAGGAAGGGCGAGGGTCAAGTCGCCCGGCCGGCGCAGCTCGACGAGAGACTCTTGGCCGACCACTGCCTGGGGAACGGAAAAGACCATTGCCGAAGCCTCCGGTGCCCCCATCGGTTGGAGTTCCCCTGCCCCCTCTGCCTCCGTCTGGCCCGACTCTGCCACTGCTCCAAGGGGCAGGGGTGCAGGTGCCGTTACCTCGGCTAGAGGAGGAGCTTCGAGTAAGGCCAGGCCCGAAGTCGCCACCCATGAACTCCTCGCTCGCAGCTGAGATCCCTCCAGATGCGCACGGAGCCCCGCAAATATCTGCTGCAAGAGCGGGTCCTCCATCTGAGCCGGGAGTTTCGGGAAGGGCGGAAGCGGAACCACCAGCTGGGGTAAACGTCCCGCTTCCACGAGCGCAGCCAGGCTCTCTCTCTCCAAGCCCAAGACTGGAGTCGGCCCCTCCACCGCTATCGGGCCAATGCTCGGTCTCCGTTTGGCCACTGCCTTTCGGATACGGCCAGGCGCCTTCCCCGATATCGGCATCGCCTGACCATGGGAATGGGAATCAGCTACTCGCCATCTAAAATAAACCGTGCAAAAGGGAGACCGCGGAGCCCGCATACTCACCTCAGCCGCTGGGATGATGCTACCCTCAGGCGCGATCTCCCCCTCCTCCAGAGGCTCGCCCGCCGCTCTGGTAGTACCGGAGGGCTCCACGGGCATTTCCCCTCGAAGGGCGTCGAGTAAAAGAGCCAACTTGCCCATGCCGGCGTTGACCCCCGTTGGACGGTCGATCAGCGCAGCCGGGGCAGTCTCCTCTGCGACCTCAAGTTCGGCCGGTTCTTGAAAATCCTAGAAAAAGGAGGGGGATAAGGTCGTCAGTCAATCACAAAAAAGAGGAGGGAGAGCCGGCCCAAATAAGCTCACACTCACAGCGGTCTTCCCCACAAGGCTCGGGGAGCCAGCAAGTAAGGGGGCCCCGAAGGCCGGCCCGGGCAGCTCCGATGCCCCGGACACGCCCTCGTCAGGAGCTACTTCGTCGGAAGAGTAGTCGTAATCTACCTCTTCCCCAGACGGAGACTCGACCGCCGTCGGCTCGGCCTGGGCCGGCAGAGGAGCTTCCACCTCAGAGTCTCTGTCCAGCACGTCCTCCCTCGGGCTAGGCGAGGCTCGCGCTCCGATCTTCTTCCTCCTCACATATATCAGCATCGTCGGGAGGTCGGGATCAGGCCCCAATGACTCGGTGGCCATCGCAGCAATGCCTGTCATCCAAAAGAAGATAAGCCAGGGTGAATCTGCTGGCCCCTAGGACAAAAGGGGGGGAGCTAACCGTGTAGTCGAAAATATTTACCCCTTTCAGTTCCTGCGACACGAGATGACCCGCGGGCTTCCTCAACAGGCAACGCCTTCTCGGGAGTCCCAACCGTACCCTCGCCCGTGAGATAGAAGCGCATCGTCGCCATGCGCGAAGACGAGGCCAACTCAGGAGTCCGGTCGACCACAGATGACACGGGCGGCCGATGAACCTCACCAGCTTCGTGGCTCGGTTCGGTCCGCGTGGCTTCGAATTCTTCGAAGGACAAGATGGGGGCCATCGGCAAGGCTGCCGTCGGAGCCGGGGATGCCTCGGTTCGCCGCCGTTTTACCGTCTCTCGCCCGGCCGCCTTGGCAGCAGCCAGTGCCTTCTTAACGGGCGACTGTGCCCGGGGCCTTCCCGTCGCCTGCGGCAAGGGAGCTGGAGCCGCCGCCGGGGTCGCCTCCGCTGGGACCGCAACTTCGCCCATGTCAGGCGTGGGCATGGGCTCTTCCATAGAAGCTGAAACAAAAGAAGTACCCAGGTGTCAGGGCCCCACTCCAAAATAAAAAGGAGGAGGGAGATTCAAAAGGCACACTAAAGAGCGGGGATGCGGACCGGCAGGTTGGCCTGGCTCGGGACGGGCAGCTTCGAATTCCTCGAAAGACGGGACTAGTGGTACCGGAGGGACAGTCGTCGGGGCTTTGGCCGCCTCCGTCTTCCTCCGCTTTGTGTCCCGCTGCTTAGCCGCCTTGGCGGCATCCACTGCTTTCTTCACGGGAGATTTTGCCCGGGGCCTTTTCGCCGCCTTGGGCATAGGAGCCGCAGTCGGGGCCAGTGGCGCGGCTTCGAAATATGCAGGCTTCTGCACAAGCCGAAGAAGATTTCGGTACGTGGCCATTTGCGTGCTATCGGGGTGGTCTGTCAGAAAGGAAAAGAGAAAGAACAGGCACGCACTCATGATTAGCACCAAACCATCTGCAAAGGCCGCAATGATAAGAGACGAAGACAAAAGGAGAAAAAGAGATCAAGTACCATGAGGGCCAGTATACAGCCGCAGGGTGATCGGCCAGTAGCTCAGGGATGGCTCTTTGTCCCGACGCGCCGCCTCTCGAACGAGCCAGCATACATCCTCGATCTTCTGGCACCGGTCCGTAAGGTTGGCCAGATCCGCGTGCTTCTTCGTGGAGAGGTGACAGAAAAGATTGAAGTGGTCTATGCCCCACCCATCAGCATAATAATAGGGGATGTGCAGGCGTTTGCCCAGGATGGAGGCCGACACGTCCTCAATCTTCATTCCATTTAGCCGGAGGAGGACATATAGCCACGTGGTGTCCTTATAGTTCTCGAGCTTCCTCTCCTCCCGCCTCATGAACGTGCGGTACAGGCAGGCCAAGTCCCTCTCTGGGCGCCAGCTCTTGGCAGGGGTCCCCTCTTCCTCTATGGGGAATGGGTAGTTGATGAGCTCCAGATGGCCGCTCCCCACCCGGCACAAGTCCCGCAGCGTCTTCTCGTAATGATCCTTGGCCACCGGGGGTAGCTCCACCTTCGGCGTCGGCCTCATGTCCCAGGCTTGCCTACGAGCGGCCATGTACGCTGCCACCTCCTTCTCCTGCCTGTTCTTGAGCCGAAGAAGATGATCTGGCTCAACATCAAGCACTGGCACTGGCTGCCGGCTAAGGAACCTTCTTTCGGCGCCATCCCAACAATCGGTTTTGTGCAACCGATAGAAAGCCGTCCGGGCATTCCACCACTTTATATAGTCTTCGGTCACTCGGGGCACGCGACCCGGGGCTGGCACCCTGAAGGAGGCGGAGTCCGCCCGGTGGAAGAAGTCCCACCAGCTTCTAGCGTGCTCGGCAACCGCACTTCCCCGGACATTCCGCGAAGCCAAGCCGAATTGCGCATGATAAGCAGGGATATGCTGGTCATACCCGAAGTTGCGGCCAAATCGAAAGGGGTGGTACGGCTCCAGCAGCACATTATCTCCCTTCCGGAACACCAACACGCTGGGGCAAATGGATAACGCCCAATCCCTCAGCTCGGGCTCCAGCAACGGGCGCACCACGTTCTCCTGGCTGATAGGGTGGACATACCTCTCCACCTGGTCATCCTTGCATTCCCTCTTATTATTCACGAGGGGGCTTGAATGTGCGGCCAGCGTCCAGAAATGAATAGTACCGGCTGCATCCCGGGGAACCGTGGTCAACCGGCCCCGAATATCATACATCCGCATGGAAGTAGAAGCCGGCTCTGCACTCGCGAACTCCAGCATCCTCGGCACCAGCCCCCAATCCTGAAGGACTCGCGGGGCGAACTCCGGAAACAGTGAACAAACCCACGCGTTGAAGAAATGCAGTGGGCACACGTACCGGGCCTGCCTCGGGAACTGGTGCGTGCTGATGTCTCCCAGGGCCTTATAAATCAAACAGAGCGCCGTCGGGCACAGAGAAAGTTTAACACCCCACGCCATCTGGCACGCCGGGTAGATGGCATCTGGCCGGATCACTGTCTCGTCCCCGTACGGCATGGCAAATGAACACAGCCAGTACGTCAGATAGGCGGCACAGTGAGTCTGTGGGTCGACCCCCATCGGATTGGCCCCGTTCCGACGTCCCCTGGAGGGGATCTTCACATCATGCTTGGGCTTCGCACGTTTCTTGCGAGCAACGGCGGTGCCAACGCACGGAAAATCTTCATACTGCTTCAGCCCATCATAGAAATATTCCAGCCATACTGTCATACGCACCCGTTTTCTATCCCCACGGGCGGGCTGCTTCCCCTTGTGCGACAACTGGTACAGCTCCCGGTACGCCTTCATCAGGTACCGGTATGAATACCCCAGAGAATAATAGCCGTCCCCGTTAGTCTCGTCCTTAATCAAGTCCGGGAGGCATACTTCCTCATAAGGCTCCCCGTCAATGGGCAAGCCGCTCAGCTGGCTTAGGCTCCACAAATCAAGTGAAGTCTCCCCCTCAGCCGTGTAGAAGGTATTGGTCTCCGCGCTGAATACCTCTATCATGCCACAACAGAGACCCTTGGAGATGGGATAACCGTACCGAGAGGCGTACACGCTGTGGTAGATGCCAACCCGGACCAGCAATGGGGCATAGTTGAACAGTACATATTCAGTGAACTCCACCGCCCCTTCTCGGAAGCTGTGGGCGTCTTGAAGCTTCAGCTCCTCAAACCAGCCCAGTGATAGTTCATATTTGAACCTGATGGCCAAACAGTCCAATATGAACGGCTCCTCCCTATAACCCCATTTTAGGGGAGCCAAGAATAAGCCAAATCGGGGCGACTCGCCATGCACCTTCCCCGCAGACATGTCCCACCTTGCCGGCGTGAATTGAGGAGCTCGCACCAGTTTATCTTCAGCCGGCAGCACCCCTTCGATCCCCAGGACCGGCTTCCACTCCCGGGTCTCTCCCACCAGGTACATTGGAATGCTCCTGGGGACGCTGTATAGCAGACTGTCTCGGGCATGCAGGATCGCCCGCTCGGCCGCCTTTATGACGCGATAATCTCGCCCCTCTCGAGAGCGCAAATGCTTCAGAAATCGAACGAGGTGCCTATCCTTCGGGAAATCCTTCCTGTATTCTTCGGTGGCCCGATCGAATGTGAAGCCGCTTTCAACCCTGACGAGTCTGCGGACGTCCATGCTTTCACGGTCGGACCCCGATGACTCAGCCAAGGCGGCAATCTCCGCGTGCTCTCGGTCTAGGTCCTCCACATTGAGCCATGTGACTGCCGGCACTGGACCCCGCGGAATGATGTCGGCACCGACAGCGACAGCAGGGACAGAAGAACCACTTGGAGCAGCCATTTATCTGCTAAGATGTACAGATAGAAGATCAGAATAAGCCACATGCAAGAGGAAAATGAAAGACTGTAAAAAAAGGGGGGGGGGGCTTTGCTACAAGTCAAATGAACAAAATATTGCCAATTTCTGACGAAATTTCGGCAGAGTTTCCCCTAGGCCAGAGGCGTAAGGGAAAACACGGGTGCGCGTCCACAAGGAGTGACGGCCCCAACAAAGCATGGTGGGCCCCGAGAGGCAACACCAGAAGTCCACGGGTCAAAGGAGTCCTCTTCCTTAGCTAAAAATCCCCCTTGGCCCCTTGGCCGGTACAACTTCCCCTACAGGCCCTCACCGGCACACCCCAGTGCCCCCTTCGCCGGCACAGCCCTTCGAGGCTTCCCCGGCACGCCCTTGGTGCTTCCCCGGCACATGCGTGCCTGGCTTCCCCGGCACGCTCGTTGGCCGCTTCACCGGCACACTCGGGCTCACCGCCCCCCCGACACACTCGTGCCCCATGCTGCCCGGCACACCCCATGGTGCCCTTCCCCGGCATAGCCCTCTGCTTCTCCCCCGGCACGCCCGTTGGCCGCTTCACCGGCACGCCCCGAGCGCTCCCCGGCACACTCTGCCCCGCGCTCCCCGACACGCCCCGAGTGCCTTCCCCGGCACGCACCCCAGCTCGCGGCCCCACCGGCACACTCGTGCCCCAGGTTGCCCGACACACCCCGGTGCCCTCCTTCGCCGGCACGGCCCTACTCAGGCTTCACCGGCACGCCCCGTGGGCGGCTTCCCCGGCCCACTCCGTGGCACCTTCCCCGGCACACTTCTGTGTGCCTTCACCGGCACAGTTGCCAGCACTCCACCCCGGCACACCCTCGAGGCGTTTCTCCGGCACACCTTGGGCGGCCCTTCGTCGGCACGCCCCGACGCCTCCCCTACCGGCACGCTCCGACGCCCTCTCGTCGGCACACCTTCACGGTGTCTCCCCGGCACGCTCACGCCCGCTCCCAACGGCACCTCCGGCCACCCACGGCGCCGGAGACGGAGAAGAAAAGGGGAGAGGGGAAGAGAACATGAATGAGAGGGAAGAGATAGGGAGATAGCGATGGAGGGGGCTAGGGCCCCCGGCCGCCGACCACGGTGGAAGAAAGAGAACGGGGGAGGAAGAGAGGAATGGGAAGGAAGGGGGGAACCCCTCCATGGCCGTCTCCTCACCACGGCAATGAAGAAGACGATGACGACGGCGGCGGTCGCGCTCGGAGAAGAAGAAGGCAAGAGAAGGGGGGGGGCTCTCGTCCGCTCGGTCGCCAAAGAGAGAGAAAGAGGGAAGAGGGGGGGGATTCGAAACGGGTGACCGTTCGAACCGCCCCCGCCCCCCTATTTATAGAAAAACAAAAAAAAGAAGAAAAAAGAAAAGGAAAAAAGGAAAGAGAGGGAAAGGAGGAGAACGAATAAAAAAACAAGGGGGAGGGAGAAAATAAAAAAAATGGAAATAAAAAGAAGGAGATAAAAAGAAAAAAAAGAGAGAAGAAGAAAGAAAAGGAAGGGATAAAAGAGGAAAAAAAAGAAGGGAATAAAAGGAGAAAATAAAAAGGGAGAGAAATAAATATGTATTTATATGGTATTAAATATATGTGTACATATACATATATATACATCCATAATGGTATCCTCTTACGCATCTACTCGCACGTATCAATGTGTGGGTCAATGTCGTGCAATAATAGGTGTCTCCGGAGAATGTCCCATCCCCGCGATCTCGGGCAGATACGCATCCGCACCAGCAAAGACGACTTTACCCCTGCACACAGCCACCTCTGCAATGGTGCCATTCCCATACTGACAAACAAGCCCGTCCCTGGCACGTCGCCTCGGGGCTCAGCCACCTCCCATCATGCAAAATTGCCATCACGGGCCCTACGCCCGGATCGGCAGAACCTCTGTCCTTGCGTTGACATTAGTCTCTTGCCAACGAACGAATCCCATTTCGGCGCAAGGCCCCGTGCCCTAGCCACCCACTCCGCACAATATGGCCATTACGGACCTTACGTCCGAATCGGCACAGATTCTCCCGTTGCGCTGGCATTCTATTCTTGCCAACGAGTGAACCTTACCTTCCGGCGCAAGGCTTCGTGCCCTAGCCGACACTTGCATAGCACTCACTCAAAAAAAAAAAAAAATGGGGTTAAAAATGGAGATACCCCGCCGGACTTGCCCCTGCATGGGGACAAGGGTAAAAATGGCAACAACCCGGCTGTGGCGAAAACCCGAAAAGGCGCTACGGGCAAAATGGGGTACCCCGCCACGTGAAAATCCGAAAGGGCGCGTGGGCAAAAGCAAGAGGGGGCCGGTACCGGCGAAAACCCGAAAGGGCGCTTGTATCGGTAATGTGGTTCAAAAAAAAAAGGGAAAAAAAAAGAAAAGAAACAACAAAGTGCTTCAGTTCCCGACACCCCGTCGGCACTGATGAAGAGACCAACAACATACTGCTTCAGTTCCCGACACCCCGTCGGCACTGATGAAGAGACAAAGAGACCAACAAACTGCTTCAGTTCCCGGCACCCCGTCGGCACTGGTGAAGAGACAACAAATTGCTTCAGTCCCCGACACCCCGTCGGCACTGATGAAGAGACAAAGAGACAACATGCTGCTTCAGTCCCCGACACCCCGTCGGCACTGATGAAGAGACCTACATTCTCCCGTTGCGCAGGCATTCTGTTCTTGGTAACGAAAGAACCTTATTTTCCGGCGCAAGGCTCCGTGCCCTAGCCTACACTCGCATATCACTCAACGTCAAAAAAAAAGAAAATAAAATGGGGTTAAAAATAGAGATACCCCGCTGGACTTGTCCCTACACGGGAACAAGGGTAAAAATGGCAATAACCCGGCCGTGGCGAAAACCCGAAAGGGCGCTACGGGCAAAATTGGGTACCCCGCCACGTGAAAACCCGAGAGGGCGCGTGGGCAAAAGCGAGAGGGGGCCGGTGCCGGCGAAAACCCGAAAGGGCGCTTGTATCGGTAATGTGGTTCAAAAAAAGAGAAAAAAAAGGAAGAAAAGAAAACAAGAGATCAACAAAACATGTCAGTGCCCGGCATCCTGTCGGCACTGGCGAAGAGACCAACAAACCAGGTCAGTCCCCGACGTCCTGTCGGCACTGGCGAAGAGACCAAGAGACCAACAAGCCATGTCAGTTCTCGGCATCCTGTCGGCACTGGCGAAGAGACTAAGAGATCAACAAAGCACGTCAGTTCCCGGCGTCCTGTCGGCACTGGCGAAGAGACCAAGAGACTAAGAGACAACAAACCAGGCCAGTTCCCGACGTCCTGTCGGCACTGGCGAAGAGACCAAGAGACCAACAAGCCATGTCAGTTCCCGGCATCCTGTCGGCACTGGCGAAGAGACAAAGAAATCCACAAACCAGGTCAGTTCCCGGCATCCTGTCGGTACTGACAAAGAGACCAAGAGACCAAGAGACCAACAAATCATGTCAGTTCCCGGCATCCTGTCGGCACTGGCGAAGAGACAAAGAGATCAGCATATCATGTCAGCTCCCGGCATCCTGTCGGCACTGGTGAAGAGACCAACATATTGCTTCAGTTCCCGGCATCCTGCAGGCACTAATGAAGAGACAAAGAGACAACAAACTGCTTCAGTTCCCGACACCCCGTCGGCACTGATGAAGAGACCAATGTGCTGCTTCAGTTCCCGACACCACGTCGGCACTAACAAAGAGACCAACAAACAAGCCGGGTCGGCTCTCGACGCCCCGTCGGCATCGACAAAGAGAGAAGAGACGAAAACACCCACGGGCACCGCCCGGCTCATCCTTCGCCTGCGCTACCCGTGGGTGGGGGGCATTTGTGGACACCTAAAATTGCACATCCAAACGTCATGCTCGGCCCAGCATCAACGACGGCCCCGAGTGAAGAAACCCCGAAGAAATCAAGCACAAGAGGCCCCACGGCCCACGGGCCTCGAAGAAAATCAAATGGGCCACGACTCATGCTCACAATGGGCTCAAAATCGCCCATTTAGCCCTTCAGCGGCACGCCCAGTTGAGGCTTCAGCGGCACGCCCAGTTGAGGCTTCAGCGGCATGCCCTGGCAGAACCCTCCAGCGGCACGCTCCCTCCAGCGGCACACCCTGCCCCGGCCTTCACCGGCACAGCCCCCTTTGGGCGCTCGCCGGCACACCCCTTTGGGTGTTCAGCGGCACACCACTTTGGGTGCTCAGCGGCACACCCCCTTTGGGGTTCAGCGGTACGCCCCAAAGGGGTCTTCAGCGGTACGCCCCGAAGGGTCTTTAGCGGCACGGCCCCATGGCCCCCCAGCGGTACGCCCTTTAGGGGCTTCAACGGCACGCCGTTTTGGCTCCCCCACGGCACGCCTTTTCAACTCTCCAGCGGCACAGCGGTGAAGTTTTTTCAACGTCAATGCGACGTGAGGCCCATGCCCTATACATCCTTGGCGCACAGTGGAGCCGTCTGAGGTGGCGGCCGATCCTTGGGCCACGCAAGCTACCCCACTGACACCCAGGACAGGGGAAGGTCAAATGCCATCATCACAAGCCATTTCCCGCCTTCGACGGCCGTGGCCAAAAGCTCCCACGGCTGGGAGTATAAACCCCCTCCCATTCCGGCAGAAGGAGGGAGGGGGGCAGACGTAGAAGGCATACCCACAGAGAGGAACAGAGAAGAGAAAAGGGAAGAAGAAGAGCTCCGGCGTGAGCCTCCTCCGGCGACCACCGTGAAGAGAGCAAGAGTAAGGGAGAGGGAGGGAGCTAAATGTAATGGGGGGAGAAGGGTTGGGGACGGTGGCCAATGTGTTAGGCCCGGGTGTTTTCTTCCTTCTCGTACTCCATTCCTCCTCGGGTTCTTTGTCTTTCTTCCTTTCGTCCATGCCCCCATTTGGGAGTTTGCTTTGGCAACATGTTTGTAGGGCTATGCCCTCTTGATTCGCATGAATGAAAACCACCCTCTCCAGGTTTCTCTTCGATTTTTGATGTTTTATGCTAGGCTTTGCAGGCTTTTGACGGACTAACCGTCCCTCCCTCCGTCTCCCCATTTCTCCGGTGTTCTTGGGGTCTTCATGTCGATATGATTCTTCCTGTGGACTTTGGCCTCATGAATCCTTCAAGCCCCTACATGGCCTTTCGTTGTGCTCACTGGCCTAGGGGAGGGGGAAGGCCCTTACCCTCTCTCCGAACACCCAGTAACCAAGTGGCTAACCCCCATGCCTTGAAGCCCTCTCCTCTTCCTTCCTTGGAACAACCTGTAAGATCCTCTCTAGCCTATACACTTAGCAGTTTAAATCCCCCAGCGATACCTCTTCCTGGCCCTTCGCCGGCACATCCGTTTGGCCCCTCTGCGGCACGCCCATGGGGGCTGTCCAGCGGTACACCCCCCCCCATCTGCCCTTCAGCGGCACACCCCCAAGTGCCCTCAGCGGCACACCCTAGCTGCCTTCAGCGGCACACCCCCAAGTGCCCTCAGCGGCACACACCACCCCAGGCCTTCAGCGGCACACACCCTCAGCCTCTCAGCAGCCCACTCCTTGGCCTCACCTCCGAGCCCCTTCCTTCACGTTTTCCGAGGTTCTTTAAAGGTGTTGCTCCCCCGGGGGCCCACCTCCAGTTGTCGGGTTCCGCCACTCCATGTGGGCGCGTTCCCTTTATCTCCCTTACGCCCCGGGTCAAGGGGAGATGCTGCCGAATTTTTTTGTGAGAGGCTAATAAATAATTAAAGAGGCAAAAGGAAGCAATAAAAAAAACGATCAACAATGAAGCCTTCCAACCTATCAAATCACTGCCGGCATCACGGTGAGAACTGGACCGAGCTAATTAACCACCCGACAGCCGGAGCCTCTGACCCACAAGAAAAGAGACCGAACCGAACAAAGAGATCAAACACGGGAGGAATTTTGTATAAAACCACACGAAAGTTAAGAAAAGAAGAAAAGAAAAGCCTTAAAACAAATAATCAAAAACTGATCGAACCTCCACCACCACGTTCCGATTGGCCCTTCAACGGTGCATTTTAATCAACCGGCCCGCTCTTCCCAGCCTTCAGCGGCACGCTCACCAAATCCCTTCCCCAGCGGCACGCCTCTTGAACCCCCAGCGGTACACCCTATCCCCCACCTTCAGCGGTACACTCCCCTCAGCGGCACACCCTTTCTTTCATAACCTCCACCGGCACCCCCTTTTCGTGCCCTCAGCGGTACACCTTTTTCATCCTTCGCCGACACACTCCCCTCTGGGCCTCTCAGCGGTACACTCTCACATTCCCTTCGCCGGTACACCCTCAGCCACTATATAGACTTGGCCAACGTACAGACTTCATGGTGGCCAGTGTATAGACTTGGGCAGTGTACAGACTTCGCCATTCCGACGTACAGACTTGTCCAACGTACAGACTTGTCCAACGTACAGACTTTGGCCAATGTATAGACTTCACGTTGCAATGTATAGACTTCACACTCCAATGTACAGACTTGTCCAACGTATAGACTTCGGGCAGTGTATAGACTTCATATCCCAATGTACAGACTTATCCAATGTATAGACTTCGTGCCCCAGTGTATAGACTTGGGTCAGCCAACGTATAGACTTCGGGCAGTGTATAGACTTCATATCCCAATGTACAGACTTATCCAATGTATAGACTTCGTGCCCCAGTGTATAGACTTGGGTCAGCCAACGTATAGACTTCACGCTGCGGCGTGTAGACTTGGCCAACGTGTAGACTTTGGGTAGTGTATAGACTTCACACCCCAATGTATAGACTTATCCAGTGTACGGACTTTGGGTAGCCAACGTATAGACTTCATATCCCGACGTACAGACTTCATGACAGCCAGTGTATAGACTTGGCCAGTGTGTAGACTTCGGGCCAGTCGACGTATAGACTTCGAATTGCAACGCGTAGACTTTGCTCCACTCTGCTCCAGTGTACGGACTTTGGGCTTGGCAACGTAGAGACTTCGAACCTGGGGAACGTATAGACTTTATATCACCCCCCTCCTTTACCAACACACTCTCCAGCGGTACGCCCCCTCTGGCCTCCAGCGGTACGCCCTTCGCAGCCCTCACCGGTACACCCCTTCGCCACCCAGCGGTACACCCAATATCCAACGGTCCACTCTCGTCTTCCCTTCGCCGACACACTACATGCATGCATATATACATCACAATAAGGGTATCAACAATAGCAAACAAATCAATAAAAATCACACTAATTGAAGGACTCCCAAATGCGCGATATTGATCATAATAAAAGAGGCGGGAGGGGTAATCAAAAAATAAATAACAAACCAATGATAATGATAAGAATAATCATGCATAGAAGAAGAGAAATCACCCCGGACAAAGGTACGAATAAATAGTAAACATCAAATCAGAAATCCCAGAAGACATAACTAATAAAACCCCAAATAAAAGACGCTAACGTCCACACTGCAGCCCTTTCTCTCCCCGGGACCCGGGGCAAAAAGGAATAATGACGCCGCCCTTTCAGGTCGGGCCCGGGTCTCGGGAATTCCCCCTATATGGCCGGGCTTTGATCTAACCTCGGGCCGACATCCTAATCGGACCGGATTTGTTTTCTCGTCCCGGATACCTTCCGAATCTTCATTAAAAATTGCCGCATGCTCGGCAGACATTTGAAGGGATCTACCTCGGTTTTCTCATTGTGGCGCTGCCACGGACTTGTGTCAGAATACAAAAGGTCTACGAGTGGCCGACACGGCCGACAGTTTATGGCCTTAATACAACTTTCAGTGTGACCCATCCCTATCTCTCTCGTATAATTAGTGTTACTCCTTTCGGCCGCGGGGCCTCTAATTTCGGCAATTAATCAAGGGTGTTCCCTCGTATGGGGGATGTAGATGACGTCGTGACCTTCATGGCGCGACGGGATTCGGTCCCGACACGAACCACACAATCGTCTGACGAAGTCAGATCGAGCGCACCATGGGCTCTTCAGAGCCCGAATAAATCGTCACCTCGGTGACTGGCACGCCCACGCACACAATAAACCGAATAAACCAACGAGAGAATAATGAGCGCCGAAAAGCGAGTCCACACTACCCTTTCTCCTTCATCCCCAGCGGTAATCACGTTCGCCGCCATGGCGACCGCATCTGAACTTGTTTCGCCGGCGAGGGCTTGTATTATCTCAGTTGCGGCTGCTCCTCTTCTGGTGAGGGGACCCGGCCTGTTAGCCAGCCTGGCCATCTCTTCTTGGTCTTCAGGGAGTGCTCCATATTGGCTGGCCACTCCGGCCATATTGCAGGTATAAACCCGCATCTTTTTGTTTCTTCGGGCCACCTCCTGTTGGGTACCGTGAGGTGTAAATGGATCTAGAAGGGGGGGTTGAATAGATCCTATAGGAAACTTTGGCCTATTTAAAACTCTTAGCTAACAGAAACTTAAACCACTCTTATTAAGTGAATGAATCACTTAGGCACGATGCACAGCGGAATTAAGTAGAGTGGCTCAAATAAAAAGACTTGAATTACAAGCTATGAAACATCTACACTTCTTTAAGCATATTTGTGATCTTGAAGGAAATAAGCCTTGTAGTGTAGGGATCATAAAGCATAACACTAAAGCATGCAATAGCTTGCAACAACCGTGAGTGTGTGTGTGTGCTATGTTGATCACTCAAAGTGCATATGTATGTGAGCAAGATAACCAAGTATAGAAGCACACGAACCTGCGAATGGGGTTAGAAGATATAGAGCAATCACACAAAATAAACAACCCACAACACAGGGATTTTTAAGGTGGTTCAGTTGCAACCCCGCAACCTACGTCCACCCCTCACCAAAACCCGGTGAGGCTTCCTTGCTGGCTCACAGCTTGACCCGGGGACACGCCCCAAACCACAGAATAGAGAAATCCCTCTTTCTGTCTTCCTACACACAAAGCCGGTAGGGACGGCTATACCGCAGATCGGAGAACTCCCGATTGCCTTCCTACTAACTACCTGGTAGGGACGTCAACCGCAAATTGGAACACCCTCCAATTGCCTTCCTACTAACCACCGGTAGGGACGATTCACAAGTTTAAATGTTTAACAATATTGAAAGTTAAACAAATGTGAAGGAACTAAAATAAGAGATTGAGTAAGAAGGAATTGGCCCTTGAATGGAAATGATTTGTTGATCAGCAACAGGGATATCTTCTTCTTGCAAATCAATCTTCTTGTAATCACCCTTGAATGGATGAATGTTCTTCACGGAGTACTGTTCATATGAACAGTAACTGTTCTTCCAATCTCCTCTCTTGATCTTCTCTCTTTGATCTCTTTGAATGGATGAAGAAGTGAATAGATGCTACCTTGATCCTTGCTTCCTTCTTCACAGATCTTGGAAGATGATCGCTTTGATATGAGCTTGAATACCTTGGATTGGATGAAGATGTTCTTCACGGAGTACTGTTCACGTGAACAGTAACTCTTCCTTCAATCTCCTCTTTTGATCTTCTCTTTGTATCTTCTTGAAGTGGATGAAGAGAGTAATTGATTCTACCTTGAATCTTGTTTCTTCAACAGCTTGTAGGAGATTGATTGCTTCAAAAATCACCTTGGATGAACTTGAAGGGATGAAGAAAATCACTTTGAGAAATGAGCTTCTTGGATTGCCTTGTAAGCTTTGCTTCTTCTCCTTCTTGGAAGTTGATTGAAGAGTAGAAGGTGATTGCTTCAGGATTGCTTCAGATCTTTACTTGATACTCTTGAGTGGATGAAGAACTCATTCACGAACTACTGTTCATATGAACAGTACTTCGTCTCCTCTCTCTTGAAAACCCCTCTTGCAGTCACTCTTAATCCCAAATGAAGCATCAGGGTTTGCCTCCACCAATGTGTTGGTTTTATAGACCTTGAATGGTCCTTGGAGAAGCCCTAGACCAGATCCACAATTTGTGGGTGATTGGGAGACTTTGGGGTTCTTTGGCATTAAAGAAATCATGAGAATTAGGCAGCCCACGAGGTGGAATTCGAGTCAAACTTTGCTGCACTCGGGGCTGGCGGTCGACCGGAATTCATGGGGTGGTCGATCGAAATGTCACAGACCCCGAACCTTTTGGTTCTGGGAATTTCAGTCGACCTAGCTACAGTGCCGCCGGTCGACCTAGCTACAGTAAATTCCAGATTAACACAATTCAGCCCCAAATGCCATTGCAACCCTTCCAAACTCTGTGGCATCAAACTCCTTTGATCTTGGGGACTATATATTGAGTGTTTTGGCCTGCAAAATCATATAAAAAGGATTAGAACTTTAGCTCAATGATCCATATAATAAATGTATGAAATACACATATGAAATCTCATGAATTAGTTATATGTGAACACTTTGAATCACAAGTGTTCTGAGCTAAAGATCAAGAAATAAGAGCTCAACCATCCCAAGTAAAATATCCATGAAACACACTCATGGAATCTCAATAACAAGAAGGATAGAAAAGCTCATTCTCAAATTAACCATCCATATCAAAAGATCAAGTTCATATGACAATGAATTTAAACGAATGGATGATCATCAAGTAACCCAAAGTTTCAAGATTGATGTGAGCATTCAAGAACCACATGTTCCTTGGTATTAATGCAATGTGAGAACATATAATGCAAGTTGTGAATGGGCATCATGAAACTAAATACATGGAGAGTGATAAACAACAATGACTCATAGTGTTAAGCCATTATCAAAACCAAGAATACCACAGAACTCATATGACTATAGCATGATGTCGAATGACCCAAGAGACCACAGAATGACTCAAATGACCTCAGGGACACAACATTCTCCCCCTTTTTGATGATGACAACTATGAGGCATTGATGATGACAACTATGAGGCATTCTGAACTATGAGTCATTATAAATTCATATGGCAACTATGAGTCACTCACATGGTTCTCACCCCATTTGACACACAGATGGTATTCTGATTAATGACTCACACAATCTTACCACATACTTTGATTAATGACTCACATGAATACTTCTCCCCCTTTGACAACATCAAAAAGAGCCAGGAAAGAGAAAGAGATACTCACTAGAGCCAGGAAAGAGAAAGAGATACTCACATTAATGACGCTCACAAAATGACTTACATAATGCTCGGGATCTCCTGTGACATCATTACAAGAAATCATAATGTGGAGAAACATGTCATTGCAGGCAACATTCCAGAAGATGATGTGGAAATACATGTCAATGGTTGTACACTTATTAAGATTGACAAAATAACTAGAGAGAACAACCAATTATGGAAAGCCAGTTATAGGACTGATACCAATGAATGATATGGATGTACCGAACATGGTGGTGTCCCGTGACTTGGTAAAGACAAAGTAAGTATGAGAGGTGGAGCCACAGCAGCATGATTCAATTCCTCAAATAGAAGATGGATAGAGCAGCCAAGGTGCAAATTTTGATTTCAAATTTTACAGATTTGTAGTGGTTTTCTAGTTTTCAGATTTTTTGGATTTTCTATGCAATGCATGGAAAGGACAAATGCAAGCTACAATTGTATGAAGTGAATACATGCATGCCACCCTATTGCATGTATTCATGATGCCAATGATGCTAGGTCTTATGCCACATGCCAATGAATGAGAAAGCAATGTGATATCACTTGACAGAGGACACCAATGATTTTGGATGCGACTTGAAAGGTGCATCAAGATGATACCACTTGTTAGATGATACCACTTGTTTAGTATGATGATGTAATCATGGCAGCCTGAATGATTTATGTAGATATGGCAGATGAAGGCAAACAACAAAGTTTATGTAACATGTGCAGCTCAAGATCCATGATAGTGAAGCATGTGAATGCAGATATGTATGCATGGATATACAAATGCATGGAGAAGTAAAGTGTATGAATGCTATGCATTAACCCTCATGATAAATGAAGGTTCTCTCCCCCTTGGATTCTCCCATATCCACAATGCACTCTCCCCCTTTGATAGTGCTCAAAAGCAACATTAGACAACATCTCCCCCTTTCTCCCAAGTCCACAGCAAGGATTCACAACAAGACGTTCTCCCCCTTTGCCAATAGAAAAAGGAGGGATACGGTACAGTGGCTGATAAAAGTCCTAGAGATCAGAGTGGAATGGTAGTGGAAGAGCAAGCCATTATATGCAAACCTGAAACAGACTGTGAGCAACATATATGGTTCAAAGCTAATGAAAACCAAGATCATCAATAGAGTTCAAAAGGCATCGACATCCATGGTTTAATAGAAATGAACCAGAAGCGCATATCATGACAATGTTTAACCTTCCCTTGTCTTATACATCCATACTCAAGAACCACAAAGGAAATAGTACAAAAACTAGTATTGAGGCTAAACAAGCATGACTAAAGCATGGAATTTTAAAATAGAAGCAAGAGGTTTCATATTTTGATTTTCAATATCTTTAGTATTTGAAGGCACATGACTCATATTTTACGAGCAATCAAGTCTAGTACATGCCTCCTAGCCATAAGAATACACGTTGTTTAGACGCTAGTATCCCTAGGTGTTTGGCAAGACTGACTGTAATGCTTTAGAATGAACAGAGATAGCAAAGTCGCGTCATGACATATCCAATCTCATTTCGGTGATGAGAAGATATATTTCTCAGCAATTATGCTACTGCTCTGCCTGGAGTCCAAAAGTAATTAAGACAGAGATAATAGAGGCACATCATGACATATCGTTCGTCACTTGATTTGATGACGTGATATATTTCTCCGTGCAACACTATCATTGCTCTGCAAATTGATTTTCAAGAATTCCAGCTCATCAAGATGTTTAGAAACAATACTAAGCTCTAGAGTATCACCAAGAGTGTCATGAAGTCTGGAATTTCAGATATCAGGATAGTCATTCAAAGCATAATATGCAATCTCTAGTTAAGGGCTATTAAATCCACAGAACATAGATGATTTCAAAAGAAATATCAGAACTTCAAGGAAATCATTAAATCTGAACCATTTTCATTGAATGGACAATCATCAGTTCATATAATAGAAAGCTCTTAACTGTAGTGATGTCTGTCTCTTGAACTTATTATTACACTGGAGGCCATTGAGGTTCAGATGCAAAAAGGACGAATGAACCAATAAGAACAACACGACTCCCCCTAAGAATATGCAATGAAGGCACGCAAGGAGTGATGTTTACTGTCACGCCCCGTACTCTATACCGTCGAGGTATTGTCCGCTTTGGCCTACCGGCCTCACGGTTTTATCCCTTTTTAAGGGTGATCGGCTCCAGAATGAGGGACTTCCCGGGCAGGTCACCCATCCCAGTACTACTCCCCATTAAGCACGCTTAACTTCGGAGTTCTTTCCAAGAACTGAGCCGATACTCTAAAAGGCGCCTCGATGATATAGAGTACAACTTAGCTATATTTGAGGGTGTTACACCCATCCCAGTACTACTCCCCATTAAGCACGCTTAACTTCGGAGTTCTTTCCAAGAACTGAGCCGATACTCTAAAAGGCGCCTCGATGATATAGAGTACAACTTATCTATATTTGAGGGTGTTACAATCTACCCCTCTTATATAGGCGACGTCCTCGTCGATGGGCACATATAGCACACAATCAAACCCCCAGGCAGGTAGGATTCTAGAGGTTGACGCGATGAACTGATGAGTCGACCCTGCCAACAGATTTGAACTAATGAGTTGACCCTGCCAACAGATTTGAACTAATGAGTTGACCCTGCCTATGAAAATGAACTGATGAGTCGACCCTGCCAGTTCATCGCGTTGACGCGGTGAACTGATGAGTTGACGCGGTGAACTGATGAGTTGACGCGATGAGCTGATGAGTTGACGCGATGAACTATTGAGTCGACCCAGCTAGCTCATTACGTTAACGTGATCATTAGGCTTTCACTTTTGCCATCTCCACTGATAGATGGTAGCCGGAGAGGTGATTTTTAACTCCTGACAGGGTCCTCTGAACCCTGTATAATTCCCAGGAAGGGCATCCCACAGTAAGGATGTCATTTCTAAAATTGTCAGGTGGCCCATAAGGCACCTCTCTTATCTAGTTTTTCCGTGTATCAAACGTTACTGGTTTCCACTCCTAGTTCATCCCTACACATCAATGCGCCCTTGGATTCCATTCCATAATTCCACCTTATATATCATACTGGTCAAACCTTGAAATTCCACATTGGGTATAAATGAGAGTGGATGTCAACATACATGATAATTGCTGTGCATATAGGGCCCGGTCTGGTCCTGGGGGGAGCACCCGAAGGTACTTGTGCCCATGGGAGTTTATTGACCACGGTGTTTGGCACTGCACCGAAGTACTTGCTTGCTAGACTTTAGACATTCCACTCATTCTCATGATATTACTTGATTGATTGACTTGAGACCCGCAAAAGGGTAAAAGTGCTTACTTGAATGCATTATAAATAGCCAATTCCAGTTATACATACTTGAAACTACTTTGCTTACTATTGCTAGCTTGAATAACATGTTTCTACTCAGTTACTAGCTTGAATAACATGTTGCTATTCAGTTATCACTGACTTGACATCATTTACTATCACTTGTCACTGCTACTTGAAATTGTGAAATCTATATACTCTCACTTTCTACTCCCGTCGATTTTACAATTCTTTGATATCTATCTGTCTGCATGCATAGGTTACGTACATTAAATGAATGTGTAATTCACTTAAAGCATGTTAAAATTTGAGATGTAAATCCTACTGAGCGATTCGCTCATCTAGTTGTTTTCTAACCTTTCCAGGAAATTCAGATATCAGCCAGAACTCGGAAGGGAATGAGTCAGAGTGATGAGTGTAAAAATAGAGTTATCTTGTTATCTTGTAAATTGTACTTGTGTAAATGGTGTTATTGTAATTTCATTTATGTCAGTCATATCAAGTTATGTCAGACGTCAGCTGTGTTAGTCCAATAATTGTAATAAGGGCTTGAAGCCTAGTAGTTGGACTTGGATATGTATGAAATTGTCATTGGGTTAGTTGTATCAATTGTCAGCTCATCCTAATTGTATTAACTACGAGTTAAATCTTAGTTATTTGCGCACTCTGATATTTACAAGATTGACACGATCTATATAGACGCGTCACGCCTCCGGGTAATCTTCCGCGCTCGGGGCGTGACAATGGGTGACCTGCCCGGGAAGTCCCTCATTCTGGAGCCGATCACCCTTAAAAAGGGATAAAACCGTGAGGCCGGTAGGCCAAAGCGGACAATACCTCGACGGTATAGAGTACGGGGCGTGACATTTACAGTCACAAAGAATGACAAATGTCAATGAGAGGTTTACTTGACCCATGCAAGGGTTGACCTGATCAAACATGAAATGCATGAACCAACATAATGCATGATTTTACACTTATGAAAGGCAACATAATGAATATGAACCATATGCACGAATGCCTTAAGAAGACAACTCCCCCTAGCTATATGGCCTATATGCGATAGTGACGCATGGTACTTGGCGGAGGTGAAACCTCACGCATGTTGAGTGCTTCGAGGCAAGCATAACCTGCCCTTCCATACATCAACATTTGATATACCCTCGCCATGCACGAATGATATGATGTAAAATGATTCAAGCTAGGTTGATGTTGACTCCCCCTGAATACATGCAAGGGTTGGCAATGAACTATGCAGCCTAAGATTTATATGAATGCACAATGCAATTAAGATGCTGCAAAATGATTCTGCATTATCATTTATCTTCTAAACATGATGTGCATTAAGGCATGTGTGATTACAAGATGATGCAAACACAAATCATTCACAATTGATTTTGAACTGAATGCAACATGATGATGCCAATTGCTGGACTCCCCCTTTGAACAATGCTAATATGAATAACGAGTTGAAAATGCAACCATGGTTTGCATCATCAAAACCAAAGTCCAAGCATTTCATGTGGCTGATAGCAAGACTTGTGCAACTCATTATCACATCAACTTCATCAGCATAACAAATTTTTCATGAATTAAATAGCTGAAATCAAGCCTGGTGTGAACAAGTTATCTAGCTCAAAAGTTCATCTCACACCATGGAGGGTTTTGCATTTCAAAGAGACATTCAGTTTGCAGAATCTAATGACATTGGGCAGACATATGATGCACTATCTACATGTCAAGACTAAACATGCAAGATGACTGAACTTCAAAAAGGTTTATGTACATACCTGTGCCTTGAGCTTTTATTTACCTGGCCATTCATTTGTTCAGCTCCAAGGCATCCTGCACCTAAAATTCTTATTTGGAGTTTTTAGGTACCCAAGCTTGCTTGGGTCCTTGTGGGTTAGCAACAAGTTTAGCATCTTGACTCATCTTTTTCAGGGCAATCAAATCATCTTCCCTCATTGTATGGCAACCATACATCTCATGCCCATTTTTACCACAGTAGAAGCAACGCACAAAAGATTGATTATCCTTTTTATGTTCATGTGCATGTGCATGTGGACTATGCTTTTGTGGGCGAGCATGATTCTTACCTTTCATGGTATGAGGGTGGTGTCTTTCTTTCTTTCCTTGTTCTTTCACTTGCTGTCCTGCTCTAGGCTCATCATTTCTCAAGATAAAACAATCATGCACAGTGTGACCATGTCTACCACAATAATAACAATGGACATTCTTTTTGTGGAAAACATGATATTTAGCATTGAACATGTTATGGTGCATGTTTGGATGAGAATGCTGAATTTTGCTTTTCTTTCGAGCAGTATGCCCTTTTTGGTGACCACATGAAGTGGTGACTTCCGGTGAGCCAAAATCTTGGATTTGGGCAAACATTGACAGGAAATCATTCAAACCTTGAATTTCATTTTCAAGTGAAGAAATATGCTGTTTAGACTCATTAAGACCCTCTTCACATGCTGCCAATTGCTCATTGAGTATGGCATTTACAGCTTTAAGATTTTGACTTTGTTGTTCTAAAGCATGCAATGTTTCGGAGTGATCATCAATGATAGATTTACCTTTTTCATGTGCAGCCAATTTTTCATGTAATTCTTCTTCAACTTTTTCACATTCAATTTTCTTTTCCAACAACTCTTTATTCTCTTCCTTTAGAGAATCAATCAAATTTTGTTGCCATTCAAGATCATCATGGAGACCAGCATTTATCTTTCTCAAGAATGAACATTTTTCACATGCAAAATTAGCAGAGCATGAAACAGAATTTTTATTTTCTTCAATCAACCTCTCATCATGAATAAGCCCATCGGCCATAGTTTGATCATTAGAGATTGCCTTAGGTTGGTTTTGAAGTTTTATTACAATTTCTTCCAACCTAGTGATTTCATCATGAAGATTTTCATTTTCATCTCTTAGACATGTAATGCTTTGTTTATGTGTGTCTAGATCAAAAGAGAGCTCTTCAAACGTAGAACACTTTTTACAATTCAAGCTTTCATGTTGGTTATTTTTGTTGAGATCCTTTTTCAACTTTTTATTTTCTGATATTACCTTTTTGTATTGTGTAAACAACTCATCATAGGATTCCATAAGTTCTTCAAAAGTGAATTCCTCGGAATCAGAATTTACCTTTGATGAGAATGGTTTGCTTGACTCTTCTGCACGGTCGGCCATGAAGCATTCTTGTTCTTGTTCTTTTCCTTCATGGATTTTCACCAACTTGTCCAATACTTGCTTGGCTGTACTGCAAGAAGACACAAGATGAGTTAGTCTTAGATCAACTGCAGCTGTAATTAAGTTATATGCAAGACGATTATCATTGTGTTTGGTCTCATGTTCGGCTAACCAATCAATTGAATTTGATGGAAGCTCATGAGGATCATTGTATATAAGAGTCCACAATTGTGGATCTATGGAGCTAACATAGATGAACATTCTTCCAACCCATGTAGAAAAATCTGAACCATCATAAATGGGCGGAGAAACCATCGAAGCAAGTGTAGCATGTGAATCCATTTAAATAATAAACACCGGGATCTTTCCCTGCAGATCGTTGGATCTGGGAATGACAGAGCTTAGCTCTGATACCACTTGTTGGGTCCCGTGAGGTGTAAATGGATCTAGAAGGGGGGGTTGAATAGATCCTATAGGAAACTTTGGCCTATTTAAAACTCTTAGCTAACAGAAACTTAAACCACTCTTATTAAGTGAATGAATCACTTAGGCACGATGCACAGCGGAATTAAGTAGAGTGGCTCAAATAAAAAGACTTAAATTACAAGCTATGAAACATCTACACTTCTTTAAGCATATTTGTGATCTTGAAGGAAATAAGCCTTGTAGTGTAGGGATCATAAAGCATAACACTAAAGCATGCAATAGCTTGCAACAACCGTGAGTGTGTGTGTGTGTGTGCTATGTTGATCACTCAAAGTGCATATGTATGTGAGCAAGATAACCAAGTATAGAAGCACATGAACCTGCGAATGGGGTTAGAAGATATAGAGCAATCACACAAACTAAACAACCCACAACACATGGATTTTTAAGGTGGTTCAGTTGCAACCCCGCAACCTACGTCCACCCCTCACCAAAACCCGGTGAGGCTTCCTTGCTGGCTCACAGCTTGACCCGGGGACACGCCCCAAACCACAGAATAGAGAAATCCCTCTTTCTGTCTTCCTACACACAAAGCCGGCAGGGACGGCTATACCGCAGATCGGAGAACTCCCGATTGCCTTCCTACTAACCACCTGGTAGGGACGTCAACCGCAAATTGGAACACCCTCCAATTGCCTTCCTACTAACCACCGGTAGGGACGATTCACAAGTTTAAATGTTTAACAATATTGAAAGTTAAACAAATGTGAAGGAACTAAAATAAGAGATTGAGTAAGAAGGAATTGGCCCTTGAATGGAAATGATTTGTTGATCAGCAACAGGGATATCTTCTTCTTGCAAATCAATCTTCTTGTAATCACCCTTGAATGGATGAATGTTCTTCACGGAGTACTGTTCATATGAACAGTAACTGTTCTTCCAATCTCCTCTCTTGATCTTCTCTCTTTGATCTCTTTGAATGGATGAAGAAGTGAATAGATGCTACCTTGATCCTTGCTTCCTTCTTCACAGATCTTGGAAGATGATCGCTTTGATATGAGCTTGAATACCTTGGATTGGATGAAGATGTTCTTCACGGAGTACTGTTCACGTGAACAGTAACTCTTCCTTCAATCTCCTCTTTTGATCTTCTCTTTGTATCTTCTTGAAGTGGATGAAGAGAGTAATTGATTCTACCTTGAATCTTGTTTCTTCAACAGCTTGTAGGAGATTGATTGCTTCAAAAATCACCTTGGATGAACTTGAAGGGATGAAGAAAATCACTTTGAGAAATGAGCTTCTTGGATTGCCTTGTAAGCTTTGCTTCTTCTCCTTCTTGGAAGTTGATTGAAGAGTAGAAGGTGATTGCTTCAGGATTGCTTCAGATCTTTACTTGATACTCTTGAGTGGATGAAGAACTCATTCACGAACTACTGTTCATATGAACAGTACTTCGTCTCCTCTCTCTTGAAAACCCCTCTTGCAGCCACTCTTAATCCCAAATGAAGCATCAGGGTTTGCCTCCACCAATGTGTTGGTTTTATAGACCTTGAATGGTCCTTGGAGAAGCCCTAGACCAGATCCACAATTTGTGGGTGATTGGGAGACTTTGGGGTTCTTTGGCATTAAAGAAATCATGAGAATTAGGCAGCCCACGAGGTGGAATTCGAGTCAAACTTTGCTGCACTCGGGGCTGGCGGTCGACCGGAATCTGTAAAATCTCCAACTTGTCGGTTCTGGGAAAACCGGTCGACCGGAATTCATGGGGCGGTCGACCGAAATGTCACAGACCCCGAACCTTTTGGTTCTGGGAATTTCAGTCGACCTAGCTACAGTGCCGCCGGTCGACCTAGCTACAGTAAATTCCAGATTAACACAATTCAGCCCCAAATGCCATTGCAACCCTTCCGAACTCTGTGGCATCAAACTCCTTTGATCTTGGGGACTATATATTGAGTGTTTTGGCCTGCAAAATCATATAAAAAGGATTAGAACTTTAGCTCAATGATCCATATAATAAATGTATGAAATACACATATGAAATCTCATGAATTAGTTATATGTGAACACTTTGAATCACAAGTGTTCTGAGCTAAAGATCAAGAAATAAGAGCTCAACCACCCCAAGTAAAATATCCATGAAACACACTCATGGAATCTCAATAACAAGAAGGATAGAAAAGCTCATTCTCAAATTAACCATCCATATCAAAAGATCAAGTTCATATGACAATGAATTTAAACGAATGGATGATCATCAAGTAACCCAAAGTTTCAAGATTGATGTGAGCATTCAAGAACCACATGTTCCTTGGTATTAATGCAATGTGAGAACATATAATGCAAGTTGTGAATGGGCATCATGAAACTAAATACATGGAGAGTGATAAACAACAATGACTCATAGTGTTAAGCCATTATCAAAATCAAGAATACCACAGAACTCATATGACTATAGCATGATGTCGAATGACCCAAGAGACCACAGAATGACTCAAATGACCTCAGGGACACAACACCTCCCTGGTTGACTGTCTAGGAAAAGTTAGCCTATCAAACACCGAGACTCTTGGTGGAGCTTCTTTACAGAGGGGCAGCCCATAGCACCCCGACTCCGCATCTTCGATGTCTTCCGGGTTAACTTGTTGCTCCCGGTTTCTTTCAGCATCATTCACGGCTTCTAGGAGCCGCTGAGTTCCCAGGAGGGTGTTCCCAAGGCCGCGGAGATATCCCCTCACGGCTTGAGTGATGTCGTCTTCTCCCTGGGTGGGGCAGACAGTTAGTGGTGATGCTTGCACTCGCGGTCTATAGGCGAGACGCCTCCGCTCGTGCATCATGTTGTATCTTCCTTCCTTCAAATAGATGTTCGCCTGCCGACCGTGAGCACGAAAGGCAGGTCTTTGAGATGCTTGAGCTGACGCCTCAATCTTCTCTTCTTCATCTTCCTTCATCCTTTTCTTGAGCCGGTCAGTCCTGACGGGCTCCAATTGGGTTGAGGTTGGGGCCCGCCTGATGGGGACCCATGCTTGCTTGAATTTAGTCGGCTTCTGGGCCGACTCTTGCTTTGGCATGGACCTGATGCGGTCCTCTCGCTCTCGGGCCAGTGCTTGGAATTGGTTGTGCACCGGCATCATCGGGATTACCCTATCTGGCGAGATCGTGGCCTGACGGCCGTTCAGGTACACTCGGACTCCTCTGATCATTACGGATTTGCCCGATAGGGAAAGCCGGCCTTGCGGCGTGCTAATGGTCCTCCTTGCAGCCCTCCTGGCAGCCGAGGTGCGCTTCTTCTTTGCTTCAATGTGGTGGACATAGCATTCCACCATCTTCACAGCTTCGGGTGTCGCCTCCACGGGGGCGACGGGCTCAGCCTCCTTGACGTCCAGGAGGTGCACGAACATAACCCCGAGGAAGTTGGGGAAGCCAACCACCGGGGGAAAGTCGCCGAACTGGATCGGCACTGCCAAGTAGCCATGCTCCGCATGGCTCGCCACAACCAACGGACCGAAAGTGGCAGCCATTGGTTCTTCAGAAATGAATCCCTCCTACAATTTCAAAAATGCGGAAGTTAAGACTTCGGAAAAGGCCATTAGGCCCCTAATCTCGGCGAAAAGATGAGAGGTAGTTCGGTCCCACCGGGCATGCCAACTTGTTGGACGCACTAAAATTCGGGTGGTAAAAAATAATATCGTGGTGTTCTTTCATCAGTTTATCGGTTTATCTAGTGCGAGGGCGTGCCAGTCACCTAGGTGACAATGTGTTCAGGCTTCAAGACTGGAGTGGTCCGAAGCGCGGGGTGCGCTCCGTCTGACTAATCAGATGATTGTGAGTATCGGGTCGGGACTGGAGACTCGCCGTGCCATAAAGGCCACGACGTTAATTACATCCCCTCGGAGAGGGGAAAACCTTTGATTAATCGCCAAGATTTGGGGCCTCATGGCCTAAATATCAGTTTCTATGAAAGGAGCGAATGGCATATTAAAAAGCATTAGAATTCCCCACAATGGGGTGCAGAAAGATATTTGAAGCCGTTTCGGTCATAAATCGACCATTTGGTGCTCGGACGAATGTTCGGTTTGAACACCTCACAATCATTGCAGGGAAAATTGGATTATCGGTATGCCCGGGCACAGCGGATTTACTATTTGGAGAAAACGAAAGCATTTGATAAAATCCCGATCGAGACGGCTCAAAAATCGGCGGAATATCGGCCCAAATGCAAAGCGGGGCTAGGGACGTAATGGGGTGGTCCCCGGGGGCCAAGCATGCCTTTGCAAAGGCACGTTTGATGTTTCTCCCCATACGGGGTCAAAGGTGGGGTAAGCCGGATAGACGCCGCTAAGGACTTTGCTTATATTTCATTTGTGCATTTATTATCTTTCTCCTTTCTTTTTTTTTGAGGTGAGTGATCATATTTAAACTAATCTACGTTTGCATACCCGGGGAGGGGCAGCCCGGAGGGTCCAGTGACCCTTCGTGGTGACGGCCCCTTTTTTTGTTTGTTTTATTTCTTATGGTCCCATCATAGTGGATCTCAACAAATTTCAAGCTTGCTTCACATCCATTCCATTTAGGCCTTGTTTATATTGAGAGCTTGTTCATGCAACCAAACGTGTGTGAAGAAACACACGCCAGTTCAAAAGGATTCACGTATGTGTGTGCGATTTTTTTTGTGTGACATGTAATTCTGAACTTATATGCAATTCCCACATGGATGAGGGTGCTTTCTTTCTTCGATTTATGTATGCAATGTGCAATGAACTTATATGCGCAAGAATGCAATTTTGCATTTGGATACATGACATGCAAAGGGTTACTATGTGTTCAAGGAGTCGAATATATGCCAGCTGCCAATGGAAAAGTGTAGTAATATGCCTTCTGAACTATGCGAATGTACAGGTGAGATTTTCCTTTGGTTCATGCATGTCAAATGCCATGAAGATTTCTAGAGATCTAAACTTCCGAACCTGGGGATTTGAATTTCAGTTGGCAGACCGTGGTGTATTTCAGGGATTGAGTTTAATGGCTTTGCACTTATTGTCTAAAGCCTTTAGTTTCAAACTTGAGAAATTAAATCCTGTGGCCAAGATTTAGTTCCCATAGGTCAGCCCAAACTGGTTTTCAGTTAACTCAAGGAATTCAATCTGATCATCATTTATTCCTTATGTGTATCAGTCCAAAACTGGACAGCGGCTTAAAACAAGGAAACCCAAAGTTCGCCATTTTTTTTGTTTTGTTTATGCTATCTTCAGCAGTTTCAGGATTATGTTTGGTCATCACCCCCCCCCTTTTTTTTGAAGTTCATGGATTAACCCTGATTGGAATCTCTGTTCAGGTCCGAAGGATTGGGTTCCAAACCCTTGTTTCAAAATCTTATTATCTTGCTCATCAATGGTTTAGCATACTTCTGAAATTGAATTGGTGATCGCCTTTATGTTTGTAATGCAAAGCCTTAGTCTTAATATGAGAGATTAAAACTTATATTCAGATTTCAGTCTTTGCTATGTCCATTCTGACTTTTAGTAATTTGAGGACCATGCAAACATGCCAAGTGATAATGCAAGAACGCACTGTTTCTGAGCTACACAAATAAGATTTCCTTGGAAACTAATTCAGTCATGAAGCATGTGTGAATACACATGAAGTTTTGTTTCTGATCACCTTTTGGACTCAGTCATGGAAGGCCACACACGTATGAGTGCAGATAAAAGAAGGGGCCTAATCATGGTTGTGCAAAAGAGAAGTGCAAGACTGCATTTTTTTAATCTGTGCAAATGCAGATGGAGTTTCCTTTATGGTTGCAAAATCATGAGTTGGAGGCTCATACGGCAGCATCATGTCAATACACAAGAGGATTCTCTTATATAAAGATTTCAGTTGTTGATCTGGGAAGCCCCTTTTTTTTTGATTTCATGCTTATCATACATTGTTTGTTCTGTTTATTCTGCCCCCCTTTTTTGATGCAGTTCAGAGATCGTGTTTCTTCTCTTCTTCTAATTAAGGTGCATCAATCCACATATGTAGCTCCCCACCTTCTTCAACTGCCAGAAGATGATCTGGTTCAGAAACTAAAATACAATAAATCCTCCCAGGCGTTTTCAATCTGGCCACTATAAACATATAACCAAGTTCCACCTGTATAAGTTTAATAGCATTCTCCTCGCAACAGTCCAATTGACAGAGGGAGCAAAGACAACCGAGATTTTCTCCCTGCAGCAAGGTGTCTTGATACAATTAACAAGGACAAGGGATTGTCCATCAGGAGTGAACTGTAGACCAGATCTTTCAATTGGGAATTGTTCAGTTGCAAGCATCTTTTAAGACAGGAAATAAAATTGACATGTATGCAATAGAAGAAGGGCAGTTTGTGCTTTCAAGAGGGGCGGTGGTTTCTGAATTGGGGCTTTAAAATTCAGGCTTAACAGTTTAACTCTGTATCAACCCTGGTTTCTGTTGGTTCAAAAATTGCATTTGATCACCACACTTTCTTGGCATACACTAGTCTGAATTAAACTTGAGTTCTTGAAATAGAAAACTCTTGTTAACGCTCATGTTTTTGCTTTACTTCAGAATTGCACCCAGCCATTGCATCTTTGGATCCTAGTTCACAGTGAAACCCCTCTTTATTCAGCCATCTGCACATCTATTTTTTTGGCCATCATTCATTTCATTTTTTTTGTTCAGATGGTTTGGTACAGAGAATAGATGTTGCATCAAGATCTTATATCTCCTATTATTTCATACAAATTACACATCATTTTGTGTTAAATGCCCTTTTTTGTTCAATGACATCTTTTAATTAAGTCAGAGTGGTATTAAACTCCCCCCCTTTTTTTAGTCATTAGGCCTGGCAAAATTTCGGCAGCACCTCCCCTAGACCGGAGCGTAAGGGGGGTGTAAAATGGGGTGCGCCCTATGGAGAGAACTCCGACGGCCCCGAACAAAAGGGATATGCGCAAAGCGACATGATCCCCGGGGTATGTGCATAAGCAACAACGCCCCATCACCCATTGTGGGGGCGGAGATCCCGAGGGCTAGCCTACGAGAGATGCCACCGACCCACGGGCCGCCACGAACTCGTCCCCGAGACGTGGACTTCCTTTCCTTCCTTTATCGCCGTATAAGGCTTTGAATATCCACCTTCAAAAAGAGGAGAAACCGGGGAACACGCTACGACGAAACGGATCCCCGGCGGCCCAAAGATGGTTTGAAACCCGATATCGAAGCGAACGAATCATTGGGCTTCCGATGGTTGGCAACCCGGAGACATATCTATGGATTTAGATAGAACCCGGGCCGGTGGCCATCGTGGTAAAAAAATCACCGGATGGGTAGCTTGAAAGAAAGTAAAATAGAGTGTTCATCGTAAGAACCAATGAATCATATCTCCACGTATATACCTACATATGTACATTTGTATATATAGAAACATATACACACACATATATATATATATACACATCGGTGGAAGCGGACGGATTCATGCGAGGAGAAGCAAGAGGAGATTTAGGTGAAAAAGAACCCTGCATCTTATTTTCACTTGAACAGAATAGCTACATCCGGGGTTACATGACAATGACGGAAGGAGAGAGAAAAGAAAATGCATCAAAGGGGGAGAACCCCGGGGGGACTCCCTCTCCCTCACCTCACTCTCTGCTCTCTCTCTTCCTTCTCACACAAACGTGGGGCTTCAGGGGCTTCTACTTTGAGCTTGCCGGGATTTCTCTCCAGAACTCCGAAGGAAGGTTTTTCTTCACAGAGGGCCTCCTTTTATAGGGTGTAAGAACCCCAATGGGAGGAGAGAGCCTTCTGTCCTTTGTTTCCTTTTTTTTTTTGCCTGCAACTGCAGCTGCTGTCGTCGTGCGTTGTCGACCTGCCCATGCTGCTGCCATCGTAGTTGCTGACGTCGGTGTTGCTGCTTTGTTGATGTGATGTCGCTGCGTTGCCAACGGCTTGGTGGTGTTGGTGACGTCGGTGATGGCGTGCGTAGCTGCTGCTGCTACCCTTCCGTTGTCGCGCTGTCAACCGCGCGATGATGTCGCAGCTCTGCCGCTGCGACTCCGGATCTGATTGTTGCTACTATAGCCATCGCTGGAAGGGGCGAAGCATGGGCACATGGAGAGGGAGGCGGAGTAAGTAGAGCAGGGAGAGGGAGCCCGGGCCTTAGGGGCGAGCGGCGGCTGGCGGAATGGACATCCGATGGGCATTCAATGCCCTTGCGGACGAGCCCGTCCAAAGATATGGTGGAGGAGAAGATGAACATTGTCTCACACGGACGGAGAGACACAGACACGGGTTACTGTTCATTGAACAGTAACCGCGATTTTCCTCCTATTTTCTTTTTCTTTTTTTTAGAAAATCCCTCTTTTACATTTCTTTCTCTCTCTTTCTTTTATTTGGGCAAATACCCTTGTGCGCCCCTTCTCCCTTTTGTGTTGGGCTTAGCCCATCCAAAATGGGCCCAAACTCCCTCTTTTTTTTTCCTTCGAAGCATTGGGCTTGGCCCATTTTTTTTTTAATGCCAACATGATTGTGAAAAAACAATCAGTTCAAATACCTTCATTTGTACCACTCATGATTATTAAGAAAAATTATAAATGCTAATTTTCATTAGTACTTATCAAAAATTTTAACAATAGGTTAATCAGAGCTTTCATTAATGATGAATGTAAATAAAAAAAAATTAAAAATATAATTATTAGTTTTGTTTTAATTATATGAATAAAAATATTATTTATGTACATCAAACCTAACTCGTAAAGAATTGGAGAGCCCGTCATTAGCGACATCCTCCCACCGCACTTGCTAGTCGTCGGTCCCGCGTATGAACGGTGCCCCGTGACTGCCCTCATCAAATTAAAGTCGACGTGATTGCCCTCGTCAAATCAAAGGCATAATGGAGTCAGGTCGAGATATGAACGGTGTACGTTGCTCCCCTTATCTAATCAAAGATGTAATAGAATGAAGGGAAAAATGGGGATGCACATAGGAATGGGATCCTATCACATGGTGTCGGAGGCCAAATGTGTAAAAGTTGAAAATAAAAATGGGGAGGCTAAACTAAGGGGGCTGTCCGGCTAAACACTGCAACAAAACATACCTTTACCTACCTTCTAAAATGTAAGTATAAGTCTAAGAAACGTAAGTAAAGTTTTTACTTACGTTTCCTTGTTACGTTTTCAAAATACCTACATTTCAATGGAGCGTAAATATAGATCGACCTATACCTACGCTCTAGAAGCGTAAGAATAGTCCAACAAAAGCATAAATACAAGTCATCTATACGCACATGTAAAGAGGATATACCCACATTCTTGAAAAATGTAGGTATTACCTTTGGCCACGTAACGAAAGAAATATAGAAAAAATATTAACGTCATTGTTTAAAAAACGTAGAAAAAAGAAGCAGTCGCAATAAAAAAATTTAGGTAACTTATTCTTTTAATTTTTTTACATACTCATTGTGTAATTGTATTACACCTGCATATATTCATATAATGTTTCTTGTACGAATCTCACGTTGAACACATTAATATCAACAAAAGAACTCCATCTAGACTCTAATATCAACACTAAGCGTGTACATTCATACTATAAAATTTACAATAAGCTTGAAATATTATCTATATAACTCTGAAATCTAAAAAAACATGTATAAAATAGGAATAAAGATAATCAGGTCTTTAGGAAGTCGCCCCTAGCTCCATGTGTTAATGGTAAGGAGACATGGACAAACAATGTTTGGTTAATTACGTGTTTATAAGCTGAAGATAAGCACCATATGTTGTCAAAACCACAGCATGATTTGCAATCGCCTGAGTGTACAAAGATTGAGATAGCCCCTGGCTCCGAATGAGCTTCCAGTTGATCATCCTGAAAGAGTTTTTGCAAGAATACTGTCAGGGATGCTAAACTAAATCTAAGAGATGGAAGCCGTCCCGACGATGTCCTCCTCCTTAAAATAAGTGCATAGCGAAGAGTAGATGCATATATCCGGAGAATACATAGCGAAGAGTAGAAGCCGTCCCGACGTTCTGATGCCATCTTAGTTTGCTGAACACCTACCTGTCATCTGTAAGGGGAATACCGCTGGCTATGCATCATGTACTTTCACTGAGTAAATATTGTGTACAATGTAAAACACCAAGATTAACTACAACAGTAGCTAACATGATTTTACCTTCCATTGACCCAGTAGTGCCATATATAGGACACACTACCTTTAATTGTGGGCCCTGATTTGGCTTTAGAGGCTCTCTTTTCATGACTTCTATGATTTTTATAGCTATTATTCATATCATGATTCTCTCTCCCCCACCGTACTAAGCATCAGAGCTGTCACGAAAGATGTGCAAGAGGGCATGTCCTCCTCTACTACATTACATGACCATATATATACATGTACAATGGCCCAGAATAGGGCAAGAGACCAGCAGGCCAAGCAAGCTGTACATACTACAATTAGAGACCTGCTAATATATCTAGACCTTCTAATATATACATCAACACCCCCCTCAAACTCACGGGGGATCATAGACCGAGAGTTTGCTAACCAATTCATGAAACCGTGGAGTCGGCTGCGATTTCGTGAACAAATCAGCAAGTTGTGCAGCCGAAGAGACATGAGGGAGAGACAGATTGCTTGAGAGATAGCGCTGACGAACAAAGTGACAATCAATCTCAATATGTTTCGTCCGTTCATGAAACATGGGGTTGCTGGTAATTTGAAGAGCACTCTGATTGTCACAGTAGAGAGGAGTCGGAGTGCGAAGGTCAACCCCAAAAGCACGAAGAAGGCGTCGTAGCCAAATAATCTCAGCTGAAGTGTCAGTCATAGCTCGATATTCTGCTTCAGTACTAGATCGGGAGACAATGGCTTGCTTCTTGATGCGCCATGAGATAAGAGAGGAACCCAAGAAAATACAGAACCCAGTGGTGGAGCGACGATCAGTGGGGTCCCCTGCACAATCAACATCAATATATGCACGAAACTCCAGTGTGGAAGTGGAAGACAAAAGAAGGGAGTGATGACTCGTGCTACGCAGATATCGGAGTACACGAAGAAGAGTAGCATAGTGGACAGAAGTAGGCGTACTGACAAACTGACTTAAGATATGCACAGCATGAGCAATGTCTGGGCGTGAGATAGTAAGGTAAACCAGGGCGCCAACTAGCTGACGATAACGTGTAGGATCATCCAGAGGAACACCATCAGTCGGGCGGAGCTTAACGTGCAGCTCCATGGGAGTATCCACCGAGCGAGTGTAAGAGAGAGAAGCACCTTGAAGAATATCAATAATGTACTTCTACTGTGACAGCAAATAACCCCGAGAGGAGTAGGCAACCTCAAGACCTAGGAAGTAACGAAGGAACCCCAAATCCTTCATATCAAACTGCTGTTGGAGATGAGTCTTAAGTGAGGCAATGGCAACTGAGTCATCGCTAGTAATTACCATGTCATCAACATAGAGAAGGAGGATAGCATGACCATTAGGAGAATCATGAACAAAGAGAGCATAGTCCTCGGCGCTCTCTTGAAAATCGACCTTAAGAACTGCACGTCGAAAACCCTCAAACCAAGCACGAGGTGCCTGCTTGAGTCCATAGATGGCCTTGCGGAGACGACAAACATGCCCAGGTGGAGTTGGAAGACCAGGGGGTGGCTGCATGTAGACTTCTTCTATGAGATCCCCATGGAGAAAGGCATTCTTTACATCAAGCTGATATAGAGGCCAATGACGAACTGCAGCAACAACAAGTAGAGTGCGAACAGTAGTCATTTTGGTCACAGGTGCAAAAAGGTCTCCTCATAGTCAATGCCATACTCTTGAGTGAAACTGCGTGCGATAAGGCGAGCCTTGTGACGCTCGATAGAACCATCAGTCTTGGTCTTGATCTTGTATATCCACTTACAACCGACATGAGAGATGCCAGAACGAAGTGGAACAAGATCCCATGTGTGAGTCCGTTGTAGTGCCTGAAGCTCCTCTTACATAGCCTGAGACCATTCTGATAACTAAACTGCCTGGTGAAAACTCTGCGGCTCCTGATGAGTGTGAATGGCTGTAAGAAAGGCAGAAAAAGGTGGCTGATAAAAGTCCGTGGGATCATAGCCAAGCCTATCTGGAGGTCGATGAGAACGTTGAGGGTAGCGTCGAGGTGGATCTACAACCGACAGAGGAGCAGAAGGAGGAGCAGCATCTTCTGAGGAACCCGGAGCATCTTCCATGGTAGAAGGACATGGACTGGAGACCTGAGAAATAGGGGATGCTAGAGGCATAGAGGAGCTGGATGGCTCAGATTCCGTAGGAGACATAGAATCATTGGAGGGTAGAAGGCCCGGAAGACTTGGAACAATAGAGGAGGAATGAGAGGTATCAGGATCATGAAGGAAGGAGAGATCCTGTGAGCTAGAGGAGAAGAAAGGAACATTCTCAAGAAAAGTAACATGGCTCTAATACTATGTTGAATCCACAAAACTGCAGTGTTGAGATACACGGGTCCAGGGTCATAAGCATATGAACCACAACTCATCTAACTAATACGGGACTATTGTCCGGGGAGACTATGCATATGACGTTCTAATGTCATCTTAGTTTGTCTATGCAAAGAATTTAAGCTATTGTTCATGTTCTTTCACTGAGTAAATATTGTGTACAAATATAAAACACCAAGATTAGCTACCACAGTAGCTAACATGATGTTACCTTCCATTGACCGAGTAGTTGCACCTTTAATTGTGGGCCCAGGTTTGGCTTTAGAGGCTCTCTTTTCATGACTTCTATGATTTTTGTAGCTATTATTCATATCATGATTATCTCTCCCCGGCCGTACTAAGCATCAGAGCAATTGTCGTAACAGTCTTCCCAAGTCCCATGGCATCTGCTAGAATCTATACATAAACAAGTGTCAGTCAGATGGTTGTAGACAAAGCATCAGAAAAAAATAACCAGCTGGAAATGGCATTGTAAACTTTTCAATAGTTCAGGGGACACAGCATAGAAAAGCAGAAACAGACAGATGATGCAATGATACATCAGCACTTCTAAATGTTGGCTGTGAGAAAGTTATTCCACGGAAGTCACTTTTTTATAGCATTAGAGTCATTTGAACTCCAGCATATATATGCCAAGGTGGTCTTTTGTATAATCATCTCTCTTTATCGCAAGCTTCTTGACATGTAGGGTCTACGTACTTACTATTCACGAAACCCATATATGTCAACGATGTGGGAGATTTGGAGAGTTTGATCTCTCCCGCGACATATATGTGCAATATATATACAAGTACAAGACGCTCAAAAGAGAGCAAGGTCAAAGGGCAATGTTCTATTCCTAGTAAGTATAAAGTATAGCAATATAAAAGGAAGAAAAAGAGGAAAAATATATATAAGGGAAGAGCGGTCCTAATAGGATCCAGAGGATCCTTCTCTTAACAATATACATTAAAATTGCGCGCATGAGATAATATATAGGCACATAATTGTGGAATGCATGCTACTCTTTTGCCCACTATATACATTTGTCATATTGACACGACTCTCGATCCCCCTCGACTGCACCATATTTGAGTTAGTTCAAAAATTGTCTTTTAGGGACAATCATGAGTCTAATAAAATTATACTATATTATATTTTGATCAAATCACCTCGATATACATTAAAAATAGAAAACTTTAAAAAGTATATTTTTAATATATATATATATATATATGTATTTATAATCTATTCATCTCGTACGTTGCTTCTTCGTTATTGACGAGCTCTTTGTCTCTGTTCCCCCCCTCTCATCTCACGTGAGGGCTATCACCTCCGATGGTCGTCTATCTGGTCCAGATCCGAAACCCGATCTGAATTCGTTAGCAGTGAGATACATGTGTGTTATCCAGGGCGAAAATCTTTGATCCGAAAGCAAGGATTTCGGATCGGTCATCGGGGCGCCATAAAACCTCTCCTTTCATAGGCGCATCGCGGCCTCCCTGTCCAAGGGTTTGATCCCGTCCCCGTCTCCGCGTCGCTGTGGCGATCCCCATCTCCAAGGTTTTGATCCCGTCCCCGTCTCCGCATCGCTTTGATCCCGTTCCCGTCTCCGCATCGCTGTGGCGATCCCCATCTCCATCATCGGCGCATCGCGGCCTCCCTCTACTAGGGTTTGATCCCGTCCCTGTCTCCGCATCGCTGTGGCGATCGGCCACCAGTGGCATCTCACAACGGCGATCGGCCACCTGCGGCGGCGATATCACCTGTGGCGGCGACAGCACCTCGCTCTCCTTCGGCTGCTCACGACGGCGACGACATCTCCTTCGGCTGCTCACGAGTTCACGACAGCACCTCGCTCTCCTCCTAATCTCTTGCTTAATCTCTATAAACAGCAAGGCGGCACCTGCTACAAGTAAAGCTGTGGTCTTTGGTTCGTTTCTGCGCTGGGTTTCGAGTCTGCCATGGGATCTCGGATGGGTTTTCCGTTCTTCACCTTATGTGAGACACTTTTTTTATCGGTTCTTCTGATTTTCTGCTGGGGTTTGTACTCTTGTATGTTGTTTTTTGTCCTAAAAATGGTTCCAAAATTGTATCTTTCCAGAGATTCGCAACAACCCCCTCCAAAAAGAAATCTGTTTTTTAGGGTTCTCTTTGCAGGGTTTGATCCTTCCAACCTTCTGAAAAAGAAAAGATTTTTTTTTCGATTGCAGAGTTTGATGCCTGGGTGCTGCTCCTTCTATCTCACTTGTACGACGCCTTCTCTGGGGATTGGGTTTCTCGAGGGTATCCTTGGATTTGCTCCAAGCAGAGTCTTCCACATCTCCATCGCCGGGAAGTTCTGGTATGCTTCCTTCACCTACCCTAGCTGTTGATATTTTCCAAGTTGTTCTTTTTTGGTCCTCTCTTGTTCGATTTGCAGAACGTGTATATATATTGTTGGACTATTTTCTTTTCAAGCTTCGCCCTAAAGGAATTATATCTGGGGAAAGCATTCACAAGAACAACTTCTATCTGCAGGCTGAGCCTTAATATATATGTGCGTATGTATATATTATATATATACCTTGTATGTATGTGCGTATGTATATTATATATATAATATTATATATATATGTATATAGTATTCGTTTGAAATCTGAATATTATGGGTTGTTTTCCCATTTCCCCCTTCCCAATTACATGGTCGTTTACGCTTTGCAGCTTCTTCGGATAGTTCGAATCGTATTTGCTAGATATCTTGTCCTTCTAGCTTTTACTTCTCTTCCATAAAGATACTTATTTTCCTTGTCTCTCCCCCCACATGGCAGTGTGGTCTTTGATGATGTCAAATCTCTTTGAGTTCTGCTTAAAGTTCAGTACAGTTCAGAGTTCATTGACAGATCACAGGGCAAAATATGACAGCCCTTTGACATGCGTGTATGTGCTCATTGTATTTATAACCCATCCATCTTTGTTGATTGATTGGAAGGAAAAGGTTGGATGAACATTGATTTGGATGACTTGCTATGTCCATTAGCTCTTGTTTCATTCATGTTTCCTATCATTAACATGTCCAGTTTGGTATATAAGAAGCTTAATGTTACTATTGTAGAGTATTTGGTTATACATGTTATTATTGCTAGGGATAGAATAGTCCCATATCCAGATCTGTACTTACCTGTTGGACTGCTTCACCTGTTCAATATTAACCTACTACATTTTATAACCATTTGGGTTGGGCACTAAGAGTGTAGATGTTTAGTCTCACATAAGATAATTTGTGGATACTTTTCCTCTTTATTTGTGGATAACATGAAATGCCCATATAGTTCACTTTCTCTATGCCATTAAAATGATGCATAAATTATGATGTTGAATATCATTTCAAGGGCTAATGGCCAAAATATCCTAATTTCTCTTTCTAGCCAAGTCTAGTTGAAGATAAAACAACATCAGTTTCTTTCTAAACATTTACAATTACAGAACTTCATGACATCTGATGAAAAATTATGAGCATTATGGAGTAATGCAGGTTTTAGATGTTAGGAACTAGTAATTTCAGCAGCAGTAGGAGGTCGGATTAATTAGTTCTTATCTTGTTTACCAAACTGGAGAATTTCTTGATGAATTTCTTCTATAAATTTTAAATTCTGAAACTGCTTTGCCTTTTGTCATGTATGTTATGAGTTTACACAGATAATTTGAGCTGAACTTTTCCTTTCAAGGTGGTGTATAATGTGTGTTAGTTTCTCCTTTCAATCAGATTTCTCTATTGTGTTTCCTGTCTTCAGCATTCTTTAGTCATTTGTATATTTGTGTGTGTATCAAGTTTAGTACAGTTCAGATTTGACTTTTGAAGTTCAGTGGTTTGCTTTGTGTGACTGGTATATCAAAAGGTGTGCAGCGGCACACTTTGCGTGAGGAGAGTCCTTGGACTCAAACCTCCGCCGAGTACCAGGTTATGTGATTGACAGTCTGAATATTATGATTGCTGGTTGTACATCCTTATTTCTGCCAAGTGTTTGATAATTATCTCTGATTTTTTTTGCTATTGTGAATGGTGTAGATTATAGCACCATTTTGATTTGAAATCATGGCAAGTGGTTCAGAGAATATAGAAGTTGATGTAGATAATACAGAAGCAAGTGTTAATCAACCGTCCGGTGAACCTCCCCATAGAGGGAGAATATCCGCACTTAATGTTTTATTTCTTATTTTACTTGGACCTTCAGTGTAACAGATTTTTCTTTTTTTGAATAAATTTTACAGAGATTCTTTTTAGGGGGCAGGTTTATATTTGGTCCAGATGTGAGGTCACTGGTTTTTACAGTGCTGCTGATTGTGGTTCCGGTCATCCTGTTTGCTGTATTTGTTTCCCAAAAGCTAGTACATGAGTTTCATCACCATTACGGGAATCTCAATAGTAGCCATTGCTGTTCTCTATGCGGTATATGTGAGTTTTCTCTCTGATTAAAATAGCTGCTTCAATGTATTATTATAGTCTACCTAGGAGTTGGTTTCTGTTCAGCTTTTACTTTGAGATACTCATGCTATATATATCTGCATATTGTGTAGAGTTTAGAAAATGTAATTGCAACTGAGTTCTGAGGTGAGTCTTATTCACTTTCTTCTGAGTTCTGAGGTGTACATAACTACTAGAATATCATTTTCATGGAAGGTTTATCGTGGTTGTCGGATGTCCTAATGTAATTGCAACTGTGTAACGCATTCTGCACCAAGAAAATGAATGATCAATGTATCATCTTTATTTTTCAGGTTTCTCTTCTTCAGTTAGCTGGCTTTGTTTCTCTTCTTCAGTTATTCACTTCTACATGTAAGAAAAATAATCAGAATCTAGATGGAGGAGAGGATAAAGATAGTTTTTTATAGCTGGGTGAGGTTACCACCTAGGCGAATGATTCATAGATTTGGCGTGACAGTTGGCAGAAATAGCATATTCACTGCCATGTTGACTTGTTGAGGTTTCAATACATGGCTTCTAATCTAGGCGCTTCCTTGGAGATAATTCCATGCAATGATATTGGTCATAGGTTAACACTTGAACAGAGCCTTGTAATAATATATGACATATGGCTTTTCTAGATGGTAGTCAATCCCATACTATGTCCAGTAGAATAAGCAGGAAGATCATGAAGCTTGTCCCTTCTGTAATTAGATAAAATAGCCTCTCACAGATAGAAATGTGATGATAAACCAAGGATCTTCAAATGCTCAAGTGCTTTGAGGACTGGGAAGCTTGCTTTAAATGATCTGAATCCCAAGCATTAAGCATACCATTGAAATGGTTTTGACTTGGCAGTTGTGCACCCAGGTTGAAGATGATTCATGTGCTAACATGGCTGATTGTTTTGTACTGACGATTTAGTGTTGCAAGTTTTAGCATCTGACACCAGAGCTGCACTTTTGAATAGTAATGCCAACAGCATCTCATAGTTTTATTTATTTTCATTTGAAGTTTTGTCTATTAAAATTTTTACCTGGCACTTCTTAACCTAACCGTTCTTGTTAATGAATGACCCAGACTGTTGCAAGTTATCATGCAATAGCCATTGCACTATCATTAATGGAAGCATACACTCTAAATGATTTTTGAATGAGACGTTGGAATGTGGACATTGATTTACGTCAGAGTAAGGAAACTGCATATGCTGTCTTCCATATGCGTTACTGGCCTTCAATTTATTCACGTGCAGCAATGCAGCTTATGTCCAATCAATTAATCAACCATAAGCAATTCCATTGAATATAATTGCTTGCTGTACATGTGACTGTCACTTTTGTTCTTTTCCTCTCATATGCATCTCTCACAGCATTGATCTGGACATTATGTGGTCATAGTAGTCACTCAGTCCATTGAGGAGAAAAGCGGCACTTTCGGTTTCTGAGCATCTGTGGAATGAGACTAAGCAAAGAGAGATGGTGTATTAGTCACTCATTTCTAGTGTTTCACTATTGTCTGCAGTGAGTTATTGCCTTTTTGAATGCTTTTGTTCCTTTTGGGCTCATAACATGTAGGATTTGAACTGGTTACAATAAAGTTTCATTGTCCGGCTCATTGTTGAGTAAAACTGGTTACAATAACCAATAGGGTCTCCCTCTGTGTGTGCGTTTGTGTACCCATTCCTGATATATGCATAATTTCATGTAGTTTTTTGTGGTTCTTTTATCTGATTTCAATGTCATTCTATGATACCAGGAATTGTGTAGAACGATGTGAAAAGACTGGTCAAATTGGTGTGATCTCCTTTAAGCATTGTCAGTATTCATCTGATGGTTTTCCTGTCGATGGACCCTGGTATGCTCAGGAGCCACTCTGCCTGCGTTGGAAACAATGGAACTGTAGATAGTATCTGGATCCGAATTTCAATGTAATATGTGTTTATTATCTGGATCCGAATTTCAATGTAATATGTGTTTACTATCTAGTGGTGTGTTATGTGGATTCGAAAATAGAACTATTGGATCTCAATTTTGGATCCAAATATATAAATTTAGATCTCTATCTCATTAATTATAAAAAATATATATTATTATTTTCGGATAAGATCCGGATCCGAAAAGTTAATTTTGGATTCGGGTCAGATCCGAATCCGAAATGATATTTCATTTCGGATCCGGATCAGATCCGAATTTTAGAATATCGGATCCGGATCACAAAGGATCCGATCCGGATCCGTTTTGTTTACACCTCTAGGTGGCAGTGCCCAACACAACTGCTCCACATAGGTTAAACATGAACACGGGAGAGCTAGTAAAGCGGAAGCGTCGACGCCCGAGGAAGTATGGAGTAGTTGTAGCAATGTCCCTTGGGCTGAACTTTGTGTCGTCTTCTCCGGTTGTTGCAGCTGGGTCAACCGGGTTCTCTTCGACATTGGGGATGGTTTGTGAACTTTTTGTAGAATGTAAAAGTGGAACATGAACTAAAAAATGGCATGAATATGGTTTATTGTCACGGAGGCAAGGTGCTGGACTGTACGCACACATGCTGCCTCAAAAGTGTATTTTTTATGATGTTGTGACTATTGACCGATGATGATTAGTCATTGTAAATTTTGGTGACTTGCACAGAAGTAACTAGGGTTGTCAACTAATTCATCAGATCCGAAAACTCGATCTGAATTCGAAAAAAAATCGGATTCGGAGCGGTTGCTTTGATTCGAAATGAGGTATTTGTGCAGATCTGGGAAGGTATTTTTCCGCTCCGAAATCCTTGATCTCGGATCGGGTTTTCGGGGCGCCATAAACTCCCTCCCGTCGGGGTGAGCAAATCCCTGTTCGGCCATTCCCCATTGCGATCGATTCTGCCGTTCTGGACTTCTGGCGGCTCAGCCCTCCTTCTAGGGTTCTCCAATCACGGCAACCTCGCGACGGCGATCTCATCTGCCGTTCTGGACTTTTGGCGGCTTGGCCCTCCTTCTAGGGTTCTCCAATCACGGGTTCTCCAATCACGGCAACCTCGCGACGGCGATCTCATCTGCCGTTCTGGATTTCTGGCGGCTTGGCCCTCCTTCTAGGGTTCTCCAATCACGGCAACCTCGCGACGGCGATCTCATCTACTGTTCTGGACTTCTGGCGGCTTGGCCCTTCTTCTAGGGTTCTCCAATCGCGGTAATTTCGTGACGGCGATCTCATCGGCCACCCGCAACGGTGACGGCGACGGTCCATTCCCCAGCGTCACCCCTGTCCCTGTGTCCATCCCCCCCTTCTTCCCCCACTCTCTGCTCAGCCATCGCTAACCTCCCGCCACCACTGTCACCCATGTTTCCTCCACTATCCCCCTCTCAGTCTCCCTCCCACCGTCAGTTTTTCACTCCCACACTCTACCACTGTCAAGCCTCCTCCCTCCTATGCCATCCCCCTCTAGGTTTCAACCCCTAGGCAGTCGGATCTAAGTGCTGCCCCACCCCCTCCCACTCCCTCCACTGCCACACCCCAACTATCCTTTGTAGTTGTTCGCCCCTCCCCCCACTCATCCCTCTGCTTCCGACGAAACCCTCTCTCTACCCCATCCCCCATCATCTTTTGAGCGCCTTTCCCCAGCTATCCTTTTGGCTTTACAACGTGAATTTTTCTCCCTTTTTTATGAGTTTTTAAGTGGCCAGGAGTTTCAGAATAGATATCCAGATCTTTTTTTTTGTTTTTGGGTTCTTGATTTCATATTATTTTTTCCAATTTTTTGTGTTTTTCTTCTTCTTCGAGTGCTTGGAGGATTTGTTTTTCTGAATACCTAAGGGCAGGTTTCAGGAGGCTATTTCTCTCCCCCGTAGTCATTTTTTTTAGGGTTAAATCCCCAAGCTGATCCTGTTGATTGACCCCCTTCCAATCTCTCTCACATGCATGCTAACATCATACCCTTGTCGCAAGAGGAAGAGGAAGGGTAAAACAAGGTGAAGGGCCTTCAGGAAACTGGTAAAATTGGGGTAAGAATGGGAAATGACTCGTGGGATCGAAGAGCTGAAATGAAGACATTCAGTTAAGTTGGCAAAGGATGGAATGGTGGACGACATAAAAGAGGACTGTCTGATGAGCTATCGTGGTTTGCTGAACTGAGCAATATCATTGGTTACTTTTCGGGCACATGGGATGGCCAAAGATTGCAATAAGAGGGAATGGTTAAACATGGAGGCTTTTGTAAACTGGTGAAGATGGTTTGGTACAAATATGACAAACATAGGGGGAAAAGGAAAATATTATTTTGGGTTGTTACTAAATATCAAGTGTTGTTTCTGTGGAATTTTGTTTTTCCTTTCCTTTTCTTGGGTGGCTTACTTTTCTGGGTCTCAACACTTACCACATGATTTGGGGCCGAGATGTCTTAAAAGTTCTGTTTAGAATCTTCACCATCTTTATGGAAGCCATGTGTAAATTTGATGTCTGGTGAAATTGAGCATTGATTACAAAATGAGTTTGAGGGTTTTTACAGGAGGAGATAGAAAATAAGATAGAGGTGGCAGATGCATTGGCTCTCAAACTCTTTCAGCGCTTTAATTATTCTGTTTCAATAATGAAAACGGCTGCACATAATATTGTAGAAGGTATGAAATAATCTCCTTTTATGAATTACAATGTTGCATGAATGTGGGAAGTAATTTAATGTGCTTTAGGATTTTCAAATTCTGTGAAACTTTATACATGAAGTCATGACTTGAACTTGTGGCTGCATAATCCATCCTTTGGCTACCTGTTGGGTTTCAGACAACCAATGTTTAAACAAAATTGACCATGAAATCAATGTATGTTTGTTCATTGATGTTGGGTTGGGCAAATATTTGCAGTTCATCCCCTGCAGGTGGAGGTTAGTGAGCTCAAAGACAGATTGATAGAGGTAATAAGCAACTGTGATGCATTGTGCAGGAGAATTACTATAGAGGAGCCAAACTTGTTACAGTCTTCTGTGAAGCCATTTTCATCCAATGATTTAGGGCGAGATCCTCATGACATTAATGAGGATCCCCATTCTGCCTCATTGGACAAAGATATAACCACTTCTACTAGATGCTAACATTCAGTCTGTATTTTTTATTTTTGCACTACACAGAGAGAACTGGATGGGAATGGTTTGATTTTAGACTAGAAAGACTGTGTCCAAAATAGGTATGTGAAAGCTCTGACTTGTCTGATTCTTCCGATGGAAAACAGTTCAAGGTTGAAGTACATATGAATCTATGCATTCTGTCATCCTTGCAAATGATTGACAGGGTTCAGGATCCGGGTCAGATCTGATTTCGGATCCTCTCGTTACATTGTCTCCACTATCTATACAGGATATACAAATTAGGATTTCGGATCAGATTCAAATCCAAATGGTAAATTTCAGATTCAGGTCAGATCCGGATCCAAAATATTATTTCATTCTGGATTCGGGTTGGATCTGGATCTGGGATTATCTCTCTGCTTCCGATGAAACCCTCTCTCCACCCCATACCCATCATCTTTTGAGCGCCTTTCCCCAGCTATCCTTTTGGCTTTACAACGTGAGTTTTTCTCCCTTGTTTTCATGAGTTTTTAGGTGGCCAGGAGTTTCAGAATAGAGATCCAGATCTTTTTTTTTGTTTTGGGTTCTTGATTTCATATTCTTTTTTCCATTTTTTTGTGATTTTCTACTTCTTCAAGTGCTTGGAGGATTTGTTTTTCTGAATACCTAAGGGCAGGTTTCAGGAGGTTGTTTCTCTCTCCCGCATCCATTTTTTTTAGGGCCTCTATTGCAGTGGTAGAAATAGTTCACATAAATCCTTTAAATCCCCAAGATGATCCTGTTGATTGACCCTCTTCCAATCTCTCTCACATGCATGCTAACATCAGACCCTTGTCGCAGGAGGAAGAGGAAGGGTAAAACAAGGTGAAGGGCCTTCAGGAAACTGGTAAAATTGGGGTAAGAATGGGAAATGACTTGTGGGATCGAAGAGCTGAAATGAAGACATTCAGTTAAGTTGGCAAAGGATGGAATGGTGGACGACATAAAAGAGGACTGTCTGATGAGCTATCGTGGTTTGCTGAACTGAGCAATATCATTGGTTACTTTTCGGGCACATGGGATGGCCAAAGATTGCAATAAGAGGGAATGGTTAAACATGGAGGCTTTTGTAAACTGGTGAAGATGGTTTGGTACAAATATGACAAACATAGGGGGAAAAGGAAAATATTATTTTGGGTTGTTACTAAATATCAAGTGTTGTTTCTGTGGAATTTTGTTTTCCCTTTCCTTTTCTTGGGTGGCCTACTTTTCTGGGTCTCAACACTTACCACATGATTCGGGGCCGAGATGTCTTAAAAGTTCTGTTTAGAATCTTCACCATCTTTATGGAAGCCATGTGTAAATTTGATGTCTGGTGAAATTGAGCATTGATTACAAAATGAGTATGAGGGTTTTTGCAGGAGGAGATAGAAAATAAGATAGAGGTGGCAGTTGCATTGGCTCTCAAACTCTTTCAGCGCTTTAATTATTCTGTTTCAATAATGAAAATGGCTGCACATAATATTGCAGAAGGTATGAAATAATCTCCTTTTATGAATTACAATGTTGCATGAATGTGGGGAGTAATTTAATGTGCTTTAGCATTTTCAAATTCTTTGAAACTTTATACAGGAAGTCATGACTTGAACTTGTGGCTGCATAATCCATCATTTGACTACATGTTGGGTTTCAGACGGCCAATGTTTAAACAAAATTGACCATGAAATCAATGTACCTGTTTGTTCATTGATGTTGGTTTGGGCAAATATTTGCAGTTCATCCCCTGCAGGTGGAGGTTGGTGAGCTCAAAGACAGACTGACAGAGGTAATAAGCAACTTTGATGCATTGTGCAGGAGAATTACTATAGAGGGGCCAAACTTGTTACAGTCTTCTGTGAATCCATTTTCATCTAATGATTTAGGGCGAGATCCTCATGACATTAATGAGGATGCCCATTCTGGCTCGTTGGACAAAGATATAACCACTTCTACTAGATGCTAACATTCAGTCTGTATTTTCATTTTTGCACTACACAGAGAGAACTGGATGGGAATGGTTTGATTTTAGACTAGAAAGACTGTGTGTCCAAAATAGTTATGTGAAAGCTCTGACTTGTCTGATTCTTCCGATGGAAAACAATTCAAGGTTGAAGTACATATGAATCTATGCATTCTGTCATCCTTGCAAATGATTGACAGGGTTCAGGATCCGGGTCAGATCTGATTTCGGATCCTCTCGTTACATTATCTCCACTATCTATACAGGATATACAAATTAGGATTTCGGATCAGATCCAAATCCAAAAGGTAAAGTTCAGATTCGGGTCAGATCCGGATCCAAAATATTATTTCATTCTGGATTCGGGTTGGATTTGGATCTGGGATTATCAGATCCGGATTCAGATCCGATTCGGATCCGATCCATTGACACTCCGATACAGAACCATTGTACTCTTGCTATTTACACTAAAGAAGTTTATGGACAGGGCTTGCAAACAACAAATGTGGATGGAACGTGGGTGTCAGCGTTGTATTCGAATTGGATCCATTTATCCAGAACAATTAGATTCACTTTGATAACGGATTAGAATGGATTAGAATAGAGACGGGTGACTTATTCAGGGTGACATATCCGTCCTCTATTCTCTTCTGACTTAGTTAAGTTATTCCACATATTTCAAGGGAATGAAAAATTCACCTTAATCTTTAGTGTAGTAGTAAGTGACCCTGTCCCTTTTAAAACCTTGAAACGTGCCCCCCTCCGTCCCTCCCACGCTTTGGCAGGCTGGCGACCCCCCCCCCCCTCTGTTTCTTCTTGCTATCGGAGCCGAGGTCCCTTTCCTCGCGAGCGTTGGCCGTTCTGCCTCACTACCCTTGACACCCCTGAGAAGTAGGCAGCCGCAGCAGCTAGGTAGCCATCGTCTCCCCTTCCTTCCCTCTCTGTTCCTCTCATGTTGTGCCCGTGATGTCGATAGAACTGGGAGGGGAAGCCTTGGTTGGACACATTCCAAGAGAAAAGAAGATGGTGAGTTGATGGTTGTTGCATTTGGGGTGCATCAGATGCCCCCGATTTTGTATTTCTTACGATGTATCGAACGTGCGCGCGCCAGCATGTGGTAGGAAAGTGGATTGGAGATGTCACGGTCTTCTGGTCATTTTTCATTTCACGAGTAGTTTTGATTGAACCTGAAACACTGAAATCCGCGGAGCTCCATTTCCTTTTGTTTTGGTTGGGAGGTAAGATACTGAATCCTTTTCTGGATTCAATTTGCTTGGGTAGATGTGACGTATCGAAATCTGAAATCAGACTCTAATATTTTACGAAATTTGTTTCATTAAAAAATGAACAGAAATTAAAAATCAGGAACTTTGTTTCCACTTGTTTTGAAATTATTTTTTTTAAGGGCACATTTGAGAACCCAATGGGCCATAGATTATGGCCTTGTAATCTTCACCCCACCAAATGTTTAAATGTCACATCAGATTATTTAAAATCTATAATCTAACTTTTTTGAGAGAGAGGGTGAAAAGTCTCCACTTTCCATAATCTCCCAAAATCTCCTTTTCATTGGATCATTCTCACTCTAAAGGATTATGGAAAAAGCCATAATCCCATTGAGTTTTCAAACGAGGCCTAAATCCAAGGATTTCAGTGCTTTACGTCAATCCAAATGACCCTTTAGCTATTCCTGTTGCGCCTACAAATGGTATCATCCATCTGAAGCTCTTTTGTCTTGGCTGTCCCACTTCTCTTCTTGTTTCCCTGTTTTCTGGACTTCTGGGCTAACGCAACGTACTTTTGGTTAAAGAGTTTGATTTATATCGTTTTCCTCGTTTCACAACCTCATCAATTTTATTTTCTTGGCAATGACTAAACGGGCTTTCAAGTTTTGGGTCTTTCCTTTTGTTCGTTTTGTTTTTTCCTGCTTGCATTTTATGTTGGTTGCATTAGTCGATGCAGAATGCTGGCACCACCTATCTTAAAGGGCTTGTTTGGATGCAAGGCATAAACACATCTAGCTTTTCATAACATTCTGGATCAAAAGTTCAAAACTATGGTTTGGATGGTTAAAAAGGGATTTACTAGACTTCTTTGAGCTTAACATAAAATCTCCCCATAAACATGTTTTCATAAATGTGCTTTTGATTTGGTTTATGCTGGAGACTTTTTTTTTCCGTAAACAGAGTTTGTTGTAAACTTGATTATGTTTTAAAAGAACAGTCAAATGATTTAATAAAAATGCTTTTGTGACAAACAGGCTTACGATAAATGTGTTTTTGATGAATCTATCCACATTTTCATAACCTGCATCCAAAATATTTACCATTTTTTGATGTACTTATCTGATCTTAAGAGAGAACTTTTTAAAAAGATACACCAAATAAATTTTAAACAGATTGAATGGACACTTTGTTTGTTTGCTTTTTCCCCTTAATCTTTTTGACTTACATAAATTGTAGCCTTTTGTTTCTTTTCCATGTCTCGTCTTTTTAGTGAAAAAGGTAGATTTGACTACATTTGGGGATCAACTGTTAAAAGGATTCAGCATCATTTGGTCTTTGAGTGCTTCAGGAAAAATTAAATTTTATTGCTGTCTTCCCTTTAGTTTTCTCTTTAATTCTTTATGTACTCTTCATGATTTTTTGATGTATTCATGTGCCCACTTTTTTCCTCAGGTACTGATCCTCTCCAGATCAGTGGAAATGAAGGTTAAAGTACTCCGTATCCTTTCATTTTAACCCTTACTATCATGGGGTGTGCTGCATTGATATCTATCTATTAATTGGACCCAAGTGCCTTTCCTTAACCTGTTCTGCTTCTGCAAATTATTGGGTGACCTTTGTTAGAGTATGTGATCTCTCTCTCTCTCTCTCTCTCTCTCTCACACACACACACACACACACACACACACACACACACACACACACACGCCCGCGCGCGCACGCGCACATGCACATGCTCGCACAATCGCACACACAAAAGTTCTGAACATACATGTACACTCACACAACTGAACACCATTCACATCCATAACAAAAAGTACCTAATGCTTCTTTCTACAGTTAGAGAACATCTAGGGTTCATACAGAATTAGTTCTCTATTCTATGTTATAATTTTTAGTCAAATAATCAACTCTTTCTGTCTCCTACTTATGATTTCCTCAATTTTTTAACTCCAAACCAACACATGCATTTTTGCATAACCTATTTTGTAGACTAATATTGTGTTCAGAAATTTGTGATCACTAGTCGTCTCCCCTCTCATTCATTGAAACTGCAGGTGGCACGCTGTGGCTTCATGGACCTGGGATGCACAAGATGAAACATGTGGCATTTGTAGAATGGCATTTGATGGTTGCTGCCCTGATTGCAAATATCCTGGTGATGACTGCCCGTTAAGTAAGTTGATGCTATTTTGCCGTCTGTTAAGGGATCAGTGCACAAGTTATGCTTGAACCTAAGCCAGAAGTGAACTTTGTGGATCTGGAATGTTCATTCCTTTCCTATTCCCTCTTAAATGTTATTCTCGTGTGATTTCAAGGGGATAGTAGGACTTGGAAAGACTCCGTGTTTCTGAAAATTTCAATTTTATTGGATTCTGTGTGTTGGTTTTGTTCATATGGTCTAAATCCAAGATGTATATGCTGTCATGGAGTTTGTTATAAGTGACTCATTTCTTCCTGATAAAATGTGACAAAATGAGGAGTTGCAGTTTCATTCCTCTATCTTGGAGGGAGGGAGGTCTGTTTTGCAATATAATGAGAATATCTTTTAACTTGCACACATTATTTGAATAATTGGAGAGAGAGACAGTTGTTTTTCAATATAATCGAAATAACTCCTAACTGATACAAATGATTATAGAGAATGTGGATGTGCATCTCCTTATTCTCATCTGCACCTAGAATACATGGAATTTGCAATTAACAGGGACAAAAGATTCAGCTTCCTTATAGATACATAGGAGAAGTGTTGGTGATCAAAGCATTAGTGTTTGACTGATACATGGCAGAGATGCACATGATGGTAGTGCTAAGCTGTCTCTTATCACCTCATAGATAATAAGTATGAGAATACATCTGCACCACTGGTATAGGGAGACTTCGCATTAAGATTTTTATATATAAGAGATTTTTTTATCAATTACTCAGAATTGAATATCTTAGCTGATTTGTATTCAATACCTCCAAACTCCTGTTCAAGTCTTTTAGAATTTAATTTTCATAACTGTATAACTTTAGCTATATCTAACAAAGTAGCTGATAAAAAATGGGGGAGATGAAGCATGATATTCTCATTTTTATAATTTTTATATCACTTGGTGGCCATGGACAACTGATATAAATTGCAGTTTAATCTATACATGTATCTGACTAATGTCAGGATATTGATACTACTTGCACATTGACCTAACATCTAAGTAAGATTTTTTTCCTCTATGGGCAAATGACAATCTGTGATTTTGGATGTAATCTCTAGGGTTATCTAGTTTTCCTCTACCGAAATCTATTTTGTACCTTCTCCTTACATATCTAGTCTTTGCTCTACTAAAATCTCCTTACATAACTTTTGCTTGTGCTCTCTTTCGGGTTTTTACATAGCGGTGTTTTTCCATTTTTACTTGAGGCGTTCTTTCGAGTTTTCCTTAGTCGGGATTCTTTGACATTATTGCCCTTAAGTATCCTCCAATGTCTAAGTCCGTCATACCATCTCGTTTTTAAGTGCCTATTTATTTATTTTATTATATATTATTTTTTTAACTCCGGACCTATGCTTTGACAACATGATGGTCTGCTTGAGGTGGGTTGTGTTTGAATTCATGGTCAGGAGCATAATATGTTTTCATGTGTTTACCATTGACAGCGGGAAAAGTAATATTTTGTTTATGATCGACGATTGTATACACGTCTCATTCTTAGACCTTTTGATTACATAGGGTCCATGACAGCTGGGGCAAGTTTGCCACTGGACTTGCCTGCCGTTACTTGTCATTCTTTGACCATGATGAGGTCACCTTTCTTGAACACCTTTTCTTTCATAAGCTTGTCATAGGCTCATGTCATCCGGGTTTGATATGTTTGAAGGCGTTAATAAGCCACTAACCTTTCAACTTTCAAGTTGGAGAGCTCTGCAAGTCTTCTTTCAATTTCACTTTGATCATGGTCTTGCAATCCATAGTGTAATGTCACTCGGTAGAATGTAAGTTCAATTTCAATTGGCATCATAGCTTCTGTCCCATAGACCATGGAGAAAGGTGAGCATTTTGTAGGAGTTTTATAAATGGTTCTATACGTCCAAAGGGCTTCATGTATCTTTTCAGCCAATCTTGCTTGCGGCCATTGACTATCTTGGCAAGGAGTTTACAGAGGTCTTTGTTGAATGATTTAGCTAAACCATTGACTTGGGGATTACATATAGGATGTTCTCCAGTCAATATGAAATTTGGTCGCTAGTTGGTAGATGTCCTTATTTTTAAATGGTATACTATTATCTTACATGATCTGATTGGGAGTGTCGAACCTGTATAAGATGTGTTGCCTAACGAATCGAGCTACAATTTATCCAGTTATTTCTTGAAGAGGAATAGTCTCAGCCCATTGGGAGTAGTTTGTGACAACAAGAATGAATTTATGATCCCGGGAAGATGGTGAGAACGGATCCACAATATCTATTCCCCATTCTTCAAATGGCCATGTGGGGACTGTGGGATGCAATGCATTGGGAGGTTTTCTGGGCATAGTTCCAAATGTTTGGCATTGGGGGCATGTTCGAACATATTGGTGTTAGTTTGCAAGCATAGTCAGCCAATAAAAGCCCTTAAGCTTGATATTGTTTTTCATCTTAGTTCCCTCTTGATGGGCGCTACATGGTCCTAAGTGGACTTCGTACATTATTCTTCTGATTTCTCTCGACAAGAGGCACTTAGAAGGACATATTTGTCTTTCTCATGGATAAGTATGTAGAGAGTACCATCTTTAAGCTTGTAGGATGTCACCCTCTAGAGTAGCTATTAAGTCCGAGTATATTTCTTTTGTATTTCTGAAGATGAATATATTTTTACTTGAATTATGCTATTATAATAATATTTTTACTTGAATTATGTCATAGCTCAAAACACGTAAAATATGATTCTTGATGAGCAGGGATTCAGCAATTACTAATTGCCAGTGTTGCATCTTTCTGTTTCTATGTGCTTTACTTATTAGCATGCAATTCTTAATAAAAGTAAACAAGATTATGAATGAAGCCTCTTGTTCCCTCATCCTGAGGAATGAAATGTCGTAGTGTCATATGAGATTGGACATCTCATCAAGATTACTTCATTGACTCTGAATATAAGAGGGTTGTTATAGGCCCTGTGTGCACGCGCGTGTGTAACTCCCTATATAATAGGGTAGGCTGTATGAATAGAGAGGTGGTTGTGGGAACAGAGGAGGGGGCGCCCCCTGTTACAGAGCCCGCTGGGGTGGGGGGGAGTTGAGGATAGAGAAGCCAGTTTGGCCAATCTGATCCGATATGGATCGAGACTCGGCCTACCAATCTAGGTGCCTGATCTGATTCTGCCTTCCATGCAGACCAGTGCTTGGGCTCTTGGAAAGTGCCTTGTTGCCTAGGCGGGTGGCTTGACAACCATGTAGTAATAACCATGGAAATACTACCACCGAGATGTGTGTACAATTGACTCCATTGTGTTATTTAGCAAACCTTTTCAGGTGCTATAATTCACTAGTTGTTTACCATTCCTTGTTCTCTAACCCCCCAGCTGCTCATTATTTCTTAAGAAGCTCATCTACTTGCATGGAAGTCACAAGAAAACTTTCTTCTTATTTGCTAGAAAACTTTCCGACTTTACTTTTTTCAGTCCACTTAAATATATGCTCGCCGTAAATTGTCTAACCTGTTTAAAATTGATTGAAGTGCCTCTGTGGCTTGTGCCAATCTCTCTCACATAGACGTAGCTATGACCTCATGTCATCACTGTGACCTCTAATACCACTTTTTTCATATCATGAAACCTCCAAATGCTGCTTGAGCTTCTCCAAAAATATTACTGCAGATGCCATGCGCTTTTTGCACAATATTCTGTGAGAAGCATCAGGGTTTATAAAGTTGGACAGATGTAGTTAGGAAATGGGAAAACAAGAAAGCTCCCATATGGAGGAGTAAAGAATTAGGCTGATGGTCAATGCTATTACACTGCAGAAAATGCCACTCTCTGATATCTGAATGCTGCCTCTTCTGATCATATTGGAGCAATGTTTAACAAAATGCAGTAACGTTCTGCTTAAGAAGATGTGTATTGCCTAAGGCTGATCGGATCGACCAATATGATCAATGCTTGGCCAGTCAAGTTTTAAGATTGTTGTGGGGACCAGAAGTTTGTTACTCTGGTAGAAGAAACAATTTATGGATACTATCCAATAATTATCCTCTTCTCCCTGTAAAGATTTGATGTTCACATATTTGTTTTACAAATATTAGACTGGTCGCTATTGCTTGTACTAGGAAATTAGCATCCAAGAAAGCTTGTAATACATGATATGTGGAGGAGAGATAGCAATAGTGGCCAAACTTTACACTTCTCGGAAAAGGCTTTAACTTTGTGGAAAAAATAGTAAGATCAATGCAAAAATGTATTTACATATACAAAAAATCCTTTCTCAAATCTTGATGCCATCTTAGCATGTCAGGGATCTCCTCCTCTCTATTGTCATCCTCATCTCCTCTTCTTTTTCTTCTCTGTTACCTTTTTCCCCCCTCTGCCTCTCCTCCATCATCCTCGTCCATCTCTTCATTCTTGATCTTGGGAGAGATTCTATCTCAGGACTCTTGGAGAGAGAGATCGTGGAGATTTCATGAGAGTTGGAAAACCATGGTTCCATACCATGGATCTTCGGTTTCCTTGTCCACAATTTGAATGCAGTAGTTCACAGGGATGCAGACTGATTAAAGGTGCACTTTGGTTTGCTGTTTTCTCTACTGTCTTTAGTTGGATTTTTTTTTTGATTGTTGAATCCCACTTATCATCATTCATGTATTATTTTGAGACAATGTGTTGCCTATCTTCAAGTCTTCCATTTTGAACTCGCTGGATAGTGACTAACCAAGTAATTGTCTTACATGATGGTTTTGGAGAGAGCCAACTCAGTAGGAAGGCTAGACTGTCTAAGGTCGTGCAAGTTATACAACCTTAATTAACTGTGGGTTGTTGGGTTACTTGGGTAAAGTAACAACAGTTCAACAGTCTCTCGGTGCCATAATCAATGGTTTGGTCTTTACATGAGGAGCTCATCTATTATCAAATGATGTATCCTAAAATTTTGGAGGGCCAATCCTTACGTCTGTTTTGTAGGCAATTGGAACCGATGAGGAAGTTGATCAAGGTGCATCCTGGCCTCATCTGAAGATGCAATTACTAGTTAAAATTCTGCATGAACCCATTAGTCAGAGATTTTTTCCAGCTACTGGATCAGTTTAGTGATTGTTGATACCTTTTATCTTTATTGAGTGTGTCAGTGTGGCAGTCTTTTGCTAGATTTGATGACAGTTTTTAAGTGTTGTTTTTTCTTGATAGGTAAGCACCACATCTCTATATGTGTGTATTTGTGTTTATGTGTGCATAATACACATGTAGACATACATGCTTGTGAGTCCATTTATATGAGAACCATAAAAGAATGATAAGAACCAACAGAAAGGAATTAATGCTATTTACTGTCCCCTTTGATGCACATTTGGTGTATTTGTTTGATCATTTACTCTTTCTATTTCTATGATGGATGGGGTTTTGTTTTGTGGTCCCTCTTCGCTTCTCTGTATTTTAAACTTTCCTGACAATTTTAAAGTATATCATTTTTGCATTTTGCAGTTTGGGGTGCCTGCAACCACTCATTCCATCTTCACTGCATCTTAAAATGGGTGAACTCACAGACTCAGGCGCATTGCCCTATGTGCAGGAGAGAATGGCAATTTAAGGCATAGAATCAACTGGAACCTGCACATTTTCCTGTGTAATGTGTACTCGGTTCGTGTGTCACATCCTTAAACCTTGGCATACTGCATCTGTTTGTTAAGTGGTCTGCTGTTTCTATAAACTATGTCCTAACAATATGCAGAGATTGGTTCCACTTTTCCGTAGGTTACTCTTCTCTTTGAAAATTCTTGTCAGCAGTGTCCTTGATTTCTAATTCTTCTCAAATGGCCAGGATGTCTGTTTTTTGGCACTTTCTGCCCGTGATTCCACTTGATTCTCGACTTTTCTGGATTTTTGGGTTTTTCTGCGTTCTAGATATTCTATCAATTGGCATATGCATGGTGGGCATTGCCTGCAGTTTCCGTAGGGGCTGGGACTAAAGACCGGGCCAGAGAGCCAGTGGATTATGGGCTACATACCCTATACTGTGCCCAATATCGGGTAGGTTATTGGTACAATGCAGTTACAGTACAGCGTCGTTGATATTTCATGACCGTTCTAAAGAGAAGACAAAAGTTTGGGGTTCATCATTTGTAGCTTTGCCTGCATGCGAGCGCACAAATCCTCTCTCTCTCTCTCTCTCTCTCTCTCTCTCTCTCTAGGACTCGTTATTCATGCAGTTTCTAGGATATTAGTGCAATGTATCTAAATCGGCATCATGGCTTTAAGCATTAAAGGATGTGGAGGGAACTAAATCAAATTGAAATATCTCTACTTTTCAATAACAGCTCCAGATACATAGCAGTAATTCCAAGCATTTCACTCTGCGTCACGCGATTTCAAAACCCAAGGACTTGGCCGTATGGATATGTAAAATATGACATTAGATTCACATTCCTTTGTAAACAAGTTTTGGTATCCACTTAGACTCAAATGATTTCTTCCTAGTATACATACGAGTAGGTTTACTTCAAATACCAAGGGGGGTAATCATTTGTTTAACGTGAACTTTCTGGCTATTGAGAAGTCATGGGCTTGCATTTAACCTCAGGTATTTGTTTTTGATTTGCAGTGTTATTCGTTTATATGTTTTTGGTAATCTGTAATCTAGCATTGTTGGTTTAGAATTCAGTCTGGGCGCCTTGACATCTTGATCAAGACTTAGTTAAGGTCACTAATTGACCCTTTTTCTTTTTATAGCTAACGTGTCAACAAACAGGAGGTGCAATGTTATTTGTTTATAACAAGCACGAACGAGTATTAGCTTCGTCGTGATTCATAGGCCGGGATTCGGCGGACTGGCTTCGTCCAAGCTCAGAATGAGGTGATTCTACTTCCTCGTGATTCATAGGCCGAGCAGCTTTCCAGCGACTCCAATCCCGCCTCCATCGGACATCCCAGCCAGGAGTTCCTCCCCCGACAAGGCGCTGGTTACAAGCAGTCAGGATAGCGAGTCTGATTGCATCGTCCGAGAGCCGATCTTCATCGACCGCACCAACTCCCCGCCCTCCCCGCCTGGATGGTTGAACTCCCCTTCCTGTGTGGAGGTACATTTTGGTTGTAACTTTAAGCTCCCCACCCCACGACCACCCTCTCGCGTGAGGAGTAGTATTATAACAACAGGTCCCCTAGAAGCTAAATCGGCGCAGCGTGCGGGGAGTACCACACTTCCCCGCTCGCCCTCGTCTCTGACTCAGGATCGGTGTCTTCACGCCGATCAGGTATATGCTGAACTCTCCCTAGATATTTTTGTTCAATTAGTATCATTTCTAAGTTTAGCTGGTGAGAAAGAGAGTGCCCGGTCCTGTGGCTTCCCGATCACGAGTAGCCACCGCGGGGTGAGTGAGGAGAGAACCCTGTGCCCTCAAGGCGCGAAGTTCGCCCCGCTGACGTGGGTGCTCCTATCCTAAGGGGGGGAAACACATTAGGCTGAGCCATCGCCCCTACCATTAGGGTTTAGGCCATCGAACCCACCCTACCATCACTTAGTCACCATCGAAAAGGGTTGCACTGTGATATCAGTCCGCCAACATCGAGTCCACCTATTTGTAAGTATATTTGCAAGTTTAGGTTCAAGGCTCGCCTGTTCGGTCCCTTTTGCATCCGTAGGTCATGTCACGTTAACTTAAGCACACAATATTGGACTTGTGATCCTTTCCGTTAGATATTCCTTCCACCAGACTAAGTGATCTTATTTCAAGACCTCCATAAGACTTCGCGAGCCTGGGATTTCCACTAGGACGCCGAGCTAGTTGTACCCTCAAAACTCAATTATCTAGAAAGTTCTTTACCGGTATTTTGTTTTATGGACCTTAGCGGCCCTCTAGAGAGCGCCAGAGTTTGGTAGCGGCCATTGGCCTGACCGCCAAGAACGCCTAGCGGCCCTGCCTTGACTGCATGGTTCCAGTTCATTAGTTTCATCGACTCTGTCGTTAAATGGTCCAGTCGTGACCGTATAGATCCACATACGGTCCAGTCATGATTGCAACTATCTTCAATGTTCTTACCACATGGTTTAACCTAAGGGTTAATTTTCCTATGCTCCTAGATGATCTATGATTATCTAGAGCTGAACACCTTGTTTCCAAAGCTACCTAATGAATTATGAAAATTAAAGACTATCCTGTTATGCTGTCGAATTTTCTCCATGGCATAACCTTGTTCTAAATCAATCTTGAACTCTTATGTTCTTAATTGAAGCATTCTTATTTTGATATTTGTTATCATGAAACTATAGTTTGAACTTATTCATTATTGGCCTACATTATTGATATTTTTTGTGGAAGTAACTTGATTTATAACTTGAAGATGCAAGAGTGGGCATGGACTGTAATATCCCGGACATTTCGGATCCTTCTTCGTAGGTCTCGGATCTGGTTTCTCGGAGCGTCTAGCTCCATTGTGTCCGAAATTTTATTTCGGACATCTTTCGTGTTCGGATCGGCGCGATCCGGAGTTGTTGCGGAGGCCCGGAAGCGTTCCGCGACTTTTCCGCGTGTGTTTTCCGATTTTCGGTGTGTGTTTCGGTAATTCCTTCAGAACCTCGCTGTGGGTGAACCGGGTCGTTCACCTGGGCACGAGTGGTACCGTTGCGATCGGTGCATTCCGAGGATCCCGGAAACGTAATTTTTAATTTTTTGGAATTTTTAGATTTTCTATAAATACCTCTCATTTTCTCTCTCTCCCCCACCCTTCTTCTTCTTCTGCTTCTTCCTCCCCACCGTGAACTCTCTCTCTCCCTCTCTTTCTCCCATTTCGACGCGGCGACGTGGGCGGTGGTGAGGCGGCCGTGAGGGCGTGCGGTGCTCGTGGGAAGCGTGAAGGAGCGGGGTTTTCAAAGCGTTCTTTGCGATATCGGCATCGATTTGGCGGAGCTTTCGCTACATTGAGGTAGGGTGACGTTCCCTAGCTCCCCGCCGTTCATTTCCGCGATTTATAGGCCGAGGGGAGGCCGAGAGGGCCATGTTTGAGCGGGTTTGAGATTTTCCATGATTTGGGGAGAGCTCGCCCGATCTATGGATTTAGCCCGCGATGTCATGTTTTGGTGGCCTAGTATCATGCTAGTGGTCCCCAGGGGTCTTCCCCTTTGATTTCCCCCTCTCCGGTGGAGGCATGGGGGCGTGATTGGTTTTTTTGGGCTTTTCCATCGTTTCGCCGTGGGGCGGGTGTGACGGTCCTTCCAGTGACCGTCACACCATGTGACACGCCTGGGTGGGTGCGTCACAGCCCTTGTTTAGCCAATTGGGGGTCAGGGGCTGTGACGGTCCCACGGCAGACCGTCAAGTGCTGTGACGCACCTGGGTTGGACCGTCAGAGCGTCCCGACCGTTGGCATCCGACCTTTGGTTTGACCGTTGGGGGTCAAGGCGTGTGACGCACCAGCACTGGTGCGTCACAGCCTTGTGACGGCCCAGTGTGGGTGCGTCAGAGTTGTTATACACCAGGCCATGTGACGCTCCAGGGCTGGACCGTCACATGCTGTGACGCACCGAGTGGCATGCGTCACAGCTTGCCTTTGTTTTCCCTGTGACGCTCTTGGGTAGGCGCGTCACAGCCTGTAACGCACCAGGGCAGTGTGGACGCACTTTTCGTTTACTTGTTATTGTTCTCTTGTTGGTTTATTTGTTTATTGAGTGCGTGGGCGTGCCAGTCACCGAGGTGACGATTTATTCGGGCTCCGAAGAGCCCATGGTGCGCTCGATCTGACTTCGTCGGACGATTGTGTAGTTCGTGTCGAGACAAAAATCCGCCGCGCCATAAAAGTCACGACGTCATTTACATCCCCCATACGAGGGAACACCCTTGATTAATCGCCGAGATTCAGGGCCTCATGGCCAAGAGATTGATTGTATAAAAGGTCGATCAGGAGGTATCGAAGTCCTCGCACAAGGGCGAGAAGAAAACCGTTTGAGATCATGTCGGTCATGTGCTGACCATTTAATGTTCGGACGAGTGTCAGTCTCGGGAAAAGCGCGATCGTTGCGGGAAAACTGGAGCGTATATATGCCGGTATATGGCAATTTATTGTTCAGAAGAACGGAAAACATTCGGCTAAACCTCGGCTGGAGCGGTCGGAAACCGGTAAATCTGTTGGCCCGGTGCAAGAGCAAGTTGCGACCATACTGCGGTGCCCCCCCCCCCCCCCCGCGGTCGAAACAAGACTTGTATGAGCGTCATTGATATTTCCGGTGCCAAGGGGGCGACGAGGGAATATCCCTTGAATCGGCTGAAAAGCCCTATGCCCGGAGAAGCGGGCGTTCTAAACGTGTTGGTCATTCAGGAGACCGTTTAATGTTCGGACGGGTGTCCGATATTGGGAATATCGTAATCGTCGCGGAAAGACCGAGAATGTATGTGTGCCGGGACACGGCAAGTTTTATTATTCCGAGATACTGAAAACGTTCGATTGAATCTCGGCTATTATATCCAGAAACCCGTGAATCTATTGGCCCGGTGCGAGATCGAGTCGGGACCATGCCGGGGGCGCCTCCCGTGATCCAAACGGGGCTCGCGTGGGTAGCGTTAATATTTCTGGTGTCGGAGGGCAACGGGGAAAAGTCCCGGGACTAGGCTTCGGAACTGAAAACGTGTTCGAGAGGAACAGGCTGTAGATCGGAGATATGAGCCAGACGATGACCATGATCGGGACGGGCCCGAGGTCTAAATATGGCTCACGGAGGTCTTATTGATATTCCCATGGGAGAAGTCCAGGGGTGGCGAGAGCCGTCTCGTTCTATTCCGATTCTGTTGGTCACTTGCGGGTCTTTTCATGTTTGGGCAAGGGCCCATATTGAAAGTGCGATGCGGGCGGGAACAACCCCGTACAAATGTATGCCGAGTTTACGGCAATTTCGATGAAAGGGCGGGAACGAATCCCGATAGGAACGGGTCGGAATTGATGAGCTATTGGCCCGGAGCAATGCCGGCTCACAACCATATCGGGGTAGGAGCCACCGGCTATGCAGGTCGCTCACGGGCCTTTTCATGTTCGGACGTAGGTCCGTAATAAGAACTCGGCGGGAATCTACGTGAACCCGTTCAAATGTCTGCCGAACGTGCGGCAATTTCAGTAGCGGCTCGGAAGGAATCCGGCCGGAGAAACGAGTCTGGTTTAATCGGAATGTTAGCCCGAGGCGAGGTCGGGTCATGGCCATTTCGGGATAATTCCCAAGACTCAGGCCCAGCCCGCCAGGGCGGCATTGTTGTTCCTTCGGCACCGGGTCACGGGAGAGACGGGGCTGCCACGTGGATTACATTATTTTATTGTTATTTAAAATTTTATCATTATTATTCGTTAATTTATGCGTTTCCTTGAGTGAGTTTATTATTACTATTTATTTATTTTTCTTGTGATTTATTCATTTACTATTGTTATTATTAGGTTTGTTATTATTTTTGTTCGTTTTATTATCGTTCATTTGATTGTCGTGTTTCGTTAAGTTTGTTATTATTATTTATTTTGGTTATCATTTATTTGTTCATCATTCTTGTTGAGTTTGTTATTATTATTTATTCATCTTTGTTATCATTTATTGGTCTAATTATTATGATTGTTATTATTTATTTGAAGCTTATTATTATTATTGTTTGTTCCTTTATTATTCTTATTTATTTATACATTTTAGAATTTGTTATTATTTATTATTTATTATTATTATTATTATTATTATCATTACTCATATTTTCTGGAGAGAGAATGGGCCATTAGAGGGCTAAAAGGGGTGTACCGCTGAGGGGTTGAGGGCGTGCCGCTGAAGGGCTAGGAGGGTGTACCGCTGAGGGGCCTGGGGGTGTGCCGCTGAAGGGCTAAGGGAGTGTGCCGCTGGAGGCTGGAGTGTACCGCTGAGGGCCAAAGGGGGCGTACCGCTGGGGTCAAAAGGGTGTACCGTTGAAGGCCAATGGGGCTGTGCCGCTGAGGGCAGTAGGAGTGTACCGCTGAGGGGTCAAAGGGGTGTGTGCCGCTGAGGGCCAAAAGGGCTGTACCGCTGAGGGTAAAGGGGTGTACCGCTGGAGGCGTCAGGGGTTGTACCGCTGAGGGTTGGAGTAGATGTGCCGCTGAAGAAGGAACGAGCTGGAGGGGTGCACCGCTGAGGGTTGGTAGGGAGTGTGCCGCTGGAGGCTGGTGGAGTGCACTGGTGAAGGTCCATCTGAGTGGGAGGTAAGGGCAGGCATGCCGGTGCAGGTTCTTTCTTTTATTATTTGTTTTAAGCCTTTTCTTTTCTTCTTATCTTGATTTTTAAGTAGTTTTATACAAACTCTTCCCTTGCCTTTGTTCTGTTCAGTCTCTCCTCGCAGGTCGGATGTTCGGGCTGTCAGGTAGTTAATCAGCTCAGTTCTCGTCACGGTGCCGGCAGCGGCTCGATTAGTGGGAACGTTTTATCGTTGATTGTTTTATTCGTTCGTTGCTTCCTTTTGCTTTATTCAACATGTTGTTATTTTCTCACGAAAATTCGACAGCATCTCCCCTTGACCCGGGGCGTAAGGGAGATAAAGGGAACGCGCCCCCATGGAGTGGCGGAACCCGACAACTGGAGGTGGGCGCCCGGGGGCAACAACACCTTTATAAAACCTCGGCAAACACGAAGGAGAGCGACGTGGCCTAAGGCCTGTGGAATCGGACGCGGCAGACTGGGTTTCGGCTAAGGCGTACCGGACTGGGGCATGGCCAAAGTGTGTGCCGCTGAGGGCTTAAAGAGTGTACCGCTGAGGGCCAAAAAGGGTGTACCGGCCAGGGGCCAATGGGGTGCACAACTGGGGGTCAAAAGGAGTGTACCGGCCAAAGACTAAGGACCAAAGAGTGTGCCGGCCAAGGACTCAACGGGGTGTACCGCTGAAGGTCAAAAGGGTGTGCCGGCCAAGGGCTAATTGGGCGTGCCGCTGAGGGCCAGAATGGTGTGCCGACCAAAGGCCGGAAAGGTGTATCGCTGGGGTCAAAAAGGGTGTGCCGCTGAGGGCCGAGAAAAGTGTACCGGGGATGTTGATCGGCTAGGCCGAAGGAACTCCTGGCAGGAGGAGGGAGAGAGGCTCAAGGGGTGTTGGGCCTAGGTGTCCAAGGAGAGACGGAAGGGCGTCTCCCCTCAGGCAAATGCGAAGATGCGACAGCGGGGAGGTGAAGGGGCAGCAGGCCCTCTTCCCTCTCTTCCTCTCTTCCCTCTTCTTCTCTTCTCCTTCTTCCCCTCCTTTCCTTTTCCCTTTCTTCTCTTTGCGTGGACGGCGGAGGACGGACCAGCAAAAAAAGGGGGGGGGGGGCAGCCTCCCTCCTCTCTCCTCTTCTCCTCTTCTTCTTCCCTTCGCACGGACGGCGGCGGACGGAGTAGCGAGGGGGAGCCTCCCCTCCTCTTCTTCTTCTCTTCTTCTCTTCCTCTTCTTCTCTTCACGCGGACGGCGATGGACGGAGTAGCCGGGGGGGGGGGGGGGAGCCTCCCCTCCTCTTCTTCTTTTCTCCCTCTCTTCTTCTTCTTCTCTTCTCCTCTTCTCTTCTCTCTGGGTGTGGGTGTATCTGTTGCCCTCTTCTGTCCCCCCCTGTTTGCAGCGACGAAGAGGGGTCTTATACCCCCGCCACGGCGAGCGTCCAAAGGCCGGAAGGATTCGACGGGTATTGAATGGGGGTTGACCCCATTGTCCTGGGTGGCAGGGGGACAGGCAGCGTGGCCCTCTCCCCAGGCGACACCTCGGACGGCCCATTGCGCGCCAAGGATCCGTAGGGCATGGGCTCCGTTGAAGATGCTTCACGCTGTGCCGCTGGCGGGCTGAACACGCGTGCCGCGGGGGAGCCAAAAGGGTGTACCGCTGGAGCCCGAATGGGCGTACCGCTGGAGCCCCGGATGGGCGTGCCGCTGGAGACCCAACTGGGAGTGCCGCTAAACCCCTTTCGGGGTGTGCCGCTGAAGACCCAAGGGGGGTGTGTGCCGTTGAAGACCAAATGGGCTGTGCCGCTGAGGCCCCTGGGGTGCGTGCCGCTGAAGCCACCAGGGCGTGCCGTTGAGGCCCCCCCCCCCCGCTGGGGGTGTGCCGCTGAACCCCCTGGGGGGGGTGTACCGTTGAAAGGCCTTGGGGCCGTGCCGCTGAAGGGCCCCCGAGGGGGTGTGCCGCTGGGGCTTGAACCGGCCGTGCCGCTGGGGCTGCCCAAGGGGTGTGCCGTCGAAGGCCACCTCAAGGGCGTGCCGCTGGAGACTCCCCCAAGGGGAGTGTGCCGTTGAGGGCTCCCCAGGGGGTGTGTGTACCCGGGGTTGTTCTGAGCCCATTGTGGGCTCGAGTCATGGCCTGTTTGGTTCTCTTTGAGGCCCACGAGCTGTGAGGCCTTTTGTGCTTGATTTCTCTGGGGTTTCTTCACTCGGCGCCGTTGTTGACGCGAGGCCGAGTAGGATATCCAGGTATGCATTTTTTGGTGTCCACAGGCAGGTGCGTTACGTTCTGTTTTACACTGAGAGTGTGATGGCCCTGCGTTGGACCGTCAGGTGCCTGTGACGGTCCAGCCTAGACCGTCAGAAGCCTGTGACGCGTCTAGAGTAGACCGTCAAGCACTGGACCGCATCGGGAGGTTCGCAGTCCCATTTTCTTGTTCGACCGTGGTCGCCGTGCGACGGTACCGGTACGTGGGGCGGTCCCCGTACGTCATCGGATGCGGACGTGGTTTTCCGTTGACTTGAGAGTCTACTCCTTCAGTGACCCTCCACTAGTCGTAGCCCACCAGTACGCGGTGTTGGTCTCACCAGGGAGTGGTGTACGGGCCGACCCTTAGAGACAGTTTATGGACAGGTTACCGTCGGGCCCCGCATCTACCAGCCAGAGTCCGACTGAGGGGAAAACCGGTCAGAGGACCAGACCAGGGACGCACGGTCTGTGTGTGCACACGTGGTTGGGGGCGGTTGGACCCACGCTGATGAGCGTGGCCCCAGCTGCTAGTTACTTGTACGGTGTCCGTGCCTTTGGTAGGCGCTACCACGTCAGGCAGTTCACCTGCGGTGCGGTGTAAGACGTCAGGGGACGCCATCGGCTGTGCTTCTAGTGGGAGGTACTCCTGTCGAGTCGGGAGTGTCAGGCTGTCAGTCGTTTCGACTTCGACCTTCGGATTTTGGCGTGTCAGCAGCGTGTTTTGGTTCCTTCGCCGTGACTCATGTCTCGATTTTCGTGCCATGAGACAGGTGATTTGTAGATGGCAGGGCTTCCTTTTTCGAGGTGCTCGCTTACTGCTAGCGTAGCGGTTTCCCCATTTGTGAGGTAGGGTTCGAGTGATCCCTACTGAGTCTGTTCCGAGACTCATTCCCTACGTATTTTCACCGTGTTTCAGGCGAGGCTCGGCTTCAGGGGAGCACGTCCGAGGCTCAGCGTGGTTCAGGTGCCTAGCGTTAGTGCCATAGGTCAGAGCCGGGGTATGTCCCGTGTAGCTGTACTTTTCTTTCTTGTCTCTATACTAGTTGTGGACTACTGTTGTTATTTTATGGTTATCTTGTGGACCATGTATTAATTAAATTATTGTTTATTCCTCCTGCTTAATTATATAAACTGTTTAATTTCTATAATTATTTGTGATACTCGTGTAGTCTCCGCACCATCCTTCTAACCCTTCCGAGTCTTCGGACTCGTGGGTGGCGGTACGAGTCTCGGGTTATCGGGCCTTCCCGGTAATCGGATTCTCGGGTCGTTACAACTGGTATCAGAGCGCGGTTGTGGAGCTATACGAGAATCATATGTAATTATAGTGGTCCACTAGTCCATAGCGATGATGTACGGTTGACACTGGCATCGGGCATCGTGCATTTTTCTTGACCTTGTCGTTTCCGTGTTTTCTGTCTTCTAATGTGCATACGATTAGGTCCGCCTTTTTCGTGACCCACAAATATAAAATGGTAAGTAATATTTCTAATTTTCTTATATTTTATTCATATATGGTCTAACAAATTTTCTATGATTTGTACAATAGATAGTGGAGCCCAAACGTCCTCCATCGTTCTAGGAGTTATTCGAGAGAACTCATAAAAAGAAGAGGACGGATGAGTACATCAACGAGCCCGCTCGATAATTGTAAGTTATACAAGTTTTTTTATCATTTCAATTATGAATTATTAATATAAAATTCTTAATATTTTTTTATTCAATTTACAGGTGTAATGACCCAAGATCTGGATATTGGAAACTACCTGATACCATTCTAATCTTGGCATGCCATCCACGAGTTGGATGGCTCGGAAGAGTTATTTAGGTGTGTGGAGATACATTGAAATCTAAAATAATGTAAAAAATATATAATTATTGTTTAAATAATAGGAAATAAATTATATTTTCTATTAACAAATTAACCGTAGAGTCTAGTCCACAAAGTACAATCTCTAGGGAAAAAAACATACTCTATCACCGGGTATGCCCCGGTGATGGCAAGCTAACAATTATGAGCCAACTTTTGAATATGAAAGTATCATATTTGTTTGGATTTTTTAATGAAAATTATTGTTAACTAATTTTTTAAAAAAATATTCATGTAAATATATCAATAGACAAATCTCCGTTTAAATCTGACTTGTGTAAATATATCATATTTATTTAAAGATAAATCATTTTTTTACTAAAAGCTTACAAAAAAATTACGCTTAAAAGAAATTTATGAACTATTTGAATAAACCCAATACCTGCTAATATATTTCTAAGAATAATTTTTTTAGAAATTCACCTCTAACAATGATGTAAACATCCTTATTTGTTTTCATATTTGCTACTATCCCAAAAATAACTTATGAAATCATATAGTTATTGTTCTAGAACCAGTATGTTTTTACTGTGCATCAAAATGCAAGAAGATTAATTTGAGAATATTTTTTACCACTGATTTGGCGTAAGAAATGTGAGGCATCAGACACCATATCTACCACTGTAATCTCATCGTTAATACTAACAGCATCAGGTAATTAATTACTGATATAAATCGATAATATGTATTATATATTTCGAAAATAAAAGATTATGAAGACTGTAAGACTTTTTAAGTATAAAATAACTTTCAAAGGGAGTTAAGTGATCATGAAAAATCTCTTCCCACTCATATGAACACCTGAAAGTTTAAAAATAAAAAATTTCAAAACAATGTCTACTTAAAATAAATATAATCACAAGACTTCACAATAGAGCTCATATTTCTAAATTCCTGAGATTATTTAATCTTAGGCTGAAAAATACAATAAGTATTTTAGATATTACATAATTTAACTTACTTAGGGGTGTTTGAAATGAAGAAAGAGGAGAAGAGAGCAGATTTTAAGAAGACAGCAGATCATGAGCATTGACTCTTAAGTATTTGCTTGTTGGATGCTTCGCAAGGATAAGCTCTAAGATAGTAGATCACCGGCATTAATTAAATATTACCTTTTATTTTTTTTACCTAAGCCACATGTCAACATCACCAAAAGATTTGTCGATGTAGGACAAACAAAAAATAAAAATTATATAAATTTAAAATATATACCATTTACTCACTTTAGAGGGGAGCCCAAAGTAATAAGGGCCCGTTTATAAGCCCATCTTTGGTTTGGGTGAGCCCTAGGTTGATGCTAATCACTTGTGTGCTTTGATTGAGAGTTTGGGTTAATCTCATTTACATCTGGGCTAATCATGGGTTATCTTTAGATTTTGAAACCCATCAATGGAGGTGGGTTTAAATGTTACCCCACTCATTAATGTGGCTTTTCCTCTCTCTCTCTCTCTCTCTCTCTCTCTACTATGCCTCATTTAAAATATGTTTAACAATGAATTATTATCACTTTTATCTTCTTTAAATTTTTATTTAGCAATATTAATGAAAGTTTTTATCAAATTTTTATTATTATAATGTTATATTTTTCATATAGAATATATTAAAAATATTTATAAAAGTTATCAAATAAAGATATTAAGATAGATTGTACCTTTTAAAAATATTTGTGACTTTTAAATCTTAATTAGTGAGATTAATGATGTTATTTATCAAAAAGTTATTTTTATGGTATATTTAATTTAGAAAATTAAATAATAATATTTTTATAATATTTTAAAATAAATTTTTAAAATTGAATGGTAATCAAACTTGTAAATAATGATGTTTTTACTTTTAAATTTCCTTAGTAAGATTAATGATTTTATTTATCAAATTTTTTCATTATATATGTAATTTATAGAATATATGAAAATATTTAAAAATTTAAAAAATTAACATAACCAATAACCTAAATCTGTAATTAATGACATTTTTATGTTTTAAATTTTAAATAAATAAATAAATAAAAATGTGTCCCACAATTTATTAATATTAATAAACTTCAATTAGCTTGAAAATATGATAGGAAGTAACTTTTTGATAATGGAACAAACTCTATACTTTTTTTAGGCATCATTATTTGTTTGCAAGTATGCTTATTTACTTTTTTAACTATAAATAACCATGGACAATTAAATAACACGACGTGATCGCATCTATCTATCTACCTTCAAAATGCATGTTTGTCAAAATAGTAAAGTGAATGATGATTGTGAGAAAAACAATCAGTTCAAATACCTTCATTTGTACCACTCATGATTATTAAGAAAAATTATAAATGCTAATTTTCATTAGTACTTATCAAAAATTTTAACAATAGGTTAATTAGAGCTTTCATTAATGATGAATATAAATAAAAAAAATTAAAAATATAATTATTAGTATTATTTTAATTATATGAATAAAAATATTATTTATGTACATCAAACCTAACTCGTAAAGAATTGGAGAGCCCGTCATTAGCGACATCCTCTCACCGCAGTTGCTAGTCGTCGGTCCCGCGTATGAACGGTACCCCGTGACTGCCCTCATCAAATTAAAGTCGACGTGATTGCCCTCGTCAAATCAAAGGCGTAATGGAGTCAAGTCGAGATATGAACGGTGTACGTTGCTCCCCTTATCTAATCAAAGATGTAATAGAATGAAGGGAAAAATGGGGATGCACATAGGAATGGGATCCTATCACATGGTGTCAGAGTCCAAACGTGCAAAAGTTGAAAATAAAAATGGGGAGGCTAAACTAAGGGGGATGTCCGGTTAAACACTGCAACAAAACATACCTTTACCTACCTTCTAAATTATAAGTATATGTCTTAACGTAGGTAAAGTTTTTACTAACGTTTCCTTACTACGTTTTCAAAATACCTACATTTCAACATAATGGAAATATAGAGCGACCTATACCTACGCTTTAAAAGCGTAGGAATAATCCAACATAAGTGTACATACAAGTAATCTACGCGCGCATGTAAAGAGGATATACTCACGTTCTTGAAAAACGTAGGTATTACCTCTGGCCACGCAGTGAAAGAAATATAGGAAAAAATATTAATGTCATTGTTTAAAAAATGTAGGAAAAAGAAGTTGTCGCAATAAAAAAATTTAGGTAATTTATTCTTTTAACTTTTTTTTACATACTCATTGTGTAATTGTATTACACCTGCATATATTCATATAATGTTTCTTGTACGAATCTCACATTGAACACATCAATATCAACAAAAAAACTCCATCTAAACTCCAATATCAACACTAAGCTTATACATTCATACTCTCAAATTTACAATAAGCTTGAAATATTATCTATAAAACTCTGAAATCTAAAAAAACATGTATAAAATAAGGAATAAATATAATCAGGTCTTTAGGAAGTCGCCCCTCCATATATTGTTGTATAATCATCTCTCTTTATCGCAAGCTTCTGACATAGGGTCTACGTACTATTCACGAAACCCATATAGTGGAAGTGCCTTCGTGAAGGCGCTCATTAATATATGCTACGTAGCAGAGGGAAGAGCGGTCCTAATAGGATCCAGAGGATCCTTCTCTTAACAATATGCATTAAAATTGCGCGCATGAGATTATATAGGCACATTTGTGGCATGCCTGTGGCATTTTCCCAAAGAGCATAATTTACTCTTGAGGAATCGGCGTTCACCTCCAACAATATAATATGATGGTCATAGAAATTTGCATTCTCTCTTGAGGAGTCGGCGTTCACTTTAATAGATTCTGACTGGGGAAAAAATAATAGAGGGAATCACAAATATAAGTTTTTGAAGTGCATAATTTGAGTTAATTTCATTCTTTCTATGGCAGATTCAAGTTAAGGCGTAAGGAGGGGAAACATTTTTGTCATTTCATATTTGCGTAGTAGGTGGCATTGTGAATATGAAAGTATCATATTTGTTTGAGTTTTTTGTATGAAAATTATTTCAGTTGGAGATTGGCCGTGTATCTCAAACTACAACCCTATCGACGACAGTCACAAGTCTGGAGGCTCAATTATAAGCTTAGTACGAGATACGTTGGTCCCTACCAAATCACAAATTTTTTTTGGGAAAGTTGCATATCATCTTGCACTACCTAATTCCAGCAAGCTACATCTTGTATTCCATGTTTCTCAATTGAAGAGAGACCATGGGAAATAGCCGGTCAATCCCAGCTAGCAACCCGTATTCACCACTGAGCAAACAAAACAACCACACATGCTATTGGGTAGAAGACTCTGCAAAAGCAATAACAATCAAGTTCCGCAGCCATTGATACAATGGTAAGTTGAAAGTACAGAAGATGCCACGTGGATCGACTACCATGACTTTGTCACACAATTCCCTACCTTGGACCTTGAGGACAATGTCCCATTTTAGGGGGGATTTGTTACAGAATTTCTATGTACTTCAAGATTTCTCGGTACTTCCCATTTTCTCTGCAATTTTCCATTTCCTTCATAGAGCACTGTTACAACGGTTGGAACATAAATCCAAATCTGTTATGACCGTTGGTGGTAGTTGGGTTTGTTAGAGTAGTTTGAATCTGATTGACGAGTAAGACAATGATATTGATGCATATTTGCAATCACTAATAAAAGAATTGTAGATACTGTGGCGTGGAGTCCATACTTGTGATGCTTCGACTGGTCAAATGTTCTAAATGAGTGCTGTAATATTGTGGACTATCAATGATTTCCCATCATATGTAAGTCTGTCTGGATGAAGTATCAAAAGTCGATTAGCTTGTCATGTCTGTAACAAGCACACACTTTTATCCTGGCTACTGGCAAATGGAAAGCATTTTTAACACGATCACCGTAGATAGTTACAAGAAGAGCACAAGTTTCATCAATGTTCTGCATATTTGATGGAAAATAAGAATGGGTACCGAAGCTACAAAATAAAGACATTCTGGGTCATAGTCTGATCCGAATTCGAAGAAAATTTCGGATCTAGTTCATTCCTTTTCTAAAGAGAGAAAAACAAAGGACCCATATTGTTTCTCTCACTTTTAGGATGAGCTAGCTTGGAGTTTTGGATAGTCTAAAATCTACTCAACACCAGTGACAGGAATCTAACATATATAGACAATCCATGGCCAAAATGGGGCCTGTCACATTCCCTTCCCCAAACAGCATGTCAGTTAGGGTTGCATATTTTTGGCCTAACCTCAATATATAAGTGGGTTGGGCTTTTCTGTATTCATCAATCGATCTGATTGTGTAATGCAATTGTATCTTGTAGGTTCTCCAATCAATGGTAAGACAATTAAGGAGTTGTTCTCTAAGAAATAAAATTATGGACCTACTTGGCTATACAAACTACTAGTCATGGAGAAAATAAAGAACTGACTAGTGTCTCATAACAATTGAACCACTATCATATACGCAATACATGAGTGACAATTTTAAAAATAAGCAAATATTGTACGTCCAAACCAACAAAGGAGACCAAAATTATTGCCAGTCAAACAGATGGATTTTGGTTGTGAGATCATGGAAAGATCTGAAAAGATGGGTTTGTTCTCACACGAACTTGACAGGATATTGTACTCATCAAGGGTGGACGTGGGATTGCTTTCTGGTGCCACAATAGAAATCAAGACATATCCTTCAACTCGGCATCAACGTGCCGCTGGTGAAATGACCTCAAGCACGCAAGAGACAACATCCATCATATGAAGCTGGCGTCTTGTCTACTTCAAGCTACTTTACAATTGTATCCCATTTTAAAAAGACAGCATTCATGGTTGACATTATGAGATATCCTTCACTCAACAATTGAGGTAGCCAAATATCCTTCGAGGGTACTCATATCAGGCCTTGATGTGTCTATTCCAACAAGCATAAATATTTCCAGCCAAGATGCATGAACATTGCTTCCCGTGATCTTGAATATATAGTTTGATATTGTTGGCATGCAGCTCGATCGTGAAGCTCTTCGAGGAGGCCATATATACCTGTTGATGATTAAGGCGTAAGCAGTGAGCAAAGGAGAGAAGTCGACCATACATTAACCAAGTGATGAATCAATTAAAAATGCAAAAACTTAGGGAAAGAAATAAAGCTCACATCCCTTGAAATGGTAGTTTGAGTCCAAAGGGAAGATATGGTTCATGTTTTACTGTGCACACTACTAGTTAGCTCTAATTTGCGAGAACGATGCTAAGAAATAAGGAAGACCTTTGTTACATGAAAGAAGAATAATTTGAGAATATTTTTGCCCACTGATTTGGCACAAGAAATGTGGGGCATGCTCCTTCAACTAGCATACAGGAGGAATCGTTTGGCCCACTGCTTTTGAAATTTCCGATAGTAAGTCCAGTCTGGGGGCATGAAACCGGACTGAAAGGAGAGGAGGTGACTGTCCAAGCTTCAATCAGATAATAACTGGGTGAATGAGTTTGAGTTGAGATCAGTGTAGATGATATGGATTCATCTAATTTTAAGTGTTGTGGTTACTGACAAATCATAGTTCAAATGAATATCAATAATTTTACTAGATATAGATGGACATCATTACCCTTTGTCCTTTACGTACCTTCACTTGAGAGACAGTCACCTTTGATACCTTGACAGACATATATATATATATAGGGCTGATTCAACCTTTCTTGATCCTCATCTGTTGATGCTACGCCTTCAGGACAAGGGTTCCAGGTTGTTGAGGTCTTGGATTTGTGTGCTCTGACAAGTATAGATGCTTCTTAGACAAAACATGAAGGTTAATGTTCAGGGCTCTCTGCTCCTGAATGTACTAAAGATTGCCCCCCCTGTGCACCTGAATGTATGTATTGAACAATTTGGAATTGCCAGGTAGCGGCCTGTGCAGTCTGCAGAGGAGATAATGGGTAATGGGAAGCAAGACTGTTATAATTAATATCAATAGTAATTCCTAGCACAATGCTCAATATATATTTGGAGTTCCACAATACAGGGATTTACATGAGACATGGTTTATAATTAATTTGACAAAATTATACATGACTAGGACATGCTACACACATATTAACATATATATCACTCCTATTTTGAAAAACTTGCAAATATGTCATCGCCGAAATCTCCCGTAATCACCCGTCAAGTTATCTGTGATTAGGCTTAAGCAGACATGAGAATAAACAATAATTAATCTAATGATTGATTAATGAGAGTGTAGATGATATGGATTCATCTAATTTAAGTGTTGTGATTACTAACAAGTTCCATAGTTCAAATGAATGTCAATAATTTTACTAGATATAGATGGACATCATTACCCTTTGTCCTTTACGTACCTTCACTTCACTTGAGAGACAGTCACTTCTGATACCTCGACAGTCATATATATATATATATATATAGGGCTGATTCAACCTTTGTTGATCCTCATCTGTTGATGCTACGCCTTCAGGACAAGGATTCCAGGTTGTTGAGGTCTTGGATTTGTGTGTTCTGACAAGTATAGATGCTTCTTAGACAAAACATGAAGATTAATGTTCAGGGCTCTCTGCTCCTGAATCTACCGAAGATTGCCCCTCCGTGCACCTGAATGTATGTATTGAACAATTTGGAATTGTCAGGTAGCGGCCTGTGCAGTCTGCAGAGGAGATCATGGCTAATGGGAAGCAAGGATTAAGCAGTGAGTATGAGGAAGGAAGCCACATCGCATGACAAAATACTTGGCTGTTAGCTAGTGAGGGAAGATGAGGAAGGATCAAATTTCAGTGTGACCAAACTACTGGACTTTGACTCTACTAAACTATGCATAATTGTGCTGAAAAAATAAGGGATATGGGTTTAAGAAATTATAGATAGGACTATAGGAGCGTCGTTCTGGAACACGTACGTAAATATTGGCCCCACTGCCTTGGGAATATCATATTTGGGAATTGAAAGAAAATAAGACGGGAGGTCGATGTGTTCGCCTGAATTAATCGGCTTTTCCCCATATTTGGGAATGGAAAGGCTTTGAAAATATTTGGCCAACTCAACCATCTTGTCAGAAAGGGGAAAAAAACCGAAAATTCAAAACTTGATAACTGCGGTTTTAATATATTAATAATCCCACAAAACTGTAATAATCCCGTATCTTGTAATCAAAATCATGCTGAAAGCAACGGGTAATTACTTACTCGTAATGTCGTGCTCGGCTGAATCACGTGTGAAATGTCCCCCAGTTCTGGACATCCGTAGCTGCCCAGGTACTTGAGAGACTCGGGCAGGCCCGCCGGGGGCAAGCACTGGATCTTCGGGCAATCTTCCATCTGCAACACCTCGAGTGAGGAGAGGCTCCTCAGCTTGGAGGGCAGGGATCGGAGGTTCTCACAGTCCACGATGTACAGTTGGCGGAGGGACGGGGCCTGGTTGAGCAGGGCCACCCCCAATTCTCGGTTGACGTCGTCATCACCATCAAAGCACGTGAGCTGGGGGCAAGACTGAATCCGCAACCTTTGGAGGGAAGAGCACTGGCGCAGCCACACTGTGATCTGCCGCGGGCTGCTTCTGGATATGCCAAGTGTTCTGAGGAACATACTCATCATCCTCTCCATCGTTGGCGGCGGCGAGATGCTTCCACATTGGTATCGTTGTGGTACTGGTGATGATGATAATGTTATTGTTGGCGCTGATGATGATGATGGGGAGGCCGCAGCAGAGGAGGCTTCGACCAGGTGGAGGAAGAGCTTCGGGCAGTCTTTAATGATCAAACTTCGAAGGGCGATGAGAGTGTGGACGCCACCCCCCAACGACGTCAGTTCCTGGCAATGACTGATCCTCAAATCTTGCAGTGCAGTAAGATGACAGAGCACCTCCGCTGTTGGGAGGCTCGTTATATGCGGACATCCCTCAATGCAGAGATATGTGAGACGGCACAGGCCCTGCAGGTATGTTGCAAGAATCCTATCGTCCAGGTGGGTGTCAAAGAAGATGGACAGTTCTTTGAGTGAAGACGGCAGACCGCTCAGTTGCAGTAAGTCGGAGCAGTTTCGAATTTCCAGAGATGTCAGAGAGGTGAGGTGGTCCCGAATATTATTGGTTGGCCCAACCACCACCTTCTCCATCTCCAAAGGAGGAAGAGGGGGATTATAATCTCGTGTGATTTCCAAGGTCTTAAGCGTAGCTGTCACGGATTGGTTTTGCAAGATGCTGTTCAGAAGTAGTTGTGCCGTGCTTGAAGACCCAACACTCACACTGAGTTTGGAGAGACAAGTGAGCTTAGGTATTATGATTGCCACTAAAAGGTACTGCACCATATCACCACCGTCAATGATGTCTACTTCTTCCAGCGAGCAAGGCATGTTGGCTTCATCCGCCGTACTCACTGAAGGCGGGGAGGAGGAGGAGAGCTTGGGACAATTTATTATCACCAATCGTTTGAGGGAGGAGAAGTGCGCGACTGCTGTGTCCGGCAAGGATGTGAGCTCACTGCAATCTCTAATTGACAGGATTGAGAGCCTTGGGAGAGGGTGTTGTAGCAGCCCATCATCATCATCATCATCGAGGGACCTCAAGTTTGGGCAGTCGGCAATATACAACTCAGACAAGGACACGTGGTCAGCATCCCGGCCAGCACCACCACCACCACCACAACATCCCACCAGTCTCGGCAAACGAGTCAGCCCCACTGTCCGTATATTCAGACTGTTTAGCGAGCGAGGGAGAGGCGGCAACTCTTTCAGCTTAGGGCAGTGATGAATTTCAAGTGTGCGAAGGCGAGGAAGAAACGCGATCTGTTGTTGTTGCTGCCCCTCCTCATCATCGTCGTCCCCATGATGTGGTGCCTCCCACTCTTCCCACTCCCGCATCCGACTAAAGTACAGACTCTCCAATGAGGGGAACGCTCCTCCTTGACCCGGAGAGTAGCAGCCCAAGAAGAACAGAGGATTTATCCGTCTCACGCTGCTCATTCCAAAGATTCTCAATTCCTTGAGGCCGCGCAGCTGACCGAGTGGTGGCAGGAACTCCCAATTTTTACAATGTGTTAATTCAACACTTTCTAGAAAGGAGGAGGAGACCCACGACGGATCCTCCAACCACCTCGGAGATCTGACACCTCCATAATTATAGATACTCAATATTCTGATGCTGTTTGCTGGTTGCAGGCCTTCCAGTACCCCCTGTTCTTCTGCTGGTTGCGGGCCTTCCAGAACCCCCTCTTCCAAGGTCCCATACTCATAAAACGATCGTCGGTCACCCGTAACAAAATAATGAAGTTCCATGGTGGTCAACCGCTCCTTCCTCCATCCCAATCTCAACGTTTCCAGATCTTTTTTGGCGTCCAGCCTGGCTTGCGCGGCCTCTTCCCTGCCGGTGACCTCCTCCAGGTTCCGTATTCGAAGGTGGCGGAGCATGCTCATATCCCCCAACTCCTTCGCCTTCACTCCCGTGATGTTTAGTTCCTGAAGGGCAGTCAACTTCCCAAGGTCTTCTATGCTGTCAACCAGTTCCTCCTTTCTCCAGTCCAACTCCAGATGCATCAAGTTCACCAACGCACTCATATTACCTGGCAAAGCTCTCAGCCGCATGCAACCTTGTAGTTTCAACACCTGCGCGCAGACCGGGGTGGGGAGGGCGGTTGCAGAAAGTTAATTACTCGTCAACCAGGCAAGAATTGTGTCCTTAAATTGCAAAAGCTACTTTATAACATCATAAATATGTAAAGCTGCCGCTATATATATTTAAAGACTTTTGAAATTAAAGCACAAGGCTAATATATATATTTATGGAATTAGTTTGTCATTGGACTGCAGTTTTTTTCTTTTTTATATAAACAGTGGCAAATTGTAAAAGTACGTTAATGTTAATACTGTTTTGGCTTACAAACTAACTTGCACCTCTCTACGTGCTTGCCAATGCATATATGCAGTAAGTTTATCACTCTAACATGACTTTATAAAATTCTACACGACAAATACAATTTTAATTTGAGCTTTTTACACGAAAATTATGGTTAAATAAAAACTTACAAAAAACTATTTCTGAAAATACATTAGCAGATATGTCACTATGTAAATTTGAATTGTGTAAAAATATCATTTTTATTTTCAGACACATCATTTTTTTTATCAAAAACTTACAAAAAAATCATACTTAAATGACATTTATACACTAATTGAATTAACGCAATGATATGTCTACTAACGTATTTTTAAGAATGATTTTTTTACAAATTTATTTCTAACCATGATTTTCATATATTTTTTTAAAATTTCTTTTCATTTTTTAGGCTTCTCATACGGGATGATGTCGCTTTTAAAGAAAACACCATTAATTGTTGCATGCATACTAAACTACCCAATTACGACTACACAAAATGCAATTTATATGTAATTATACACATGCTCTATTAATTTGCAATTATACATGCTCGATTGTGACTGTAACACAACCACGTTATTTAACCATTAATGGACGTTAAGAATACAAAAGCATACTCTTCCCATCCCCCACACCCCCCCTGCAAGGAGAAGGGGATAGATAAGTTATACATTTAGTTTGAGGTAGCACACTTAAAACATGTTCTCAAGCATTAAAGAAGGTTGAGAACAAAATGATTGCTCTGTTAATTAGTTTAAGATACGTAAAAAGGATAGACAACTCATTTTCACACTTTGACGTAAAACATGAAAATATAATATTTTCGAAAGTTCGACATCAAAACAAATAGCTCTAATTAAGGAGTGAGGAGGGGAAAATGCAACTATTATGTATTTGGTTTATTAATCAAATAATTGGGGGCATGCTATGGAGGTTGGCCCGTTTGGCCCGTATTCTCTATTTCACACACGCGCGAATTGCCTTGCCTTGCCATGGCCGTGTCGTGCGTGCGTGTGATTCTCATTAGATTATTTCCTTTTTCTTTTCTTTTGTTTTGTGACCGTTTGACTCGCGTCTCTTGGATTCTCTCCGCGTCTCTTCGGATTCCTCTCTTTGGGCGGTTGTATGTGACTCGGTCTAGGGTCGCTTCCCAAGGAGGTATTTGAAGAGAGTCGTTTTCTGTGAGAGGCACGGTTTTCGGTTCTCTCTAACCCGAAAGCTATCTCTCACGAACTCCTCTCTCCCTTCGTCTTCTTCCTCCTGCAAGAGCCATCGGTCTTTGTGGTGTTCGCCCCCGGCAACGCGAGTTGGAGTGCACCTTCGCGTCGCCACCGGTTCTGGGTCGTCGTATCTTGGGGGAAGTTCCGTCGCGAAGCCTATCTGCACCGGAGTAGGGGCGGAACGACTCTAAAGAAAGCGAATACGTTGGTTTATTAATCCACTTAAAATTTCCTTTTTTTACCTTAACTTCAAGATGTAACCAATTACGATTTAAATCCGTACCTGCAGATTGTGTAGACCGCACAAGGATTCCGGTAGCTCGCTGATGCCGGTCCATGAAAGGTCGACGAAGCGGAGATTGTGTAGACCACATAATGATTCCGGTAGCTCGCTGATGCTACCGTTATATGAAAGGTCGAGGAAGCGGAGATGCTTTAAATTTCCAATTGATGAGGGCAACTCTGAAATTCTACAATGTCGTAGTCCCAATACACGTAGCCGTTTTAACTTCTTAAATAGGTTATCGAGAAGAAGAGGGCTCAGATCAAAGCTAGGTTGGCTCAAGAAATGCAAGGTCCGCAGCTTCCCATATTTGCACAATTCTTTCAACTTCATTGGATCAAGATGTTCAGTAGCTATCGACACATGACGTATTGCTTCAGGGGATTCATTAGGTCGGACGTCATCTCCCAACCTGAGGCAATCACCCTCAGAAATGGATTCGGCCAAGTCGTGAATCAGATCATGCATCACATATCTTTCGTACATGTTTTTTTCAAAGAATGACATGTCTAGTAAATCATCAAAGTGCTGGTCACCCCTAGTGGTTTGAATAAAATTTTGGGCCACCCAATGTTGGGCTAAGTCAGATCTAGAAAACTCGTAATCTTTGGGGAACAGAGAGCAATATGCAAAACACTGCTTCAAGTGTCCTGGCAAGTGATCGTAACTCAATTTAAGGACGGGCGAAATATCATTTGGGTCCTGCTGCTCCAGCATGAATATCTCACTGTCTAGGATGTCTTTCCAATCCCTCACATCTAAGCTTCGGTTCAAAAGCCGGCCAATTGTCTTTGCTGCTAATGGCGAACCCTTAAGTTTCTTAACCATCCGTCTGCCAATACTCTCTAGTAGCTGCACAGGCCCATACGACTCGGAACCACCATCGAAGGCATAACTCTTGAGAATCGGCCACAGATCCTCATCTGACAAGCTTTTCAAGGGAACACAAGATGCTTTTATCATATTTGACACTCTTTGGTCTCGTGTGGTAACTATGATTCTGCTCCCTTTGCCTCCATATGTAAGAGGCCCACAAAGACTTTCCCAGTTAGAAGGAACCACCTTCCACACATCATCTAGTACCAACAGAAACTTCTTCCCTTCTATTTTAGCTTTAAGCCTCTGTTGAGCGGAATCCCAATTCATCAAGTTTTCAAGTGATTCCGTTTGTTGATCTGGAGAGAGAACTTCCAAGATCTCTTCAGTGATTCTCTGTACATCAAAGTTTTCTGAAACGCATACCCACATCATTACATTATGGAAATGCTGCTTCACTGTTGGATCATTATAAACCAGCTTTGCCAGGGTTGTCTTGCCAACACCTCCCATGCCAACAAGGGAAAGGACACGGACATTATTATTATTGCTACTGCTTGTTGGTTCACTAGTTGAAGTTTCTAATTCAGATCCCATCAACATCTCCATTATCTTCCGCTTTTCATCATCTCTCCCAACTATGCAAGGCTTATCGGCCATCAGGAGGGAGCTAGTATCTAGTCGTCTACGTTTGGTGTTTACAGCAGCTGGCCAAATATTTTCATCACTAGTGATCAACCCTTCAAGCCTAAGGGCATCTTTCTCTTTATATATAGCATCTAATTGCATCCTGATATCTTTTATTTGATGTGCCAACTCACTCCTACTCCAGATCTGGTCTATGCTACCAAATATGGAATTTACTGACCTGGCGCCATCTTCAACTCGTCTTCTTTCAAGGGCGGAGTCGGTAGCAGCCTCGTCGAGGATGTCTTCAGCATCATAGAGGAGTTGTTTGAGTGATCTAAGCCAAAGACGCACAGCCCCCTCTTTCACCTGCTTCTGCTCAGCATCTTCAAGAACCTCCTGGATGAGGGACACTGTGAATCTCAGCTTCCCCACTTCCTCTTTGACATCCCTCACCAGTTCATACTCCTGCAAAGCAGCGTTGATCAGCCGCTTGCACAGTGGACTCAAGATAGCCGATGCAATGAATCCCATCTCTCTCTCTCTCTCTCTCTCTTCAAGTCTCTGGTTGCTTGAAACTAAGAAAGAGGAGGAGCAGGGAGCCGATAAGACACATATGCAGAGTGGATCAAGAGCATTGACGTCCCCAGTGCTTTGCTTGTTGCCACTTTTCTTTGGGCATAAAAAAGTCATCCCGGGTGCCTTGCAACTGGCATCAATAAATGATGATTCGGGTCCCTTTGTGCTTGCAACTTGCAATCGCTAACGAAGATTCGGGTGCCCTGTCTTTGTCAAACAATAAATCAATTTGTGAATAGTATTCGCCCTGATTTGTTTTGATTGGATTGAAAGATTAATCTGCCAAATAATAAATTAATTTATCTCATGTTTATTTTGAGTGGGAGTTATCTGATGATGACGACTCAGGTGCCCTGTCTTTGTCCAAATTATATCATCCAATTCGAATCAGGTGCCCTGCCTTTGGTTCCCCCCCCCCCCCTCCCTCCCTGCACGAGTCTGCGTTCACTGTGAGCGATTCCAACCTCTCTGATAAAAAAGGTCAGAAAGTGTTCAGAGGTAGCTACAGAAATGATGTTATGAAGTGCAGAATGACACAAATTAATAAGATTGTCACATATACGTTACAAATAATAGTATAACTTATTAAACACACACACACACACATATATATATATTTATTTATTTATGTAAAAGTGTGAAAACGACCTTTTGATTACTTGTGGTCCGGGGCAGACTTATGTGCCTGAAATAATAAATTGAATTTGAAGACTGCTCGCCCTGTTTTGATTCGTAGTCATCTCTTATTTGTCTCCGGATAGCTCTCAGTTTGTCTCTTCTCTTATTCTTGGCATGTCAAAAAAGTTAATCTGATTGGTTGGATTGAGAAATAGCTCTCATCCAATTCAGATAAATTATTTCATCGGCAAGGTGAAATGGAACAGACTTAATTCTTGTGTATCTCCAAAAAAAATAACATATTCCCTATCAAAAAAACTAAATGAGAATAAACTCCAGGACAAACTTGTGGGCTCCAGATATACGGGTTCACTTGTAAAATCAAAATAAATTGCGGAGATCAACTGGGATTTATTTTTTTGTAAATCAACTCAATGATATATCAGATAATATATTTCTAAGAATAACTTTTTTTTTACAAATTCACATCTAACAATGATTTTCATTAAAAAAATCCTTATTCGTTTTCACGTTTGCTACTATGAGAGCAATTAGTCACCGTCCTCGAATTACAAATATTTCTTAAGAGGCATTATATTTCAATTTAAAATTTTCTTAATACTTTGCTCAAAGTAAATGACCCATCTGGACCAGGTCAAGGTCTAGTGTGCCCAGTGCATACCCAGATATCAAAGAGGCCTTTAAAGGGAAGGTATGGTTCAAGTAAATGCGAGAAGATTAATTTGAGAATATTTTTTCCCATTGATTTGGCGCAAAAAATGCGAGATATCAGACACCATATCTAACACTGTAATCTTATCCATTAATGCTAACAGTAACAAACACCTAATTGCTCGATATAATCGATAATATGTATTACATATTTAAAAAGTAATAGACTGTGAAGACCAAAGAGACTCTTCGAGTGTAAAATAACTTTGAAAGAGAGTTAAAGGATCATGAAAAATCTCTTCCCACTCGTACGGATACCTGAAAGTTTAAAAATAAAAATTCCCAAAATAACATCTACTTAAAATAAATATAATCACAAGACTTCACAATCATGCTCATATTTTTGTCTAGTGTGCCCAGTGCGTACCGAGATATCAAAGAGGCCCTTAAAGGGAAGATATATGGTTCAAGTAAATGTGAGAAAATTAATTTGAGAATATTTTTCCCCACTGATTTGGCACAAGAAATGCGAGGTATAAGACACCCTATCTAACGATGTAATCTTATCCACTAATACTAACAGGATCAGATAGTTAATTGCTCGATATAAATCGATAATATGTATTAGGTGTTCAGGTTGAGTTATAAACCAACTGTATTAGATTTCAAATTATCTAAAACTCATATTTTTAATTGTTTTAAGATTTTTTTAAGAAAATCATTGTTAAATAGAAGTTTATTAAAAAAATTATTTTATAAATATATTAACAAACATGTCAATGTGTAAATAAGAATTGTGTAAAAATATCATATTTATTTGTAGGTATATAACTTCTTTTTGACAAAGATTTCACGCTTAAATGACATTTATGTACTGTTTGAATTAACTAAGTGATATACTTATTAATATATTCTCATAATATTTTTTACAAATTCACCTCTAATAATGATTTTCATGTAAAAATCTCTTATTTTAACCACCTTAGACAAATAAAATTTATATTTATTTAGCCCAACATGCATGAAAAGATTGTAAGCAAACTGATGTATGTGATCGCCTAATATCCACAAGATTCATTTCATAGGAGAGAGAAAATTTCTAGATGAACATCGTAGGAATGAATCTTATACTTTTGGAACTAGAAATAAATCTTAGAAAAGAAACATATCTGTTTAAAATGAAATATGTTTGTTCCAAGTAAAAAGAAATTTGAGGAAGAAAATATGCATATTAGAGAATGAATGTATTTGTTTGGGATGGCATATTGTACGTGCTGCTATCAAACATTACTTTATTCTACTACACACGTTCGTCATGTGAATCTACGTGGCTGCCACGTCAGTCTACACAACCATTTTATCATGGATAGATAATCCAATCATGGGTGAATTTACCCACGGACCAGACAACTATAATCCAATTATTGGCGAATTTACACAACCATTTTATCTGGATAGTTTGCGTGGCACGTGGAGTCCTCTGTTGTTATTAGTACACGAATGTTGGGTCAAATGGGTCCGAGCTCTCGTGTCCTCACCACTAAGTGCTTATGCGCCTCACCTTTCTTTCTTGCTCGCCCTTATTAGTAGTAGGCAACAAATCAATGAGGTGTCGACTGTTGGTGCCACTCTTCTCGACTTCTCTACAACCTTTAAATGGTTAGACTTAGTCTTGGAATTCATGACATTGAATCATGTGATCATGATCATCATTTAAGTTGGTGGATGGCCACCAATCATACACGCCAAAGTCAAGAGACGACACCCAGTCAAGTTTCGGTGCCAACCATCGGCGCTGCCTAATGTTGGGAATCTTGGCGTGGGAAAAGAGGGGGGGTATCAAAGACTAGTCGGCCACCACCGCAAGCCACCTCGCACTGCCCCTGCTACTACTGCCTCATCATGAGTGTGCCGCCGTCGGCCACCACCTCACGCCACTCGTGGACCGCACCACCACTATCACACCCTCATATTCTATTGCCTCAATATTTTGTCCCTTTTTAAGGATAATCAATTTCAAAATGAGGGACTTCTCGAAAGGTCACTCATCCCAATATTACTACCCATTAAGCACGCTTACTTACGAAGTTATTTATAAGAACTGAGCCGACATTTTAAAAGACGTCTCAGTGATATAGAGTACAACTAAGTTATATTTGAGAGTATTATAATCTACCCCTCTAATATAGGCGACGCCTCATCGCTGGACACATATATATCACACAATCAAACCCCAAGGCAGATAGGATTCTAGAGGTGGCCCCTACAAACTCGATCAAGAGATGACTCCTACTGTGTAATTTGTCTTATTGCGAGTTCAAGAGATAGCTCCTATAGTGTAGCGCTTTGTCTTGTATGGCACTTAGGTCAAGTTTCGGTGCCAAACTATTCGGTGCCCAACTTTGGGAATCTAGGCGTAGAAAAAGGGGAGGTGCACATGAAAGGTGGGACGGAGGGGACGTGAGATTAGCACCCTATAAATGGTTGGGTTACACCCATGGAAAAATAGTCATCTCATCGGAGTCCCAAACTCAATCTCCCAACTCACCTTGTCAACCAAATCCAAAACTAGCTAGAGTGCAGATTTACTTCTTCAACCGGCCCCATCATTACTCCCCATAGCGTGGAAAAGGGAATGAAACGCGTGATGAAGGCCGAGCAAGTCTGACGAGGTCACAAAAAAGGAGTTGGCAGATGCGTTTGTTTAACGTGAGAAGCAGTCGGCGTGTGTGAACGGTTGGGACAGGCTTAATTGATGCCTCACAGAAGAAGCAGCCTAATCGGATACCGCGTCCGAAATGGACAAAAGGATCCATGTGGGTGATCAGCTTCCTGTTCCTTTCCTCCCCCCTTCCTTCTACCAACCAATAACCGGACCGGTCGAGTGACCTCTAACTGCGATGACAGCGGAGTAGTGAGAAACCACCGGCCACGGGGCGGACGACGCGTAACCCCGCCCCCCGCCCCATCCGCCCTCTGTTATTAAAAGCCACCACCCCCTCAGCTCGCCCTCCCCGCAATGCCCGACCCAGCTAGCATCTCTCTCTCTCTCTCTCTGTGCGCTGAAGGCCTCAGTTTCTCTGCTCTGAAGAACCCACCCCCATCTCTCCCTCTCTGTGAACGTTTCTTCTCTTGTGAAGTGGAGGGTTGCGTTTGGGTGGTGGTGGGAGACAAAATGGTGTTCTTCTGCTTCCTGGTGGACCAGAGGAGGACGGTGAGGAGCAGCAAGCCGGCGGCGGGGATGTGCTCGCGGTGCAGGGGCGGCGCCTGCGTGGTCAACATGGAGACGGCGACCCGCGTCTGCTACGTCCCCGTCCACCGGAGCGCCTGGCGGGCCATCGTCTGCACCTTCTGCGGCGCCGTCCTCAAGTCCTACCCCCACTGCAGATCGCGGCCCCGCCGCCCCCGGTGACCAACGAGGAGGAGGAGGACGACGTCCTCGGCCATGCTGGACGGGCATATATGCTCCCAACCCCTACCTTTCTTTTCTTTCTTTCTTTTCTGCCCCCCACCCCTCTCTGTAATCTTATTTTTGATTTTTAATTTGCCCCCTCTTTCCTTCCCTCTTGGACCCAGCCATGTATAATTGTATATGCATGCTGCCATGAATCATATAAATACTGATACGACAGAGTTTGAGTTTTAAGAGAATCATATATATATATATATATAAGATTAAAATCTGACAAATCAGTATAGTACAGTTCCTACGGTACATATTGAATTGCAACGATCGATACAATCGATGTATGATACGCAATCGATACACTACATATATTATTTTAAGTATAAAATATTGTATAACAAATTATTCTTGTAGGTTGATGGTCGAGGATGTTTGAATGTGAGGTCATGTGTTGTAAAAACGTGACATATGTAGCATTTGAATGGAAGACGGCCCATTTAAATCACATGCCAACTAACCAATTGAGATAGAAGATCATTTGGGTCATTTGTTCTATAATATATAATGTATTTTTTTATCTTGGTACATAACGATATCGATTTATATCGTATCATATCGATAAAAGATCGATACGGTCAATATAAACGGCACTGCAAACCCTATATTGGATCGATCATCGAATTGTATACCACTATATAGTTTTTGTGCACTTGCAAGGTAGATATGAAAATAAAAAAAAAGGTAGATATGACCATGCAGAGTTGTGTAGCTTTGAACTTTGAAATGAGTACTAAGAGTCGGGTCCTTAACGAGGATTTGCGGCCCCTTGCTGCTTTATTGGGCACAAAATAGTAAATGCTGGACCAAACCATTATGATTGTGCTAAGTCATTCTAATTATTAATGTTTGCGAACTAATTGGAAAGATATTTACATGATAATGAGTTTTCGGAATGCAAAATGATGTGTGCTGATTCCTGCGCCCTAGACACGTGTCAAAATCCTACCTTCTAATCTAGGGATTCGATCCCCCACCCGAATTTTGAAATTCAAAGGCAATATCAATGACAGGATGCCATATCACCTGGCCTTGACATCAAGAGATCGTGAGCGCCTTATCAAAGTAGCCCTTCTATGAGTACGCCTCTTAGACTCATCATGCACGTATTATGGACATAGGCACTCCCATAATTAATCTCCATATCTTGCCCAAATTACACTTCTCAACGGTCATGAGGGCAAGTCTCTATACACAACTTGTCATATTCCGCCATCGTACACGCAACTCTCACATAAGGAAACCGCTGACTTGGATTCGTCGCCTATATAAGTTTGGTCTCAACGATCTTCTAAAGATACGTAGGGCGAGAAACAAAGCCTTAACAATGGCACCGATATAATTCTTTCCTTTCTCCCTCTCAAATGAACTCCTTCCCATTACAATGACTAAAGTATAAGAGGGTTTTTTTGAGGTCACTAGCCCCCGGTGAGAACTTCCTTTCTCTGTGTAAAAAGATCGACCATGAAACTCAGTGGATAGTACTCCCATGTTGGGGATCATCACGATTGCTCGACTAGATGACCAGTGCGGCCATACATCTCTCTCGCTTCTTAGTCCGTCCCAACCATGTAAAATCAAGTGTAGCTCACTCAACAAAGACAGTAATAGGGTGTTTGGTTGCTCTTTTTTTCTTCTTTTTTCTCTAAAATTTAAAAAAGAGAGCAAGAGACTCACCTAACCCCGTTTGGTAAGATCTATCCTATTTTTGAGGGAGTAATCTTTTTTGTGTAAATCTTCCTAAAAAAAAATAAGTCTAGAGTAATTTAAAAAAAAATAAGTCTCGAGTAATTTAAAAAAAAAAGCGTCCACGAAGCCTTGGACTCCCCATCCCTCCCATGCCCGACCCCCCCTCCCCTCTCCTCCCTTGCGGCTCCCCCTCCTCTCCCCCGCGGCCCCCCTCCCCCGTGGCCGGCGCCCTGCACAGCCCCCCTCCCCTCCCCCACGGCCGGTGTCCCTCCCCCACGGCTCCCCCTCCTCCTCCTCCTCGACCGGACTACACACCCACCACAGGCACCACGGAGGCCCGCCTGCCGCAGCCCGTCGGTGACACCGTTGTCGCCGTCTGCGGACGGCCTCTCTGCCGGCCGCCACCGCGAACCAGCACCGCTGCTCGGCCAGGGGGTGGCACCTTCATCTCCACCGGCTTGTCGTCCCCGCCCCCCTTCTCCCGGCGGTAGCACGAGGACGCAGAGGACCTGACGTTGGCATTCGCGGCCGCGGCGATGGACACGACGGACGGGGAGGGGATGTCGGGTGGGACGACGGCCTCCCGGAGGAACCTCTAGAAGGCCCACTTGGAAGGGCTGCGGTTGATGTCCTTGGGATCGGAGGAGCCAGCGGCGGAGTGGGGCGACGAGGAGGAAGAAGCCCATAAGGAGTCGGTGATCTCCTCCACGGACTGGGAGTTAAAAGCCACCGGATCCATCAAAGCGGGGGAAATTTCCCATCCCTGCTGATTTTTCGATCGGAACAGGAAGAAAATTTCTGACTTTGATGTCCTCTAGAGTGGATTTCTTCATCAAGCCCAGAAGGAAGGACTCCCGTGAGCTCGGCAACTTGTTCAGAACTCCCAGAGTAATCAAAAATTTTAAATTTGGGCTACCAAACAGGTATGAACAAAATTTACAAAATATAATAGTTTTACCAAACAAATAGTTATCTGTTTCTATCCATTTTAAAAAAGAAGTTAAAATTGACATAGTATATTTTTTTTGATAGAAAGAGTTTTTATTTAAAAAGTGCTCCCAAACACCCTATTAGGATAATTGAGATTCTAATGATTTTACAAATGGGTAATTAGGCACCTCTTCTTATTTTAACACAAGATGGCATGTAGGAAAATGGAGTTGGAGATTCTCGAGAGCTTTAAGGGGGGGCATGAGTTAATTATTTAGATAAGTTTTTAACATACGACGCAACTTTTTATTTCCCTGATGGGCAACTTTTTACTTCTTGTGAATGATTTATTAGTTACTTGACGGAAAGTCTGTTTAAAGGCACAATTACATTTCACATATATTTTTATTTTTTTTATGTTTAACGGTGCAATCACTCGATGTAGAGTATGGTACGAGTCGTTATAAATTATGTAAATAATAATATACTATTGTAATTTAAATTTAAAATTTTGAAAATAGAAAATAATAATCAGTGTCACGTAATGATACACCAGCAATAATAAATCTTACATTTCATGAACGAAGAGTACTATGAAATTATATTGTAAACTTTATTAATTAATTAATTATCTACTAATAATATAACAATAAAAAATACTTAAGAGACGAAAAATAGGTTAAATGATAATTAGTAATTCTATGATTCAAAAATCTAAACATTGTAGGAATTTTTGAATGGTTGGACCAGCTACTATATTAATTTAAGTGTCTAATTATACATGTGAATTTATCCCCTCCCCCATTTATAAGTGAGGAGCAATGTTATCAGAACCGAACTGGTGCCTGAACCGGCCAATGAGCTGGTTCTGTTCGAACCGGTTAGACCGTTTAATCGAATCGGTTTGAACCGTGACGTCATCATAATATTGATATATGGTCCGACCTGATTCTATAGTCCAAGATAATAAGAAATAAGATATAATCATTAAAATAAAATAACATATATGTATAATTATTAGTCATGATTATGTAACTATAGTTATTATACAAGTAAAAAAATAACAATAGCATGGTTAAAAAAATTGACCTTAAAATTTTGTAATATTTCATTGGTCTCCATTCTTCACAATTGACATATATGCTCATTTAAACTTTTAAAATTTAAATATATCTGAAATAAAATGATAAATAATAATAAATCAATAATATAAGATAATTTTGTTCACACATAAATATCATTTTGAATATCTAAATATTTTTATGTTTATTTTTTTATATTTTAAAGGGTGAATCGGGTTGGTCCGGTTCAGACCGATTTTCCGGTTGAATTGCGGTTCGTCCGGTTCATCCGATTTTTTAACATTAGACCGGTCCGACCGGCCGGTCTAGCTCGATTCTGATAACACTGGTGAGGAGGGTAAAATGCATACGGCCCAAAGACGGCCGATTAGTGTCAGGCCCGTATCGGTCCAAGATTTGTGAAGCGCATAACAGACCCCCGACACCCATGGCCCACATCTGGCAGCCTAATAAGGCCACCCATCGGATTCGCCAACCCATAAGGGACACCGACCCAGGCATATCGGACGCTGGATGATCCTCCCACGACCGAACATTACTCCTAACATCACCGGCCTCCACTCCAGTAAAGGCGAGCATGCCCCACGAGAGTCGCAAGACTCACCTGAAGATCGCCCGACTTTGGAGGAACAGACCCACAACGGAAAACTCCCCACGATCGCAGGGAGACGTTACCCTACGACTCACTCCCTTCCTTGTTAAGTGATAGGCCTCCACCGCCAAGACAACCCTTATAAATGGACCTTCGACCAGGGACAACGATAGAGACACACAGATATAGAGACTGAGACAAACGTGGTGAGATAGCCACACACGCATACTGAGACAACAACTACATGCATCTTCAGGCAGAGAGAGTCTTCTACAAAGGAGTGCCTGAGTCACTTCCGAGCACGCCTCCAGCTTGGCGAGCATCCTCCGAGCACCCATTGGGTGTGACGAGTACTCTCCCAGAAGTCAAATATCCACTCCATACTTGATCGCTCAACTCCCATCTTCCTCTCTCTTCTCCATCTTCCATTCATTCTCACGCGACAATGTCCTGACTTAAGTATCAGAGGGTTGTCCCCTGGGGTAACGTCCGTGACTCTTTCTGACACCGTTTCTCTAGTGTTTGCAGGCTTCTATGGGTGACTGGACGATCTTCTCCAACAAATAAATATTAAAAGTGTGATACGAGATTCGAGAGAGTATTTTCTCGTTTCTACAATAAGACCTATGATATCATCTTCTCATATTAATTACACGACAAGTAATCCCATGGAGGGAGCTCACATTAATTAATTAATTATTATCTAATAATAATATAACAACTAAAAATTACTTTGAAATAAAAAAATAGATTAAATGATAATTAGTAATTCTATGATTCAAAATATATGGTAAATAATCTGAACATTGGAAGAGATTTTATTTTTGGGGTGACTATTATCGTATTAATTAATCGGCCGATCCCAAGTCAAATTAGCATATAATGGTACAAGTGACGACACTGTCACCGTCAGGATTCATGGTTTCAGAATGCAGTGAAATGTGAGACACCGTCACCGTCACCGTCACGATTAATTAATTAATGCGGTAATATTGTATCCAAACCTTATTGGAAAGATGATATAATGTGGAAACGAACTATATTAAACATGTCCTCGTCAGGTTATGTATGACCTTTGTGTCCTCTTCCATATTTGAGGAAATGGGTGTCTGTTTTTTCCGTGGGACCACAGTGCAGTTGACTGGGATCCTACACACACGGGGAGAGAGAGAGAGAGAGAGAGAGAGCGCCATTCTAAAACAACCAGTGACGTGATTGAGCACAGTTCGATTTAATTTGATTTGAATATTTTTTAAAATTAAATTGAACCATATTAAGTGTTTATTTTGAATCAAATCAAATCAAATTATTTTAAATTTTAATCAAATCATATCAAATTAATTTAATTTAATTCGATTTGATTCGGTTTAAATTATATTTCTTTCTTCTTTCAGAAATTAGATTAAATTTAAAAGAGATCAGAGAAAATATGATAAAAATATTTATACTAAATAAGATAAATATTAAAAAAATAACATGAAAAATTATAACTTGCAAGAGTAAATTTCATCGTATTTTCATATAAAAAATCAAGAGCTTCCATTACAATAAAGTAGAAGGTGATTTGAAACTTTTTTCGTAACATTAGATTCATAAATCTCATCGAGACGACATGAGTTAAAATTTTAAAATTAATGTTAATATTTAAATATACACTTATATTAATTTGACAATAATATCCTTAAAATCAAATTGTACCTTTTAAAATTAGGGAAACAACAACTTTGAGCGCCACATAACAATGTCCAAAAGATAGGAGAGAGAGGAATTGACTCCCAATGCTAAACTTTTAAACTAGGTCAGAGAAAAGAAATTAAGAATTCACCATTGATTGTCCCAATTCTTGATCAAGCTTTTGGCAATTGATTGTTCTCTACTACCATGCTAGTCTTAGGTCGCGTTTGAAAACACGATAGAAGATGAGAGATTTTGAGAAATCTCAAGTTCCGTACAATGAAAAGTGTGGAGTTTTTTCAAAATGCCAATCCCATTAAGGTAACAAGCGCAGTGTTTTGAATTGTGTGAGAGATGAACCCTAAATTGACCATTCTACCATTTTCGCTCTCGAATGAACATTGTTTGAGAATTTTACATATCTTTATTTTCGCGAGCTCTATTGTTCATCCCCACTTTGTGTGAGCAATGACTTAGTGTTCTCCCTCCCTTCTCTCGAAAGTAGCATAAGTATCTCGACAATGGCGACCGAAGACAGCGACATCGATTGTTGGGCCCTAAGATGCTCTAATTGACCTAGGTGGCCTTAATGGGCCAGCCTCTAACATACTAGGTTGGGCCGTGCTATTGGGCTTATTTGTGAAGGAGGGAAAACCCCCACTTCACTTGCTCCCCCCTCTTCCACTCCCAAGTTAAGTTGAGCTTCTTGGGAGTGGAGCATTTTTCACGGCATCATCGTGAGCTAAGGTACCCCTTTGATCTCCCCAAGGGGGTAAAATTACCTTCCTATAAATGGGGGTTGGATCATGGGTGCTTCGAGTGGCCGTAAAAACCCTTTCACTTGGACTTATTTGGGCTGGGGCGCTTCTTCTGCCATGGACCTTTTAATAGTCGACATGTGGCATGCAGAGGCTAAGGCAATGGCAGCTTAACCGTCCTTCTAGGTTTCGAGAAGGAAGATGAGCAGCTACAGACGTCGTAATGACGAGGATCACATCGGACTAAAAAGGTGGGATTTTTTGAAAAAAAAGCCTTTACCAACTTCAGGTGGCTCCTCGTACCCTTTAAAAAGGATGTCCTTTTCCTCCATTGTTAATACCCTAGACTTTCGCCTTCTCAAAACCCCTTTTTGCATTCTTGGGCTTCCTTCTCCAATGACGGTGGTACCTTGCACACGTCCCCTTCTGGTCTACTTCTTGTCCATTGGTGAGTCACTTTATGACTCATCCTTCTTCCTTTCCATCTTTTGAAGATTCGACAAACCCTCTGGTGGCTAACCCGTTGATTGAGTCCTTGGGATCCTCCTCGTTGGCATCTACTGATCTGTGGTGCCCTGAGTTTGCGTCGTCTTCGTCAAAGCCTTCCATATCTTCTCCCCTTCTATGTCGATGTCTTCCAACGAGGAAGTAGAAGAGGTTAAGGATGTCGTAGAGGCAGAGCCTTGCTATACTATTGTTGCACCTCGTTTATTTTCTGGAAATAATTGAGAATTAAAGGTGTGGGACTAACCTCGAACACCTTGCAAGCGCCACAATACTTGCAATATATACAACAACAGGGCCCAACCCAGGACTCGATCGGGACCACTTGCCATGCTACACGGCATCTCACAAAGAAGTGGGAACCACCCCCAACCACTTGGCAAGCGGCATCGCGCCGCCGACATCTCAGACATCGGGCCCAACCCGGGACTCACAGTAACCCGCCGTGTCACACGGCATATAACAAAAAGACAGAGCACAACTCTCAAAATACCTTTCACAAGCGGCCGAATGCCGACGTCCCCAGCCATCTAGTCAAACTCGAGCTCCAGGGATCATTAGTCGTGCCACACGGTGTCCAACCAAGGGTGGGGACCAATCCCAAATACCTTGTGGGCGACACCACACCAATGCCACTTTGGAGGCCAGGACAAAGCCCGGACTCCGAGATGCATCGCCGTATCACAAGGCACAAAGACAATAAGGGGACAAACCCTAGGGCCATCCTAAAACGGCACCATGTCAGGGGCACTCCAACATCGGGCCAATACCAGTCCCCAGGGCGCGGCCTATTCTACATCGTCCCATGTGACAAGCAAGTGGGCCATGGAGTATCTCGGGATACTCACCACAAGTCAAAGTCCACACGACGTAGCAAGAGGCCAGTCAATCATAGCATCACGAGGAGGAACGGGTCAAGCAGCCTCGGGAGACTCGCGCACCATCCAAGCAATCCTCGTCGTCAACATGGCAAAAACCCCGGAAAACCTGCAAAAAATTCCCCAAAATGAGATTTTATAAGATTCTCTCTCTCTCTCTCTCATGATCAGGTAGACCCCAAGGGGCTTGCCGGCAAACCCCTTCTCACTTCCAGAAAAAAAGAAAAAAAAGGAAGAGAGAGAGAGAGAGCTGGCCCGAGTAGACCCTGATCTACCCAACGACGGGGTGGGGAAGAAAGGGCTGCCAAAGGTATGGCGGGGGCACCGAGGTGGGGGAAGAAAAGGCTGCTAGGGTGGGGTGGGTAAGACTGAGTCAACCCAATCCCGATCAAGCGATCCCGATCTGACACGCATCACTGATTAGATGAACCATATTATTATTACTTGATTGTTTCCCTTGTTGTGACCACCACTGCTCACTACTCTTTCCATCGCTACTATCTATATATAGCTCCTGTCACTCACTATTTACTCGTGTGCTGCTCTTGAAATCACCGGACCATTCCTCCCTCCTGCTTGCTTACACACACTCGCGGTCCCCAGAAGGGCATTCATTCTACCCCAACACGGGTGAGAAATGAAATGACGAGTCTTTTATTGGGACTCTCAAACCCACGTAGGTGTGCACTCAGAAAGAGACATGACAGCGGGCTTAGGTGGTACCGTGGTACCCGCTGGAGTCTACCTACTTTGGACTGCCGAAAAATCTATTTCGACGACGAAATTTTGGACAGCAAATTTAGAATAAGAATTGTACTGCTACGATCGATCAGATGTTGAAAATTAAACAAGGAGCAAAACAAAGTAATGGTAAGCAAAACTGGGAATGCCGTGGTCCAGGTAGTACTCTAAGGCTCTAAATCTGTATTCGCAGACATTAAATATGAAAAATACGCCTTGACACTCCTATGTATTAAGCATGTTTCATATTCTAGTAAATCACTGGGTTCAGAAAGATGAGGAGTGAGCTGTTTTGGTCCAAAGAGGGAGAAAAACGTACCAAATCTGGGTTCTCTTCCTCAACCCCCACACATATACGCATTTCGATAGATGAGTAGATACAGACATGATGATGCTTCTGATGAGTGTGAAGTGATGCTGCTTCTCCTTCAATTTCTGGCGTATGTACGTAGGAGTCTGGAACAAAACAAGAACTAAAGAAGAGACAATATAAAATATCCCACGTTGTAGGCTAAAGACACCAGCCACTGACAGTTACGTTTGGAGCTAATGACCATAGACAAGAACCCAAGGTAATTACCTGAAGTAAATAAGAGACAAAAAGATTCACATCGTCAGAAAAAAATTTTGAGTTTTGTTTGTTCTCAGCTGTGTATATACATTATTGGGTTAAATATTGCTAGGTTATTTTCAAATGTCCAACAAGATGTCTAATATCTCAGATTCCACACAACATATGCTAGAGTCTAGCTGGGGAGGAGTGAGTATATCTCCCAAGGAAGTAAACCTTATATGTACTTCACCTTGTCCTTTATTTATCAAAGGTTTATGTTCATTCTTCTTATTGTAATAGTCTCCCGGGCAATAGTCCAATATTGGTTAAATCAGTTATGATTCATATGCTTATGACCCTAAACCTATGTACCTCAACACCACAGTTTTGTGGATTCAACATGATATCAGAGCATAATCTTGACCCAACTCTATATATTTCTTATCTCACCACCTCCACCAAATTAATCTCCACGACTCTTGACCATGAGAGGGTGTTGAAATAGTCTCCCAGGCAATAGTCCCATATTGGTTAAATTAGTTGTGATTCATGTGCTTATAACCCTAGGCCTGTATATCTCAACACCGCGATTTTGTGAATTCAACATTTATTATAACTTTTAGTGGAGTGGAGAGGGTAATTTCTTATCAACAGTGTAATCTCTTTCAACATCCCTTTTCCTTCTTTTTCCTGAGTATGAGGATCCTCTCCTCACCCCTTCCATTGTACTACATTTGTCTATCTTTATAAATTTGGAGGTAGAATCCACTTTTTCTCAAAAAAAAAGTATAGTTATTAATGCATCATCTCCTTATCTCTCTCCTACTACTGCACCTGCACAAATTACTTCCAGCCCAAGGACATTCCCACTGGGTCAGACCCAATGGTAGCTAAGAGTTCATTTCTGCCTCTACCTTCATTTCCTCTAGCTGATGTTATCATTCAATGGTATCAAAGAACAGGCGCTATGAAAACATTGTAAATAAGCACAAACACATGCACCGGCCGTGCACTGAATAATACATTTACATAGGTTTAGTACGTGCAAGCTATACAACCAAGAGCTTCAGCATACACAAGAGATTGTTCCTTGGGTGACTTTCTTCCAGATGAAGGCCTAGGCAACTTCGCCACAGACAAAACTCCCTGGATCAATGGTTATGCTCTTAGTGCAATTGTCAGTCTTGTAAATGCCAACAAGCCGGTCCGCCAACTCAAACATGTTATTTCTGAGACTGCAACACAAAGAACACAAGGAATCAAACAAATACCATCTGACAAAGTATTGGTCACTTTGTCATGTCAGCATGTAACTGTACACATACAGATTTATACAGTATATACACACATACATATGTATATACACCCTCACACACACACACACACACACACACACACACACACACACACAGAGAAAAGAGTACATACAGAAGAGTTGAATACCTTATTATTATAAATTGTGCATCTCTGGTTCGATCCTTTACATAATGGCCAACAATTGAGACATTCTTGAAATCTGCAATGATGATTAGATTGCCAAGAATGTAATTGCTTGAAAGCAAAGGACAACAAAAGAGTAGCTACATTGAGAAGGAGAAATTACCCAAGGCAGCATCGATCTCGTCCATCACATAAAGTGGAGTGGGTTTGTAATGATGAAGGGCAAATACAAGAGCTAGGGAGCTCAGTGTCTGAATGAAAAATGGTGGTATTGTCAAGTACTGATTTTTATATAACACAAAAAGGTCAATGACTCAACTAGAAGATGTAACAAAGTGCTATCAGTCTCAAAAGACAATTGCTGGATACTGCATGTAAGAATAATCAGGACAGTTCATTCATATAAAGTAGAGACAATTAAACAAAGACTTTAAAATCCATTCAGGGCATCTTTCGCCACAAGGGAGATAATATGCCAGAAATTTTGGAAAGGAGAATTTCTTCAGCTGAAATTACCAATGTGTTGTCCATGAGATTTATGGAAAATGTAATCTGACTTAGACTTAGTCCCATGCAAATTGCAGTCCCAAGATTTTTTAATAAATGCCAAACATTTGAAAATAAGAGGAAGTACAGTCCTTTTTCCAAAAGTAATCCCCAGGATCAAAATAAAAGGGACAAGTTCCATTCTAGACAACGCACAAACATAAGGGCGGTCCATTCATAACCTTACCTTCTAATGTGAGAATGTGCTCCTGCGACATTTTGTTTGTCAGGGAACTTACCAGCCGAGTTACGCAGTTTTTGAGGATGTTCGAGACAGGACACAATCGGGCCTCATGAAATATTAGTTAAAATAAGTAGACCGAATCCACAACAGCCAGGTAAGTTTTCAGGGACAAGAAACAGCATTGTTAGCATGGTTATTACCCAGTTGGTAACTTGGTGCTTGTGTTAGCATTCTCATCAATCCTGAAGCACTAGCCACATTGACTTTGGCAAGCTAATACAAGTTAACAAGCACACAAAAAAATCCTCATGCCTAGCGCATGACTAACCACTATATAGCTGATATGATTGCCAAATAGGGACTAGCACAATGTCTAACTTAAACCAAAGAAAAACTTAAAAGTATCTTCTCCTTATAAGCTAAGCCTACCTTTTCACCACCAGATAAATTAGCAATATTTTTCCAGCTCTTCTTTGGAGGCCTGACACTGAAAACCACCCCTTCTGAAAAAGGATCCAACGAATCAACAAGCTCTAGTTCTGCATCACCTCCAAGGGTAATCATCTACAGGCAAAAAAGTAGATATGAAATAAATTGACAGAAAAAATGATGTTCACAGATACTTTGATAATTAGAACAAAACAATCATGCTTAAGGGGGTGTTTGAATTCTCCAAACTTTCCATGAAAATCAAGAATCATGGGAAATATTTCACCCCAAAAAACACAGAAAATATTTTGCCAAGAAAAACACATGTTTTGTAATTTTTGTGAGAAAATGAATGTGAAACAAAAATGCATGTTTGTGTTTCTGTACAAAAAAAACTGCATGCTATCAAAGTACTTGCACATAGGAGAATATGGTGAGAGAGAGAGAGAACGTCGGGGAGAAATCTTTCCTGGGAACTATTTCCCCAAGGAGAAGGGTGGGAAAAATAAACTCCAGAACAATATGGTATATTCTGACATTCTGGAAAATATTTTCCCAACTAATCTTTTCTTGTGTTTGCAAACCACAGGTAAATTAGTTATGAAAATATTTCCAGGAGAAACTTTGGAGAATGCAAACACCCCCCCTTAAACCTGGTAGCAGAATGAATCCATGGTTTGGATTCCATGTTAAGACAGTTACCATTTTATTTTATGATTCAAAGTTTTATGGTCTTCTTAGCATCAAATAGATTAACCAACAAAAATCTACCACAAGAAAGAACAAGGGAAGCTTTTTCCAAAAATCTGCAACGCTTTATGTTACAGATGTTGGCCGTACCAATCAATACAGAAGCAAATAAGAGCATCGGTTTTATAGAATGATGACATAATTAGGGAGACCTAAGTCATACCTGATACATTTCTTTCAGCTTCAGGGATATGGCATTGAATCCAGTCATGAACTCATCTAATCTGAAATAGTTTCCAACAATGTAAACACATGGACACAAAAGAAAGACCAAGAAACTTTAAATTCACAACTGTAAAGTCTAAAGGAAGTCAACTTGCCGTCTCTTCCTTAATTCATCATATTGTTTCTTTAGGTCATCACGCTCTAGAGTTGCTGCATTCAGCTCTTCTACACGTTCATTGTACAAGGAAGCTTTTCTCCGGTATCTGAAATAAAAGTATTAATCATTGGGAACAAAAATAAATAAATTTTAGTAAAGATATAACACAAGAACACAGACTCAGCAATTGAATCCAGGTTAGGATTCATCTCTTTTAGCTGTGCCTCGAGTAACGCAACCATCTCCAGTGCTCTTTTCAAGTCACAAGCACTATTAAGGGATGCATCATTCAGTGTGGCGTGAAGCTTTTCAGGGTCAACGGTTTCCTTCTGAATTCTGAATGGACAAAGAATCATTTAATGATAATTTAACTTGAAAATTACTCTATGAAACCTCAGAAAAGGCCATTGCAGGAAGCCATTTTCCTTACTGTTCCATGTGCTTAGAAACACATACACGTATCTCATCAAGTCTTTTCTTGTATCCCTTGCCCTTCATTTCCCAGTCTTTGGAGAGTTTCTTCATGTCTTGAAGTTTATATTCTGCATCTACCTGCAAATATGGCCACTGTCATCATCATCATCATCAAAGCCTTATCCCAATTATTTGGGGTCAGCTACATGAATCCTGTTCCGCCAAATATTTCTATCAAGTGCTATATTCATATTTAAACCCAAGAAACTAATGTCATTCCTAATAACATCGCACCATCTCATTTTAGGCCTTCCCCGAGCTCTTTTACTAGCATCCACAAATATGGCCACTGTCATATGGAAGCAAAATACTATAACAGAAATAATAAGGCAAGTTGTCGAGTGCATTAAACCTCAGCAGTCCTCAAGTCATCCATAGTGTTTTTCATTTTATTGTACTCCACTTTTGCACCATCAAGCACATCCTTGTGTTTGTCAATAAGCTGCAAAATAAGAGGCACTGCAATTTACTTGATGATCATGTGCATGTGCTTGGCTAGATGGTCACTAACTTGAGACCCAAATAAAGAATCGAACCCAGCTACCTCTTGGGTCTTCTTGTAGTTTTCCTGGACCTTAAACGCCTTCTGCTCTATCTCTTTAAAAGCAACCATCAGCTTCTCCTTGTCTTGACTAAGTTTTTCCTTTTCTTTCTTTGAGTCTTCAATTCCTTTTATTAGCTTTTTCATCATCTTCTCACCTGTAGCTATCTTCACCTTGTGGTGGTTGATGTCGATACTAGTTTTATCAATGTTCTGTCAAAAAGAATAACAATTCTCTGGTAAATTCACTTTTGACATTCAAAAAGTAGTTCAACACACGATGTACTCACAGATTGGATCTTGGAAACCTTTTGCTTTTGGTTTTTCAGCCTTTCTCCTCCAGCATTCTCAATTTTCTTCTGAATCTCAGAGACCTAAAAACAATATAAATATATATATAAAGTTGCTGACCCGTCATCAAATGTGTAATACATAGAAATTCAACGGGGTATATTTCACCAATGTTGTGGTTTAGTTCCATATCAGATATTCATGGGAGTCTCACCTCTATATATGTGAGGATTCCCTCAATTCAATGCCCTTGGTTTTTAGTTGAGTACGGTCCTCCGACTTGGTATCAGAGCGGGTTTACCCATTAGATCCATATGAGGACACTTGCCCTACCCATGATGTGCCCCAAACTAGTTAGTTCTGTGCGAGTGGGGGTTTTAGTCCCATATCAGATACCCATGGGAGTCTCACCTGTATAAATGTAGAGGATTGGGATATCTACAGGAGTCTCACTCTATATATGCAGAGGATTCCCTCAACTCAATGCCCTCTAACTACCAAAAAATGATTACTTCAGTTGGGTCTTAGAAAAATAAGATAAACAATCACTTTAGAAAAAACTTAGAAAATAAAATGAATAGTATGTTCCAAAAACTCACCCTTTCTTTAAGTTTTTTGGAACATCTAGTGAGTCTCTCCAGTTCCTTTTCCTCGGCGGAAATAATTTTCTTGAGCTCTTCCAGCCTCTCTAACTCATCTTTTCCAGGTTGTGATGCAGCCTTAAGAGAGTCAAGCTGTTTCTCTATATATTTGTGTTGTGCATTTAAGCTGTCAATCTGTTTACACCAGAAAGTTAGCAAAACAAGAACTTCATCACCAGAAGTGCATTATCAAATATCTACCTCTTTTTGGCATTTGGCTAGCTCCATTTCCAAACGGGCAGAAGCTTTTTCTGACCCCTGGTACTGCCTTACAGAATCATTTATCTTTTTACGGAGGCTGCCAAGCTGATCAACTAGCTCAGCAAGCTCTTTGTCAGCAGTTGCAACAGCTTCAACAGAAACACTAGCCCGAATGGATGTTCCCATCTTACCACCACGGGGCTTACCCCCACCACCAGTCATTGTCCCTGACTTCTCAATGAGTGCACCTTCCAATGTCACAACACGTCGAAATTCATGGTCCCTTCCGTATGCTATCCTTGTTGCCTAGAAAAATGTGAAGCAATTGGTTTGTTGGTGATCCTGTCAGATAATACATGACACACCCAATGCCTCAAAAGAGAAAAAATGATTTTTCATTCCACAGGGAATACATGGGCGCTTATATACAATAGGGTCAATACAGGGTCAAAACTGACGAGACAGCTCCAAAAAATAACAGGTCAGCTAATCCCCTAGAGATATCAAACTACAAATAAAAATGTATCATAAGATTTCAGCACAGCTACCAGCAAGACATAAGTGCAGCGAATGAGTGACTCATTTAACCTGGTCGAGGTCCTTTGCTACAACAGTATTCCACAGTGCAGCAAAGAATGCCAGCTTCAACTTTTCATTCTCAACAGTGACAAGGTCAAAAAGGCGTGGAACTCCCTCACGTGTTTTGACTTTCTCTTTCATCTTTTTCAAATGATCTACTTGTTTCTCCTGCATCACAGATGAAATGATCCTTTTATTCTTCAACATGAACAAATGCTTTTCAAATTACTTCCAGCAAACGGAGCATACCGCAAAATGTTTCTCCTTTGTAAAAAAAATATCTTTTTATGATATTTATCTATAGCAGGACATAGAATTTACCATAAGTATTAAAAAATGGCAATGAATCGAAGAAAAGGATGCATACTACATATCATTAATCATGTTCTTTCATCTATGCTTGAAACGAGTGAAAAAGGTTAAATTAAAAGTTGCATAATACAAGTGTTGCACAATTTTTTAGGCTAGTGGTCACAGCAGTACTTGAACTATCTGTAGCCTATGTTAACAAACATTATAAACCATTAAACTAGTTGCTTATTATTCTACAGCTTCTTTTGGTTGCCATGGTTTACAAATGAACATGATTGATGCTAAACCTTCCAAATGTTGCCTTATGTGCCTCTTCAAGAAAAATAAAGATATATTTAAAGTTCAGAAAAAACAGAGTTCCACTCCGAAAATAGATCTCAGATATAATATTGCAGTTGGGATCCATTTGAGGAAACTGCAAAAGCAAAAGAGCTTATATCCATTGTACGGCGATAGAAAAAAGAATTATTGAAATGTCTGAAAGAGAAAACATGTGGCCGAACATTAAAGGAACCGCACAAGAGCAGATAAAGCAGAACCCAGGCATGCACAGGTAATTATTGTGGTTAAAGGATTAAGCATAAAGGTAATTAAATCAAACGATTTCAATTATACTCTGTCAGCAGACTTTCCTGAAGACACACGTGCAGGATGATTTGTCAACCAGAAAGAGTTTTTTAGAAAAGAACCAGCTCACAACAACAAAAAGAGGAAAAGAAAAAGGTGTCAGAGATGACAACTAATGAGGACTGCAGGAAATGCTGATCGTAGGTAGCATTTCATTCAGGTCTAGGCCCCAAATCGAATTATTCCAGCTCTAGGTTTGCTTTAATTCTTTGGTCATTGACAAGCTTTAGCGAAGCTATGAAAAGTCATGCTGAGACAATTTCAGCAATTGACCTTTGCTTGCATTTAAATGAAGACCTCATAGCACCTTTTTCGTCAGCCATGTTTGTTGGTTTCGATTTTTTATGTTTCTTTCCTGATTGACAAGGAGCATCTGATAAATGGCTTCCTCTCCCGTCTCTCTTTCAAACTAACCATCTTCCTCTCAATCATTTCGAGAAATAAGAGTTAAACATCAATATAGGTGATTTTAGTGAATGGCTGTAACACTCAACACTAACTAAATCATCAAAACTGTATGTACATCAATATAATTTCCCTTTATAGTTAATTCCATATGTGAAAATTTTGAAGTTGTCAGATTATGTGCGAGTACCAGTATCATGAATGTTGCAATGCCAAGACTTTTCTGTCGGAGTAGTTCAACACAAGCTTGAGCTTCACGAGCTGTCTCTACCACAATGTAGTCAAGCCCAGGGCATGCCGTTGATATTGCGACATCATACTTTGCTGCAAGGATGGAAATATCAGGGAACAAGAAAACAACTGAACAAACATAAGGGTACAGTTATTGAGTGCTTTCCCTATAATGTACAAAGAACAGAAACAGTCATGTGTGCTAGTAGACTTCCACAAAACCTCAGTGCATTTTCCTGGCAAAAAAAGATAGTGTACGAAGCAGAACTCCAAAACTATAATTCTTAAATTTAGAAAGATTTCCCAATTGAGCCCTCTAATAGACCTTCAAATGTGTCATTTTGAAAGATGCAGGACCAGCAGGGAACTACATAAATTCTGTCACAGTACACACTTGGATTCAAAAGTGAGGTCTGAATAAGATTCTAGGCAAATTGTTTCCAAATGAAAAGAATCACCACCAATTCTCATAGCAGCAAATTTCCTCATCACATTGAAAATAGCCAGGAACAGTAGCCTTCATAACTCCTAGCCATCAAAAATAAAAGGGCAGAAATAAATTTGGCTAAGAATGCTGCTTTGGGTAAGGATTAGGGAACATGATTTGGTAGTGGCTTTCTTAGATAAAAAAATTTTAACAGACATTGTCAAAAAAGAGAAACTGACCCAACATAGCAATTTGGTGATTTCCAGTTTAACAATAGCAGAAGCTATGGATGTCAGTATTTGGATGTCAATGACACATGGTACCAAATACTTTAAAGGTACAAACTGAAGACAAACTGAAAACAGAAATCAAGAATATAGACAATCCTGAATGGGACCTTCATCAGAAGCCTAAAAAGCCGTTGTTTAACACGCGGAATTAAAACTACATATAAAAAAGATAAAGATAGTGGCATTCATTTATTGAACGAGCGTGCACATTTGAAAGTTATTTAAATAACATGCGCACAATGAATTCTGCGAGATTAAGTTTATCAAACGATTAGGGTTTGGGTACTCAACAATTCCTCACTAACCGCAGTCAGTATTTATTTACAATGGTACAAAGCCCGAATACCCTTGATTAGTCGTGATGCTGAGCTCACATGCACAATTGTTGCACAACATCCCTCAAGGGGATAAGAATTTATGTGACTTCTAGGAAGGCTAAGGTTATTCTTAAAGTTTTCAGATAATTTGGAATTTCTAGACAAGCCAAAAGCATTTGGGTAAATTCCTGATAGGCCAAGATACTTTTGTAATATATATGGACTATGCAGGCGCATTTGTGTAACTTTTGAGATAAGCCAATATATATATATAGCCAATATATATATATATACATATATATATATATATATATATATATATATATATGTATATATATAAGCTGGACAGGGATATTTTGTATAATTTCTAGGAAGCTTGGGGTTTACTTGTAATTTGGTGTGTAATAGGGTTTGATCGCAGCTTGGTACTGGCTGAAATTTGGCTGGAGTTTGGCACTAGTTAGGGTTTTGCGACTTAGCGCAGGTTAAGGTTTAGTTGCGGCTTGGCACTAGCTAGGGTTGAAGTTGTGTGGCCCCCTTAAACCCTAATCTCTGAAGTTTGTCTTTGATGAATCATCAGATCGTCCACAACACGTAATTTCGAACTTTATCCTTGGCTTGATGCACTTGGATAGGTCTTCATGGAATGTGGTTGCCTTTGCAATTGAAGTAGACATTGGTGGGGATATATACACCATTTGAAGAAACCCAGGGTATTTTTTGTAAACCATCATTACTTTTATAATTCTTGGAAAGCACATGACACTTGTATGAGTACATATTTTTGAAAAAATTGTCAAATTTACATGACTTTTCTGCAAATTGCAAGAACATTTACACAATTCCCTAAAATTATAGGGTATTTGTGCAATTACAAAACTTTTGGAGTTTTGTGTAAAATTACAGGGTGTTATCGCAATTTTCTGATTGATTCAGAAAATGTCATGATTTTGCCCATAATATTACACAAAATTACAAACATGTCCACCCGAGGGCATAACTGCCATTACGGGGTATTTTTGTAGCATACCCTCGTGCTAGGGCTTCAAGGCACAAAACACGAACAAACTCCAAGAACTCCAAGTGCGCTGGGTCCTCCTTGGGGTGTGTCCTCGTGGGACCCCCTCTGGGTGGGGGGATATTTATAGTGGAGAAAAGGGGGCACCATACCTGGGCCCGGGAAGGGTCGTTAGATAAAGGTAAAGCCCCCCCCCCCCCCCAATTTTTTTATTTGGCCTTGGGTTGTGTGTGTGCCACGTAGAGAAGGCGGTATCGCGTTCCCGTGCCTTGTTTGTTCCATGTTTTCACTTCGATCCGCATCACTTGTTGTCCAAAGAGACTCATTCTTCAAAGAACTTCTCTTGAATACTCCGTAAATGTAGCTGAGAAGCTCCTTGCCTTGCTTGCTGCGAAGGTTTCTCCCTTTCATGCTGTATACACGGTGAGGGTTTCCCGAGGCTTATGTTGTCCCAATGCCATGACGGTCTTGGCTTTGTGCTATTTTGTGGCCGCCTTAATTTTATTTTCCTCAATTAATTCGTGGAAAATAATGGGTTCAAGAGCCATTCTACATAATGAATCACATCATCCAAAGAAACACTGAACCAGGTCTTGTAGAAGCATAGGATTTTATTATACAGCAGTATGTTCTTGGCATACAATTATGCACAGTTTTAACAAGACCAAAACTAAACATGGTCAAACTAAGACATTGATGGTGAAGGGGAAAGAGTGCCCTCCAACACCTTATGTCTCTTGAGGCAACCACCCCTAACCTTTCCCCATCTTACAACTCCAAGTGGCTGCAAGTTGCTCCCTTGCAGGCCTCACCATGCAATGCTCTTCCAACATTCCTCGACTATATACATCAACATAACCTTTTTAATTCTCTCACTTGCCGATGTGCCTTTATCAATTGGGAAGTACTAAAGAAATAAGTTTTCAGATGTTTTCCATCTCATCATCACTCAATCCAGAACCACTGACCATCAAATGGTATTCTGTAAGACTTGACAGACTCAAATGTGTAATCCTAGACGAAGCAGTCAAGGTTTTAGTTAAAGAAACTTGATCATTCTTTCACAAGAAGTTAGCCTTTTCAAAATAAATATTAATGGTTATGTCAAGGTTTCATGTATTCATTTCATAGATCCTTTGAGCTTCTTAAAGGGATGTGTGTTCTACACCAATAATTTGTTTGCCCAGTGTTTCATGTTATTACACTTCACCTTAGGGAACAGGACTAAATGCAAATTCTAAAAAGATATTTACAGGCTTATGAAAAATATGAAAATTGCATTCTTTAGGTGTTGAGAATATAACCAAAAAGAATTCACACTCAAACTCACATATGACTACTACCAGAGACCTGCCAATGAAACTGAGAAATACTATGAGATGCATCTTAATTGATTTGGAAGGCAATATCAAAGATAAAATTTACTTCGAGGCCAAGTTCAAATTCCTACTTCGAGAGGAGAATATATATTACCATCAATTGCACCAAGGTCACCCAGACGACCATATATCCCATCAATCTGTTTTGATTCTTTAGCTTGCAAAATTGCTTTTAAAACAGAACTCTGACTTTTCTCTGATTCCAGAACTGATCGAAGCTCCGTAACTTTTTGCCTGGCTGCTTGTTCAAGAGGAATTAGCAGTTCTTGTTGTTTAACCCACTCCTGACCATAAAAACATATTGCTTAGTAATGCATGTGATACAACAATATAATGCATAAAGACACTGTGTAGTCTAAGGCGCGCCTAGGCGCTCGCCTAGGCGCGCCTCAGAGGTGAGGCGCCCCTTGGTCGCCTCACCTCGCCCTGTCTCACCTCGCTCTGACCACAGTTTGTCTCACTCTCTCTCTATCTCACATAGACACAGAATTTGGTTTTTGACAGTGGTTTGTGTGAATTTAGTGATTCATAATAATTTGAATCATAAGATTGAATGAATTTAGGAAACTTATTGACTTTATATAGGTATTTTTGTGATATTTAGACATAATTTATTTTTTGAACTATATATACATATTTTTAAAAAATCTCACCTCAAACGCCTAGGCTATCACCTAGGCGTTTGAGGCATGAGGCGACCCCCTGGTCGCCTCGATCGCCTCACGCCTCAGACTACATAGTAAAGACATGAACAGAATATGAACAAGAAGTTGTAGTTCACACTTGTTCTGCCTTACGAGCTTCTGATGCATCAAGTTTGCCTTTCTGCAAGTCATTTTGAAGCCTCATGGTGTCAGCATCCTTTGCTTCAATTTTATTAGATATTTCATTCATTTGGTTCCAAGCATTCTCCAGAGCAGCTCGATTAGCATCATGCTGAAGCATATTAGAAGTAAGAACATTAAAATAAGCACATAGACAAAAATAAGCAGTATGAGCATTTTCCCCATAAATCAACAACATGCATTTGAGAAAATCCACCGCATGGCTGAGAAGAGATATGAATAAGCAATGGCAAATAAAGTCCAGCTATAACAATATGAGGTGAACGGCAAACCTTCTCTGTTAAAAGCTTCCTCTCAGTGGAGGCAACATCAAGCTTTCCTTTGCACTCAATAATTTGCCTTTCCCATGGTTCCAACTCCTTGTGGACATCCACAAGTTCAGATCGTAACCTCTCTGTTTCAACTGTTCTTCATCCAAGTACATAAGAAAAGGCATAAGACATGGTAGAACAGAAAATGCAAAAAATTCATGTTTCAACACCAAAAAGATCAACAGAAAAAGAAATGAACATATCCTTCAAATTGGAAATTAAATTTGATCCACTGCCACAAGCTATCACATGTTTGCACATGACAACAAGCATGAGCTCACCACATACGTGCATTGTGATCATATTTGACAATTATGGGAGAATAATTTAAGTTATGAAAAACATAGTCAAAAGATAATGTAACTGAATACATTGTGTCACTGATCTAATAGACACTCAATTGTAGAATGCTATCTCAGAGTGTTTCAGTTTCCAGGACATATGAAAAGGATCTAAATGTTTGCAGACAGCAGACACAAACTTTTGAGGGTCTCAAGGTAAATGACTAGATCCATACATACATCACTAAAATAATACAGTTCAACATTAGCTACTGTTGGACCCAATAATTTTCTGATTTAATTCAGAGGAAATAAATACTTTACAGTCCCATGACAGCACAAGATGATATAAAATCATCACCGTTCAATTGCACATATAATTTTCTGATTCATTTCAGAAAATAAATTAAATTATTTCTCATGACGGCGCGAGATGATATAAAATCATCGCCGTTCAGTCATACATATCCCTTTGATCCACTAGACAAAGAAATCTACGAGGTCCCGGCATGTTTTGTGCATCGTAATTCTGTCAAATACCTCATGGGTAGCATAAACCCATGTAAAAAACTCACAAGTAACGCTATTGGGAATTGTCCTGGATGCCTTAAAACGTGGTCCCGGCAATGCAAGAATCCCGGCAGCAAGGCGGCGTCATTAGAAGACAAAAACCACAAGGACCTCCATGTGCCGCTGTCTCCTGTGCACTATGTAGTCTGAGGCGCGCCTAGGCGCCTCAGAGGTGAGGCGCCCCCTAGGCGCCTCGCCTCGCCCTGTCTCGCCTCACTCTGACCACATTTTTTAAATTAATTAATTTCTTCATTATTTAATTTCTTCTCTTTCAGAATGCTTATTATATTGTGAAATATTTATCAGTTTAATGCTGTGTCATTTTATTTAGTGAATCATAAAAATTTCAATCATAGGATTGAATGACTTTAGGAAATTTATTGACTTTATATAGCCATTTTTGTGATATTTACACATATAGTTTACTTTTTTGAATTACATATATATATTTAATAAAATTTCGCCTCAAACGCCAAGGCCATCGCCTAGGCGTTTGAGGTATGAGGCGACCCCTCGGTCGCCTCAGACTACATAGGCTGTGCAAGAAGTAATAAAAAAAGGAGAAAAGGACGAGTCAAAGCCTTTTTATAGGCTCTTCCCAAAGCCACCAAAGGAGGAGAGGAGCATTCGGCCTCCCCTCTCTCCCTCTCTTTCTCTCCCTTCTAACTCGCGCAAGCAAAAGGAGGGGAGGAGGACCCCCCCCCCCCCAAAGTTACGCCCAGGGCAAGCAAGTGGGTGCCTTTGGCATGAATCGGAGGAGCTCCCCCCGGTGACATCTCGGGCGCGAATCGAAGGGAGGCCCCCCGGTTCCGGCTTGGGATCATAACCGGGGGAACTCCCCCCGGCTCCCTTTCTCTCTCACAAACTTAAGAAAAAAAGGAGAGAAGAAAGAGAAAAAAGGGAAAACAAGGGAAGAAGGAAAAGGCGAGAAAGCACCAAACCAGGGGGAGCCCCTCCCCCCCCCCCCCCCACCCCGTGGTTATCCCTGGGAGCAGACCAGAGGAACCACCCTCAGTCTCCCCCTTTGCCTTCAACCTAGAACCAAGGGAAGCCCCCCAGTCTCCCTTGCCTACAAATCGGGACCCCCCCGGGGCCATTCATCTCCCCTACACAATAAATGTGCCAAGGGGGTTCCCCAAGTTCACTCCAAGGTTGACAGTGTCGGTTTCGGACTCGATTTTGGCCGAGTCCGAAACCAAAACGACTCGATTTCGGTTTCGGCCGAAACCGGCCGAAACCCAGGCAAAAGGTTAAAAAAAACATCAACATAAGTCTAAAAATAAATAAATCAAAAAATTATAAATAATCACATAAAAATCAAATTAGACATGCATTTGACTGTAAAGAAAATAGATTAAGTGCAATAAACATGAAATAGGCATTGAAGTTCAAACATTGAACATGTTAACCTAATATTCTTGTGATGTGACATAACCTTGGACTTAAGCAAGCAAGCACATTCGCATTCTAAATGGGCCAATTTGGGCCGCCGCTCTCTCGTCGCTCACCCAAGCCCAGGGTAACTTGGCAATGCCAAGGTGAAGATGTGGGGTTGGGCCCTTGCTGGTAGAGGGCCAGCAAGGCCAAGGCTTGATTCCCAAAAGGATGTGGAACCCAATTCAATGGGGCCGACAAAGTGCCAAGGGCACCGGTTTCACTCTTCCCACGGTGATCACTCAAGGCAACGGGGCTTGAGGATCGGGCTCTCTCTCGCACAACCAGCGGAGCTAAGAAACAAACATTGAAAGACAAGCACAATGAGCAAGGGTTTAGAGCACTTACTCGACCGGTTTGAAGAAACCGGTCCCGCTCGGAGACGAGGGCGAGCGGGGAGGCGGTGGATCCCCACACGCCGCGGCGGTGTAGCTTGACCTGAAATTGCAAACGGTACAGCACTACTACTCACGCAGGAGGGGTGATCCTGGGGTGGGGGTTATGCTTAATACATTCAAAACTACCTCCACGCAGGGAGGGGCCTTCAGCCGGCCAAGCGGGGTGGGGAGAGATGCAAAGGAAACCGAGTTTCCGAGCTTCGCCGATTCTGTCTAGCTTCTGTAATTCTGGATAGGGAGTCGATGTTGATGCAGCCAATAAATCCACCGAGCTCAGAATCTGATGAGACTTGCGCCAAAAGATTGCTAACCGGAGAGGGGTGCAGCATGAATTTTTGGACGACGTTCTGATCTGGGGGCTGACTGCTCCGGTGACTGGAAGATGGATGCAGCTCTGGTCTCTGGCCGAGCTCAGTCTGAAACAGCAGGTTGCAGAAGCAGCCACGGTCTCTCCTGAGCTCTAAATCTGGCACCGCTAGACTCGTTGGAATCGTTGACGAGTCTAATTTGCAGAAAAACAAACGGCGAAGTCTTCTGATGTCGGAGATGAGCTGGGTGTCCAGAGAAGTGGACGGTGGTCGGGGCAGACTGTGAGGAGGCAGACCGGCGTGGTTGTGGTAGAAAATTAATATCTCTGGTTGTCGGATGCCGAACGGAGTTCCTCCTTCTGTTCCTGGACGCTGACAGGGGGAGGAAGATCTTTTTAGAAGACCCTGAAGGATGATTCCTTCAAGGTTCGTCGTGGGAGAGTCTTCTCTGACGCTCTGGCTTTTGGTCTGAGAGGTTCTGCACAGTCGGGGAAGAACAGCCTTCACGGACGGCCACGAACTCAGAATGGAGTGATTCCACCTCGCCTGCGAAGAGCACAGAGAGGCCTTTCCAGAAAGTTAGGCCACGCCACCAGCAGAACCAGGATGCAATCGTGGACGTCGCTGCAACAGAGTGCTATTCTGCAGGTCGGCCTGCACACAAAGCTGGAGTGGAGAAGAGAGGAGTGGGCGAACTTGGCTTGAGGGGAGAGGAGGGGTGCGACCTAGGGAGCAAGGAGGGAAGGGGAGATTCGAATTTGGGCTTTGGAATGAGTTAATTCAGCCTTGGGAAGGTGGAGATATGCTTAGGGAAGTGAAAGGGGTAGGTGGTGGTTGGAGGGTGGGGTTTTGAGTGGTGGAACTTCCTTGGGACTAGGTGAGGATTAAAGAGGGGTTGTGGGAAGTTGTGGGGAGTTAACGGAGGTAGGTGGGGGTTGGAAGTGGTTGAGAGGGGGAGGAGAGAGAAGAAAATTCGAATTTGGGTGTTGAGGAGAGAGAAAGTGGAGTGAAAAAGAGAGATTAAGAGAGGGAAGGGTGGGGAATCTCTCCCCTAGGGTTTCTCACCCAAAAAAATGGAATCTCTCCACTAGATAAGGAGTGTAAACTCTCAAAATGGCAAGTTTTTTTATTCATTGATTCATTACCTCCAAATGAAGGAAATGGGGCCCTATATATAGGAAACCCACATTTTACAATAAGACCCTGACAAAAGACTCATTGACAAATAACCGAAGGGGTAGGGGAGCTCATTGGGCCAAGCCCGAAGAAATGGGCCCAATTAACACATTACACAGTCTAATGACACTCAAACATAGGAAAATAAATGCAAGACCTAGGGACATGACTCTAATAAAATGAAAATTACATCAATGACTCAAATAAAAATTACATTGGACTCAAAATTAAATGACTAGACCATGCCGGATGAAATAGGAGGTGATGTCCCCGAAACCGGCCGAAACCCAGGCAAAAGGTTAAAAAAAACATCAACATAAGTCTAAAAATAAATAAATCAAAAAATTATAAATAATCACATAAAAATCAAATTAGACATGCATTTGACTGTAAAGAAAATAGATTAAGTGCAATAAACATGAAATAGGCATTGAAGTTCAAACATTGAACATGTTAACCTAATATTCTTGAGTACATACTAAACATGAAGTAGGTTCAAGCACAGGGGAATAAACCAAATTAGGCACAGCAAATGTTACAGAAATTAAATGATCTTTACCTAAATGAAGAGGCACTAATATGGGTAATAACTAGAACCTTCTCCCTCATCGTATGGCTTTTGATGTTAGAGTATGTTAGTGTTCTCCGGTCCTACAGGACATGTTACCATGTATATTCTCTATATAAGGAGCACTGCTCCTAGTAATAAAACGCTGATTTTCCCTTCTCATTTAACATGGTATCAGAGCAAGAAAACCCTCGCTAAACCCCCCCTTCCCACCTTCCGCTCGCACAGTTCTTCTTCTCTCTTTTTTCCCATCCCGTCGTCTTCTTCGTCTGACCTGGGAAAGGATCGTAGCTACCATCGCGCCGGACCGTCTTGCCCCCTACCCTTCCGCCGTCCGCAACAAGTGTTGCCCCCACCAAGCCCTACCGTGGCGTGACCCATAGCCTCGCAAGCCGCCACTCCTCTGCCGCCACCGCCCGTGCTCGCCCTGACCAGCCTGTGCTGACAGGGCGTTCTCCCCTCTCCCGCACAACAAGAGGGCGAACAGGGCGTCCGCCCCTCTCTGGCACAGAACAGGGCGTCCACCGCACAAGGGCTCACGGCACCGCGTACAGGGGCGCGGTTCCCAAGGGAGGGTAAGCCCCACCGCACATCGCAGCGGCCCTCCTCCCACCGCTGGTGTTACCCTTCTCCGCCATGATCAGTGCATAGAGAGGGGTCCTTCTTCTCCGATGTCTAGCGGTCCTTTCTCTATGCACTGATCTTGTTTTGGTAGCTCTCCTCCGCTCTTGGCTACTGCGATGGCTTCCTCATCCTCATCTTCTGATGCACGAACGACGACCTCCACTCTTGGAACAACTGTCAAGTTGAACGGTTCCAATTATCTCCTCTGGTCGCGTGCCTTTCGATTTCTTTATGGATCTCAACGGAAGCTCTCTCACCTAGATTCTCCTCCAGTCGACAAGACAGATGAAGCGAAGTTCGCAGCATGGCAATCTGATGATTATTTCGTCATGACACTTCTTATCAATAGCATGGAGCCTCAAGTTAGTTCCAATGTGGTTTTTCTCGACAGTGCCAAAGACATATGGGATGCTCTGAAAGAGATGTACTCGAATGACAAGAATTTTTCGTGTATTTATTCTTTGTACGAAGAATTTTTTTCTCTCAAGCAAGATGGTCGATCTATTCACGAGTACTTTGCTACCCTGAAAGGCAAGTGGGATGAGTTACAAGTGTACCATCCCTTGACAGCAGATGTGATTGTCCTGAAGAAACAGTGTGAGGAGTTCTTGGCTGCGAAGTTTCTATGTGGTCTGGATGATTCTCTCAGCCATGTTCGCTCCCACCTTCTTTCCGACGACGCGGTGCCCTCTTTGGCGAATGCTATGTCACGTGTCCTTCGGGCTTGCTCCTCCAATTCTACTATTGATGTTGCTCCTGCTGGTCCGACGGAGCATTCTGCGCATGCCATGGGACAGGGCCGTGGTCGCAATCGTGGCTGTGGCCGCAACTCCTTCCCTCCGTGTCATCATTGTGGCCGTCAGAATCATGTTCCTGAACGCTGTTGGGTGAAGTTTGGTAGTCCAGACAACGCCAAAGCTGCCACCTCCACATCCGCCCCGGATACTCCTACTGACAACCCTCCCGTTGCGTGACCGGACCCTTCCACGGAGGCGACCATCACCTTATCCAAGGCTGACTACGAGCGTCTGCTTCAGAAACAATCCTTTCATGCGGTTCCCTCCACTTCAGGTAGTGCGTCTACCATATCTCATGGTTCGTCTTGGATCATTGATTCTGGGGCCTCCAGCCACATGTCAGGTAATCGGTCGTGTTTTTCTTCCTTGCGTCTTTCATCTTCCTTGCCACCTATCTCTGTTGTTGATGGCTCACCATCCCCTGTTCATGGGATTGGCACCATTCGTATGTCTCCATCTCTTACCCTCTCTAATGTCTTGTATGTTCCCCAGTTTCCGGATAATCTTCTTTACATAAGTTGTCTTACTGGTGATCATAACTGTTTTGTTACTTTCTTTCCTTCCTATTGTGTTTTTCAGGATCTCCGAACGAAGGCTACGATTGGTGGCGGGTGTGAGACTGGTGGCCTCTACTACCTGACGGACCGGTTGTCGGGAGCTTCTTCGGCTCTTGGTGCAGACTCTCCGTACTATTGGCATTATCGTCTTGGGCATCCGACGCCCTCAAAGCTTCGTTCCTTTGTTTATATCCCTTCTAGTCTGCCTCAGTTTCAGTGCGATGCATGTGAGTATGGCAAGCATCATAGAGTGTCTTTCCCTTCCCGTGGGACTAAACGGAGCATTTCTCCATTTGATCTGGTTCATAGTGACATTTGGGGTCCTGGTCCAGTTACCACATGTCTAGGCTTTCGCTATTTTGCTACGTTCATTAATGATCACTCTCGGATGACTTGGGTTTTTCTTTTGAAGAGTCGGTCACAAGTCTTGCATGTCTTTGAACAATTTTATCATAAAATTAAAACACAATTCTCCACTTCTATCAAGGCTCTTCGCACCGATAATGCAAAAGAATATTTGTCTTCCCCGTTTAACGAGTTCTGGGCTACTCATAGCATTCTCCACCAATCTTCTTATGCCTACACTTCTCAACAGAATGGCGTGGCCGAACAAAAAAAATCGTCATCTTCTTGATGTGGCCAAGACACTCATGTTTCACATGACTGTCCCAAAACAGCTTTGGGGTGATGCTATCCTTACTACATGTTATCTCATTAATCGTGTCCCCTCATCAATTCTCCCCGGGGTCAGTCCGTTTTCATGCCTGTATCCCTCCACTGAATCCTTTCCTCTACCTCCTCGGGTTTTTGGGTGTCTTTGCTTTGTGAACGTTGTGGGACCCGGTCATGATAAGTTGTCCCCTCGTGCGACTCGTTGCATCTTTCTCGGCTATTCGCGCACTCAAAAAGGCTATCGTTGTTTTGATCCGATGTCACGGCGCTATTTCGTTATTACTGATGTCACCTTTTTTGAAACAAAGCCCTATTTTTCGCCATCTCCCGTGTCGTCAATGTTAGAACAGGTGGTATACGAAAAATAGATCCAGAGGGAGGTGAATGGATCTTTTGGAAATTTCGCCCAATAAAACAAAAAACACTTCACTCTAAAAAACATATGAAAAATTGCTACACGGAAGACACTGAGATATGAAGACTTCTACTAGATCAGTGGACGAAGACAAATCATACCAACGTAAAAACACAATGAAAGGTAATGTAGTGGAGTGACACAGCAGTCACAGGTAGCTACTCACTAATCAGGTAATAGCATATGAATGATCAGGGATGTCCTTCAGATATATTAGGACAGCAGTGTGCTACCAAATCACAACGATTGAACTACCAAACAGTGTGCTGAAAGAACGCAGTAAATTAACTACCAGTTCACACTAAAATGTATCAACCCACACAAGACACAGCTCGAACACTTGGCAAGCGATGAGAGTGGAATGCAGAACCTGATCACACATCAGTCTGTGAAGGGGGAAGAAGATAGGGAACAATCACACGAAGCAAACCACTGCACACTGGATTTTTTAGGTGGTTCGACCAGACACCAATCCGCCTACATCCACCCCGCGCTCCAAACCGGAGTGAGGCTTCTCTACCAAAGTAGACACAGACTCAGTCTGCTACAAATGCTACCTAACAACTAGACCCAGAGGAACACTTTCCTCTCTTCTTCTGATCAAATCACAAGGAAACTTGAGTAACACCCAGTTACTCAACAACCGGAGGACCAATCCTCCTTTCCTCCAAACCGAGGGAGAACCACTAGTGACACCCCGTCACTAGCAACCGAAGACACCGTCTCCCTTCTTCTGCAAATGCAGAAGGGACGTGAACAGCTACCCACTGCTCACCAAAACCCAGAGGATTAGATCCTCTCTTCCTCTGAATCCACAGAGGGAAACTGGAGATCACTCTCCCTTCTCTTGCTACCGTAGAAGGAACCCCGATCCGAAACCAGGGAATCAGAAACCACACAATGAATGGAGAAAACAAACAAACGAAGGAGAAAACAAAAACAGAAGTAAACTGTAGCTCCAAGGAGCAGATGGACTCTGGATCTGATCCACAAGTCGAAATACTGGCAGATTTCCAATTGCAGCTTTGGCTGCTCTCTTTCTTCTCTACTCTTCACTCTCGACTCTCTTTTCTTCTTCTTCTGCTGGCTCTCTTCTATCTTCTCTCGAACGGCCACTCTTTCTTCTGCACACCCCCTTTTTCTTCCTTTCTTGTGCCACTACTGAGTTCTGAGATGATGCCTTCTTTTTATATCCAAAAATAGGGTACAAGATTATGTAGCCAGCCAATGATTTAATTCCACCTGGAATTGAGAATATTCCCAATCATTGGTCTCTCAGAGACTCTGCCACGTGGTCATGACATTTCGCGCCAAAAGAATCTTGAGCTGTGATTAGCTTGGTGCCAGGCAAGAGATGTTAAGAAAAATAACTTTGATCGCACATGACCGGATAAGAGATCACGTGCCCATCACATGCTCCCAGGGTCCACGTGCCAGCTTTCCGTCATTCTTGGGATCACGTGCCCATCATTAGTTGACTTGGGATCTCGTGCCACAGCTTAGTTCGAGCTCCCGTGCCTTGAGATTTCGCATTGGCCTTTGAGTTTGCAGCTGTCAAAATGGTGTTCGCTGAAATGCCTGATGCTCAGAGGGTTGAACTGTTCCTTGATTGCTCAGACCTTATAAGCATGGTGTTTAGATGTGCACCGACCTTATAACCCATAAACAAAATGTGCATCTGTAGACACGGCAATTTTAGCACTATGCTGAGCAGATCCCGTATTACACTAAGACGCCCAAAGTGGCTCGCACGGTTAAGTTAGTCGAGTGACCTCCAATTTTTATCTGATAAACCTCAATTGCCGTTTCTTAATGAGACTCCTGTTAATGGGCTTGTGGCTATCTCTTTCCTACACAAAATAAAAAAAAAAAATGTGTTAATGGGCTTGCCCCATCTCTTAAACTCTAAAACAAATGAGGGAACAAATAAGGATTCTAATGGGCTTGGCCCGTTCTTGTTCAAATAAAGTAAATCAATTTTTATGGGCTTGGCCCATTCTCCCCTATATATATATAAATAACAAGAGAAAATAATAAAAAATATATGTTAAATAGGTGTGGCCCATCAGTTATTCCTTACAAATAAATATATATATATATATATATTGATAGAAATAATAAATGTTAATAGTTTGGGCCCAACATTTAATAAAAGAAAGAATAGAATAGTTTTTTTTAGCTACCCCCCCTTTCTTTGGATCTTGTCCCCTTTTTTTTTATTAACACACTCATCTACCCTCTCCCATTCAAGGAGCTCGGACCCCCCCCCCTCTCTCTCCCTTCTCATGCATCCCCCCACCCTCTCACGTAAGAACCGATAGCCACCCTCCTCCTCAACAGCGACCCCCTCTCCACTTCCCACGTTGCCACCTCCACCTCCCTCTTCCCTTTCTTTTTCTCCCTCCAACAGCCACCCTCCTCCTCAGACAGCCACCCCCACCTTCTCTTTCCCCTTCCATCTCTCTCCCTCAGCCTCTTTCGCCCTCACTCCCTTCCCCTCTCTCCATTTCCTCTTGCTCCCTCAACCTCGCTCTCTCTCTGTCTCGCGTGAAGAAGTTTTCAAAAAAAAAAAGTTTTTTTTTGGTTCGCAGGGGGGGCCTCGTCGCCCGTGCCCCCCCCCCCCCTTTGAACCACAAGGGCCGCAACGGCCCTCTGCACCGCCGCCCCGCCTCCGGCCCCTGCTCCCACCGCCCGCCTCCGGCTGCTCCCGCAGCCCGCCAGCACGCACGCCCACGCCGCGGCCACCGTGAGCCCGAGCTCCCAGCTGCCCCTGCCGCTCCAGCCCCGCCGCCGGCCTCGCCTCCGGCCGCCTCCCGCCTCCACACCGGCCGCCCCGACGCCGCCCCCTGCACCGCTCCGACTCCGCCCCGCCTCCTGCACGCAGCCGGCCGCCGCCCCGTCGCCCCCCGCGATCCACGCCTCCACCGGCCGCCTCCGGCCACACACCGCCCCCGCGACGACGCCGCACGCGACCCCGACGCCACTGCCGCCTCCGACGCTTCCCCGTTCGCCCCGGCCACCCTCCGGCCGCCTTCCTGCCGTGCATCGTCGCTGCCGAGCGCCCCGCCGAGCACCCCCCCTCTCTCTCCCTCAGCTCTCTCTCTCTCCCCCTCCGTCTCCGTTCTCCCTCTCTCTCTCCCTCTCTCTCTCTCCTCCCCTCCTGTCTCATCTCTCCTTCTTGTTCTCTCTCTCTCTCCCCGTCTCTGTCTCTCCTCTCGCGCCCCCCCCTCTCAGTTCTTCTCTCTCTCTCTCTCCCGCTCTCTCCCGCTCCCTCTCCCTCTCTCTCTCTCTCCTCTCGCCGGTTCTCCTCCTCCATCGAGTTCTCTCTCCCTCTCACTCTCATTTTTCTTTTTTTTATTACTTTCCTCCCCCTTCTCTCCCCATCCGATCTATCTGCTTCTCTCCTCTCTCTCCCCCTCATTCCTTTTTTTCATTTGTTTTAATCTCCCTCTCTTCTTTTCTCTCTCTCCCCCATCGTCTCTCTCTCACCTTCTTTCTTCCTCTCTTTTTTCCCTCTCTTTCCTCCTCACCCCGCCGTCACCCTCTCTCAGTTTCTCTCTCCCTCACCCTCTCTCTCCCTCTCGATCTCCCTTTCTTTCACCCCTTTTTTTATTATTTTCCCCCCCTCATCATCACTCTACCCTCTCCCTCTTTCTTTGCTCTCACCCTCCCCCTCTCTCTCTCGACTTCTCCCCCACTCTCCCTTTCTTTTTATTTTTTTTATTATTATTATTCTTTTCTCTCATCTCTCTCTCCCACATCTTTTTTTTGTTTGTTTGTTTTATTTGATTCTTCTCTCTCCCTCTCTGCGTCTCACTATCCTCCATCATTTCTCTCTCTATCTCTCTTTTAATTCCATCATTTTTTTATTTATTTTATTCTCTCCAACTCACCCTCTCTCCCTATCTCTCTCTTACCCTCTCATACATACATACATACATACATACATACATATATATATATATATATATATATATATCTCCTATATATCTTTTAGGTACATATATATCGTATATATATAAAAACTACAAAAAAAATCTAAAAAAAGAAAAAAAGAGCTTTCTCTCTCTCTCTCTTGATTTCTATTTCATTCCCTAATCCCCCTCTATCTTTCCACGTATCATTAGTTTGTTATTTATCTATTTACTTATATCTTTAACCATCTTCTCTCACCTTATATATATATATATATATATATATATATATATATATATATATATATGTTCTTACCTTATATATAGATATACATGTGTGTTCTCGTGTGGGACCGGAACTAGTTTCTGAAGTCCGCTCTGAAGCTCCTTGGTCGTGCTATGCTTGTGCTGTTGAGACCCTTCCGAAAGTCCGTCGTCGGCCTCCTCCGATAAGTTTTTCCCTCCCTTTTACTTTTAATCAGTCAGTCGATTATATTGCATACATCATTTTAGCATCTGTGCCATGTCTTTCTCCCCGAGAGGGCCTGGTTTGTGAGCGTCTTCACACTTATGCATTTCATCACATCATCTCCCATTCTTTAGTTCAAAAGGGATTTTAAATACCACCAACCAGGTGCGTACTCGTCTATGCTATTTTCAGTGTCATTTTCTAAAGAATCGGTACTACACCACCGTCGTTCTCACCAACCAGTTCTACTCTGTTTGTTCTTTGTCTAAGGGTAACCGAAGGAAGCCCTCTTCGTCGGCCGGCCGACAGAAGAGGAAGAGAGAACCCGCACTGCTCCCGCCCTGACGGCGAACGCGATCACAGTTCTTTTTTGTGGGGTTCTCAGCCCCTGGCGATCACATCCCCTCCCCCTTCCTTTTCCGCCATTTTCTCCTTTTGTTTAAACCCCGTGGACGGAAGTAATTCCTCGCGGAGGTCCCTGCGACGGAAGTAATTCCTCGCGAAGGTGCACGTGACGGAAGTAATTCCTCGCGAAGCCTTTTCATTCTGTCATTTTATTCTTTTAATTTCTGTCTAAACCCTGCGACGGAAGTAATTCCTCGCGAAGGTGCACGTGACGGAAGTAATTCCTCGCGAAGCCTTTTCATTCTGTCATTTTTATTCTTTTAATTTCTGTCTAAATCCTGCGACGGAAGTAATTCCTCGCGAAGGTGCACGTGGCGGAAGTAATTCCTCGCGAAGCCTTTTCATTCTGTCATTTTATTCCTTTAATTTCTGTCTAAACCCTGCGACGGAAGTAATTCCTCGCGAAGGTGCACGTGACGGAAATAATTCCTCGCGAAGCCTTTTCATTCTGTCATTTTATTCTTTCAATTTCTGTCTAAACCCTGCGACGGAAGTAATTCCTCGCGAAGGTGCACGTGACGGAAGTAATTCCTCGCGAAGCCTTTTCATTCTGTCGTTTTATTCCTCTAATTTCTGTCGAAACCCCGCGGAGAGTAATACCTCGCGGTGGTCTTATGTATGTACATATAATATTTATTATTTATGCTGCAATAAAAATCCCGTAAGGCCAATGTCTTGCGGTGGTCTTAATATGTACATATATATTCAGTATTGCTGATAGTATTATATTGCTGTTAGAACCCCACAAAGACCAATGTCTTGTGGTGGTACGTCTTGGTTCGTATTGTCCTTGTAATTGTCTGGAGAACGATATTCCGTTGCAATTTCTGAGTCTTCGTGCCTCCCCATTTCTGTTACTTAGATTCTCGGATTTCCCGGTATATGAAAAACTGCTAGTGGAACGGTAAGTCACGCTTACCGGGAAGGGGTCAGTTTGCGCGAGAGGGTCTTCCGACCCCTATCTCCGCCACGTACCGGAGTTCGTTTCGCATCCTTCTTTCCTTTCTCTCCTTTATTTTCTTTCTCTTCTTGAGTTGATCTCGTCATTTCCATCTCTTAGGACAGACGAGGGTGGACGTCCCTTGCCGTCTCCACCTCTCTGGCAATCACCTTTTCATCATTACTTTGCATCATTGTTTCTTTCCCCCGAGGGTGGACGACACTCTTTTGCCGTCTACACCTTTTTGGCGATCACGGTGGGACATCTTTTGTTTTCTATGGTTACCCAAATATTGTCGGCACCCACGTGTGCCCCTTCACTCAGCACCCTCGTGTGCCCCTCCACTCGGCACCCGCGTGTGCCCCTCCACTCGGCACCCACGTGTGCCCCTCCTGATTGCGCCCGCGTGCGCTACATTCGTGCTCCCAATAGCACTCTTGCCATCGGCACCCACGTGTGCCCCGCCTGATTGCGCCCGCATGCGCTACATTTGTGCTCCCAGTAGCACTCTTTCCACTCGGCACCCACGTGTGCCCCTCTTGATTGCGCCCGCGTGCGCTATATTCGTGTTCCCGCTATCACTCTTGGCATTCCAATTTCATCCCTCGTGCACTACGTGCATTACTCCAGAATCCCCTTGAAGTCTGAAGAAATTTGTATCATTGCAGAAAAGGAGTGCTGTGATGTTTGTTTAATTTCTTTTATTGCATATATTTGTTGTCTGTTTATATATCTCCTGTTAAATTCAGCACTGCATTGCATATCACCTCCCTTTTATTTTTATTTCTTTTGTTCCATCTTTTTTTAGGATCACCTTTTCTTTGTGAAGGAAAGACTCTCCGTCGGGAATTCCTCTCGACGGACTAGGATCTGCTTCACTGGGACCTCCGTAAGTCCCCGACATCGAAGGATTCCCTCTTCGTTCACTGGGCTGGTTGTACCACTGAAGTTCCGTGGAGATAGTTAACCCATTCGTGGTGAGTCGAGTGTCCTTAGATCACACGGCGGAAATCAATATTGCAACTAAGGTCCCTCCTGTGGTGTGAACATTAGATTAGGAAAAAAAAGAAAAAAAAGGGGGAAAACCAAAAGAAAACAAAAAAAGGCGTTAAACATCAACTTGTTTGTTAATCTTTGCTAATGGTTTGAGTGTGTATGTTATTACATTTTAATTAGAAAGAAAAAGAAAAAAAAGGGGAAAACAAAAAGAAAACACAAAAAGGCGTTAAACATCAACTTGTTTGTTAATCTTTATTCTTGGTTTGAGTGTGTATGATATTGCGTTCCGGCAAGATCTCACGTTCCGAAAAAGATCAAGAAATGTCCGGGAACAGTCAGAATCCGACCCCAAGTCACCAAGGGACACATGTCCCTGCTGAGGACGCAGGTTCCTCCCGTGAGCCCTCATATGAGGTGCGAGCCGCCATCGGGGAAGCATCCCCCCCACAAGATATTTCCTCCTTGCTAGGTGTTCTCACGAACACACAGCTCAATTCCGATCAGATCCGAGCCTTTCAGGCCGTCTTAAAAGGGAAATCTGTTGATTGTACTCCTCAAAATCCAACACCAGTTGCTCTCTCTATTCAAGAGCCCGCACAGGCAATCCCTCCCTCATTCCCTCTTGTGCAGACAAGTTTGCAGCCTCCCTCTTTCCAATTACCTCCCCAGTCTCAAGTTCCACCAATTCTTCATCCAACATTTCAGTCAGTTCCATTTACTGATATGCCACGTCTGCAATCTCCCCCTTTCCAATTACCTCCCCAATCTCAAGTTCCACCAATTCCGCATACGACATTTCAGTCAGTTCCATTTGCTGATATGTCACAACGTCTCTCTCATCCGGAATTCCCTTCTCAGGCTTCTGCAAGGCCTCAGTGGCCACCACAACCTGCTCCTTACAATGAGGTCACTCAATCTCTCCTTCATAGGATGAACAAGATGGATGAACAATTCCGAGATTTCAAAAAGATCGTGGATGTCAAATCCGCGCCTGAGATCTCTTTACCAATCCTTCCAGTATTCCATCTCCCTCCTTCTGAAATGCCAACGTATCGACGGTACACCGACACAGGCAACCCCCTCATTCATCTGAAGGACTTTATGTGTGAGTCCTCGTTTTGGCAGAACGATCAAAGATCCTTGGCATACCTCTTCAGGAGATCATTGGATGGTCCCGCCTTAGAATGGTTCTATTCCCTAGAGCCGAGTGAGGCTGAGAACTTCGACATAGTGCAACGGAAATTCATACAGAAATATCGGGATAGGGTCGGTCCCTCCTTCTCTATTACCGACTTAGTGGCTGAAAAAATGAAGCCGGACGAAGATTTCACCCAATTTGCCGATCGATGGAGATCCTTGGCAGAGAAAGTGAGAGACCCCATTTCAGAATCGGAGCAAGTAAAGATGGTCGTGTCTAATGCCACTCCACAATTTAGACACGTCCTGGCAATGAACAAACTCACCACTATGGAGGAACTGTATGAGAGGGCTCGATATATCCAAACACAGCTGAAAGATTCTCCCCTCATGCATATGTTCGAGCCATCAAAGCCAAAGGTGTTTAGGAAGCCGGGCACGGGTGCCCAAGGTGGGGTAACAGAAGGGGTTGTAACAAATGAACAAGTGGGCGCGGTTGGCTATCCCAACCAGCAAGCTAATCCTAGGCCCCCACAACCCCCACAATTCCCCTTTCATCAGGAGCAACAAGGTCAGCAACCCTATCGTCCTCCCCCACAAAACAATCTCTTCCAGAACAATATGCCTCAACCGCTCCATCTCCAACAGCAACAACAGCGACCTCCTCAATATAATCAGGTTCCACCACCCGGGGATTATGGCCTCCAACAACAGAGAAGGCAGATCGGCCCTAGGAGAGCTCATTACCCACCTTTGCCGGAGTCGTTGCCGGACATCTTTAATGCTCTCATGGCTGCTAATTTCCTCACCTTGCCTAAGGAAAAAGCCATATGGCCCACGAACGTCGACACTTCCAGATATTATGTCTTCCATAGACAACCGGGTCATACAGTGGAAAACTGTTTTCATTTCAGAGATTATATCTATGATATGAACGATGAACATCAAATAGATTGGGATGAAATGAGGCGATGCATCACCATGATGAAGGCCAGGAGACCTCTTAGACAACAACAACAACAACAGCAACAACAACAGCCTCAGTAGGCACCACAACCACAGCCAAATATGGGCATCCTCCAGAATCCATTACCGGCGCACCAACAACCTAACCACCAAGTCAACCCCATCTCTTCCTTCCTGGAGGTTGGAAGAGGGCAGGATTGGCATACGGAAAGCGGCTCTGTCCTTGTCACCAATCACGTTCCTATCCAATCCCCACGCCTTATTCGTCCCGCACCTGTCTATCCTCCACCCGTAGCACAACCCGCAATAATACCTTACTCATTTCCACTGACATCACGTCCTCTCATCCGCGTCGCTATTGATGACCTCCCTTCGAGTCTCCAGCAAACACCCTCCACTTCCACCATAACACCGTTACCCTCAAAGCCTCTCATCATCTCTCACGCCTCCACTTCATCATCCACCTTCATTCCGCCTCCACTAAACAAACCCCTCATTGCCCAATACCCTTCCGAGGTGCCCTCCACCTCCACCATAACACTGTTACCCCCAAAACCTCTCATTATCTCTCACACCTCCACTTCATCATCTGCCTTCATTCCGCCTCCACTAAATAAACCCCTTATTGTCCAACACCCTTCCGAGGCACCATCTACCTCCACCACAACCCCTTTACCCTCGAAACCCCTCATTATTCATCACCCATCCGGGGCACCATCAACCTCTACTATGCCTCCACCTTTTAAACCCCTTATCATTCGCCGTCCATCTGAGGCTTCATCCACTCCCACCATGCATCCACCTAACAAACCACTCATCAGAGCCCCTACACCTATTATTGCCCCTGCTTCATCAATTGTTCCTCCACCACTACCCCTCGAACCCTTGCTAAACCCCATATCTAACTCTATAAAGGTGCCGCCAAAACCACAAGCCATGGTGCTCCGTAGTGGAAGGATGTTCCATCGGATTTTTCCCAAAACAGTCAGGTCCCCGAGCAATCTCAGTCGGAGAAAGACACTGAAGAACAGCCAGGGGAGTTTATCCCCGAGACACAATATGACCTGTTGAAACACTTGGATAAAACACCAGCTCGGATCTCCATTCTCGAGCTAATCAAGAGGTCGGAAACCCATCAAGACGCCTTGATGGAGTATCTTCAGAGGGTTATGGTAAATGAGGATCTCCCAGTGGAGAAAATCTTGTCAGTATTGACGCCAACTGATACACAACCGGCTATTATATTTCACCACCATGAGCTTGCCCCCAAGGAGGCTCGAAAATATGCTTTGTGTATTGCCGTCAAGATCAATGTGGTGCCTGTAGACCCATGTTTGGTGGACACTGGTGCGTCTATAAATGTGATCTCTATGATCACCCTCCAATCATGTGGGGTTGACACGGAACAAATAAGGCCTTCATCAATCACGGTTACGGCCTATGATAATAGCAAAAAGCCGCCAATGGGGATGGTCATCTTGAATGTAGAATTGGGCCCTGCATCAGTCTTCACGGAATTTCATATCCTTGATATGGATCCCACATTCAAGACCATACTGGGCCGCCCTTACATTGAGGTTATGAATGCGGTGCCTTCCACCAATCATCAATGCTTAAAGTTTCCATACAATGCTTGGTTTATCAAGGTAAATAGCATGTCCATATTTTCTACAGTGGACGCTATTAATACCTCATTGCCTTCTGTTTGGCCAACTCACCGGCCAATTCTTTCACTGCTAGATGTGTGTGACCCTCGTCGCACCCATTTTACACAAAAGCCACTTCCAACACCAAAGTCATGTCACCCTTCCCATGCTAAGGGATGGGAGATCATGAGAAACATTGGCTACCAACAGGGCAAAGGTTTGGGGGCACAATTACAAGGGAGACTGAAGTTGCCAAAGAAGACAAAGCTAACCCTTAGAGCTGGTCTAGGCTTTGAAGGACCACTTGAAGCATATGAGCAACCTCTCACGTGGACCTTGTACTCCCATTTCAGAAAGGGGCCAATAATGCAGATGGGGGATTGTCCGCAAGAATCACACGGGAAATTGTATATTGCCTACTTGGCTGAAGGTTGCTCGAGAGCTGCAAAGAAGGGGAAACACGATGAACCAGATTGTGAGTGGAACAAGTGGTTTGATATACAGGATATTTCCATGGCACTACAACAGATGTTCTCGTCTCCAGACTTAGAGGGGCCACTTTTGATCTCTGAGGTACCAAAAGATGTCGTTGACATTTCCGACATTCCAAGTTTTCCTCGCCGAGAGGAAGTTGCCACTGACGGATCGCTTTCCGTCATTCTCTCTGATCATTCTCCTCAGCCGTTGTTGCTGACTCTTTCTTGGACTCGACGTTTATCTGATGATATTCCCAGGTCCCCTTCTCTACTCACATTCTTGCGTGGGTTTCTCAGCCCATGCCAAATTTTCAACCATGATCTGCTCAATGAGCCATGCAACCCCCTAGCTATAGTTCCCTCCTCCCATTCTCTAATTTCTTTCAATTGTTTTGTAATTGAAAATGAAAATGAAAAAAAAACGTCGATTTTCAAACTCCTCAACAGTGCATGTGAGATCCGATTATTTTTTTTAAGGAATTTAGTGGGCATTTACACGATTTTGCTTCTTTGGGGGTTTAAAGTACAAAAGGGGGTTAAAAATCAAAAAAAAATAATATGTTAACTTTTAACCCTCTCGATCTCTCCCCCTCTCTCTTACTTTCCCAAATCCCCCTCCCCCCTTTTCTCTTTTCACCCGAACGTAGGCAGGAACCCGCAGGCGCACAGGGCACCCGCGGGTGGACGGCGCGACCGCTGCGGACGGCGGCCACCCTCCTTCTCCGGTCAGCACCTCGGTGCGCAGCGACCCCGGCACGGCGGCGGCCACCGTCCGGTGACGGCGGAGGGGCGTCGGTGGCGGCCTAGCAGCAAGGAGAAGGCAGCCCGCGGCTGGCCCCTCTCTCTCTCTCGCCTTCCTCTTCCCGACGGTGCTAGGTGGCCCAAGGCTGGTGGAGGACGACTGGCGGCCTCGCCGGCTAGCTAATAGAAGGGAGGGCGGCGCCGGCACCTTCACCGGCCACGATCCCGACGCGAAGGTATGACCCTCCGCGGCATTAGGCGCTTTTCTTTTCCTCTCTTACGCGTTCTCGTGGCTAATCGACCTCCCCCTCGTGCTAGGGCTAGCGGAAGCATTCACCCCGGTCGAACCTCGGCATGGAGAGGTGACCGGGAGGGACGGACCGCGACGTCTCTCGACTTGTTCGAGGCCGGATCGGACCTTTCGGCACGTTTAAGGTAGGGGGATCGTAGCCCTAACCCGTTAAACTGCTCTAATAGCATGTCCATCGTCTTTATGTTTTAATAGCATGTCCATCGTCTTTATGTTTTCAAAGCATGCCCATCGTCTTTATGTTTTAATAGCATGCCCATCGTCTTTATGTTTTAACAGCATGCCCATCGTCGTTGAGTTTTTAGGCGATAAATTATTATGCTATGATGGTGGAATGCTATGATGATGGATTGGCAGGGAGCAGGTTAAAAATGGTTTGGCAGGAAACAGGTTAAAAATAATAACTCCCGTCGATTTGAATCGACCGGGAGAGGCTGCGGTTAAAATTTCGGTAGGTCTGGTCCTCCGGTAAGGACTATATTTCGATTATTCTAGATTTTTATAACTGTCTGCCATAACCTGTTTATTAACCCAAGCGGCTGACGATTAGATCGCATAAATAAATTAATTTGAATGGTGGAAGAAGTCTCACGGTTAATCCGTTGAGTAGCACGCGGCGGTTTGTCATTCGACCGCCTAAAATCATAGCGGCCCTAGTCCGACCGCTTGTTCTATAATGATGTGTGTACGCCATTTCAATATGTTCAATAGTTAAGCTTTTAGTTATGAAATGATTGCTGTTTTAGCATGTTCAATTGGCATATTGAATAATTAAAAAATGGCCATCTTAGCATATTAAATTAATTATGCATTTATAGTCGCATACTTGCCATTTTAGAAAATTCATGCATGTATAAATGAATAATTGCCATTTTAACATGATTCGACTAGCTATGCATCCAGTTTTGCATGTTTGAAATGTTTAATCGTTATCATGAATGATGGCATGTTTTGAGACCAATAGAGTTTTATTCTCTTTCCTAGTGATGGAACCACCAGTCGTAGCCCGACGACCTTTAGTGTTGATCCCACCCGGGAGAGGTGGCGGGGTAGTCCCGTGAGACGGTTTTTAAGCTAGTTCCGTGGGCCCCGGACCAACCGTAGCGTCCTACGGAGGGGAATACTAGCTAGAGGCCTGGCTCTAGGCACGAGCCAGTGTGTGCACACGTGGTCAGAGACCTGGACAGACACTGACGAGTGTTGCTCTGACTAGTTACTTGTTTTGGTACTGTTACGCGTCTCGCTTGCTATGATTAGGCTTGCGTAGATGCTTGAGACGCAGTGTAAGCCGTCAGTGGACGCATCTGGTTTCTTCTTCTGGTGGATCTCCTCTCCTTTTCACTCTTGTCACTTGAAAATGATTGAGTTATTGTCTATTGGTAGATTTCGAATACTCGCATTTGAATTAAATTGGCATATTAGATAGCTGTTCATAAACTGTTTAGTTGGTTTTACAGCTTTTTCAATTGTCATTTATTTATGCCAATGCATGTTTTACTGCTTTTCTTTAGTTAGTTGCGAGTTAGGGGTCCTGTGAACCCTACTGAGTCTCTGCTGTGAGACTCACCCCTTCCTTTTACAGGTGAGGCGGAGCATCCGGCTGCGGGATTCTCTCGCGCTTTCGGCGAAAAGCCTTAGAGCCAGCAGTGGTCTGTTAGTGGTCAGTCTGTTCTTTTTCTTCTTTTGGCCGGGCCGTGTCCCGTGTAGTTATTTATTTTTGGACCACGTACAGTGTGGGACTTGTGATATATGAATCTGGACTACTTGTATAAATTTACCACTCTGATATATATGCAATTGCTTCCGTTTAAAGTTCAAATGAATGTTTTAGTTTATATTGCGTGTGTAATTTCTATTCGTTATGCATCCCCTCGACAAACACTCACTAACCCTTACGGGGCCTCATCAGCCTCTTGGGTGGCTTCCCCGAGCTCTTGGTATCGGTAAATCGATGATATCGGGTTATCGGTATCTGGATCTCCTGGGTCGTCACAGTTGGTATCAGAGCGGTGTTGAGGAATTGTGTAAGGAATTGAAATTGCATTAGTCCGGAACAAGTCCATGTGTGTCTACTACTGCTGGCTTAGGATGTTTTTCGTGCTTATTGACGGATTTTCTGTTGTTTTTCGTTGTTGTGTGCTTTTTAGATCAATATGCCGCCTCGTATGAGTCCTCGTGTTCCTAGGGAGGATAGTGGCACCTCCCGTCCTTCTGTCCTTGTGCCAGCTCCAGCTCAAGATGATCGTCCTACTCCACTTGGAGATGATTTGCAGGGTGGCCCTGGCAGAGAGCCGTTGCTGTCCTATTCACTAACTTCTGAAGGTCGAGCAGATCCTGAGGCAGTTAAGGCGTGGCTAGATGCCACCGAGCGCGTGTTCCGTTCAATGGAATGCCCGGAAGCAGGTAGTGTGGTGCGGGCCACAATTCAACTGCAAAGAGTGCCGTCTTTTGTTCCATCTGATGTTCCTTCTTCTAGTGGTCCTTCTGTCTCGAAGAAATCCAAGACTAAGAAGTCTAAGAAGATGATCAGAAGGGCTAAGAAGCGGCCTGCCAAGCAGGCATCTTCAGGTACTGTTCGGAAAGTCATTCAACAGACTGCGACGAGTGTTCCCTTTTCTGTACCTACTGCCGGTGGTGAACCCTCGTTCAAGAAGATCAGGAACAAGTTCAAGAGATTCAGGGAGCGTAAGAAGTGGCTTGCCCAGCAGGCATCTCTTGGCATTATTCAGCAGTCAACGCCTTCTTCTCAGCAATGTCAGGGACTTGTGGCGAGTCAACCGAGGCAGTGTTCAAGATGTGGTGGGAGCCACCCAGGCGTACCGTGTTCAATGCCGGTGGTTTGTTTCCGATGCGATCAACCGGGACATGTGGTTCGAGACTGTCCCCAGAGGCCGAAACCGGTGCAGTTTTCTCAACCACAATTGTCTCAGTTTAGATCTCCTTCACCACCACAACCTCAACAACATTCCCCAGCTTCAGCCTCGTCTCAACATCCTACTTCAGTCGACGGAAAGCAAAAGAGAAGGTCTAACTCGTGCTGAAGCCGTGGCATCGTATCTCGTGGAAGGTACGATTATACTTTATGGTTATGCAACTCATGTTCCATTAGATCTAAGTGCTTCTCATTCAATTGTTTCTGAAGACCTTATTGTTTGTATCGAGGAGCTGATATCTGAGTTGACATGTGAGTTGCTAGTTGATTTGTCTTCTGAAAATTTCATGTCTAGGTCTCTCTGCCTAGAAGAGACTCCTATTATGATTAATAATCGGCAGTTGCGAGCTAGATTATATGCAATGCGGCTGGTTGATTCTGATATTATTCTGGGCATAGGTTGGTTAAAAGAGTACAGAGCCGTGGTTGATTGCAGATCCAGAAAAGTCTACTTTCGACCACACGGGAGACTAACATTCTATTTTCAAGATATTCGATCTCGTTCTTCTCGCTTGCTTATTTCTGCTATATGAGCATGTAGATTGTTTAATGCAGGTTGTCAGGGATTCTTAGCTTCTGTGGTTGTTGTTGAGGCACCACAACAAGATATCAATGTCATTCATGTGGTCTGTGAATTTCCTGATGTATTTCCTGATGAGTTGCCAAGCTTACCTCCTCAGCGAGAAATAGAGATGGTAATTGAATTAATTTCAGCTACGGCACCTTTAGCATAGGAACCTTACCATGTGGCTCCAATCGAATTGAAAGAACTGCGAGCACATCTGTTAGGTTTATTGGGGGAAAAAGACTATCTTTGTCCCAGTTTTTCTCCTTGAAGACATTACTGCTACGATGTTCGCTTTAAGAGGAGCGTTTCGATTGTTTTTTTGAATTTTTCAGAATCGGAGGATCGAATTTTTGGGAATTAGGAAAGTTCCTAATTTTTTTCCCTTTTCTTTCCCTTCCTCTCTCCTCCCACTCATTCTCTCATGTGCCTTTTCTTTCTCTCGTTCTCCCTTCTCTCCCCTCTCTGCTCCGGCTGCAGACGGAGGAGATCTGTGGGCGAGGTGGTGATGACGCAGAGTTGGTCAGGCGCGTGACGGTACGAGAAGCGGAGTGTGATAAGCACGATTTCGATCGATGAATTCAAAACCGACGTTCGGGCTCGTGAGATGATTTTCGGCGCGATTCAGTCGCTTTGGCGATGGTTTCATATCTTATTAGTTTCAATTGAACTCCGGCATGTTGGGCCATCATCCCCGCCAGTTTTACGGTGTCTGGTTGAGAATCAGAGTCGGTATAAGCCCGACTCTACCTATAACTCGTCTAGAGTCGATGTGACGAAATCGCCCGTTCTTAGCGTTTTTAATGTCGTTTGGACCCCTTTCGGTCTGTGGAAGGAGATGCAAATGCTGTGGCTGATGCTCTGAGCATGAATGTGTAAATCAGTCATTTGCTAGTTAGCTTCCGAGGTAGGTTGTGTATTCCAGCTGTTGATAGCTTGAGAAATACCTTTTCGTATGAAGGTCATAGATCCCGTTTTGCGTTTCGCCCTAATGCTACCAAGATGTATTAAAGTCTGGAAGGCAGTTCTGGTGGCCAGATTGGAGGATGTGGTTGAATTTATGTCTAAGTGTTTGACATGCCAACAGGTTAAAATCGAGCATCAAAAATCTGAAGGAATGCTTCAACCTTTAGAAATTTCGACGTGGAAATGGCATAGTGCCACGATAGATTTTGTTGTGAATTTACCTCGGACTTCACAAGGCTTCGATGGTATCTGGCTATTAGTTGATCGACTGACAAAGACATCAAGATTATTGCCGATTAAAGTTGCCTGGAGTGTGCAGAGATTGGCCGAGCTTTATGTTGATAAGATTGTGCCATTGCATGGGATTTCAATAGCACTTGTGTCAGATTGTGACCCACGAGTTGCTTCCGGCTTCTGGCGCAGTTTTCGGAAAGAGTTGGGCACAGAGTTAGCCTTTAGTTCAGCTTATCATCCACAGTCAGATGGTCAATCAGAAAGGACTATTCAGACTTTAGAAGATATGCTGAGATCTTGTTGCCCTGACTGGCAGGGTTCGTGGTGTCAGCATTTGCCACTTGTGGAATTTGCTTATAATAACAGTTATCACTCCAGCATTGGCATGGCACCGTATGAAGCTTTATATGGGCGTCCTTGTCGTACACCTTTAAACTGGTTTGAGGCCGGTGACAGGTTATTGACAGGACCTGATATAGTTCAGCAATGTGCTGATGTGGTTCGCTTGATTAGGCAGAAAATGTTGACAGCTCAGAGTCGACAGAAGAGCTATGCAGATCAGTGCAGGCGACCATTGCAGTTTAAGCCTGGAGATATGGTGTTTGTGAAAATATCTCCTATGAAAGGCGTTATGAGATTTGGGAAGCGTGGAAAGCTTAGTCCTCGTTATGTTGGCCCGTTTCTTATTTTGGAACGTGTAGGCCAAGTGGCTTATCGACTTCAATTGCCAGCAGCGATGCAAGCTATCCACGATTTTTTTTTTCATGTGTCCCAGTTGAGGAAGTATATTTCTGATGCATCTCACGTGCTTGATGACTCAGTTTGGCCTGAAGTGACTACAGATTTATCCACACCAGAGTATCCGATCAGAATTGAAGATCGTCGTGAGCATCGATTGAGAAATAAAGTAATTCCTCTGGTTAAGGTTGTCTGGCAGTGCCACTCTGGTAATGAAGCTACATGGGAACGTGAGGATGAAATGCGTCAGCAATTTCCTTTCTTGTTTGAATAAGGTATAATTCCTTCAGTTCTCTCCTTGTCCTTCCTTTTAAATTTCGAGGACGAAATTTCTATTAGGAGGGAGGGACTGTGAGATCCGATTATTTTTTTTAAGGAATTTAGTGGGCATTTACACGATTTTGCTTCTTTGGGGGTTTAAAGTACAAAAGGGGGTTAAAAATCAAAAAAAAATTAATATGTTAACTTTTAACCCTCTCGATCTCTCCCCCTCTCTCTTACTTTCCCAAATCCCCCTCCCCCCTTTTCTCTTTTCACCCGAACGTAGGCAGGAACCCGCAGGCGCACAGGGCACCCGCGGGTGGACGGCGCGACCGCTGCGGACGGCGGCCACCCTCCTTCTCCGGTCAGCACCTCGGTGCGCAGCGACCCCGGCACGGCGGCGGCCACCGTCCGGTGACGGCGGAGGGGCGTCGGTGGCGGCCTAGCAGCAAGGAGAAGGCAGCCCGCGGCTGGCCCCTCTCTCTCTCTCTCGCCTTCCTCTTCCCGACGGTGCTAGGTGGCCCAAGGCTGGTGGAGGACGACTGGCGGCCTCGCCGGCTAGCTAATAGAAGGGAGGGCGGCGCCGGCACCTTCACCGGCCACGATCCCGACGCGAAGGTATGACCCTCCGCGGCATTAGGCGCTTTTCTTTTCCTCTCTTACGCGTTCTCGTGGCTAATCGACCTCCCCCTCGTGCTAGGGCTAGCGGAAGCATTCACCCCGGTCGAACCTCGGCATGGAGAGGTGACCGGGAGGGACGGACCGCGACGTCTCTCGACTTGTTCGAGGCCGGATCGGACCTTTCGGCACGTTTAAGGTAGGGGGATCGTAGCCCTAACCCGTTAAACTGCTCTAATAGCATGTCCATCGTCTTTATGTTTTAATAGCATGTCCATCGTCTTTATGTTTTCAAAGCATGCCCATCGTCTTTATGTTTTAATAGCATGCCCATCGTCTTTATGTTTTAACAGCATGCCCATCGTCGTTGAGTTTTTAGGCGATAAATTATTATGCTATGATGGTGGAATGCTATGATGATGGATTGGCAGGGAGCAGGTTAAAAATGGTTTGGCAGGAAACAGGTTAAAAATAATAACTCCCGTCGATTTGAATCGACCGGGAGAGGCTGCGGTTAAAATTTCGGTAGGTCTGGTCCTCCGGTAAGGACTATATTTCGATTATTCTAGATTTTTATAACTGTCTGCCATAACCTGTTTATTAACCCAAGCGGCTGACGATTAGATCGCATAAATAAATTAATTTGAATGGTGGAAGAAGTCTCACGGTTAATCCGTTGAGTAGCACGCGGCGGTTTGTCATTCGACCGCCTAAAATCATAGCGGCCCTAGTCCGACCGCTTGTTCTATAATGATGTGTGTACGCCATTTCAATATGTTCAATAGTTAAGCTTTTAGTTATGAAATGATTGCTGTTTTAACATGTTCAATTGGCATATTGAATAATTAAAAAATGGCCATCTTAGCATATTAAATTAATTATGCATTTATAGTCGCATACTTGCCATTTTAGAAAATTCATGCATGTATAAATGAATAATTGCCATTTTAACATGATTCGACTAGCTATGCATCCAGTTTTGCATGTTTGAAATGTTTAATCGTTATCATGAATGATGGCATGTTTTGAGACCAATAGAGTTTTATTCTCTTTCCTAGTGATGGAACCACCAGTCGTAGCCCGACGACCTTTAGTGTTGATCCCACCCGGGAGAGGTGGCGGGGTAGTCCCGTGAGACGGTTTTTAAGCTAGTTCCGTGGGCCCCGGACCAACCGTAGCGTCCTACGGAGGGGAATACTAGCTAGAGGCCTGGCTCTAGGCACGAGCCAGTGTGTGCACACGTGGTCAGAGACCTGGACAGACACTGACGAGTGTTGCTCTGACTAGTTACTTGTTTTGGTACTGTTACGCGTCTCGCTTGCTATGATTAGGCTTGCGTAGATGCTTGAGACGCAGTGTAAGCCGTCAGTGGACGCATCTGGTTTCTTCTTCTGGTGGATCTCCTCTCCTTTTCACTCTTGTCACTTGAAAATGATTGAGTTATTGTCTATTGGTAGATTTCGAATACTCGCATTTGAATTAAATTGGCATATTAGATAGCTGTTCATAAACTGTTTAGTTGGTTTTACAGCTTTTTCAATTGTCATTTATTTATGCCAATGCATGTTTTACTGCTTTTCTTTAGTTAGTTGCGAGTTAGGGGTCCTGTGAACCCTACTGAGTCTCTGCTGTGAGACTCACCCCTTCCTTTTACAGGTGAGGCGGAGCATCCAGCTGCGGGATTCTCTCGCGCTTTCGGCGAAAAGCCTTAGAGCCAGCAGTGGTCTGTTAGTGGTCAGTCTGTTCTTTTTCTTCTTTTGGCCGGGCCGTGTCCCGTGTAGTTATTTATTTTTGGACCACGTACAGTGTGGGACTTGTGATATATGAATCTGGACTACTTGTATAAATTTACCACTCTGATATATATGCAATTGCTTCCGTTTAAAGTTCAAATGAATGCTTTAGTTTATATTGCGTGTGTAATTTCTATTCGTTATGCATCCCCTCGACAAACACTCACTAACCCTTACGGGGCCTCATCAGCCTCTTGGGTGGCTTCCCCGAGCTCTTGGTATCGGTAAATCGATGATATCGGGTTATCGGTATCTGGATCTCCTGGGTCGTCACAGTGCATCTCCTTTGAGGAGACCTCCTACCTCTCTCACGAGTGTGCCCCAACTTACGGGCCACTCATTCAAGGTCCCTTGAGTGACCTTCTTTACCCCTCTATCGAGGGGTCTCTTCCTGTACATTCTTCAACTTCTTCTTCGTCTGTAGAACAAGTCAGTCAGGTTAGGAATAGCGAGTCAAGGGTAGTACCTAGAAGAAAATCCAAGGGCAGGGAAATTCCTCGTCGATTCCTTCTAGATCTAGCCAATAGGTGTCAAGCCTTTCTAGCCATTCCTCAATTGCTACAAAATCCCATCCATCTGCCGGAGTTAGAATGTGAGGAGAATTGCATAATTGATGAAGGGTATGGAGTTTATGAGCTCACAGATGAAGAGTATCCTATTGAAGAAGGGGACGAAGAATATTAGGACGCGGCTGACGCATATGCTAGCGGAATGAGGAGGTTTGACGAACCATCAGCCGCTATAGAAGAACCCACCAAAGAGATCAATCTGGGGACCGAGGAAGACCCTAGGATCATCCTCATAAGCGATAATTTGCCGACATCTGAAGAGGAGGAATTGATCAAGGTTCTAAAGGAGTACAGGGACACGTTCGCATGGAGCTACGAGGATATGCCGGGATTGGATTCCACCCTGGTCGAACATCGCCTAACGTTAAAACCAGAGTCCGTCTCGGTAAAGCAAAGGTTAAGACGTTTCCACCCCCAGATGGCTTTGAAGATGAAGGAGGAAGTCGATAAGCTCCACAAAGCCAGGTTTATTAGAGTCGTCATTTATCCTCAATGGGTGGCAAACATTGTCCCGGTCATGAAAAAGGATGGAAAGGTGAGAATCTGTATCGATTTTCGGGACCTTAACCGCGCGTGTCCAAAAGATGATTTCCCCTTGCCTCACATTGACGTGTTGGTTGATAATACAGCAGGTTATGAAACTCTCTCGTTTATGGATGGATTTTCGGGGTATAATCAGATCCGTTTGGCGGAAGAGGATCAGGAGAAAACATCATTCACCACACCTTGGGGAACTTACTGCTATTTGGTCATGCCGTTTGGTTTGAAGAATGCTGGAGCTACTTATCAAAGGGCTATGATGGCAATATTCCATGACATGATGCATATATATTTAGAGGTGTACGTGGATGATTTATTGGTCAAATCTAGGACTAGGGCAGAACACCCGAAAGTTCTAGCTAAGGTGCTGCAAAGATCCAGAGAGTTCAATTTGAAAATGAATCCAAAAAAGTGCGTATTTGGTGTTTCGTCAGGCAAATTGCTTGGTTTCATTGTGAGTAAGAGGGGTATTGAAATAGATCCCAACAAAGCTAAAGCAATCAGGGAGATGCCACCTCCGAGAAATCTGAGAGAAGTTCGAGGTTTAATTGGAAGGTTGCAGTTCATTCGTCGATTTGTGTCACAGCACTCACAAAGGTGCAAACCTTTCTACGAGTTAACTAAGTCAGGAGTAGAATTCCTTTGGAATTCTAAATGCCAAAAAGCTTTTGAAGGATTGAAAGAATATCTGGCCAATTCACCCGTTCTAATTCCACCCACGCCAGGTAGACCTTTAATCCTTTATGTCTCAGTCCTGCACGACTCCGTGGGAGCTGTCCTAGCACAAGCCGATGAAGCGGGCAAGGAAAGGGCGACCTATTACTTGTCCAAACTCCTCAACCCCTGTGAGCAGAAGTACACGACTATGGAGAAAACTTGTGCCGCCCTTGTCTGGGTAGTACAGTAGTTGAAACACTACTTTCTGGCTCATGAAGTTCATCTGATTGCCCGAATGAACCCTATCAAGTTCCTTCTAGAAAAATCTGTCCTTACGGATAGATTAGCACGCTGGCAAAGTTTTCTCTCTCAGTTTGACATCGTCTACGTCCAGCAAAAGGCGATTAAAGGGTATGCTATAGCTGAGCATCTCGCTCACCATCCTCTTCCGAAATTTGACCCTGTCCAATCAGAGTTTCCAGATGAGGAACTAATGTCCATCAACCAATCAGATGATTGCATGTGGACGTTACATTTTGATGGAGCTCTGAATTCCCAAGGGAAAGGAATCGGCATTGCCCTCCTGTCGCCTAAAGGCCTTACATTCTCACAGGCATATCAGCTCAAATTCCCCGTTACCAACAATATAGCTGAATATGAAGCTCTTCTAGTTGGCCTAGAACTCGCTCATTCCTTTCGCATCACTGAATTGCGAGTCGTAGGTGATAGTCAACTCATTCTTCGCCAGGTGCTCACCAAATATCGCACTCGCGATCCCAAGCTCAAGCCATACCAAGAACTCACTGCTGCCTTTGCCAAATTGTTCGCCAAATTGATCTTTGTCCATATCCCTCGTCATCAGAACATTCTGGCCGATGCCCTCGCCTCATTGGCATCATCTCTAAGGTTCCCTCTAGGAAGATGGTTTGATACCATTCACGTCTACAAGCGTCACGCCCCTGCAATCGATGACGCTTCATACGTAAATATCAAGGACAGGATAGCAAGAAAGGCCCTACAGGAAGAAATCCTTGAGAAGAGGGAAATTATGTTGACAGAATTAGAAGAAGAATTGGCTGATGAGGAGAAGCCATGGTTTTACGAAATTGCCAAGTATTGGAAAGATCAATCCTACCCTGAAGAAGCCACATCGGAAGATAGAAAAGCCATAAGGAGGGTGACACAGAGGTACGTGCTGGTCGGAGAAGTGCTATACAAGAGAAGTCTTACTGGTGTTCTTCTAAGATGTCTCGACGAAGAGGAAGTCTGGAAATGCGTCGAGGAAGCACACTCTGGTGTGTGCGGTGGCCATGTGAATAGCCAAATGCTTGCCAAGAAAATCCTTCGGCAAGGCTTTTACTGGCCCACCATGGAAGAAGATTGTGCCGTCTATGTCCGCAGGTGTGTCAAGTGTCAACTTCACGCCGATAAAATTCATTCCCCATCTTCTTCACTTCATCCAGTATTCTACCACCTTAATCTATTCTTAGTCTAACCTCGGGCTTAGACCAATGCAAGCGCGTCACCTATGGGTGCGACGGCATCTGATTCCGGGTCAGCGTCGCGCGGTTGGTCATTTAGGTTCCAGGGTGTTCCATTACATATCGTCTAGAGTTGTGAGGAAATAGACCCGGGTCGGGTAAATCATTTACCTCAAACACTTTTTGGGTGAATCCCTGTGGTCGGAAGCAACTGGGAGCCTAAGCATGGTATGACGGTATTGTCATCAGGGTAAGTCTTAGCCGGCGGGATTATCATTCGAGGAGGCTAGAGGCCCAAATCAACTTAGACGTGCACTTAGGATGCCTGGGAGGTTAGCAAGAAACCCTCGTTCTCATGCAGGTTAGATGTTATATCAAGTGGTCATCGTGCATTAGTAAAAACAAAAAATAATTAAACAAACCAAAAAAAACAAACAAAAAATAACAAATCCAAAAAAAAACAAAAAAATGTACATGCACAAAAAAAAATGGAAATATAAAAGACCAAAAAAAATAAACAAACAACAAAATACAAAAAAAAATGAATACACCTACAAAAACAAAGAAAATCACATCTTCGCATGATCGCATTTGTATGCACCATTCATTTTAAATTCTCGTTTGCATCTGTGTGCTTGTCTGTCGCATTCCTAAGAGGGAGGTCCCTGGGAGGTCATCTAGAGCTCTGCGACGTTGCAATTGTCACATCGTATCGCGCATTCTCACCCTCTCTGGTAGCGCTCATCGCCCTCCTCTGGCCTCTCTCGCGACCCCGACGGCCGCGAAGCTCTTGAACCCGAGGATGTTTGCTGAGCCGCCCCCTACTCTGCAATGGAGACTACACCAACCCCAGGAGCTCCTCTACCGTGAGCTCCAACTCTCCTCCAAACGGCAGTGACTCTGAAGGAGTGACATGTCCGAGCGCTGTGTCTTCCGGAGCTTCATCACTTGGGCCTCACGTGCCCTCCTCTCGTCTCGATCCCGATGTCGCTTTATCCACTCCTCTTTCCATTCTCTCCCAGTTTACTTCTCTCCTCGCCACCTGAAGAGAAATCCTCAGCTCCATGACATCTCAGGGCATCTCCGCATACTGTAGTTGCCTCAGTCCCCCAGATCCTATTCGGTAACGGCCGACCATCACCCGACGTCCGCCATTCCAGTCACAAAGAAAAGGAGGGGAGAGACTGAAAGAGAGTGCAATGGCATTAAGGCTCTGCATTTATTTTTAGATAACATACATCAGGGTTTGGGCACCTCAGGCCTCAGTTTCCCGAGCTCCATTACATAAGCCTCCCATAGCTCTCGATCCTCACTCACAGATGCCGTCACCTTCCTCGGAATGCTTGCCTTCCACGAAGCTTTGATCGCCTTCACATCCTTCGCATCATCCTCCGTGCCCAGCTTTCTCTCCTTAATCAGAGGAAGGTTGGATGGCATGGGAAGAGAGTGCCGAGGAAGGCCAATTTGCAAGCAGCACCGGTGCGAGCTGTAAAGAACAAATTTTGTTGCACCGATAAGATGGAGTTCCGCATCAGGAGAAGATCGCGTGAGAAGCCCACGTGAAAGTAAACATGCTGGCACACAAGTGAACATCTCTCGCGCCAAGTACGCAAGTCGCCGCGGGTCTTCAGACAGGGCATGCGATTGGCCACCTTCCCACTAAAGCCCAACACATCGGCCATGTAATGGAGGGGGCTTTGTTCGATAATCCTGGAGGCGGTCTGTACCCCTTCGTAGTGATGAAATTTGAAGTGAAGATCAATCCAGCAGTTGAGGAGAAGCATGCACCCGTGAGGAGGCCTACCCATGCTGGAAGCCGTGAGACCACTGTAAAGATGCGCGAGGACAGCAGGCCCCACTCTCCTTCCCTCCCAAAGTCCACAAATCGCTCCCAATTGGTCTTCCTCTACGATGTGGTCAGTGCAAGGAAAGAGGAGAGCTCCGGCCAAACAAATTGTGAACCCTTTCACAAGCCCTTCTAAATGTTCATCATCTGTCAACCCTTCTAAGGCAGTCACGGTCCAGTTTGCGAGCTTTTGCAAGTTGACTCCGTTCTGAGTCTGAACGCTCTTTATGGGTCCAGATGGCATAAAGCTTCCAACAACTTCCTCGGTAGATACCCTCTTCCGCATCCGCGAAACCTTTATCATGTCATCCTTCATCGACCTTCTTAAGCCTAGCAGAAGTTCTGTCTCCTCGAGGAGGACCGTTGCCTCAAAAGTAGGGAAGATAAAAGTGTGGGTTTCCGAATGCCAAACCTCTGTCAATGCACCCAGGGCCGCCCAATCCATGTAGATCTTGTCATAATGCTTGGCATGGATCACCAACCCTTGGAGGTGCCATTTTGAAATAACGGCCCTCATACTGATAGTGGTGTTCCACGTAAGCTTCGATAGCCAGGGCAGCTTTGAGAATTTTCTCGGGCCCGGAAAGAGAGGATACGGCTGAAAGAGAGAAAAAGAAAAGAATGAAAAAGCGAGGGAGAACTTATGAAGGAGACTAGGAGAAAGAACCAACTTACCGCCCGTGAGAGAATCCTCTCGCTCAGATGGCCTTCAATGTCGGTCAACCTCCTGAATTCGCGGCCAAACTTGCTCCTCTTGGCAGGGCGGGAAGACACGCCTTCCGTCTCAAAAGCACAGGACTTCTCTCCTCCCATCTCAAAAGTGTCTAACTCCCCGAACCATGCACCAATGGATGATCTTTTGCTAAGGATCAAAGGGGTACTTATAGTGAAAAAGGGGGGTAAAAAGGTAAATGTAAAGCATTTATGACAAGTTACCGTGGTGAATTTTAACCGAATAAATCTTGTCCGATTTGTGTCGTGTTTTCCCCTGCTCCTGTATTGATGTGCGGATGTCCTGTACAGTTGAATGTAATTTTACTTCTTAAAAAATAAATCCTTCTTCACTGTTTGCTGTTCGGTGCAGGTTCCAAGAACAAAATAAGGAAGCAAGAGGGCGTCGTTGCCCTACCATGTACCACCATCAGTCACCCCGGTGACTGACCCCACTGTGTCATGCATCCTACTATATGATATCTACGCTATTAGAGCACGTCAAGGACCTTATGCCTTGGATGAATCTGGAGTTTGAGTTCCCCTTTAACAAAAACAGTGATAACTCCAGAGGAGTTCAGGACATAAGGATAGGCCGTTAGGTTGTGATAGCTCGGGGACGATGGTTCCATTCGGTGAAGTCGGTGCGTGGATAAACGGGCCCCGGCTCAGTGTCGGCTCATCGAATCGGTATCCTGACCCGTCCTTAGCAGCTTAACAATATTATCCTTGGCTATCTTCTATTTTTAGTTTGTTTTAATTTTTCCTTTAAACCCAGCATGCATTCATGTAGGACTTTGATATCACTGTGGAAGATCATTCATTTAACTCGATTGCGAGGGTCGCTGTGCTTAAATTCTTGATTAATACGGGATATTCCATTCTGAATCGAGTACTGAGTTTCTGTGAAACCATCTTGGGCTGGTTGGCTGAAAGAGACCTTTGTTTGGATTTATCAGCCACCCTTTTTATTTACTCCATTGGACCCACCTTGGTCGCAGCACTTCCACATTGGCTGGTAACCGCTCCCCAAGGTGAAACCTGCGGGTCTACGACTCAGGTACTTCCACGCCGAGAAGTTGGTCCCTCTTTCTGTTAAGTCTTTTTATTATGTCCAGCCAAACAATCGTTGATTTCGGAGGACCTTCTTCAAGGTTGTTTTGTTGAAACTCAGGAAAGATTCCAATCACGTAGTGTTAAAACGTGTCTCATCACGCCTTGGCATCCACTTTCAGTCCATTCCCCACTCCATTTCACTACACTTCTATTCCATTCCACTCCGTGTCATTCCCCTGCAAAGCAGACGCCAAGGCGGGGCAAGCTGTAGACACGGCAATTTTAGCACTATGCTGAGCAGATCCCGTTTTACACTAAGACGCCCAAAGTGGCTCGCACGGTTAAGTTAGTCGCCCCCTGCGGTCCACGCCTCCACCGGCCGCCTCCGGCCACACACCGCCCCCGCGACGACGCCGCACGCGACCCCGACGCCACTGCCGCCTCCGACGCTTCCCCGTTCGCCCCGGCCGCCCTCCGGCCGCCTTCCTGCCGTGCATCGTCGCTGCCGAGCGCCCCGCCGAGCACCCCCCCTCTCTCTCCCTCTGCGCTCTCTCTCTCCCCCTCCGTCTCCGTTCTCCCTTCTTCTCCCTCTCTCTCTCTCCTCCCCTCCGTCTCATCTCTCCTTCTCGTTCTCTCTCTCCCCCCCGCGTTTCTCTCCCTCTCCCCGTCTCTGTCTCTCCTATCGCGCCCCCCCTCTCAGTTCTTCTCTCTCTCCCGCTCTCTCTCCCGCTCCCTCTCCCTCTCTCACTCTCTCCTCTCGCCGGTTCTCCCCCTCCATCGAGTTCTCTCTCCCTCTCACTCTCATTTTTCTTTTTTTATTACTTTCCTCCCCCTTCTCTCCCCATCCGATCTCTCTGCTTCTCTCCTCTCTCTCCCCCTCATTCCTTTTTTTCATTTGTTTTAATCTCCCTCTCTTCTTTTCTCTCTCTCCCCCATCGTCTCTCTCTCACCTTCTTTCTTCCTCTCTCTTTTTTTTTCCCTCTCTTTCCTCCTCACCCCGCCGTCACCCTCTCTCAGTTACTCTCTCCCTCACCCTCTCTCTCCCTCTCGATCTCCCTTTCTTTCACCCCTTTTTTTATTATTTTTCCCCCCTCATCATCACTCTACCCTCTCCCTCTTTCTCTGCTCTCACCCTCTCCCTCTCTCTCTCGACTTCCCCCCCACTCTCCCTTTCTTTTTATTTTTTTTATTATTATTCTTCTTTTCTCTCATCTCTCTCTCCCTCATCTTTTTTTTGTTTGTTTGTTTTATTTGATTCTTCTCTCTCCCTCTCTGCGTCTCACTCTCCTCCCTCATTTCTCTCTCTATCTCTCTTTTAATTCCATCGTTTTTTTATTTATTTTATTCTCTCCAACTCACCCTCTCTCTCTATCTCTCTATTACCCTCTCATACATATATATATACATATATATATATATATATATCTCCTATATATCTTTTAGGTACATATATATCGTATATATATAAAAACTACAAAAAAAATCTAAAAAAAGAAAAAAAGAGCTTTCTCTCTCTCTCTCTCTCTTGATTTCTGTTTCATTCCCTAATCCCCCTCTATCTTTCCACATATCATTAGTTTGTTATTTATCTATTTACTTATATCTTTAACCATCTTCTCTCACCTTATATATATATATATATATATATATGTTCTTACCTTATATAGAGATCTTCATGTGTGTTCTCGTGTTGGACCGGAACTAGTTTCTGAAGTCCGCTCTGAAGCTCCTTGGTCGTGCTATGCTTGTGCTGTTGAGACCCTTCCGAAAGTCCGTCGTCGGCCTCCTCCGATAAGTTTTTCCCTCCCTTTTATTTTTAATCAGTCAGTCGATTATATTGCATACATCATTTTAGCATCTGTGCCATGTCTTTCTCCCCGAGAGGGCCTGGTTTGTGAGCGTCTTCACACTTATGCATTTCATCACATCATCTCCCACTCTTTAGTTCAAAAAGGGTTTTAAATACCACCAACCAGGTGCGTACTCGTCTATGCTATTTTCAGTGTCATTTTCTAAAGAATCGGTACTACACCACCGTCGTTCTCACCAACCAGTTCTACTCTGTTTGTTCTTTGTCTAAGGGTAACCGAAGGAAGCCCTCTTCGTCGGCCGGCCGACAGAAGAGGAAGAGAGAACCCGCACTGCTCCCGCCCTGACGGCGAACGCGATCACAGTTCTTTTTTGTGGGGTTCTCAGCCCCTGGCGATCACATCCCCTCCCCCTTCCTTTTCCGCCATTTTCTCCTTTTGTTTAAACCCCGTGGACGGAAGTAATTCCTCGCGGAGGTCCCTGCAACGGAAGTAATTCCTCGCGAAGGTGCACGTGACGAATGTAATTCCTCGCGAAGCCTTTTCATTCTGTCATTTTATTCTTTTAATTTCTATCTAAACCCTGCGACGGAAGTAATTCCTCGCGAAGGTGCACGTGACGGAAGTAATTCCTCGCGAAGCCTTTTCATTCTGTCATTTTTATTCTTTTAATTTCTGTCTAAATCCTGCGACGGAAGTAATTCCTCGCGAAGGTGCACGTGACGGAAGTAATTCCTCGCGAAGCCTTTTCATTCTGTCATTTTATTCCTTTAATTTCTGTCTAAACCCTGCGACGGAAGTAATTCCTCGCGAAGGTGCACGTGACGGAAGTAATTCCTCGCGAAGCCTTTTCATTCTGTCATTTAATTCTTTCAATTTCTGTCTAAACCCTGCGACGGAAGTAATTCCTCGCGAAGGTGCAAGTGACGGAAGTAATTCCTCGCGAAGCCTTTTCATTCTGTCGTTTTATTCCTCTAATTTCTGTCGAAACCCCGCGGAGAGTAATACCTCGCGGTGGTCTTATGTATGTACATATAATATTTATTATTTATGCTGCAATAAAAATCCCGTAAGGCCAATGTCTTGCGGTGGTCTTAATATGTACATATATATTCAGTATTGCTGATAGTATTATATTGCTGTTAGAACCCCACAAAGACCAATGTCCTGTGGTGGTACGTCTTGGTTCGTATTGTCCTTGTAATTGTCTGGAGAACGATATTCCGTTGCAATTTCTGAGTCTTCGTGCCTCCCCATTTCTGTTACTTAGATTCTCGGATTTCCCGGTATATGAAAAATTGCTCGTGGAACGGTAAGTCACGCTTACCGGGAAGGGGTCAATTTGCGCGAGAGGGTCTTCCAACCCCTATCTCCGCCACGTACCGGAGTTCGTTTCGCATCCTTCTTTCCTTTCTCTCCTTTATTTTCTTTCTCTTCTTGAGTTGATCTCGTCATTTCCATCTCTTAGGACAGACGAGGGTGGACATCCCTTGCCGTCTCCACCTCTCTAGCAATCACCTTTTCATCATTACTTTGCATCATTGTTTCTTTCCCCCGAGGGTGGACGACACTCTTTTGCCGTCTACAGCATCTACCTTATGTGATATAAGGCAAGATGTGCACAAACCTTATATGACATGAATCAAAACATGCACCGACCTTATCTGCCATAAATGAAATGTGCACCGACCTTAAGTGTATGGTGTTCTTCAGCTGCACTGACCTTGTAGGCATAAACTTCTTAAGTTGCACAGACCTTGCTTGCCAGGGACTTCTTCATATGCATCGACCTTTCTGCCTAAGGGTCTTTATGTGCACAGACCTTGTGTGGCGTCGTCATGATGTGCATCGACCTTTGTACAGTATCAGCCAGATGTGCATCGACCCTTGTTCAGTATTAGCCAGATGTGCATCGACTTGATTCTGTGTTACCAGGATGTGCATCCACCTTTGTATAGTATCAGCCAGATGTGCATCGACCCTTGTTCAGTATTAGCCAGATGTGCATCGACTTGGTTCTGTGTTACCAGGATGTGCATCAACCTTTGTATAGTATCAACCAAATGTGCATCGACCCTTGTTCAGTATTAGCCAGATGTGCATCGACTTGGTTCCGTATTACCAGGATGTGCATCGACCTTGATTCGATGCTTATAAGATATGCATCGACCTTGGTTTACATTGTGCACAGACCTTCACTTGCACTGACATGATGTGCATCGACTTTGTTCAGCATTGGCTCGAGGTGCATCGACCTTCATTCTGCAGTAGCTGAGGTAGCATCGACCTTATATGCAGGATAACAACTTGTGCACCGACCTTTCATCTTGAAATCACCAAGGTGCATCGACCTTTGTTCTTGGCTGAAGGCGATATGCATCGACCTTACTTCATCAACCACAGAAGCTACATCGACCTTAACTCTTTATATGCATCAACCACAGAAGCTGCATCGACCTTAGCTCTTAGAAAGTAGCATCAACCTTAGTTCTAGCATCGACCTTATGTTCATATCAGCACCATGTGCATCGACCTTTACTTGTGCTAACAGGAGGTGCTCTGACCTTGTGGCAGCGATGGCAAAACATGCACCGACCCTATTGACAACCCTTAGACAGCGTATATCATCTGGAGCTTTGACTGGCCAAACAAGACTATTGACTTTTCTCGTTGACTATGCATTGACTTCATTGATCTTGTTGACTTTTCTTGATGACTGTGTGTTGACTTTTGTTTTTAACTGGCCTTCAACATGTTCTTTTCAACATTCAGTCACAGACTTTTACACATGAAGCAAATATAATATAAGCAATGGGAACAAGCAACTTGCATTAAGTTGATTGGCTTCTATAGCCCGCTTCCCTAATATCTTTTCGGCCCCTCGTGGTCTGCTTCCCTAAGACTTTTACTACCACTACACTTATACGTAACGACAGTATGTTCTTACGCAAAAAAAAGAAGAAAAAGGGAAGAAAAATTGCTTGGCTACCCTGCTTGCATGTTTGCTTAATATAGAATAATACACCTCCTTGGAATTTTCTAGGACCATGTTTCCTTGCTAAATAATGTTGCCCCGATTCCGGATATATGTGCGTCATGACATACGCTCGAAGGGAACCCAATTATGACGGGTGCACACGTCAAGGGGAAGAGCCATGGCTAAATTGCTAAGCCCAACTCACAAAATAAACCTGAGACAACACTCCCACACTTCACGCGTAATGTGTTCAATGGTCGTCAACCATAGGGATTGCCCGAATTTCTTCTTAGCACTCTACGGATGCTTGAATTTCTACACTCGCGTGAAAGGTAATCGTGAGGAAAAAGCTGCCTACCCCCACTTTAAAAAAAAAGAGAAGAAAAATGATGCAAAAAAAGAAAGAGAGAAGCGTGAATCTGAGTAGCCGAGAATCCCCATTGAGGCACATAAGAAGACTCGCGCGAAATGGTGAAGCGAATTTCAATAAGTGCGAAGCCTAGTAGCCAAGAATCCCCATTGAGACACATGAGGAAACTCACGTCAAACGGTAGAATCCGCAATAAAATTATGATAAGGACTAATCCTAGTAGCCGGGAATCCCCATTGAGACACATGAGGAAACTCGTGTCAAACGGTAGAATCCGCAATAAAATTATGATAAGGACTAATCCTAGTAGCCGGGAATCCCCATTGAGACATATGAGGAGACTTGCGCCGAACGGAGAAATCCGCTACCAAAACAAACAGATGGGGGTTGTGCGAAGCTACCGAAATCGAAAGCCTGAAACCCATGTGTAGACGCTAGAGTAATCCTCGAGTGTTACTTAGAAAATCTGCATATCCCAATGGTTAGGGCCTTTTGTTCGCACGTTTGCTCCTCCACTCCATAGAGGGTTGTCTTGGGCGAAATGCGTGAATTTAAGCTATGCATGCAAGAGATGCGATATCTTCTTGACGGGTGCACCACCCCTTAGTTGTGCCTCGTGGCCCGCACCGCGTTTGCGAATTATGGGCGATATCTCTATCCCATCCCCTAGAGAGGGAGCCGCCTTATGTATACTTATGCTATGCCTGCTGACGAGTGCTTGCATGCTTGAATTAAAAAAATAATAATAAATAAATAAATAATCATAATAATAATAATAATAACTCAATTTTGGCTATTGCAGCCCGTCTTCCCGATTTTGGCTAGTGGAGCCCAATCTTGGTCCCCATGGCCTACTTCCTGCCCTTGCGGTCTGCTGATCTCCAAACTTCGGCTTCTCTAGTCCGCTTCCCCAATTTGGGCTTTCACAACCTGCTCCCCAATGTCGAATTTTGTAGCCAACTTCCCCATTGCGGCTCTCGTAGTCCGCTTCCCCGATTTCAGCCTTCACGGCCTACTTCCGCAACACCGATTCTGGCCCTTGCGGCCCACTTTCCCGAGTCGGATTTCACAGCCGGTATTCCCAGCGCATAAGAGAGCAAAAAGACTCTCTCTCCACTCTAGATCGGACCTTCCGTTTGGCTAGAGAACAAAAGATCCCTCCACTCTAGAGCGGACCTTCCGTCCGGCTAGAGAATAAAAAGATCCTTTCACTCTGGTTCGGGCCTGTCCCCCAGCCAGAGAACAAAAGACTCTCCACTCTAGATCGGACCTTTCGTCCGGCTGGAGAATAAAAAGATCCTTTCACCCTAAATCGGACCTTCCGTCCGGCTGGAGAACCAAAAGACTCTTTCAACTCTAGATCAGACCTTCCGTCCGGCTAGAGAACCAAAAGATTCTTTCATTCTACATCGGACCTTCCGTCCGGCTAGAGAATAAAAAGATCCTTCCAGTTTGGTTCAGACCTGCCGCCCAGCCAGAGAACAAAAGATTCTCTCCACTCTAGATCGGAGCTTCTGTCCAGCCGGAGAACAAAAGACCCATTCACTCCGACTCAGACCTTACGTCTAGCCAGAGAATAAAAGACCTTCGCCTTGACACTCACCCCGTGCCCATGAATAAACCACGACAACTCCCGACAACCCGTCGGCATTGATGAATAAATCTGTAATTCCTTTCACTTTGATTTGGACCTCCCGTCCAGACCATTGACTAAACAAACTCTTCTCTCCGTCCCTTCGGGCGACGAATCCCCCTTTGATTTAGACCTCCCGTCCAGATCATTGAATCAACAAACTCCCCTCTCCGTCCCTTTGGGTGATGAATCCCCCTTTGATTTGGACCCACCGTCCAGACCGGTAAAGGAATAAACCCTTCTCTCTGCCCTCGTGGCTCGCTTCCCAATTATCGGCCCCTAAGCCGACAACATGCAATTTATCGGCCCCTGAGCCGACGGCTATTCAATTATCGACCTCTGAGCCGACAGCTATCCAATTACTGACTTCCACGCCAACAGCTTTCCAACCATCGTCTCCTATGCCGACAACTTTATAGTCATCGGCGTCCCAACCGACAGCTATCCAACCATCGGCATCCATGCCGATAGCTGTCCAGAGTTTTTATAAAGAAGAGAAGAAAAGAAAGAAAAGAAGAAAAGAAAGAGAGAAGAGAAAGAGAGAAAAGAGAAGAAAGGGCACACCCTATGAGGGAAGATGCACCCGCGTGCACCGCTTGTCTCACCCTTCGCCCACGCTACCTGCAGGTGGGGGGCATTTGTGAACACTAAAAATTTCTCACCCCATGTTTACATGCAGGGGAATAAAGAAGAGGAGAAAAGGGAAGAGAAGATGAAAAGAAGGAAAGAAGAAGAGGAGACACCCTCCAAATGCCTTCACTGGCACACCACTTTGATGCCGCCAGCGGCACACTTCAAGTGCCCCTCTAGCGGCACGCTTCCGAACGGCCTTTCAGCGACACACTCGGGGTGGCCTTTCAACGGCACCCCCCTGCTAGCCCTCAACGGCACACCCTTCCCAGCCCCCCAGCGGCACACCCTTGCAAGTGCCCCCAGCGGCACACTCCCCCTTCAAGCCTCTGGCGGCACGCCCCCAAGCGCCTCCAGCGGCACACCGGGTCAACCTCCAGCGGCACACCCCCCATGGGGTCTATCTCGCACACCCTCGGCGCGCCTCACCCGGCACACCCATGGTGCGCCTCATCCGGCACACCCCAAGGCGTGCTCACCCGACACACCCCCTGCGGGCTCTGCCCGGCACATCCTCAACACCCGGTGGGAGCCCCTCACCGACACACCCGCCCATGGCTTCAACGGTGCATCCCCCTTGGACGCCTTTAGCGGCACACCTCCCTGGGGTGCCCTCAGCGGCACACTCACCTGAGTGCCTCCAGCGGCACACTCGCAGGCCTGTCCAGCGGCACGCCCCTTGGGTCTTCCAACGGCACGCTGATCCAGCCTCCCAGCGACACGCCTGGGCGTGTTCTTCACCGACACCTCCGGCAAATCAAATCCAACATCCATCCCCTACAGATTCTTGGAGCGCAATGGACTAGCTGAGGTGTCAGTCGGACATGAAGGCACGCAGGCTACTTCCTGCAACTGAGGACGAGAGGGGTCAACTCCCATTCAATGCCCGCCGGACGTTTCCCGCCTTCGGACGTTCCGGCCACCTGGGGTATAAAACCCCTCTTCGCTGTGAACGAAAAAAAAGAAGAGAACGGACAGGGAGAGACGCAGAAGCAGAGACATACAGAGAGAGGAGGACGGAGAAGAGAAGAATAGGAAAAGAAGAAGAAGAGGAGGGGAGCCTCCGACTTCCCCTTGGCTGCTCTGCCCACCGCCCCTGTGTGAAGAGAGAAAAGAAGAGAAGAAGAAGAAGAAGAGGAGAGGGAGGAGAAGCCCCCCCCCCTCTGCTACTCTATCCGCCACCGCTTGTGCAAAGAGAAAGAGAAGAAGACAAGAAAAAGAGAAAGGGTCTGCTATCCCGCCACCACCGTCTGTGTGAAGAGGAGAAGAAGAAGAAGGAAAGAGAGAAGAGAAGAAGAGAGGAGCGAGATCTGGGAGGGGAGGAGCCCATACTCCGTTCCCCTCCCCAAGCTGTATTTCCTTTTTTTTTTCTTTCTCTTTCTTTTCTTTCTCCTTGCAATGTATCGATCACAGTTCCCTGTGAATGGAATGCACCCCTTTATCTTGTTATGCCCAGCCCCCACTGTTGGTCTCTTCACGTCATTCTTTTTCTTCCTTCCTTTGGGCTTTTCTCTCTTCCTGACAGTTTGCCCTCGTCTACCTCGTCGTCGCCTTCGTTGGCACTCCCCCCAGCTGGCCTTCTACCCGGCACACCCTTGGTCTGCCTTGCCCGGCACACTCCGAGCCATCCCTTTTGCCCGGCATGCCTACCCACCGCTTAGCCTCCACCGGCATGACCACCGCTAGAACCCTTCCCCGACACGCTCGCTAGCCCTTTAGCCTGGCGCGCCCGTCAGTCCACCTTCCCGGCACGCTTGCCAGGCTCCACCTTCCGGCACACTAGCCCATGCTCCAAGCCGTCCCAGCCCGGCACATCCTCACCTAGCCTCGCCTGCCACACCCCGGACTTGCCTGGCCCGGCACACTACTTCCGTGCCCTGCTCGGCACACCCCAACTTTCCTTACCCGGTACGCCCTTGGCCTGCCCTCACCCGGCACACCTGGGCCACTTCCAGCTGATGCATCCTTAGCCCGTTTTAGCCCACTACCTCTCGTTCGTTGTTTTCCCCGGGTTTTCCAAAGTTTTATCAAAGGTGCTACTGCCGCTGGCACCCACCTCAAATTATCGGGTTCCGTCACTCCATGTGGGGACGTTCCCTTTATCTCCCTTACCATCCGGGTCAAGGGGAGATGCTGTCGAATTTTCGTCAGAACTAACATAATAACAGTAATAACAAAAGAGTATTAATAATGCAAAAAGAAACAACAAACGAACAGACTAAAACATTAATGCAACGGCTTTGCCGAAATAACAACGAACCCCGGAGATCCCGAATAAATGAATACTTGCACCTTTATGACACACTACCGAACATAACCACTAACGTGGTCTACATGAATAAAAAGAAAACCAAATCAATTCCTCACATGCATTCCGTGGACGAAAAGAAAGCTAATCATATGCATTTCATGAATAAAAGAAAACCATGAATAAAAGAAACTCCTCACATGCGTCATATGAATAAAGGAACCTCTCTCACGAACATTCATGTGTTGCACTGCACTCCGCTCACGCAGGCCTGCATTAGCCTTCTCCCCATGACTCATCTGCATAGACCCTTCCTTTAACCCAGCCCCGGCTGCATTGACCTTGGCCATCCGCCCCTTCACACATCTCGCAGGTGCATAGACCTTGGCTTCCCACGCCTCACCCGGCACACCCAACCTGCGCCTCGCCGGAACACCCAACCTGCGCCTCACCCGGCCCACCTACCACTTAGCTTCTTTGGCCGACACACCCGCCATCCCGTTCAGCCCGGCAACCCCCAGCCGTTCCCTGCCCGACACACTCCAGCCGCGCCTTGCCCGGTCCCTTTGCACCCTAGCCTGACACATTCCCCAGCGGCACACCTTTTAGCCCCTAGCCCGGCACGCCTTCAACCCCTCTACCCGGTACACGCGTAGCTTGACCAGCGGCATACCATTCAACCCTCCTCTGGCGGTACACCCTCCAGCTTGCGCTCCACCCGACACACCCTTAGCTCTGCCCCTACCGGCACAACACCAAACCCCCAGTCCGGCACGCCCGTGGCCGACCCTGCCCAGTACGCCCCTTTGGCACCTCCCCGACACACTAGTCCAAGCCCCTAGCCTCCACCCGGCACACTCTTTAACCTCCCCAGCGGTACACTGCTCCAGCCCCTTTTGGCTCGCCTCTCCATACACGTGCCAAATGCAACAAATAATGATAATAATAATGGACTCATAATAAAAAAGGGGATAAATAATAATAACAATAAATTATAATAATATTAATAATAAAGGGGGTATAATAATAAAATGAACAAAAAAGAGGGATATAATGCACATGCAATAAAAGAATAATCAATGAACATAAGGAGTGAATGAATAATAATAATAACAATGAATAATAACAATAATAATGATAATAAGCTCAAAGAAAATATATAATAAATAAACAAATAACGATAAGAATAAATAAATAATAATAATAACAAACCCACCAAAATTATATAAAAATAACAAATAATAATGATAAAAATTCAAAATAATAACAAAATGATGAGATCCGCTCCGCAGCCTCATTCTCCTCAACACCCAACATAAAGGGAACATCAATGACGCCCCTCCAAGTCGGGTTCGGACCTCGGGAGCCATCCCAATATGGCCGTAACCCGACATTGCGCTGGGCCGATAGTTCGGCAAACCAGACTCGTTCCCATTGAGATTCGTTTCCACTCTTTCATTGAAATTTCCGTAAACTCTGCACACATTTGTACGGGTTTGTTTCCGTCTACGCCATATCTTCAATACGGACCTTTGTCCGAACATAAAGTGGTCCATGAACGACCGACAAAAATCTGAATGAAGCGAGACGGCTCTCGTCCTCCCCGAACCCTACGCGTGAGAATATCAATAAGACCTTCGTGAATCACGCTTGGACCTTGGGTTCGTCCCAACCATAGTCGTTGCCTGACCCACATCCTAGGCCTACAGCTCGTTACCTTTGAACATGTCTTCGTTTCGGAATCTAATCCCGGGATACTTTCCCGCTGCCCTTCGGCACCGGGAATATTAACGATGCCCACGCAAGCTTCGTTTGGACCACGGGAGGCACCCCCGGAATGGTCCTGACTCGGTCTCGCACCGGGCCAATAAACTCACCGATCTCCGACCATTCTAACCGAGATTTGGCCGAATGTTTTCTCGTTCCTCTAAACAATAAATTTGCCGTTCCCGCTGCCCTTCGGCACCGGAAATATTGACAATGCCCACGCGAGCCTGACTTCGACCGCGGGGGGGCCCACCGTAGTATGGTCGCAGCTTGATCTTGCACCGGGCCAATAAACCCACTGATCTCCGACCACTCTAACCGAGATTTGGCCGAACGTTTTCCCGCTCCTCTGAACAATAAATTTGCCGTACCCCGACATACATATGCTCCGGTTCTCCCGTGACGATTACGATATCCTCAAGCCGGACACTCGTCCGAACATTAACTGGTCCCCTGAGTGACCGACATGTTTCGAATGCTTGCTTCCCTAGACATCGGGCTTTCCGACTGATCCGAGACCGTTATCGGCTTGTTTCTCTCGATATAATTTCCTGGCTATGAGGCCCTAATTCTCGGCGATTAATCAAGGGTGTTCCCCTCTCCGAGGGGATATAAATGACGCCGTGACCTTTATGGCGCGGCGGGTTTTGGTCCCGACACGAACTACACAATTGTCTGATTAGTCAGATCGAGCGCACCATGGGCTTCCTTGAAGCCCGAATAAATCGTCACTTTGTGACTAGCACGCCCACGCACTTAATAAACCCACCAAATAAACCGACTTAAAGAAACAAACAAAGGAGCGTGTCGAAAAGTGCGTCCACAGCAAGGCACGGCCGAGCAGGTGTACCGGCCAAGGGCTGTGCCGGCCAAGGTGTGTGCCGGAGGGGCTCAGCCATGGGTGTGCCGGGCAAAGCAGGCTGGAGGGCGTGCCAGCTGAAGGTGGGTTTAAGGTGTACCGGCAAAGGGGACAGAGCGGCTGTACCGGGCTGGGGATGGAGGCAGTGCCGGGTGGAAGGGCTAGAGGGTGCGCCGGGCTAAAAGGCTGGGGAGTGCACCGGCCAACAGTGCTAAGTGAGCCGGCCATAAGGGTAAAGGGGTGCACCGGGCTGGTTGGTTCGGGGGTGTACCGGGCAAGGGATTAACCCAGGGAGTGGTAATGGAGGGCGAAGTGAACCTGGGGTATTGGGTTAGCTGGGCCAAGAGAGATGCCAACTGGAAGGAGAGGGGATTCCAAGGGTACTGAGGAAAGGGCATTGGGCTCCAAGTGTTCAAAGAGAAGGAAGGGAAGCCCCCCCTTTTGGCAAAAGAAAATGTTTGGGGTTAAGTCCGACAAGGGAGTCGTGAAAGAAAGGGGGGACCCTGCACAAGGGTCCACTGGAGGCAGACCACTCAGGGAGGCACTGCACCAAGGCATTGCCCAAGGGGCTAGGCAGGTCGAAATCATAGAAGGAGATCAGCACGAGGGACTGAACCACCGGAGAAGGGAAAGAAATAAACCACCAAACACATCATAAAAAAAGCTAAAAGGAGTGGCAATAAACCCATAAAGAGACAGCGTTTATTCACACAAGAACAGTGACCAAGGCCGGCCACGGGCATTACAGGGCACCTTCGAGGTGAGCTATATAAAGAGGGGGAGGAAGAAGAAGAAGACTATGAAAAATGGGGGAAAAAGAAGGGATGAGGAGAGTATTGGGGTCGAGCAGGGGCGACGGCTCCCTGCTCTTCCCCCACTCCCTCTACTACATCAGGCTCTCTCTCTCCCTCTCTCTCTTTCTCTTACTCTCTCTTTCAGTGGCCGCCGGAGGGCCTCCAATGCCGGAGCAGCCTCCCTCTCCCTCTCTTCTTCTTCTTCTCTTCTTCCTCCTTCTTGTCTGCCCAGCAGCGTCTCCGTGATCGCTCTCTGTCTATTGTAGCGGAGAGGAGGGCGTCTTTTATATTCTCCGCGGCGGGAACGTCGGACGGCGAAGGACATTAAATGGAGTTGACCCTCCCCCGTCCTTGGCTGCAGAGAGTAGCCAGCGTGCCTGCATGAGGGATTGACACCTCAGCTAGCCCTGAGCTGTCCCCACTGCGCGCCAAGGGCCATAGGGCATGGCGTTACATCCGTTCTGCTGGTCGCACAGGGTGGAGAACACACCAAAGTGTGCCGCTGGAAGGCCCGAGAGTTGTGCCGCTGGAAGGCCCAGAAGGTGTGCCGCTGGGCGGGCCTGTAAGCGTGCCGTTGAAGGGTCGTCGTGGCATGCCGCTGAGAGGTGTGTAGGGGGCGTGCCGCTAGTGGGCCTACAGGGCATGCCGTTAAAGGCCGTCTGCAGGGTGTGCCGCTGAGGGCTTCAAGGGGTGTGCCGTGTAAGGCACTAAGAGTGTGCCGTTGGAGGGCTTGAAGGGGGCTTCCTTTCCTTCTTTTCTTCTTCTCATCTTCTCTTCCCTTTTCTCCTCTTCTTTATTCCCCTACACGTAAACATGGGGTGAGAAATTTTTAGTGTCCACTAAAGAGCAAGCGACATACCCTCGACGTGTGTGAGCCGATCTTCTACAAGCCAACCGCACACACTAAGCTCCTTGCGCCCGTCCTTGGTTGCCTACTGGTGACCGTGTGCGTGCGTCTGGATGCGTTGCATGCATTCTATCTGCCCCTTGAACTTCTAAGGGGTGCAATTTATAGGGAAGTTGAAGGGTTTAGAAGGACCCAGGTGAGGGTCAAACTTGGTCCGCGTAAACCCTTGAAAGAAGAAAAAAAACCTTTTTTGTGTTTATGGAGTGGGGGAGGGTGGGTTTAGGCAGACAAGCAGGTCTGGTCCGCCAAAACCCCACTCATAGGGGGTTTACGCGGACTAGAGGCTGGTTTTTGGATAAAAACAGATTTTTTTTTTTTTGTTATAGGCTGGGGTTTAGGCGGACCAGACATGGGGGCAGGTCTAGTCCCCCTAAACCCCCAGGCTTTAAGGCGGACTGGGCGCTGGGGGGTTTTTTTGTTAAAAAAACGCATTTTTTTTGTTTAATGGGGGGGGAGGGGTTTAGGCGGACCAGACCCAGCCCTGGTCCGCCTAAACCCTCCCCCAGGGGGTTTAGGGGGGCTGGAGAGAGAGGGGTTCCCACTCTCTATAAAATCTGATTTTTTTACTAAATTGGGCCCACTTTGACTCAACGTGACTGCAAGAAAACAAAGAATATGGGCTTGAACTGGTTAGCTAGACGCTCATGCACGTAGACTGAGGAGATTGACCCGCGTGCTTTCGTGTGATCCCGAGGCCTCGTTCTTCACGACTCCTTCCACGCACGGGTACGCCAATCGATCCTGGACGAGACTAAGAGGGACTGGGATTGGAATATGGCCGTGGGGCCCTTGGGCTGGGAGGAGGGCGCGACCCCCGAGGAAGGTCACCCTCCTCGGGGCACGACCGCGCCCTGGGGCGAACTCGCCCCGGGGGGCGTGCCGTGGCAGCGGGGCTGGTCCCGAAGGCTTCCTGAGGTTATTTGGAGTTGTCCTCTGAAGGACGGGGTACTCCGAGATGCTGAGATTAGCCCGTGGGGGCTTGTCGTTGTCGCGTTGTAGTTGCCGCTCGCAAGGTGTTCGGGTAAATCCCCGACACACCTCGGGTTTGTGAACGACCTCACGCGGACGATGGAGATGAAACACGCGTGTGTTCTGCTGTAACCCGAAGAGAGAGAGAGAGACCGCCGCGGGAGATTGCTCCCTACGGGGTTTAGATGGAAAAACACACGGAGTGGAAATAGGCAGAATGGAAATTGCGTAATGAAAGGGACCTCGGTGGGATGTTACTCTCCGCGGGTTTAACAAGGAGATGGGGTGTGCTGAGATTAAAATGTTGAAATTAAACGGCCATGGCGAGAAACGACTCACCGCGGACATCACGGGAGATGGGAATAGTGCAGAAATTAAAATGCAGGAATTAAACGGCCATGGCGGGAAGCGACACACTGCGGACTTCGCGGGGATGGGAAAGTGCTGAAATTAAAATATAGAAATGATATTGAAATTAAAATGCAAAAATTAAACGACCACGGCGGGAAATTACTCGCCGCGAGTCTTAACAACAATGAAAATAAAGAGGAACCGCCACGGGAAGTTACTCACCGCGGGTTTTAACAACAGAAAAGTAAAGGGGATGAAACAGGGGGGATAAAAGAACAATAAAAGAACCGCCGCGGGAAATGACTCTCCGCGCGGGTTTACACAGGAATGGAAGAACATGCAGAAATAAAAGAACAATAAAGGAACCGCTGCGGGAAATGACTCTCCGCGGATTTTAACATAGATGACGGAAATGAATAGAAATGATAGAAATGAACATAATGAGGAACCGGTGCGGGAAGTGACACTCCGCGAGTTGATGGGAATAAAAGAAATAGAAGAGCGTGTGTGTGGGGGTGGTGTGATCGCAGGGGCTGAGGGCCCCAAAATGAAGGAAAAGGGATCGCCTTCGCCTCAGACGTGGGAAATGGTGCGGACTCCTTCTTCCTCTTCTTTCGGCCTGCCGAAGAAGATGGCCTTTTGGTTGGTTACCCTTGCAAGAAAGAAGCAAATACCAATGCATCAGAACAAATGGTAGCGTAGTAATCAGTCCCTTATGATGAAAAGTGGTGAAAGCATGAACAAATCCACACATGGTTAGTGTTGTTTTAAACCCCTCTCAAATGCGAAAGGGTAAGAAAATGAGATGATAAATGAAATCACGTGCAGAAGTGCACGTAACAGTGCCCTCTCAAAGAGAGAAGCGTGATGCGAGTAGAAACGACAAATGATGCATGCAGACTAAAAATGGAAAGAACAAGGAAGAATGGAGGGTAAGGAAGAGCGTATGGGATGCCGATGGCGGGCTTCGAGGAGCTTCGGCAGTGTGAGGATGACGTGGATGCACGATGGGGCGGAACGACCTCCTTTCGAGTGTATAGGCCTCCCCTTAAGAACCCTCGAGCTCGGAAGCAATTCCGATAGAGTAATCCCTCTCCTCTTGAGATTCTAAAGCCTTTGGTTTCGAGGAAGGGGGTCCTCTATTTATAGGGAAATTTTTGATTAACGCGTATGGGATCTGGGACACGTTCAAGTGAACGCGTCCCGTTAATTAGACACGTTGACAATTAAAAGATTAATTTTGTGGCAATTGACGCGTCCCGGGTTCCGGACGCGTTATTTAAACGCGTCCAGGTTCTCAGACGCTTCTATCCTTTTCCACAAAAATGGCGTCGAAAGCCACCGAAAGCGTCGAAAGCGAGAGGTTTTGGCACATAACCTTGACTTTCTAAACCGCATCTAGTCAGCAAGATGTCTTCTTGTTTTGGTTTTATTTGGATCGTCAAACTGAGTGGCGTGACTGGCACCGCCGGCGTGCTGCACGCGGGCTCAATAACGCGTCTGGGTATAGTGACGCCTTTCAAAAAGAGAAAAAATGTCAAAAAAGGATATTTTAATAAGGCGTCAGGGCAGGGTGACACCTTTAAAAGAAGACGTCAGGACATGGTGACACTTTTAAAAAAAGAGGGAAAATGTCAAAAAAAAAAAATTTAAGAAGGTGTCAGGGCAGGATGACACCTTTAAAAGAAGGCATCAGGACATGGTGACACCTTAAAAAAAAGGAAAAATGCCAAAAAAGAAAATTTTAAGAAGGAGTCATGGAAGGGTGACACCTTTTATTAAAAAAAAAGAAAAATGCCCAAAAGAATGGAATTTTAAGAAGGCGTCAGGGCAGGGTGACACCTTTAAAGGAGGCGTCATGGAAGGTTGACACCTTTAAAAATAGAGGAAATGCCAAAAAAATGAAATTTTAAAAAGGCGTCGAGGCAAGGTGACACCTTTAAAGGGGGCGTCACCCTCCCCCGCCGCGTTTAAAACTTTTCCTAGAAAAATACCATAAAAATAGGAAATCACCCAAGTAATTCAAAATGTGAAAGCCGCTTTGGGGCATCACAGTGTAATATGAGATTTACTCACGATAATGTCAAAAACGACGTGTCTACAGGGTTGTCGAACGGCCTAGGTAACTAGCTGAGGGGCCTTATAATTGTCCTCGAGCTGAGGGTAGGAGCTTGCATGAGTTCGGGGAAGGCGCTTTGGGCGTGTAGGCCATGCCTTGGTGGTGTATGCCTCGTTGTAAAGCGGGTTGACAGGGTAGCCCCAGGTTGGCCCAGGGGCTAAAGGTAAATGGCTCATCGCCGCATGTATGAGGGTCGAGGGTGGCCCCGACTTGCTGGAGGGTCGTTGTAGAACTCGACTGGTGTGTTGGAGCCGCGGGTTGACCCACGGTTTGCTGTGGAGTGGCTGGGATATACGCGCCCGCAAGGTTTTCAGGAAAATTCCTGACACACGTGCGTTGGCCGTATATGCGTGTTGCGGGCCACCAAAGCCTGTGGTTGACTTAGGTAGGTCTCCCTTTGACCTTGCAGGGTTGAAGGAAGGCGTCTTGGGGGTAGGCCCCGGCCTTATTGCTGGGTGCCATGTGGCGTGGCTTGTAGTCAGGACACCCCCGGGTTGTCCCGGGTGGCTTGATAGAAGGCGGGTAAACCCGCGAACTGAGTGATCGGGGGTGACCCCAATCAATTGCTGGAGATGTCGTTAGTCACGGCGGGCTGGTTAGGACCCTTGGTTGGCCCGGGAAGTCGTAGAAAGGGCTGGATGACCAACGCCTTAGAGGTGTTCGGGGAAATTCCCGAGCCCTTATTTCTTGATGTTTTGATGGGGAAATTGCCTGGGTACAACAACCATTCATAAAAATTAATTACCAGTATGCTCCCACCCCAAATTCTTCAATGAAACTTGATTGAGCTTCAATTGAGCTAAAGTAAACCTAATTAGACAAAAGCCCCAACTTTAAGGAACTAATTAGGGTTTAACTATCAATTAACCCTTAATCACCCTTCATAAAAATTAATTACCAACATACTCTCACCCCAAATTCTTCAATAAAACTTGAGCTTCAATTGACCCTAAGTAAATCGAATTAGACAAAAGCCCCAATTTTAAGGAACTAATTAGGGTTTAATTTAAAGTCTTAACATATCGCATAGCTCATTCTTAACTTACAACTGAAAAACTAACCTACAAAAAAAAACTTTCAACCCAACCAAAGAAACCCAAAACAAAACAAACAAATCCCAAATTTACCTCAAGAAAACAACCTCTACACAGCAACAGCACCCAACACATCAGCAGCAACAACACCCAACACAGCGACAACAGTAGCACCTATAGCACAGCAGCAGCAGCACCTGCAGCACAACAGCAGCAGATAGGACTGTCAATGGGCCCGGCCGACCCGACAGGCCCGCGGGCCTGGTCCGATTTCGGGCGGGCCGCAAGATCTTTTTCGGGCCGCGGACTTTTAGTCGGGCCTAAAAGCTCAGTACGACTAGACCTGCGGGCCGGGCTCGGGCTTTGAGTTCGGCCCACGGGCCAGCCCGACCCGATCTCTTTTTTAATTCTCATTTCAAAATTTAAAAACTATTTAGTTAAGATTATGTTATTTTACTTAATTAGAAAATTTAAAACTCTCTTTTCCTATAAATTATGTTATCAATATCAAAATTTTAATTAATTTAGTAAGATTATACATTTTATATTATTAAATATATTAATTTTTAAATTTAAATTTAAATTGTCGGGCCGCGCCGGGCTTTAGCCGGGCTTTGTAATTTTTAAATAATGTCGGGCCCAGCCCGCCCCGGCCCGACATAAGTCGGGCCCGGGCCGGGCTCGGGACTTAATCTTGATAAGTCAGGCCCGGGCAGGGCCGACCTAAGCCCGGCTCGGGCCCGACCCATTGACAGCCCTAGCAACAGCACCTGTAGCAACAGCACAGCACACCAACAGCAGCAGCACACTTTCTCCCTCAGATCTGAGGGAGAACACGATTCACGTGGGTTTCGACCGAAACCGGATGGTTTCAAGCAGAAACTGTCCGGTTTTGGGACCGAAACATGTAAGTTTCGGGCAAAACCGATATCGGTTTCACCAGAAACCATTTTTTTTTATGTTTCGGACCTGCTACAGTGAGCAGGTCCGATATCGTGTCGATTTTGGCCGATACTGCCAACCATGGTTCACTCACCAATAAAAGGGAGGGCTTGGGGGTTCACTTGGAGAGAAGACACAACCCAAGAGATACGGAAGCTCAACACAACCCAAGGAAATTCCCCTCTCAAGAAAAAACCCAAGAGATACGAGAGCTCAACACAACCCTGTTGTGCATCCCTTTAGTTTTGATGATGACAAAGGATATGTTTGACTAAACAACAATCTACTATATTCATAACACGTGCAAGTCATTTGATTGATCCTTCAGTGTAAAACAATGAATTCATGGCAAGTTAATGATGAACAAAAGATATGTTTGACTAATTCAATGTAAAACTGATAATTCAAATCATTTCTGATAGCTCAAGTAATTTCAGGTCTACTGAAGTATAAGTCCAATCAACAAATCAGAAGAAATGTCAAAGGTTGCTTGTCGACCAGAGAAGTGGTCATTGTCGACCAACGACTCCAACCAAGCACAGCTCAAGTCAGTTTTTCTCCTTAAGCGCTCGGGTGGTCGACCAGAGCCCTGATCGTTGTCGACCACGGAACAGACAGAGCATCAGACAGAACTGCCAGCAATCTGGATATTGCCCCTTGTCGACCAGCGATAGGGCTATTGTCAACAATGAGCGAGACAGAGCATCAGCCTGAAGAACCAGCCGTCTGGACACTGCTCATTGTCGACCAGAGACAGGGTCGTTGTCGACCACGAGCGGTTCAGCGTCCAGAACCGAAATCCAACCGAATTCAGTTTCGGTTCCTTGAAACCTGCAGGTTGTTGTTGCAGGTTGTTGGGCTGTTCAGAGGATAAGATTCCGCACGGGATTCAAGAAGAGAATCTTGTTAAGAACCGGTCAAACCTTTTTAGGATTAACTTTAATCTTCTCCCTATTTTTCAGCAGATAATCAAACTGATTTGCGTTCGATCTAGAATCTGGGCGGGAAAAGCTTCGGGCAGGAAAATATAACTGAATAACAAGGAAAAGAGGACAGAGAGCGGATGAGCAGAACATAGCAGAGAAAGCTAAGGAAAATCCACACACAAAGAAGAAAAACGTGGCTCTCCGGCAATCAAAAAGCTGCGGAAGACTGAAGGTTTCTTCGTTGCTGCAGAAGGAAGACGTGGCCCGAGGCTTTGTGAGCTCTAGCAGCAAAGCAGCTGAAGGCACCCGACTGGAAGTTCTACAGGGAGTCTATTCCTGTTACTTGGGTGATTAAGTTCCAGGCTGAACTCTTTACTATGTTGTAAAAGTCTATATTCAGTCCTGTTGCATATTTTCATCTTTTCATTACATCAAGTGTCAAGCTGTGAGGCAGCGGATTCAAGCTGTGAGGCAGCGGATTCAAGCTGTGAGTCAGCGGATTCAAGCTGTGTGTCAGCAGGAACAAGCTGTGTGACAGCAGTGTTTGTGTGAGATCAGGAGTTCTCATTTAGTGAAGCCTTGCTTGAGTTGAGCAAGGGGTGGATGTAAGTCTCGGGAAGAGACTGAACCACCTAAAAATCATGTCTTGTGGTTTTGCTTGTGGTGTGTGCTCTTCTTATTGCTTGCTGTCGCTGTAGTTATCCGTTTTATCCTTACAACCCATAGTTTGCTTAAGGCCTAGTTGATCTTTGGTTTATAAAGTGAAAAAGGGGCTAGATCTATTCACCCCCCCCCCCCCTCTAGATCTATTCAGTCCGTACTCAACACGTGGTATCAGAGCAGGTTCTCCAAAAATGTGGTCTAACAACCAGGAGAAAGCTGGCGGACTGAACTCTAGAAGTCTAATGGCTGAGGGACACTCAGTAACTAGACCACCATATTTTGATGGAAATGATTATTCATACTGGAAAAATCGTATGCAGGTGTTCTTGAGAGCACAAGATCATGAGATGTGGAGAGTAGTAAGCCGCGGACCCTATGATCTGCCCGAAGATGAGGATACTTGGACCAGAGAACAGGTCAGAAAATCAACCATCAACTGGGGAGCAATGAACGTGATGCAATGTGCGCTTCATCCCACGGAGTTCTCAAGAGTCTCACAGTGTGCAACAGCCAAGGAGATGTGGGATCGACTCGAAGTCATCTATGAAGGTACGTCAGAGGTAAGGGAGTCAAAAGCAAACATGTTAGTCTCAGAATATGAAATGTTTAGAATGAAAACTGATGAAAATATTTCTGATATGTATGCTAGACTAGTGCAACTAACAAATGGCTTAAAGAGTCTAGGGAAAACCTACAAGGAGCAAGAGCTAGTGAGAAAAATTTTAAGGTCCCTCACTCCTATGTGGCATACCAAGGCCACAGTCATTGAGGACTCAAAGAACCTCACTACTATGACTGTGGATGAACTAGTAGGTTCCCTAATGGCCTATGAGGTCAATCTAAAAGGAAAGGAAGACGAGGGCAAGAAAAAGAAACAGCTAGCTCTGAAAACTAAAATAGGCACTTCTGAATTATCTGACACTGATGACTCATCTAGCACAGGTGAGGAAACGGGTGAGCTTGCCACGCTAACAAGAAAGTTCAGAAAGTTTCTGCGAAAGGAAGGTAAGGGATTTAGAGATCCGAAGGGCATGGTAAGAAGGTCACCCCAGTTTAAGTCTGACAAAGATAAAACCTCATCTAACAAATCTGTCTGCTACAACTGTAGAAAATCAGGACACATGAAGGCTGAATGTCCAGAGGCTCCTAAGAAATCAAGCTTAAAATGGAAAAACAAGAAACCAAAGGCAATGATCAGCACATGGAGCGAGGAGGAAGAAAGCAGCGAAGAGGAAACAACTTCCGAGGAAGAAGAAGGAAACACATGTCTAATGGCCAAAGGAGACAGCAACGATCTTGAGGTAACCTCCCCTTTTCAAGACTTTTCTAGCTCAGATTGGGAAGAAGTCTATTCAGATTTACTTGATACATATGAAAGAATAAGAAGGGAAAATAAAAGTCTGAAGAAGAAGGTTAATCAGTTCAATAAGGACAGCAATTCAATTGCCAACAGAACTGAACTAGAATTGGAAATCATCACCTTGCAAAATGAGCTGATTCAACACAAGACAGATGAAGAAAATGTCAAAGAGCTATTAGAAGAAAATGAGATACTAAATAACACAATTGATGAGTTAAAACTAAAGACTCAAGAATATGAACAGGAAACTAAGCTAACTCAAGAAAGAAACAACTCACTCAGGGAAGAGAACAGTCAACTTCTGAAAGAAATAGAAAGAATCCAAAGCGAACTGAAAAACAAACAAGAAACATTGGAAAGAATGACTAAGGGTGAAGAAAACTTGAACGCGGTGTTGGGAATAAAGGTAAACTTTCAGAAAGAGGGATTAGGGTACAACCCAACGGCTAATAAGGAATTCCAAATAAAAACTTTAAATAAAATAGCTGACTCTAAAGGAAAAGGCCCCTTGATAAACTTCTATCAAAATAAACAAAAGGATATAGCTGAAAGTTCCTCTAAACAGACTAATGTCACCTTGGCAGAGAGGAATTCTAAAAAGAAAATGGTCAATCTACAGCAGCTTAAAAACAGCAGCCATATCAGACGAGAAGTCCAAATTCACAGAAGTAACCAGACAAACAGAACATTAAATCATGGTAATAAACCCAAACCTGTAAAACAAGGTGTCTGGAAACAGGCTGGTCGACAACAGACTCCTCCCATGTCGACCAGAGGATCTGCCAGAACTGGTGCTGGCTTCTGGAGAAACCCTGGTCGACCACAGACATACCAGATGTCGACCAGACACACAAACAGAAACCACAACTTCTCTCAGCTGAAACAGAATGGAAATTGGAATTTAAGAAAATGGACTCAAAATAGAGGAACATTAAATCAAACGGAACACAACCTGAACAAGTTAAGAAACGAAAAGACAAACTGTTCTAACAAAATTTGGGTTCCCAAGATGTTGTTACAGCAGTTTAATGATCTCACAAGCTATCTTGGACCCGGGTACCATTTGGGTCCAAAAGTTTCTGTGTAACTTGTGATGCAGGAATGTCAGGCAGCAATGCACAACAAGTGGTAAGACCGTCTAGTGCAAAAACTCCATTTAAAATGTTCAAAGGTAAGAAACCATCCCTAGCTCATTTCAGAATCTGTGGTACAAAATGCTTTATTCATAACAATGATAAGAAAGTCTTGGACAAATCTGAACCTAAGAGTGACTCAGGAATATTCTTGGGCTATTCTGACCGCTCAAGAGCCTATAGGGTATTTCACACCAAAGATCAAGTGGTTGAATAATCCCCTCATATTTCATTTGAAGAAATTAATGATTTTGGCAAAAATGAACAGGTCAGCAAGGAAGAAGAAGATGGGGAATTTCTGGATGGCAAAGAAAAACCGATGGAGAATGAACAAGAACTGAATCAAGGAAGAAATAAAGGTAATGATCAAACAGAAGGAGAGGTCAACTCAGGTAACAATCTTGAAAACTTTAGACTTCTTAGAGATCATCCCTTGGATAACATTATTGGTAGTATTCTTGATCCTAGGAAGACTAGATCTCAGCTCAAGGCCATTAATGAACTAGATCAACTTGCCAGTGTATCCCAAGTAAAGCCCAAATCTGTAGTGGAAGCCTTGAAGGATGAATCATGGATAAATGCTATGCATGAAGAACTAAATAAGTTTGAAAGAAATCAGGTGAAAGAAAATCTGTCATTGTCTATGACTTTCTGTCATTTCTCTAATTAGATATGTCAGTTAGATCTCTGGTACTGATTGTGTTTGGAAGCTCTGGTGTCGGCTGTTACTCAAGCAACATTCTACAAATTCCTGGCACTGCTACTGGTTAGCTCTGGTGGTCGACCAACGACCGGGCAGTGGTCGACAACGTCATCAAGACAGGATACTGGATGGGTTCTGTGGCTACGCAGATGTCGACCAGAGACAGCTCGGTGGTTGACAATGGATCTGTAAGGTAGCAAATGTCCACTTTAGACAGGTTCCTGGTTGACACTAGTTCTGGTAAGGAATCTTCTGGACTGTTCAAACTGTTTGGGCTCAGATTCACCTCCACTCATTTATCATCTTCTATACTTTCAATTCCTTGTGTCCTTCTATCTCATCCTGGCCAACATTATTGTTTATTTCAGCATGGATTCTCAAATTGAGGGGGAGAAAAAGTGTAAACTCATTCCTTGATAAATCATTGAATAACCTAACCATATCTTCCAAGAAAATCACCAATGTAATCAACAAGAGTAGAGGTTGAGTGTAGTAATGAGGATTTGGACTGTACTACTTCAATAAATTCAAACCATAACTATGATTCTGTCACATGATTTTGAAGACTTATGATTGTTACTAGTAAGTCGGTTTCTCTACCTGTGCCCGTGCTGAACAGTTAATATAAATCCAAAATTATAGCATGAGTGCACGTGGAATACGCCATAACTCTGTCTTAACGGTAGAGCAATGGATTGGATTCTGAGAAACTACTGCCTCCCATTTTAAGAAAAAATGGATGAAAAATAAGTGAGAGGCATGTGTGTCATGAAGAGTCAATCTATCTCTGCTACTATCAAAAATTATTGAGATTGGGCATACTGAGTAACTGGGGATATTGGCGTCTGATAAACGTATATCCTCACGGATAAAAGGTGTGTCCCAGTTAAAAAGTGGAATGATTAGGCATGCTAAGTAGCCGAGGTTTCTGGCGTGTAAAAAGCGTGTCTCCTCGTGTAGAAAAGCATGTGATAAACCTGACCACTGCCTTCAAAATGATTGCAAAAGGAAAAACTCAAAATTACCTAAAAGGCAGAGGAAAATGGTTGACCAAAGGCATGGCATGCAAAGAAAAGTTGACAACACTGTTCAGCAAACACAGCTATTAAAACCATCTCATGAAACCTATTATAAGTTTAAGAAGTCATGTAGAGGAAATTAGATATGGGGCGTAAGCTTATTGGTGCAATACTTTCAAATTCAAGTGAACCACTAGGCCCACTTGACTTGTTTACAAGGTGGTCTCTACTAAGAGTGGATAGGCTAAATAAATGTTTCATTAAGGAAAGGGTGTACACTTCAATTCCCCCAAAATTTCTTTCGGCTGAGTAAATCTTTCAATCTTCACCAAGCTGTTTCACTACTCTAGGATAAACACCCAGGGCTCTTCGTATTTCCTTTTTGCCCTATACAATCAACCGCCTGGGTCCCTAGGTCGTTCATCTCTTTTTCACCTTCGGTTCCATCAATTCTTGCTCCACCACCTCTTTTCACATCCTGTTCGGAGTAATTTTGTTTGGTTTCCCCTCTTTTTGTTGTTGACAAAGGGGGAGAGAGAGTCTTATTGTTGTTGTGTTGTTGTTGTCCTTGTGCCAAATAATGCCAAATCTACTTATGTTTATGATATTCTCATCTCACCTTCTCTGTGGATGTCTTTGAATAACATGTCTTTGAATAACATATCAAATGAATTGTCTGGCTGAAATAATTGCATGTTTTGTCACAATGACTCATGGTTGTCATCATCAAAAAGGGGGAGAATGTTGTGCATCCCTTTAGTTTTGATGATGACAAAGGATATGTTTGACTAAACAACAATCTACTATATTCATAACACGTGCAAGTCATTTGATTGATCCTTCAGTGTAAAACAATGAATTCATGGCAAGTTAATGATGAACAAAAGATATGTTTGACTAATTCAATGTAAAACTGATAATTCAAATCATTTCTGATAGCTCAAGTAATTTCAGGTCTACTGAAGTATAAGTCCAATCAACAAATCAGAAGAAATGTCAAAGGTTGCTTGTCGACCAGAGAAGTGGTCATTGTCGACCAACGACTCCAACCAAGCACAGCTCAAGTCAGTTTTTCTCCTTAAGCGCTCGGGTGGTCGACCAGAGCCCTGATCGTTGTCGACCACGGAACAGACAGAGCATCAGACAGAACTGTCAGCAATCTGGATATTGCCCCTTGTCGACCAGCGATAGGGCTATTGTCAACAATGAGCGAGACAGAGCATCAGCCTGAAGAACCAGCCGTCTGGACACTGCTCATTGTCGACCAGAGACAGGGTCGTTGTCGACCACGAGCGGTTCAGCGTCCAGAACCGAAATCCAACCGAATTCAGTTTCGGTTCCTTGAAACCTGCAGGTTGTTGTTGCAGGTTGTTGGGCTGTTCAGAGGATAAGATTCCGCGCGGGATTCAAGAAGAGAATCTTGTTAAGAACCGGTCAAACCTTTTTAGGATTAACTTTAATCTTCTCCCTGTTTTTCAGCAGATAATCAAACTGATTTGCGTTCGATCTAGAATCTGGGCGGGAAAAGCTTCGGGCAGGAAAATATAACTGAATAACAAGGAAAAGAGGACAGAGAGCGGATGAGCAGAACATAGCAGAGAAAGCTAAGGAAAATCCACACACAAAGAAGAAAAACGTGGCTCTCCGGCAATCAAAAAGCTGCGGAAGACTGAAGGTTTCTTCGTTGCTGCAGAAGAAAGACGTGGCCCGAGGCTTTGTGAGCTCTAGCAGCAAAGCAGCTGAAGGCACCCGACTGGAAGTTCTACAGGGAGTCTATTCCTGTTACTTGGGTGATTAAGTTCCAGGCTGAACTCTTTACTATGTTGTAAAAGTCTATATTCAGTCCTGTTGCATATTTTCATCTTTTCATTACATCAAGTGTCAAGCTGTGAGGCAGCGGATTCAAGCTGTGAGTCAGCGGATTCAAGCTGTGTGTCAGCAGGAACAAGCTGTGTGAGAGCGGTGTTTGTGTGAGATCAGGAGTTCTCATTTAGTGAAGCCTTGCTTGAGTTGAGCAAGGGGTGGATGTAAGTCTCGGGAAGAGACTGAACCACCTAAAAATCATGTCTTGTGGTTTTGCTTGTGGTGTGTGCTCTTCTTATTGCTTGCTGTCGCTGTAGTCCGTTTTATCCTTGCAACCCATAGTTTGCTTAAGGCCTAGTTGATCTTTGGTTTATAAAGTGAAAAAGGGGCTAGATCTATTCACCCCCCCCCCCTCTAGATCTATTCAGTCCGTACTCAACAAACCCAAGACAATTCTAAGGGAAATCCCCCTCTCAAGAACTCCAAGAATGCTTGAAGACTTGAGATAAGATCCGGATTGCCCAACCCCCAAGAAATTGTGGATTTAGTCCGTAGATCTTGTAAAAGCTCAATTTAAGGGTACAATTCAATTTTTACACATATACCCTGTGGACGCACTTTTCGGCGAAGATTATTCTCTCGTTCGTTTATTCGTTTGTTAAGTTTATTGAGTGCGTGGGCGTGCCAGTCACCGGAGTGACAATTTATTCGGGCTCCGAAGAGCCCACGGTGCGCTCGATCTGACTTCGTCAGACGATTGTGTGGTTCGTGTCGGGACCGAATCCCGTCGCGCCATGAAGGTCACGACGTCATTTACATCCCCCATACGAGGGAATACCCTTAATTAATTGCCGAAATTAGGGGCCCCGCGGCCGAAAAGAATAATACTAATTGTGCGAGAAAGAGGCGGGAGAAAATCACACCAAAGTACGCATTAGGATGCGAGCCATTGGCTATGTCAGTCACTCGTGGACCTTTTCATATTCGGACACGGGTCCGTGATGGGAACGCGGCGAGAAAAGCCGGGACGAATCCGTTCAAATATCTGCCGAGCGCCCGACACTTTCAATGAGGATTCGGAAGGCATCCAGAACGAGAAACAAATCCGGTCCGATTAGGATGTCGGCCCGAGATTAGGTCAGAACTCGGCCATATCGGGATAATTCCCAAGACTCGAGTTCGACCTGAAAGGGCGGCATCGTTGTTCCTTTGGTCCTGGGTCCCGGGGAGAAATAGGGCTGCAGTGTGGGCCCCGGCGTCTTTTATCTGGGATTTTCTTGGTTATATGCTTTGTTCTTTCCTTGGCTGTTTATTACTTCTTCATGCATCTATTCCGGATGATTTCTCTTCCTTTTATTCGTTATTGTTATCATTATTATTATTGTTATTATTATTTTATCCTTTTTTATTACCCCTCCCACCTCTTTTATCATTGTTGATGTTGCACATTTGGAGTTCTTCAATTAGCGTAATTTTTGTTAATTTATTTGATAGTGTTGGTGCCCTTATCGGGCCATATATATGCGTATATATATAGTGTGTCGGCGAAGGAAACATGGTGTACCGCTGAGGGCAAGAGTGTGCCGTTGGGCGCTAAAGGGGTGTACCGCTGGGGACTGGAGGAGATGATGCGTAAACAGACCACGAGGATATCCAGACTTTGCTTGTTATGCACAGACAATGTATAGACTTTGCAGGTATAACGTAGGTAAAGATACCAATGTATAGACTTAGCATGGGACACAGCATGAGACGCTGAATGAGACGGATGGATGTGCAGACTTTGAATGGATGCATGCTGCAATGTATAGACTTAGCATGAGACGGTACATGAGACGCTCCAATGTATAGACTTGCTGTATGCAATTCATGCGATGTACAGACTTAGCATGAGACGCTGAATGAGACGGATGGATGTACAGACTTACTGAACTATCCACGGCTGAATGTATAGACTTCATCTATTAAGATTCAGACATGCTGTCAAGGAATGTATAGACTTGGTTCATAAATGCATGAGGCACAGGCTGTACAGACTTAGTGTGACCATGTCAATGTGCAGACTTGCTAATGTATGGACTTGGTGAGTATGCAAGCATTGCTGCTGCCAGTGAACGATGAGAGAGAGAGAGAGACGGTGAGAGAGAGATGGTGAGACGGAGGGAGAGAGCGTACCGGTGAGGGGGAGAGACGGTGAGAGAGATGGAAGGAGAGACGGAGAGAGACGGTTAGGGGAAGAGAGTGAGACGGAGGGAGAGAGCGAGAGACGATGGGAGAAGAGAGAGAGAGAGAGAGACGATGAGAGAGAGAGAGTGAGAGACAAAGGGAGAGAAGGTGGGAGAGAGAGAGAGAGAGAGAGGAATGCGGGAGAGAGACGGAGGGAAAGACAGGGGGAGATTGAGAGTGAGACGGTGAGGGGGAGAGAGTGAGACGGAGGGAGAGAGCGTACCGGTGAGGGGGAGAGACGGTGAGAGAGATGGAGGGAGAGACGGAGAGTGAGACGGTGAGAAGGGGTGTGCCGCTGAAGGTTGGGAAGGGTGTACCGCTGGAGGGCTGGCAGGGTGTGCCGCTGGAGGTCTAGCAAGGTGCACCGTTGAAGGGTCATTGGGGTGTACCGCTGGGAGGTTGATAAAGTGTACCGGTGAAGGCTGGAACGGCCGTACCGACGAAGGTCCACTCCCCCGTTATTTGTTTTAAGGCTTTTCTTTTCTTCTTGTTTTAATTTTTATGCAGTTTTATATAAACTTCCCCCTTGTTTCCGTCTGGCTCGGTTCGACTTCTTTTCTCGCGGGTTAAGCGTCCAGGCTGCCGGGTGGTTGATCAGTTCGGTTCTCGTCATGGTGCCGGCAGTGGCTTGATTAGTTGGGAGGTTCATTGATTATTCCATTCGTTTATTGCTTCCCTTTGTCTCTTTTCATGTTTTGTTATTTTCTCACAAAAATTCGGCAGCATCTCCCCTTGACCCGGGGCGTAAGGGAGATACAGGGAACGCGCCCACATGGAGTGGCGGAACCCGACAACTGGAGGTGGGCGCCCGGAGGCAACAACACCTTTATAGAACCTCGAAAAACGCGAAGGAAAGGGCTCGGGGCAGGGCCAAGAAGTGTGATGGTGGAGGTCTGAAGGGTGTGCCGCTGAGGGCTATAAGGGTGTGCCGCTGAGGGCCAATGTGAGTGTGCCGCTGAGGGCCAATGGTGTACCGCTGAGGGCCAACGGGGGTGTGCTGCTGAGGGCAACTGGGTGTACCGCTGAGGGCCAAAGAGGGTGTGCCGCTGAGGGCAACTGGGTGTACCGCTGAGGGCCAAAGGGGGTGTGCCGCTGAGGGCCAAAACAAGTGTGTCGCTGAGGGCCAAAACAAGTGTGCCGGCCAAATGCCGGAAGGGTGCATCACTGGGGGGTTCAAACAGAGTGTGTGGGCTGGGAGACTTAGAGGCCCGAGAAGGAAGGGGATTCAAGGCTGGGGGTAGGCTACTTGGTTACTAGGTGTTCGGGGAAAGGGTAAGGGTCTCCCCCTCCCCTAGGCCAGTGAACACAACGGAGGACCATGTAGGGGATTGCAGGGCCCATTAGGCCAAGGCTCATGGGAGAGTGATCATATCAACATGAAGGCCCCAAGAACACCGGAGAAACGGGGAGACTGAGGGAGGAACGGACAACCCGTTGGAAACCGCAAAGACTAGCATAAGCCAACGAAATCAAAGAGAAACCCGTAGAGGGTGGTTTTCATTCATGGGAATCAAAAGGGCGTGGCCCTACATACACATTACAAAGAAGATGCCCAAGACGAGGTTGTGGACAAGGGGGAAACCCACAAAAAAACATAACGGGAGGAGGAGGAACGGAGTACAAAAGGGAAGGAAGCGTTGGGGATTGGGATATGCATCACCGTCCCCAACTCTCTCCCCTATTACATCAAGCTCTCTCTCTTACTCTTGCTTCTTCCCGGTGGTCGTCGGAGGAGGCTCCCGCCGAAGCCCTTCTTCTTTTCTCTCTTCCCCTTTTTCTGTGCTTTCTCTGTGGGTGTGCTTCCTCTCCTGCTCTTTTGACTATCCTCTCCCCTCTTTCTTTAAAGCCGGGAGTCTTTTATACTCCCCCGTCGGAAGCCTTCGAGTGCCCTCGAAACGGCGGAAACAACCTGTGTGATGATGGCATTGGACCTGCTCCGTCCTGGGTGTCAGTGGAGGAGCCTACGTGGCCCAACCCATGGTTGACACCTCACAAAGCTCACTGCGCGCCAAGGATGCGTAGGGCATGGGCTTCACGTCGTCTTGCCGTTGAAAAGCTTCAACGCTGTGCCGCTGGCGAGTTGAAAAGGGGTGCCGCTGGGGAGCCAAAACGGCTTGCCGTTGAAGCTCCTGAAGGGCGTGCCGCTGAGTGGCCTGAAAGGCGTGCCGCTGAGTGGCCTGAAGGGCGTGCCGCTGAAGGCCCCTGATGGGCGTGTGCTGCTGAACCCCCCAGGGGTGTGCCGCTGAACCCCCAGGGGGTGTGCCCTGAGCACCCACGGGGGTGTGCCGCTGAGCACCCTCGGGGGTGTGCCGGTGAAGCCCAAAGGGTTGTGCCGCTGAACACCCTCCCTGGGTGTGCCGCTGAAGACATCCCCTGGGGGTGTACCGCTGAAGGGGGCGTGCCGCTGGAGGGCTCTCCAGGGCGTGCAACTGGGGCTCCGCCAGGGTGTGCCGTTGAGGCCCCTTGGGGCTGGGCGTGCCGCTGAAGGGCTCCCCAGGGGGTGTGTGTACCCGGGGCCCGTTCTGAGCCCATTGTGGGCACGAGTCATGGCCCGTTTGATTCTCTTCGCGGCCCACGGGCTGTGGGGTCTTTTGTGCTTGATTTCTCCGGGGTTTCTTCACTCGGCGCCGTTGCTGACGCGAGGCCGAGCAGGATTTCCAGGTGTGCAATTTTTTGGTGTCCACATACCCCTACTTAGGAAGAATTTTACGTATTTGTGCCAAAATTCTTTAAAAATACAGAAATTCGTGGAGAAATTCACAAGAAATTATGGAAGTCCATGTGGAACTCTTGCTTGTGTGCAAAATTACACAAAAGTCCCCACAAAGTCTGGAAATTGAAGAAATACCCTACATTTTCAGAATATTACATGAATGCCCAAGAAATTATAGAAAAATGCAGAAAAGTCCAAGAAATTGAGGGAATTGTGTAGAGATCCCCCACAAGGTCAGGAAATCACAAAAATGCCCCAGATTTATGGGAAATTACAAAAAAAATACCACACAACTTTATGAAATTGCATACATACCCACGAAATTCAGGGAAAAATCCTGAAAGTTAAGAGATTAAACAAAAAGATGTTCAAGTTTCTAGAAAAACCCTCCAAATTGGGAAAAATCTTTGTGTTGTTCAAAAGATTAGAAAATTGCAAGGTTAGCCTGGATCTTTTCAAAATTGCATAAATATCCAAGAAAAGTACAAGAAAATTCTGAAGATTACAAGGATGACCAGAGGATTGAGATCAGGGTTTGCCGGCTCGGTTGTATCGGTCGTCTCGATTTTCTGCTGGGACGGTACGGTACGCTATTGCCCCGCTCCGTCCCGCTCTATCCCGTAAGATATATATATATATAATATATAAAATGGTAGAATAAAATTCTTAACTTAGTGGTTAAGTGACTTGTGCGCTCCTCTTCGGGAGGTGCTATGTTCGAATCTTACGAACGCCCCCTGAGATTTTAGTTTTTTTAGTTAAAAATCTTTAAAAAAACAAAACACACCGTGACTGCCATGTTTCGAACTCAAACTGCCAGGAAATGAATAGAATCACTTAACCAACTTACCTATTAAACATTTTACATTTAAAATAAAATATCTAATATATAGCGTCCCGGTTGCGTCCCACAGACTAGTCGTCCCGGTCTGTGGCTGAGACGGTATGGGACATGCGGTTCGGGCCATCCCGGACCGGTTTGTCAAACCATGATTGAGATTAGCCCTCATCATAAGGGATAAACCCTAGTTTAAAGGAGAATTGCAAATAAACTCCAGTTTAAGGGAAAATTGAAAAGAAAAAAAAACCTAGCTCAAGGGAAAATTGCAAGTTCACCCTTGTTAGAGGAAAAATTATAAATAAACCTTAGTCTAAAGGAACATCAACAAATATGGCCCTACCTTAGAGGTAGGGGCAAGAAAGTCCTCCTCGGACCTAATCCCTCACACGGCAACGGATATTGTAAGGGTTAAAAGGATATCTTTGGCAATTAATCAAAGGTGATCAAACTTGTATCGATGTAAATTAACACCGATCACGGTCGGTGGAAAAAAGTCTAGCACACAAATTCTAAATCGTCTAATAAACCAAACTTGCGGAAATAATATGCATGCTAACTAATTAACCAAAATATGTGCATATTTATCCAACAAACGATGTTTTAAAATTAAATTTCCCGCATGTTGTGTGTAAACAACTGCCTACTGGCCATACTTAGGCTTGGCATTAGGTTGAATGGTTAATGTCCAGATGATACCAGTTAAGATCTTAATCAAGTTCCTAGGCCTCAGACCAGGTTAATCTCAAACCCATGTTGAAAGACCAGTCGAGTCTAAAAAAGGTCTGATACTCTGTTGTACACATTTATTTTCTCAAAATAATTGAGAATTAAAGGTGTAGGACCACTCCCGAACATCTTGTGGGCGCTATTTATTTAACATCTTTACGACAACCTGGCCCGACTACGGACCCGAAACAACTTGTCGTGCCCCATGGCAATCTCAACACAAAGCGGGAACCACCCTCAACCGCCCAGCCAACAGCATTGAGCCGCCAACACTTTAGTCACCCGGCCAACCCGAGGGCTCGCAGCAACATGTCGCATTACACAGCACACGACAATGAGACCGGGAACCACTCCCAAGACACCTCCTACAAGCAACTTAACACTAATGGCCTCGGCCGCTGAGTCAAACTCGGGCTCCAGGGACCATTAGCCAACTATACAGCTCCTAATCAAAGGTGGAGAATTATCCCGAACACCTTGTAGGTGCCTCTTTGCCAACATTTCTACACCAACTCGGGCCAGGCCTTGGGCTCGAAACCACTTGCCACACCATGCGGTGACTCCCCAAAAAGGCGGGGACCCCCCCCCCCCAACCCCTGACATGCGACATCAAGCCGCCAACCTCATAGTCGTCAGGCCAACCCGGGCCTTCGCAACAGCGCGCCTTATCGCACAGCACACTACAACAAGGCCGGGATTACTCCCAAAGTGCCTACTATTAGCAGCCAAACACTACTGGCCCCGACCACCGAGCCACGTTCAAGTCTCAGGGACTACAAGCCATGCTGCACAACTTCCCATCAAGGGCGGGGACCACTCCCGAATACCTTAAGGGCGACACTACTACAACCCCACCATGGGGGATCGAGTCAAAGCCCGGATCCGGAAGCACATGGCCGTATCACACGGCACAACCGGACAAAGGTAGCAGATCCTCGGACCGCCCCACAATGGCAGCTCACCAGGGGCACATTCCCGCATTAGACCAGCCTCGCACCCCTAGGGCACGGTTCCCAATGCTCCCCCTGGCACTCCGACACCCTCCCATGTACCGTTCAAAGGTGGGCCAACTTACCACGTGCAGAGTTCGTTCGGGATTCACAAAGCACACTTAGGGCGGAGCAAGCAACACCGCGCAAGGAGCCGCTCATAGGCAACCTCGAAGCGCGCACAAACCACCAGTCCATGCCATCCACGTGTCCCAGTCCAGTCCCGTCAAAGTTGGCCAAAATTACCAAAAAGAGGGGTATTTATAATTTTTAACCTCTCTCTCTCTCTCTTCACTACCTAAGGTGGTCTAGGTAAACCCCCCGTTTACGGGGACCAAGAGGCCTCAGGGCATACCAATCCGGGTAAAGCCTAGGGGGGTTACGCAGACCAGGATGGGCCGGAGGAATCATGGCCCGCGTAAACCTCATTTTCCAAAAGAAACAACAAAATAAAAGAAAAATCTCAAAACCCCAGGCTAGTTCGGGTAAAGACCCCCAGGGGGTTTACGCAAACCAGGCCGCCTCATGGCATCCACGTCTGGGTAAACCCCTAGGGGGGTTACGCGGACCAGGATCCCCCCAGTCATCCTAATCCACGTAAACCCCCCTTTACCTGGACCAGCCTACCCATTCTCTTCCCTGAAGTCATTAAAAAAATGATTTAAGGGGTTTGCCCCAGACGAACATTGCCCCCTCAACCCTTTACTTAGACCAACACCCCCATTTCTCCACCTTAGCCCTATAAGACCCCCCAGGAAGGCCAAGGGTCACAGATTCGATGCATTCGACGGCAATTGACATCCAACACAAGGCAACCTCGAGTTCATGGAAAACGCAAGGAACGCGGCGCGATGACTTGTTGGCCTGTTGATTTCGACTAAGTACAAGCAGAGGGTATGTCACATCAAACCCCCTTATACGGTGTCTAGCCGACTCACAAGCCCCATGATGCACACGATGTGTAGTGGTGGAAATACTTGTACGTAATGTCGAAACCACCCACAATCGACACCCCAAGGCCAGCGCCCGATTGCTGCTTCCGAACCAGTGCCTGACTTCCCCGCCAGCTAGCCGGAGTCAACATGAGAAGAACTAGGAAGCAAGGCTCTAAAGAACTTGAACTTCCTGGGCAAAACATGTTGATTCCAGGACGTGATGCGAGTCAACACTCGCCCTATGAGCCGGTGCCCGAATGCTCGACCCGAGCCATGCCCGACTACTCTCTCTGAGTCCGTCACATCACCTCCGAAGATCGCATCTGCATGACACATCCCGAACATGTAGACGCACCAGACATGCTGACGCTTGACTCCCGACCCGGCGCCCGACTGCTCGACCCGAGCCACACCCGGCCTACACTTTACTAGCCAACGTTAGCAACCCTGCATCCAAGCCAGCATTTGATTGCTCTGCAACACCTACCGTCCCACAAGGGACATTATGTAAAACAGCATAAACCCGCTCCACTGTGCAATGACCTAAGGACCGGCACCTATGACGAAATTGTTCCGTGGCTTGCACTGCTTGTACTTGGGCTTCTAACGTCCCTTTGTAAAGCCTTTCACGGCACCCATTAATGAAATATAGTCGAAAACTCGACTTTTGTCCCAACCGACCTTCAGGCTTCCACTGTCCACCAAACCCTGATTTGTCTCGCACTTGAGTCAACACCTGCCAACTCTTTGTCGAGCCAGTGTCTGCTGCTCTGCCTTCCAAGCTTGTGTCCCGTCCAATCAAACCCAGAGTCTGTGTTCCTTTCAGCGTCCCAAGCCCTCCCTAGGTCACGGCCCCCAAGGTCTTTAATCCTCTTTCGGCAACAAAAATAAAGGTGTTCAGATTCCGTCCGATGTAAATAAACATTGATTGCTTGCAATCGATGGGGATGACATCCTATACGCGATCCCCCACATGGCCTGATACACCTACACTCGCAGAACCCCTCCTTGGCGCCAGCTATCCAAACAGCTACCACACGTCCACACACCCAATCCACATGTCGCCCGCAGTTCCTTGCCCACGTGTCGTGTCATGGAGGCACATCCCAGTTGAAGCTTGGTTTCGCGGGTTGTTGTCGAGTTTCAACTGGCACGCCCACATTACTCCCAACTACCCCAGTACCAATATCTCACACACATCATCATCACCTCGCTGGTCCATCCCGTATGTCCAAAACAACCGCTTATACGCATTTCATTTATGTGCATTTCATTCTTTTTGCCTTTCACATATCCACACATACATATATACACATATGTATTCTTCTTGCCAGTTCCCGCGTGTGCCCAGATACATCTTATTATAATATTTGCAAATATCCACAGTCTAACACATTCCACTTTTTTAATTCTTTCATGGATATCAGTACTAAAAAAATTGCAAGAAAAACATGATGTAAATTGGATCTTCCCCTCTCCTATGTCGAAGAACGCCCCTGCTAGCTCTGAATAAACCCTAGGTAAGGCACCCACAACAATCCCCCACTTCCTTACCATTTCAGCTCATGGTTTGTCCTAATGAAACCACTACTTCCTGACTTGGTAGTTCAACCACAAAAAATATGTGCAAGCCTGGAATCTAGGGTAATATCAAGAGAAAATAGGGTTGCATCTAGTTTAGTTGCAATATAATAAATGGCATGTAATGCCCTTGCTACATTGCCTTTCCCATGTCTCTTATGTCAGTTTTAGGGTATTGATGATGCATCTATTGATGGGGTTCATCGCCAAGGAGTCTCGGGTGTGTGTTTTCTCTCAGCCCATTCTTAGAGCTCTTATCCAGGACTATTTCCTAACCAATGGATGGAAGGTTGCTGCCGGATAACCAGAAATATACAACTTTCCACACACAAATTAGCAAAAACTAAAAGAATGTGAGAAACAGACAGATGGGAGAAAATTACCTTCATTATATGTAGCAGATTTTTGACATGTAAAAGCCAAATACAAGAAGCAAAACAGCTTCATTTATCATTTCATTAGGAATTTGTGATAAGAATTTCCACCAAAACTATATATAATATAGGCAGATATGGATGGGTCATTGTATGTGTTGCGTGCGTGAAAAAGAAAATAAACCTTGATTCAGTTGAAAAATGAGAAAATTTCACATGTTTCCATAAATCTCCTAGCCAAGAAACGATAGTCCCCAATCAACATTAACATAACACAAACAATATGCTAAGCACTTCCACAAAATATTACAACAGTGAAAAATACCCTAAGAGGAGGAAAAGAGTATGCAGCAGCATGAATGTAATAAAATAGGCATCAAGCGGTTTACCAAATCACGCAATCCACAAAAAAAAATCGAGACAGCAGGAATAATTTCCATTTAACAAGTATTTTTCCTTTTATTAAAACAAATAACAATAGAAGGAAAGAAACGCTCAATAGTATCAAGCTACATGTGCAGGAGCATGATATTAGCATTACCAAATCGACAAACTAGCATCCACAACTTACTACAAATTGCATATAGGAACAGAAGCAAAATTATTCACCTTTGGAGTCCTCCTTTATCTCCTCTAAGGTTTTCTCTCATCCAGCAAGAGTTGTTGTAGTTTAGGAATTTCTTCCTCAAGTTTAGGAATCAGATTTGTTGATTCCTCACATTCTTTCTGAAGTTCTTCAGCTTTATATGAATCCTGCAGTACATAACTAAAGTCAATGCATGCAAATTCCCATCAAAGCATTGAAATGTCCTCTTCATACCTTCTGAAGCTTTTCTTCTAGTTTTGTGATCTTTTGCTTTAGATGCTTTAGATCTTCCCTATATTTCACATCCTGCCTTTCAAACTCCTTGAACTGATCTTTACAGTCCCTAAGGTCATTGTCAAGTTCCTGAAAGTTGATATCCAAAATAATTATGAACTAGAAATAAACTATAAGATTCTAGAAGGTAGAATGTGCTTTCAGCAGATCACAAGAAAAGGAAATAGAAATCATGTGAAACAAGACAATGCCAGTGTCACAAAGGACAGAAGCTTTAAGAAATTCAGTCAGCAGTCAGATAGGCAAACATGAAAATGTATTTAGCGAACAATACAAAATGCCAAGAGTTTAAAGTTCATCTTTTCAACATGTTATTTACATGAAACTAAACCCACTAAATCTCTATTCTAGCGAAGATGATATGCACATAATGTAAAATTCCAACTCCTAACATAGGATAGTTGACAGATGGGGTAATCAATTGCCCCTTGGTGTATGTGGCAGACAGGTTCACTGACATGACGCATATGACAGACATGGTCACATGTCAGAGCATAAGGTGCTAACTGCTAAATCCCCAAGTGTACCTAGGTCCTAGGATTTCCTCATTTCCAGATGATGACAGATTCACCCTAATCGCATAAATTAGCATGGGATAAGATAGGGATAAGCTGAGGTATCCTAGTCTTCTGTTCAGTATTGATAAATATTCACCCAAAATTGGAGATGAGGGAGGCTTCTCCCCACTTCTGGGGAGTTAAAGGTGGGAATAACTAATAAGTCATTCCACCTCTTTGTTATGGTGCGTTTGGAGGAGGAGGAGGAGGGGGGGGGGGGGGGAGGAAACAGGGTAGAGATAAGTTGTTCCATCTAAAAGGTGGAATTGGGTGGAACAACTTATCCCCACCCAGTTTCCCTTCTACCAAACAATCCACAACTTCTGGACAGAGGTGATTCATGCTAGGATAAAATTGTTCAATACCAAATATGGACTAAACATAGCTAATTAGCAGGAATAATGTCCTAGTTTGAAATACAAAGAAATATGTGAAAAGGATAACATCAACAGTGTATTAGGTATTGTGATATATGAAATAGATACCACATATCTAGGCAATATAACTTTGAAGAGAAGAAGGCTTATAAAATGTCCTACAAGGCCCTTGGCAAGTAAAAACCTGTCCCCTTACACAACTTAAGCTGCACATCACAGGAGGCTCATATGGCTCAATACACAAATATCCATGAATATTGCCCCTACCCTTATCTGGCAAAGATCAAAGGGAGTCTAGAAGCTCAACCTCACACAGCTGAACCTGTGGTCATGGCTCCCTCCCAAAACAGTAGCCAAGGTGTCTCCTACCAGATGTGAGGGAAGTCGTCCAACCTCACTTAAAATTTTCAAAAAAGAAAAGGCCTATGGAGACATAAATTTAGCGATTCTGGCACCTTATACCAAAATATTTATCAGTACAGGGGTGGCCCCATGAAAGAACAGTTGAGGCAATCTCAGCTAATAATCTGGTGGTCTTGATTTTTTCCAAGAAGTAATTGACTGGTGGGTTGGGGTTCCTCTATTTGAGCTTGCCCAGAGTTTATCAGTGAAGCCAGATTCCACACACACACAGATGTAAACATCAACAAGAGTTCAAGTGGTATTTTGACGTAGGGAAATGTTTAGAATCCAAGTGAAAATAAAAACAAGAACAGAGCATTCTATGTTTTTCATGTCATCATCATTGATTATGTTTTGGAGGAGATTTAGACGACATTATATTCACTAAAATAGGTGGACTCTTTGGCACTTGGGAGGAAAGTGACAATAGGATTTTCAAATGGTCCAGCAGTTCTGAGGAAAGCTGTCTGTTTTACATCAAATACAACTAAAGATGCTCAATTTTTTGAAAATCAGTTGCCATACTGCTCCTTGGATGGCGACATTTTGCAGATAGCTAGTCCCCCACGTTGGTAACGGGGATTCTGCTTGTAACTCTTGTATAGAGCGCATTTTTTTGAGGCTCACATGGTACACGAGTACATCTATACACCCACCTTTTCTTATCATTAAACTTAGGATACCATCCACTTTGAAAAGAAGAAAGAAAACAAACTGTTTTTGTTTTCAAGGACCATGTTCAATGTCACCACAAGCATCCATCCTATGTTTAGTCACTATTACTTTCTCTAAGAATGTTGTTAATTTAGAAACATGGACACTTTAAAAGCTCAAGAACCAAATGCATACCTCCTGCTTTTCCAAATATTTCTTGTGTAATGCCTCTAGATCTTTCAATGTGGTAGAATTTTGTCGAAGTTTCTCTCTACAAGTATGAACGAAGCACTTTAGTATATGAGACTTTCAGAATGGTTCAGAGAAAAAACAGCTTTACTCTCATCTTGAATGCAACCTTTCATTTTTAAGATTTTCTTCCAAGCTAGACACATTCTCTTGCAACTCAGAAACATGGGAAATGGCATCTTCGGAAGCCAGTTTTGTGGCTTTCTCCTGCCATTTTAGTAGAGTGAGCTCCTTTAACATATAGGCTTCTGCCTCATTCTTCACATTCTGCAAAATGAAGGAGATATAGAACCTATTTTTTTTAACATGATACTTTAAAGAGGACATGAAAAGAAGAAACACAAACCTCCAAACTATCTCTTTCTTTCTCTGCTAATTTTACCATTTGTACAACACCTGATCTTTTTTCATTAAGGGATTCAAGCCTACAAAATATTACATTAGTCAATGACACAAACCAAATTTATCATTGGGAACATAAGCACGATTTGCTGTTCAAGACTTAGCAACTTGAGATGATATAATTATTTTAATTTTTCATATATAAAGATAATTCATGGTAAATAAATTAAGTGCAGAAATATCGCAATTAAACACTGAACTGTTTTTCTGAAGGTAGCAAAAGCCATGATTCATTGCAATAAGAGAAAAAGAATTGCAGGCTATAGAAGGATAAGAAGCCAGCTTCTCAAGGAGCTAGAAAACTCAAGCAACTATCAAGATGATAGATGCAAGAAACAAAATAAGAGCAACAAAAACAGAACAGAAGGAAGAAAGGATATAACAAAACTCTCCAGAGAGAACTATGTGGCAAAGCCTTGCCATTGCATCAACTTCAACAGCGAGTCAGAACAGTTCGATTGGTACAAGCCTGAATAGAAGGACCAGTCCTGAATAACCCCATTTATTCTCTTTTAAGGATATCAAATGGACTGTGCCATTTCTGTCTGGATATTGTACTGTTTCCCTCCCCCCCAGTGGCCAAGAGCATGGCAAAGGGAAATGGTGATCCAAAGTTTCTTGCTACTTCAGGGCATCTGCTGTCCCACCCTTGCAGGAGATCCAGGGCATAACCAGGCTCCCACCAAAGTATGCCAAGGGCCCTAGAAAGAATAATCCAAAGAACCCTGATTATACCACGACCCACAAACAAATGATCATAAGATTCACTGAAGACTACACAGAAAGGCCAAGAACCCTTAATAGCAGCGATGAACCTAATTAAATACAGACTTGAACCACGAAATATCACATCAAGAATTCGTAGTGAACTTTTGCCTTCACAATATCCATTTTAAGGAAAATGCTCAAGTGAGAATTTTTTGACTCACTCTGCCATGCTTCTTCATGTCTCTGCAACACCACACCCAAGCAAAAGCTAGACAAGTGATGCCTTACAAACAAGGGGATGAGACCCATTGGAAAGGCAAAGACTATGGCAGTAAGTAGAATATTATATTTGGTTCAGATGAAAGCATGAGCAAGGATCATAACACCCACACCTGTCTTTATGCAAATATTTGTACATCAAGAAAATTTGTCAAGTTCCATGTTAGGCTAACCTTCAGAGCCCACATACTATGTTTCACCATCAAAGACATTTAACTACATCAATTCCTCACAGATCTTCTAATAGAAACCTAGTTTAGGCAACAAAGGCGTCCATGATTAAAGGTAAATTTCCATCTATCTTTTCTCTTGTTGTTTTGGAGTTAGGCCACATTTGGAAACGCTTATGGTCAAAGGGGATTTTTCAAAATTCCTTAGTGTACAAGTCTGACACAAGGTAGGATTTTTCCAAAATCTGAATGGCTTTGGTGGATGAACAGTATTTGGGAGATGGTATAATTTTTTCTATACGAACATTTATCATCAGCATTAAAAATATATGAAACAACGCTAATATGACATATAAATCACAAGTGGTAGGAACTGACATTGCAATACAATACCAAATTAAACATGAGATAAAAATAATCACCATTTATCACAGATACATTGTAATATAGTACCAGAAAAACATCACCATTTATCACAAGCAAGCATATCGTTTGACCGCAAACAAACATGACATAAACATCAAGCATTAATTAGAAAAGTAACGAAGGTAATAAAACTACTAAAAGTCAAGGTTCAAGAGTAGCCATGTGTGTGTGTGTCCACATTTGTGTGTGGATAGTGTATGTCAAGGTTGGCAGTTTCGGCCTAAACGTATCGGTTTCGGACCGAACCGATACAAGATCGGACCTACCCACTGTAGCATATCCTAAACTTAAAAAATACTTTTGTATTCGTTTCGGGCAAAATCGATACCGGTTTCGCCCGTTTCGACCCAAAACTGCCCAGTTTTGACCGAAATCGGATGCAAACTCCCCTTAAGAGGGGAGTTCAGTTCCGCCCTCCCCTCAGATTTGAGAATATGAGGGGTTGTGGGTCTCCAGAAGCTTGCTGCCGCTCGCCAGGTGAAGGAGCTTCCTGCCGCCGCCGTCGCCATCACCGTCGTCGTTTCTTGATGTTTACAACATGTAGCTGCAGTCGCCGCCGTTTCTTGCTGTGTCGAGTGCGTAGATTCCTCAAAGATCTTGTAAGTTTTTGTTTGTTTCTTGGTATGATAGTTTTCTTTGTTGTAGGTAAGATTCTCTTAAATATATTAATTTTCATATATTAAATATGTTAAATCTTCACATTAGTGTCTAATCATGGATTTAAATTTGAGGATTCTGTCTAATTAGGTAAGTTTAACATGAATCAAAACTTAATTAAATTTCGTTGAATGTTTTCGTGCGGGAGCATGCTACTAATTATATTAGATGCCAGATAATTAGAGTAAATTCGCAAATTAGGGCCTAATTAGTGGTTTGTATTTAGGACTTTTGTCTAATTAAATTAATTTAGCATCAAGGTGACAACATACTGCTAATTATATTATATGTCACGTAATTAGGGTAAATCTCCAAATTAAAGCCTAATTGGGTATTTAAATTTGGGGCTTTTGTTAGATTAGGTTAATTTAGTGTCAATTGACGCTCAATTAAGCTTCATTGAATATTTTAGGACAGAAACATACTACTAATTACATTTAATAAAGGATAATTAGGATAAATCTCCAAATTAAGGTCTAATTAGCTATTTAAATTTGGAGGTTTTGTTATATTATTAAGTTAGGGTCAAATGCAGCTCAAATAAGCTTCATTGAATAATTTAGGGCGGGAACATACTACTAATTGTATTAATAAAGAATGATTAGGCAAAATCCCCAAAGGTGACCTTAATTAGCAGTTAAAAAATGAGACTGTTAACTAATAAGTTCAATTTAGCATAATTTGAAGCTCAATTATACTTCATTGTATTTTTTCATTGTACTTACAACCATTTGTCTTTGACTGTCTTGATGCAGCATCATGGGTAGACGTGAACAAAGTCAGGAGCAGCAAGGGCAGGACGATCCATGGTGAGCTTCTCTCTCCTTAGTTGATGATGGAAGAAGAAAAATGAAATGTAATTATTGTGGTAAAGAGATACATGGCGGAATTATTAGAGGAAAGTAACATTTGACAGGGATAAGAGGAGAGGTTAAACAATGTGACAGATGTCCCTGAGAGGTCTGAGAAGAAATGCACGAGTGCCTTCTAGATAAAAAAGAGAGGATGCAGCAAAGAGCTGAAGATCATGCTGAAATTGCTAAGGAGATTTCAGGCAGAAGGGGAAGGAGGGATGATGAAGAGGAGGAAGACAATGAAGATTCAGATCCAGAGCTGACTGAAGCATTAGAGTGTAAATAAGCAGCTCGAAGGAAATGAAAAGCACCGATAGGTTTAAAGACATACTCTAGTACAGCTGGTGTACCACGAGTTGCACGACGTCTTGACACTAGTGTATTAACACAAAGAGTAGACCCCATGGACAGCTATCTGCATTGAAGGCAAAGTGCTATACAACCAAAAATCAAGCAAACATTGAGAGGGGTCAAAAAATCAACTGCAGTTGCAGGACATGCATTTAAAAGTGTTTACAAATGGTTTTTCTATGCAGGTGTGACTGCACATACAGCTGAATCAAAATATTTCCAACTTATGCTAGATGCCATAACAGATATTGGTCCTGGCTTAAAGGTCTCGTCACATCTAGATATATGCAGGCGTGACCTTGAGGGAGAGGTTGAGGAGCTCATCAGTGGGTTGAAAGCTTCAAACATATCTGGATGGAGAGAGAATGAACCATTATGTGTGATGGCTGGACTAGTACCACGAAGAAGTCCATAATCAACTTTCTAGTTTATTGCATCGAAGGTACTATCTTTGTGAAATCAATTGATGCATCAAATTATGAAAAGAATACAAATTATTTATTTCATTTGATGGATAAGATGGTAGACCAAATTGAAGAGAAAAATGGTGTGCAAATAGTCAATGATAATGAAGTCAGTTATAAGGCTGCAAGGAAGAAGTTGATGCAGAAGCGCAGACATTTTTATTGTCTCCCATGTACAACACATTGTCTGGATTTGATACTTGAAGACATTGAGAAGGAAAATAATGTGAAGAAAATAATTAAGAGAGCACAAAAAATCACTCAGTATATTTATGGCTATCTTAGGAAACTGAACATGTTCAGAGAGCATGCAAGTAAGGGACGAGATACCATCCGTGCAGGGCTAACCAGATTTGCTTCGGATTTTATTTCTTACGAGTCTTTGCACAGGTATAAGAATGAGCTCAATTCTTTCTACTTTATCCTTATAGATATTATCTGTATTTAATTTGAATTACATTTCTTTGAAGTATTTGCACAAGTATAAAAATGACCTCAAATGCTTCATGCACCACAATGTCATGTGAGAATACATAGACAAATCTAATGTTAATGCTCAGATTGATTATTTGGATGTCTGCCACATCGTGGAAGATAATAAATTCTGGGCCAGGGTCTTACGATACATGAAAGTAGTCACACCTCTCGTGAAGGTCCCAAGAATGGTAGATGGCAATGAGAAGAATAATATGGGATATTTATACGAGACCATGAACTGTGTCAAATTAGACTTGCAGAAATCCCTTCCCAGAGAATATGAAAAGTGATGGAAAACTATTGACAACAGATGGGACAACACATTACACCATGAATTGCATGCAGCTGATGAGTGATTAATTGTATTGTTATAAAGTTCATTATTTTTAGGTTAATTTACATCTAACATTTAGTTAACTATACACAAATGTAGGTTATTTTCTCAACCCTCGATTTATGTATAATAATGTGAGAGCACGGAAAAATCTAATCCCTTTTTTTTATCGTAGATTAAATATAGATTTTGTTCTTTTTAAAAAGAAACATCCCCCCTATGTGTAGAGGGTGATTCCGTGGGTGCGCATCGTATCAGACGATTTGGGTTCAGGTGCTGGACCTCTCCCCACTGACCGTAGTCAATGTTGATTTACTTCGGTCTAACGTCCGAATACTTTTGTTTGACTGTCAAAGAAATTTCAAAGCCTTCTACGGAGGTTCTGATGTTGAGGGCAAACTCTTTTGGAGGGCTCGCAATGTCCACTCACTCACCACCGACCAACAACAAAGACTGAGCTAGGGTTCGACTGAGGCCATGTTTATGTAAAACCCTAGAATTTAGGAGTATGAAGATGATTTAGGGGAGGCCGTAAGCATATTTGAAGTCACGAGAGGTTTCCTGGACTCTGGGGGTATTTTGGTAATTTTACCCTTCCAGGGGTATTTTAGTAATTTTGTCAGGCCAAGGGCATTCCCAGAATTTCAGAGTTGGAAAGAAAGTGTGACAAGGTTCCCGACTTCCCAAGGCATTGAGGCCATTTCTGGAGGGTTTTAAGGGCTCTGAGGCCATTTCTGGGTCAAAAGGGTAGTTCGGTAATTTTGCCACACCCTATGTAGACCTAGATTTGAGGTGGCACCCAAGTGTCGGACTGAGCTGACAAGATTCTTGGGCCAACAGAGTAGTAAAGGATTTCGTAAAAGACTTATTTGTGTTGACATCGCCAAAGGAGGGGCATATACACAATTTCCACAAGTCGAAGGGTTTTCTTATAATTATCCCGATCGACGTACAAAGACAATATGTAGAGTACATTGGATATTTTTATGACCCAACTGGATACAAGGATTGTCAACAAATTGTCGACTGTACAAGAATTCGCACTAACGCGGGAGGCAGGGACATAGTCTCAATTACAAGAAGTTGCAGGGTATAACTGTAAATTACAGGACTTTTATCTCTTACGGTCCCGGGGAGGACATTTTTTGTAATTCCATCAATATAGGAACAGAACCACATAACTTAGTCGTCCCGGGACGTAAAGACTTACAAACATGACCCGCTGTAGGGCATAATTACAAATATGACCCACTGAGGGGCGTAATTACAAACATATCTCGTAGGGACATAAGTACAAGACCCGGGAACTTACCCCTCACAGGTCAAGACAAACAGAACAAATCTCCTTGTGCGGGTGTTGTAGCCATAAAGTACTCAAAATCCAGATTCTCGATGTCTCCACTTGGACCCTTGGGGATCTATTTATAGAAGGCGAGAGGACCCAGGTTGACAAAACCGTGGAGAAATGCTCCGGTTCTGTCAAGGTGGGGTGCAAAAACCCCTATTTCTGTCAAGGTGGAGTGGCAAAAAGCTTTTTTGACCCCTATGCCTCTTTTTTTCTTTTTGGTTTTGGCGCACGGGAGAATAACCCCAGAGGGATCAAATGACCCCTCTGGCTACCAGAGGAGTCAAATGAGGAAAATTGCCCCAGTTCTGACAGGGTGGGGTGCAAAAACCCTTTTTTCTGTCAAGGTGGGGTGGCAAAAAATGTTTTTGACCCCTCTCCCTCATTTTTCCTTTTTTTCTCTTTCTTTTTCTCTCTCTTTTTTTTAGAAAACACGGGACCCGGGGGTTAAATTACCCCGCGGGTGGGCGTGACCCAGCGGGGTCACGCGACCCCGCTCGAGGCACGCGAACCCCCCCCCCACGCGAGTGGCCGCGAGCCCCCTTTCCCGGGGTGCGGAGGTAGAGGGGTCATTTGACCCCTTTGCCTGCTTTTTGGCTCCTCTTCGCGCCGTTTTTCTCCGTTTCTGTCAACCTGGGTTAAGGAGAAATATATATATTGCTCCTCATGGCCCTCCTCTCGCCGCGTGGCAACGATAGCTTGGCGGAGACTCGCGTTGAAGCGGAGGAGCGTCTTGTTTGGTTGTGCGTCGCCGCGTGAGGAGGAATCTCTACGTCCGTCTACGCCATGTGATACACTTGCTCGGCTCTTTTGACGGGTTCGTACGCATGTTTTTCCTCCTAATCTTCATTGCTGCGACGCCAACCGTGGTTTTATAGTCGGGCCGATGGACCCTAAATCACAGAGGTACTCCACAATTCGACGGTGTTGACGCTACGCCGTATTTCCGTCGATGGCGACATAATAAAATTCTCGAAATATTTCGAGAACAAATTCGGGTGCAACAAATGCCAATGCCAATGCAAATGTTGATGGCGATGTACTTCAAGGCACTTTAAAAGTCATTGGTCGTTTATTAAGGACACCAGACATGAGACTTTAGGCCGAGCTAAAGGTTGGTCTTTATTGATTTTATCAATAAAACGTCAAGAATTTACTTAAGTAGTTATGTTAATCTATTTCTTTATCCTTATAGATGAACAATTATAGAATAAGGACTGGAACATACTCTAACTCACAATTATAATACGTTGTGGATGGAGTGAACCCAGGTATACTAAATCTTTGTGCTTAAATTAAGTCAATATGTATTAGTACATCACAGAGAATTCATCTTTATTTAGATCTTACATTTATTTATTTATAATTGGTAGAACAGCTGACTGATGAATAATGTTGAACAATAGAGATTTGAGTAGTAATGCATTGGCTTTCATTGCAATTAGGGTGCTCGATCAAACAATATCAGCAAATCAATGTGAAAGAAATTGGAGCACGTTAAGCCTTATACACACTCAAAGGTTCGCAATCGGCTAAAGACTGAACGATTAGAAAAATTGATTTACTGCCACTACGACACGAGACTAAGAATAAAATATATGAAGTTAAGACAATAGCTGAGGGACAAACGCGTCGCAGAAGATACAACACCAGAAATTGATGTGGACGCATTATTTGATGATGACAATCCCTTACAATCTTGGGTTGAGGTACGAGAGTAAGTTGATGAACCCATTTTTTGATGTTGATGACAGAACATGAGCAGAGGGCATATTAGATGAAGATGAGCCAAGGGATCCAAGAATTCAGAAGACCAACAAAGAGTGGGCCAGAGAGACTCATGTGCACCAGAGAGAGGAAGCACCTTTGTTTGTTGACGACACCGAGCAGTAGCCTTAGTTTGAACCAACTAAACACTCAGAATCAGATAGCAGGTCAATCATTCCTAAAATGGTCAAGCCACCTCCAGCCATAAGAAGAAGTACATCAGTACATGGTATGTTTGAGAGGTCTAGTGCTACTGCTCGAGAAGACCCGACAACTGAGTAGTTGAAGCAAATTTATGTGAGGCACACGCCAAGGGGAAAAGGAGCCCTTTCAAAGATAAATGAAATTATCACACCAAAAGAGAAAAAAATGGAGCCAAAGGCTAGAAGGCGATTGGTTTATGATGGTTATGATGATGATGATGAGCCAAAGGCTAGAAGGCGATTGGTTTATTTTGGTTCTAATGATGATGATGATGCAACAAGTGATGATCCCAGTGTAACTGCAGGTGCTACTACTGGCGATGGCATGTATTCACCTACTTCCTCCTTCCACGCTGACACAGACAGAGGATACAATCAAGTGAAGGAGGATATGATTAACAAAGTCAATATGGACATCCAACAGGTTATGGAGGTGGCCAATAGGAAGCAAGCATGTATGAGTGGGGCCATCAACCAACATTCCAATTTCTTCCACTTCCAGGCAGTGGCAGTTATGGGTCAAGATCCTCTTCCAATCTTCAAGATTATGCCTCTTATGTTGATTTTGGATCCCAATCAAGCCAACAATCATACACTCCAAGAGGGATGCAAGACTTGGCTACATCATTATTTGGTTACAGTGAATATACAAAATATATGCAGCCTTTCTATAGGTATCAACAACAGAAGTCAGACGATAAGAGAGAAGGAGAAGGTTCGTCCAACTATTATCCATACTAGTGCATCATTATTTGGGTATGGAACATTTTATTTCTATAACGTTTACTACTTTGTAATGTTTATTGTAATGCTTGAACCTACTTCATGTTTAATATGTAGCGAATATTAGTTTAACATGTCCAATACCTACTTCATGTTTATTACACTTAATCCAATTTCTTTAAAGTCAAATGCTTATCTAATAACTTTTATGATTTTTATCTGATTAATACTATATTTTTTATTTTTTCAAATTTTTTGATTTTTCTTGATTTTCTTAATTTTGCTGAACTAGTTTCGGCCGGTTTCAACCGAAACCGAAACCGAGTTGTTTTGGTTATGCACCCGGCCGAAACCGAGTCCAAAATCGACACCGCCATCCTTGGTGTATGTGAAAAAGCATAAGGGCCTATTACAACAGAGCCCCTATTGAAGGAGTGTTTGGAGGGGGGGAGGGGGGGCACATGATAGGGCAACCCCCCACCCCACCCCATTGGGGTGTTGAAGGGGTGTGGATCCCCCCTAGCTGAAAATTTTTGGGGGCCCAAGGTGTGAAGGCAGGCACCTTGGGCCACCTGGCACGCTTTGGTGACACCTTAGGCTGCCTTTTGCAAGCCCAACTAAGCACAATTGCGCCTAGCTCCCAGAAACACGCCTTCCCGCCTAGGTGGGCACCTTGACAACTATGAAGGTCCTTATCACCAAGAAAAATACATGAAAGATATCATAGTGGATCTAGAAATTCTAATGTCTTAAGTCTTAAGATGAGAATATCAAAGCCTGTGGCATTACATCCACATGAATACAATCTAGTAACATTTAATTGCTTCTGATGGAGGAAAATAAGAAAAAATTGTTGATTTCCAATTTGTAAGATAAGAAAAATCCATAAAGAAATGTATGCACCATTTATATCTAAAAGACTACAGTAATGCAGCCCCGGACCTTAGATATTATACGAAAATCTTTATACAGAAAAAGATGCATGCACTCACTGTTTATAGGACTCTTCAATCTTCTCAACATATTGGTTCGTTCCAATGATGTCCTCAAGATATTCTAAAAATCCTTCATCATGAGGCCCTTGGGCCTTTGGTTTCATGAGAGAGATCTGCTCAACCTCACCCTTGAAAGGCAAACCATGTTGAATGATTCAAAGAGTCAAAGAATGTAAATAAAACGAAAAAGGTAAGTACATATTTGTGAGTTTTGAAGCGGAAATTGTTAAAACCTGAAGGATAAGAAAACGGTTATTATCCAAGTCCACCCCTTTGCCCTTCAGTTTCTTGGTGACTTCTGTGAAATTGCTAGTGCGATCATTTATGTAGTATTTTGATGAATTGTCACGGAATGCCACTCTGGTGATGATAAAGTCACTGCCTGGTACGGCCTTATATGATGCATCGTCCTGAATTTTGAACACACCACTCAAACATCAGTCAAAAGCAGTGGAAAGGTACATCACCAAAAACCCAAGCCCAGTGACAGCTCCACCCAATCCATATTCAAAGACCAAGCAGTTACCAGATCAATGATCTCCTGGAAGTGAACTGAAACCCCGGCACTCTCCAGATCTTGGTGATTAGTGGAATTGTGTATTAGCTCCGACACTTTGTTCAGGCGCATCTTCCGGGCATCACAAACCAGAAAGAGAAAAAAAAAGTAAGCAGCATGCCATAGACTGTTCACTTCAAGAACACCATCCACTGATCCAGCCACAAGGGAAGACGACAATGGCAGAGAGAGAGAGAGAGGAGGGCCGGACCCTACCTGCTTAGCCCTCTTCCCAAAGACGAACAGCATGGCGTCTATCACGTTGCTCTTTCCGCTCCCATTCGGTCCAACCACTGCTGTGAAACTCTGCACCCCATGCGCCGCAGGAAAGGCGAAAGACCAGCCAACGCCGAAAAACAAACCAAAAAAAAAAAAAGAGGATGAGGTCACAAACCCGATTATGGAATCGGCACCAACTGGCAATTGATGGTGAACAAATAAACTTCTTCCGTCTTCTTCCAACGTTCATTCCCGTCAAAAATTGAAGGGAAATGGCCAGCATTTCAACCGGGTTACAACCTTCCCATCTCCTCCCCCGACTCAACCAAAACTCGGTTCCGCCGTGAAGGGATCCAGTATCCACCACAGAACGGGGCCACAGGGGGGAGGAGGTGCTGGCGGCGGGCGGGCCAAGCATTTAGCAGCGTACCTTGTGGAAAGGGCCGACGCGCTGCTCCCCGGCGTAGGACTTGAAGTTGCGCATCACCATCTCCCTGATGAAGAGCCGCGGCCTCGCCGCCCTGCAGCCGGAGTCCGACTCCGTCGTGCACGTAGAGGCCTCCATGGAGAGGAACACAATGGGTGGGGAGAGGGGGTCCGAGTAGGAAGAGCACCGGGGCGGTGGAGCGAAAGAGGAAGAGAGAACCCTCCACTTCCTCCTCCTACTGCTGCTGCCCCCGCGCTGTGAGAAGTGAGAAGTGAGAACTGAGAAGAGGAAGGGGAGGAGGAAGAATTTTTAACTTTAATTTTTAAAAAAAAAAAAGAGAAAACCTGGCCCTCCGTCGTCCGCCACGAGGATGCGCGGGAAAACGAAGATTTGCTCCTGAGGATTTGGGCAAGAATCCTGGCCCTCCGTCGTCCGCCACGAAAGTCAGAAACCTAAATCGGCCCCGTCCGTTCTAGGCGCTCCGGGACTCCGGTCATGGCCCAATTATTTGATTCCATCAGCCCAGCTGCTCCGTTAGGCCCACTACAGATCCTATGAGTTGTGTATCATTAAAGAAGGGCCCATTTTGGAAGAATGAAAATATACTGCACTTGAAGATGATATGAAAAGTCTCGGTACACACTCGAGTGTATTGTCTTTATTTTAAAAAAAAAATTAAAATAACCTCCAAGATATCTTAATTTAAAATGTAAGTCATGTTATCAACTTATCATTAGATTATTCAAAAAGAAATAAAAAAATCAGATTGAATAAATAGTGTTGGGCCCATTCTTTTAAAAATTGACGTATTTTATTATTGATTTTTTAGATAATCGTACGGTGACGTGACGTGTATTCTAAAATAAGGTAACTTAAGGGCCACTCAAAAAAAATTCAAAAAAAAGGAAAGAGGTAGCAACCCTTTCTCATTGAAATATACGGTGCATAAAGATGATAATACATCATATAAATGTGATACATTATAGAAATAAAATGAAATATAGTCTATTATTGTTGTTGTCTCTATTTTTTTGCAAATTATGAGATTTGATCAACCATTTGATGTCTATTTTATCACAGTGATGCAGCTACATGCTCTTTTCCTCTTCTTAGGATATTTTTCATAGTAATAATATTTTGTGGAAGTGCTTAGCATATTGTTTGTTTCTTGGCGAGGACATATAAAGAAACATATGAAATTTTCTCATCTTTCAACTAAATCAAAGTTTATTTTCTTTTCTATACATATGCAACACATACAATTAATGACCCAACTATATCTTTATATATTATTTATAGTTTCGGTGGAAATTCTTACCACAAATTCACATCGTGTTTTTCTTGAAATTTTGTAGTACTAGTATCCATGAAAGAATTAAAAGTGTGGAATATGTTTGACAATAAATATTTGTAAATATTATAATAAGATGTACGAGACGTTTTGAGACTCGAATGATCTTTCAACATTGATTTAGGATTAACCTGGTATGAGGCCCAAGAACTTGATTAAGATCTTGACTGGTGTCATCTCGACGTTGACCTTACAATCCAATATCAAGCCTAAGAATAGCCCGTGGGTAGTTGTTTTCACACAACACACATAAAAATTAATTTTAAAACATTCGTTTGTTGAATAAACATGAACATATTTTGGTTAATTAATTAGCATGCATATTATTTCTGTGAGTTTAGTTTATCAAATGATTTAGGGTTCATGTGCTTGACATTTCTCCACCGATCGTGATCGATGTTAATTTACATATATACAAGTCCGAACATCCTTGATTAATTGTCAAAGATATTCATTTAACCCTTACAATAACCATGCCTTCCTGGTAGGAAGGAATACAATATTTGAGTCTCGGGATGCTCTTTCCCATGACTGCAGGGGGCAGTCCTCATGGATAGGCTGGGTCTCCCCTCCTTTCGATTTTAAGACGTTGTGTGGTTAGATGCTTTGATTATTTTGATCTTTATTCTTTGATTGTAGCTCAGGGGTATGTCCCGTGAACATTGTACTCCTCCTTTTCAATATCAATAAAATTTATGGATACATGTACTGTCTGAGGGAGTGGGACCACTTACCTCCTTGGAGATAGGTGCACTCAACCGGTCGCAGAGCTTGCATCCTTTATTTAAAAAAAAACATTACAATATCCATTGCGATGCAAGGGATTATGCCGAGGAGGACCTTCTTGCCCCAACCCCTAAGATAGGGGCATATTTGTTAATGTTCCTTTGGAGTAAAATTTATTTGTAATTTTTCCTCTAACATGGGTGAACTTGCAATTCTCCCTCAAATTAGGATTGATTTGTATTTTTCTTAAATTAAGATTTATTTGTAATTATCCATGTAAACTAAGGATTATCCCTTATGATGAGGGTTTAATCGTAACATTTCTGTCATCCCTATAATCTACATAATTTCTTATAATTTTTCAAGATATTTATGTAATTTTAAAAATATCTATAGTAAACTTACAATTTTCTAATATTTTTGAACAAAAGAAATATTTTCCCCAATTTGAAATATATTTCTACATACTTGAACATCTTTTTGTACAATCTCTTAACTTTTAGGATTTTTGCTTAACTGGTGTGGGTATATATGTAATTCCATAAAGTTTCATATTTTTTGTAATTTCTCATAAATACAGGGTTTTTTTTCATGATTTTTTGACTTTATAGGAAATCTCTACAGAATTCTCTCAATTTTATGGACGTTTTTGCATTTTTCTACAATTTCTTGTGCATTTATATAATTTTCTACATTATTCGACGAATAAAGATGATATAAAAATGCTAAGTACACACATAAGTGTGCTACCTTTATTTTTGTTTGAAAATTTCTTGGAGTGGTCCCCAAGATATCCTAACTTAGAATGTAAGGCACGTCACCATTGGATTATCTAAAAAAATAAAAAAATCATATTGAATAAATAGTGTTGGCCCATTCTTTTAAAAATTAGTCTACTTCATTTTTAATTTTTTTAGATAATCATATAGTGATGTAACTTGCACTACAAGTTAAGAAAACTTGAGAGCCACTCAATAAAATTTTTAAAAAAATTAAAGACGCAGCAAACCTTTCTCATGGAAATATACAATGCATAAATATGATAATCCAACATATAAGTGTGATATATTGTATAAATAAAAAGAAACATAGTCTATTAGTGTTGTTGTCTCGATTTTTTTATGGACTATGAGATTTGTTAAATCACTTGATACCTATTTTATTACATTGATCCAGCATCATGCTCTTTTCCTCCTCCTAGAGTATTTTTCATAATTGTAATATTTTGTGGAAGTGCTTAGCATATTATTTGTGCTTCTTAACTATGAGACGTAGGGAAACATGTGAAATTTTCTCATCTTTCAATTGACTCAAGGTTTATTTTCTTTTTCATACATATGAAACACATACAATTAATGACTCATCCATATCTACATATATTATTAATAGTTTCGGTGGAAATTCTTATCACAAATTCGCATCATGTTTTTCTTGTATTTTTTAGTACTTATATCCATGAAAGAATTAAAAGAGTGGAATGTGTTTGACAATGAATATTTACAAATATTATAATAAAATATTTTAGACCTTTTAAGACTCGACTGATCTTTCAACACGGGTTTGGGATTAACTTGGTATCAAGTCTAATAACTCGATTAAGATCTTGACTGGTGTCATCTGGATATTAACTTTTCAACCTAATGCCAAACTTAAATATGGTAAGTGGGTAGTTATTTACACACAACACGCATAAAGGTTAATCTAAACATCAGTTTGTTGGATAAATATGCACATATTTTGATTAACTAATTAGCATGCATATAATTTCCGTAAGTTTAGTCTATTAGATGATTTAGGGTTCGTGTGCTGGACATTTTTCTATTGATCGTAATCGATGTTAATTTACACCGATATATGTCCGAACACATATGATTAATTATCAAAAATACTATTTTAACATATACAATGTATGCTACGATGTGAGGGATTACGCGTGAAGAAGACATTCCCGCCCCTCCTCCTAATTAAGGTAGGGGAGTATTTGTTAATGTACCATTGCACTAAAATTTATTTGTAATTTCCCGTCTAATAATGATGAACTTATAATTCTTCCTTGAACTAAGATTTATTTGTACATTTTTCTTAAATTAGGATTTATTCGTATTCTATCTGAAACTAAGGTCTATCCATTACGATGAGGGTTCAATCCTAATCCTTCTGTCATCATTATAATCTTCGGAATTTTCATGTAGTTTTTCAAGATATTTATGTAATTTTGAAAAGTTACAAGGTAAACTTACAATTTTTTAATCTTTTGAACAAAACAAAGATTTTCCCCAATTTATAAGATATTTCTACAAACTTGAACTTTTTTGTTCAATCTCTTAATTTTTAGGATTTTTTCTTGAATGTCATGGGTATGAATGCAATTTCATAAAATTATATTGTTTTGTAATTTCTCATAAATACAAGATATTTTTAAGATTTCAAAACTTTGTGGAGGATCTGTACACAATTCCCTCAATTTTATGAACTTTTCTACATTTTCAATAATTTTCTATGCATTTATGTAATTTTTTGTATTATTTGGGATATAAAAATGATATGGAAAGGCTCGTTACACACCTAGATATGTCTCCTTTATTATTTGTTGAAAATTTCTTAAAGTAGCCTCTAAGATATCTTAACTTAGAATGTAATCCACATCACCATTAGAAATAAAAAAAGAAATCATATTGAATAAATAGTGTTGCACCCATTCTTTAAAAAAATGACATGTTTCATTTTTATTTTTTTATAATTGTATAACGACGTGACTTGCACTCCAAGTTAGGATAACTTGGAGAGCACTCAATAAATTTTCAAAAAAAATAATGGCGTAACAAGCCTTTCTCATTGAAAAATATACTGCATAAGAATGATAACAAATCATATAAATGTGATATATTGTAGAAATAAAATGAAAAATAGCCTATTAGTGTTGTTATATTGATTTTTTGTGGACTATGAGATTTGATAAATCGCTTGATGCCTATTTTATTACATTGATATAGTAGCATTCTCTTTTCCTCTTCCTATGATATTTTTCGTAATTGTAATATTTTGCGGAAGTGCTTAGCATATTGTTTGTATTTCTTGGTTAAGAGATGTAGGGAAACATGTGAAATTTTCTCATCTTTCAACTGAATCAAGGTTTATTTTTTTTCATACACATGCAACACATACAATTAATGACCCACCCATATTTACATATATTATTTATAGCTTCACAAGAAATTCTTTTCACAAATTCACATCATATTTTTCTCGCAATTTGTTAGTACTAATATCCATGAAAGAATTAAAGAGTGGAATGTGTTTGACATTGGATATTTATAAATATTATAATAAAATGTATGTGACCTTTTGAGACTCGACAGATCTTTCAACACTGGTTTGGGATTAACCTGATCCGAGGCCCAATTACTTGATTAAGATCTTGACTGGTGTCATCTGGATATTAACTTTCCAACCCAATGCCAAGTCTAAATACGACTAGTGGGTAGTTATTTACATACAACATGCAAAAAGTTTAATTTTTCCAACCTAATGCCAAGCCTATGTATGACCAGTGGGTAGTTGTTAACACACAAAACGCAGAAAGTTTAATTTTAAAACATTCATTTGTTGGATAAATATGCACATATTTTGGTTAATTGATTAGCATGCATATTATTTCCGTGAGTTTAGTTTATTAGATGATTTAGGATTCTCGTGCTGAACATTTCACTGCCGATCATGATTGATGTTAATTTACATATGTACAAGTCCGAACATCTTTGATTAATTGTCAAAGACACCCTTTTAACCGTACAATATCAGTTGCGATGCCATGGATTATGTTCTAGAAAGACTTTCCTACCCCAACCCCTAAGATGGAGACATATTTGTTAATGTTCTCTTGGACTGAACTTTATTTGTAATTTTTCCTCTAGCAGGGGTGAACTTGCAATTCTCCCTCAAACTAAGATTTATCTATTTATTTTCTTAAAGTAGGATTTATTTGTAATTCTCCCTTAAACTAGGGTTTATCCCCTATGACGAGGGTTTAATCTCAATCTTTTTGTCATCTATGTAATCTTTAGAATTTTCTTGTAGCTTTCCAAGATATTTATGTAATTTTGAAAATATCCAGGGTAACTTATAATTTTCTAATCTTTTGAACAAAAATAAAGATTTTTCCCATTTGGAATATATTTCTATAAACTTGAACATTTGTTTGTACAATCTCTCAACTTTTAAGATTTATTCTTGAATATCGTGAGTATATATGCAATTTCATAAAGTTATATTTTTATAATTTTTCACAAATACATGATATTTTCATGATTTTCAGACTTTATAGGGCCATAGGGGATCTCTGCACAATTCTCTCAATTTTTGAACTTTTTTGAATTTTTTTATAATTTTTTGAACATTTATGCAGTTTTCTACATTATTTGACGCATAAAGATGATATGGAAGACTAATTACACGCTCGGGTGTGCTACTTTTATTTTTATTTAAATTTTTTTTGGAGTGGCCCCCAAGATAGCCTAACTTAGAGTGTAAGTCACGTCATTATTATATTATCTAAAAAGAAATTAAAAAATCAGATTGAATAAATAGTGTTGGGATCATTCTTTAAAAAATTAGTCTATTTTATTTTTTAATTTTTTCGATAATGATATGGTGACGTGACTTGTACTCCAAGTTAAGATAACTTGGGGGCCACTCAAAAAAGTTTCAAAAAAAATTAAAAACACAACAAGCCTTTCTCAATGAAATATACGATGCATAATGATGATAATCCAACATATAAATGTGATATATTGTAGAAATAAAACGAAACATAGTCTATTAGTGTTGTTGTCTCAATTTTTTGTGGACTATGAGATTTGATCAACCATTTGATGTCTATTTTATCACAGTGATATAGCTACATGCTCTTTTCCTCTTCCTAGGATATTTTTCATAGTAATAATAATTTGTGGAATTGCTTAGCATATTGTTTGTGTTTCTTGACGAGGAGATATAAAGAAACATATGAATTTTTCTCATCTTTCAACAGAATCAATGTCTATTTTTTTTTATACACATACAATTAATGACCTATCCATATCATCATATATTATTTATAATTTCGGTGGAAATTCTTATCACAAATTCACATCATGTTTTTATGCAATTTCTTAGTACTGATATCCATGAAAGAATTAAAAGAGTGGAATATGTTTGACAATGGATATTTGTAAATATTATAATAAGATGTATTAGACGTTTTGAGACTCGACTGATCTTTCAACATGGGTTTGAGATTAACCTGGTATGGGACCCAAACACTTGATTAAGATCTTGACTGGTGTCATCTAGATATTAACATTCCAATCTAATGCAAAGCCTAAGTATGACCAGCGGGTAATTGTTTACACACAACACGTAGAAAAAATAATTTTAAAACATTCGTTTGTTGGATAAACATACACATATTTTAGTTAATTAATTAGCATGCATATTATTTATGTGAGTTTAGTTTATCAGATGATTTAGGGTTCATGTGCTCGACATTTCTCTACCGATCGTGATCGATGTTAATTTACATATATACAAGTCTGAACATCTTTGATTAATTGTGAAAGATATCATTTTAACACTTACAATATCCGTTTCGATGCGAGAGATTATGTCGAGGAGGACCTTCCTGCCTCAACCCCTAAGATAGGGGCATATTTGTTAATATTGCTTTGGACTAAATTTATTTGTAATTTTTCCTCTAACAGGGGTGAACTTCTAATTCTCCCTCGAACTTATATTTATTTGTATTTTTCTTAAACTAAGATTTATTGGCAATTCTCTCTTAAACTAGGGATTATCTCTTATGATGAGGGTTTAATCACAATCTTTCTATCATCCTTGTAATATTCATAATTTTCTCGTAGCTTTCCAAGATATTTATGTAAGTTTGAAAAGATCTAGGGTAAACTTACAATTTTCTAATTTTTTGAACAAAACAAAGATTTTTCCCAATTTGGAAGATAATTCTGAAAACTGAACATGTTTTATACAATCTCTTAACTTTTAAATGTTTTTCTTGAATGTTGCGGGTATGTATGTAACTTCATACAGTTATATTTTTTATAATTTCCCATAAATACAAAGTATTTTCATGATTTTCAAACTTTATAGAGGATCTCTACATAATTCTCTCATTTTATTGGACTTTTTTACATTTTCTATAATTTCCTGTGCATTTATGTAATTTTATACATTATTCGATACATAGAGATGATATAGAAAGATTAATTATACACCCAAGTGTGTTACCTTTATTTTTGTTCGAAATTTTTTTGGAGTGGTCCCCAAGATATTCTAACTTAGAATGTAAGTCACGTCACTATTGGATTACCCAAAAAGAAATAAAAAAGAAATCATATTGAATAAATAGTGTTAGGCCCATTCTTTTAAAAATTAGTCTATTTTATTTTTATTTTTTTTTCATAATCGTATGATGATGTGATTTGCACTCCAAGTTATGATAACTTGGGGGCCACTCAAGAATTTTTTTTAAAAATTTAAAGGTACTGCAACAAGCCTTTCTCATTAAAATATACGACGCATAAACATGATAATCCATCATATAAATGTGATATATTATATAAATAAAATAAAATATAATATATTTGTGTTGTTGTCTCAATTTTTTTGTGGACTATTAGATTTGTTAAACTGCTTGATACTTATTTTATTACATTGATGCATCATCATGCTCTTTTTCTCCTCCTAGAGTATTTTTCACAATTGTAATATTTTGTGGATGTGTTTAACAGATTATTTGTGTTTCTTCGCTAGGTGATGTTGGGAAACATATGAAATTTTCTCATCTTTCAATTGAATCAAGGTTTATTTTCTTTTTTATACATATGAAAGACATACAATTAATGACTCATCCATAGCTGCATATATTATTAGTAGTTTTGGTGGAAATTCTTATCACAAATTCGCATCATGTTTTTCTTGAAATTTTTTTAGTACTAATATCCATGAAAGAATTAAGAGGGGAATGTATTTGACATTGGATATTTATAAAAATTATAATAAAATGTATCAAACCTTTTGAGACTCGGTTGATCTTTCAACACGAGTTTGGAATTAACATAGTATGAGGCCCAAAAACTTGATTAAGATCTTAACTGGATATTAACTTTCCAACCTAATATCAAGTCTAAGTATGGCCAGTGGGTAGTTGTTTACACACAACACACAGAAAATTTAGTTTTAAAACATATGTTTCTTAGATAAATATGCACATATTTTGATTAATTAATTAGCATGCATATTATTTTTATGAGTTTAGTTTATCAGATGATTTAGGGTTCGTGAGTTAGACATTTCTATGTCGATCATGATCAATGTTAATTTATATCGGTACATGTTCGAACACCTTTGATTAATTACCAAAATACTCTTTTAATCCATACAATATCCGTTGCGATGTGAGAGATTAACCCCGAGGAAGACCTTCTTGCCCCTACCCTTAAGGTAGGGGAGTATTTATTAATGTTCCTTTGCACTAAAGTTTATTTGTAATTTTATGTCTAATAAGGGTGAACTTGCAATTCTTCCTTGAACTAAGATTTATTTGTATTTTTTTAAACTTGGATTTATTTGCAATTCACCCTTAAACTTGGGTTTATCTCTTATGACGAGGGTTCAATCCCAATCCTTCTACCATCATTTTCAAAATTTTCTTGTAATTTTTCAAGATATTTATGCAATTTGAAAAGATTTAGGGTAAACTTACAAATTTCTAATCTTTTGAACAAAATAAAGATTTTCCCTAATTTGGAAGATATTTCTACAAACTTGAACATTTTTTTCAATATCTTAACTTTTAAGATTTTTTCCTAAATGTCGTGAGTGTGTATGCAATTTCATAAAGTTGCATGATTTTTTTATAATTTCCCATAAATATAGGATATTTTCATGATTTCTAGACTTTGTGGGGGATCTCTACAGAATTTCCTCAATTTTTTAGACTTTTCTACATTTTTCTATAATTTCTAGTTCATTTATGTAAATTTCTACATTATTTGGCACATAAAGATGATATGGAAAAACTCATTACACACCTAAGTGTGCTATCTTTATTGTTTTTTGAAAAAAAATCGGACTGCCCTCCAAGATATTCTAACTTAGAATATAAGTTACGTCACCATTGGATTACTCAAAAAGAAGTGAAAAAAGAAATAGTATTGAATAAATAGTGTTGCATCTATTCTTTTAAAAATTGACTCGTTTTTGGATAATCATATGGTGACGTGACTTGCACTTCATGTTTGGATAACTTGGGGGCCACTCAAGAAATTTTCAAAAAAAATAAAATAAAGGTGTAACAATCCTTTCTCATTGAAATATATGATGTATAAGATGATAATACACCATATAAATGTGATATATCATAGAAATAAAATGAAATATGTTCTATTATTGTTGTTGTCTCGATTTTTTTTGGACTTTGGGATTTGGTAAACCACTTGATGCCTATTTTATTATATCGATGCAAATACATGCTCTTTTACTCCTCCTAGGATATTTTTCACAGTTGTAATATCTACAACAAGGTTTATTTTCTTCTTCAGACCCATGCAACACATGCAATGACCTATCCATATCTGCATATATTATTTATAATTTTGGTAGAAATTATTATCACAAATTCACATCATGTTTTTCTTGAATTTTTTACTACTAATATCCATGAAAGAATTAAAAGAGTGGAATGTGTTAGACAGTGGATATTTGCATATTTTTAAATATTATAATAAGATATATCGGACCTTTTTGAGACTCGGCTGATCTTTCAATATGAGTTTGGGATTAAACTGATCTGAGACCCAAGAACTTGATTAAGATATTGGCTATTATCATCTGGACATTAACCTTCCAACTTAATGCCAAGTCTAAGTATAGCCGGTGGGTAGTTATTTACACACAACATGCGAAAAATTTAATTTTAAAGCATCCGTTTGTTGGATAAATATGTACATAGTTTGATTAAATAATTAGCATGCATATTATTTTTACGAGTTTGATTTATCAGACGATTTAGGATTCGTGTGCTGATATTTCTCCACTGATCGTGAGCGGCGTTAATTTACATTGGTACATATCTAAACACATTTGATTAATTGTCAAAAATACTCTTTTAACCCTTACAATGTCTATTGCGATGTGAGGGATTAGGCCCGACGAAGACCTTACTACCCCTATCCCTAAGGTAGTGAAGTATTTGCTAATGTTCCCTTGCACTAAAGTTTTTTGTAATTTTCCCTCTAATAAGGATGAACTTGCAATTCTCCCTTGAACTAAGATTTATTTGTAATATTTTCTTAAAATAGGGTTTATTTGCAATTCTCCTTAAAATAGGGCTTATCCATTATGATGAGGGTTTAATCTCAAATCATTCTGTCATTCTGGTAATCTTCAAAATTTTCTTATAGTTTTTTCTAGACACTTATATAATTTTGAAAAGACCTAGGGTAAACTTATAATTTTCTAATCTTTTGATCAAAACAGTGATTTTCCCCAATTTGGAGGATATTTCTATAAACTTGAACATTGTTTTGTTCAATCTCTTAACTTTTAGGATTTTCCCTAAATTTTGTGCATATGTATGTAATTTCATAAAGTTGAGTGATATTTTTTGTAATTTCCCATAAATACATAGTATTTTCGTGATTTCCAAACTTTGTGGAGATCTCTACACAATTCTCTCAATTTCTTGGACTTTTATATATTTTCTATAATTTTCCAGGCATTTATATAATTTCTAAAATAATAGGATATTTATGTAATTTTCAAACTTTGTGGGGACTTTGTGTAAATTTGCACACTAGCAAGGGTTCCACATGGACTTTCAAAATATTTTCTTAATTTATCCATGAATTTATGTATTTTTAAGAATTTCGACATAAATATTTAAACTTCTCACATGGGTGTAAGTGCAAAAACTAAATGGTACCCTTAAATTGGGCTTTTACCAGATCTAACATAGAAACACAATTTCTCGAGGGCTACGCGAACCGAAGTTTATCCCAAGTCCTCGAGCATTCTTGGAGTTCTTGAGAGGGAAATTTCCCTTGGAATTGCCTTGGGCTGTATTGAGCTCACGTATCTATTGAGTTGTGTCTTCTCTGTAAGTGAACCCCCAAGCCCTCCTTTTTATAGGTGAGTGAACCGGGGAAACCCCCTTGCACATTTATTGTGTAGGAGAGATGAAAGGCATGGGGGTGGGGGGGAGAGTTCCCCGATTTATTTGCACTAGTGAGAGGAGAACAGGGGGGATCCCCCCATTTCGGTGCTTTCCCACTTTTTCCTCCTACCATTTTTTTCTCTTTATTCTCTCTCTCTTTTTTTTCTTTAGTTTGTGAGAGAGAAAGGAAGTCAGGGGGAGTTCCCCCGATTATGATCCCAAGGTGGAACTGGCGAGCCTCCCCCCGATTCGCGATCAGGATGTAATCGAGGGGAGCACCCCTGATTCATGCCAAAGATGCCCAGTTGCTCACCCTAGGCGTAACTTGGGGGGGGGGTCCCCTCCTTTTGCTTGCGCGAGTGAGAAGGGAGAGAAAGAGATGGAGAGAGAGGAGGCCGGCTACTCCCCCCTACTTTTGTGGCGTTGGGAAGAGCCTATAAAAAGACTTTCACTCGTATTTTTCTCCTTTTTTATTACTTCTTGCTCAGGAGGCAGCATCACGTGGAGGTCCTTGTGTGGTTTTTGTCTTCTAATGACACCGCCTTATTACTTAGATTCTTGCATTGTCGGTACCACGTTTCGAGGCATCTTGAATGATACCCAATAATATTACTTGTGAGTTCTTTACACGGCTCCATAGCTTTATGCCGCCCATGAAGTGTTTGACAGAATTACGACGCACAAAACACATCGGGATCTCGTAGATTTCTTTGTCTAACGGATCCCCGAGATATGTATGACTGAACGATGATGATTTTATATCTCGCACCGTCATAAGACATGATTTAATTTATTTCCTAAAATGTATCAGAAAATCATAGTGCGATTGAACGGCGATGATTTTATACCATCTTGTGCTGCCATGGGACTATAAAAAATTCATTTCCTCTGAATTAAATCAAAAAATTATCGGTCCAGCAATAGCTAATGTTGAATTGTATTATTTTAGTGATGTATACATGGATCTAGTCATTTGGCCAGCCCTGGCAGCTGTTTGGTGGCCAGCGTTCCGGTGGCCGGCTGGTGGCGGGGATGGCGGCGGCAAAGGAGGGAGCAAGTGGCCTCGGGGTGAGGGGGGGGGATCTCTCACTCGCGAGCTGTCACACAGTGCAGCCCGTGAGAGAGAGCCTAATGAATTATCATGTAGTGAATCGACAAGTACCACCCAAGTCACCTAGTTTTTCTTTTTTTTTTAATGGTACTGGACGGTATAGATATAAAACAGGCAGAACCGGACTGGCAAGGGCCGATTACAATACGAACTGCCTCGGTATGGGACATACCGGTGGTTTTGAATACCATGATTACCAATATTCCTTCGGTCATTGATCTCATGCATATTTCACCCTCTCCAACGTCACTGTGCTAGGTTAGATGTGTTCATGCATGTTTCACCCTCTCCAATGTCACCGTGCTAGGTTAGATGTGGCCAGGAGGCCCCTCCTCCGACAACAAAGAATATTTAGTCATTGAACTCCTGCATGCTTCACCCTCTCCAATGTCACTGAGATAGGTCAGATGTGACCAAGAGGCCCCTCCTCCCACCAGAAAGAATATTTATGTCTCTAATCCTCCTTTAACTGTGGTGTTTCTCTCTAGATAAGAAGCTTCGCAAGTGTCTTCTTCCTTGATGTTTCTTTGCTCCACTATTAGGATATTCACTATCCTTGACCTAGAGATGTGTGAGGTTAAGGCGACCCCTTGATCATCTCTGGTGCCTCTCGCTTCCGACTACAAAGTTTAAGAGGATACATCTTCTAATCGCATAAAGTGAAAGAAGTTCTTGGGGTTGAACTAGCCTTCCTGGAATGGTGGGAGTGTTTGAATAATGTGGTGAGCAAGCTAGGATCATTCTAAATATGTGAGAATCTTGGATCCAAAAGTGGGCAAATACATTATCAATGCTAATTTTGGGATGTGGGTGGGTAAGTAAAAATATCCTTTTTAAATCATGAAGTTGTCTCGGTAAAATTTTTAGGCGAGTCTTCTTTTACTGTTCACTTGGATGGGACTCTCCTAAAGTTTTGCGCAAGATCTTTAGTGTTTGAATATTGAAGTACTTAACTATGTGAAGGTTAGAGATGGTCATTTGAATTATTTAACCATGCGGCTTTGGCCTTTGATCTGTTTAACCATCAAACATCTTTTGGCGCTATTAAGGTTTAATCCCATATAGGATAATCTGTGGATATTTTTGCTTTTTATTTATGGAGGATTTCCTCAAATTAAACTTGTAGGATTGTGTTCAATTTTAGACCTTTAACATGATATTAGAGTTGGGCCTACCCCTTCACTAGTACCATGTTTACCATATCTATTGGATTTACACCATAATCATTTGGGTTCGGCCCCAAGTTTACTCCAATGCCAAATAATCTATGGGCGCTTTCCCTCTACATTTGTGCAGGATGCCCTCAACCCAATGCCCTCATTTTGTGTTTGAGTTTGGGCATTTAACAACATCATTTTACAATGATCTCGACATGATCTCAACATTGCATGATGCATTGATTTCTGCACTTTTGTTGAGTTACCCATCATCCATTCAATAACCTACACATGATCCACTCAATGACGAATATTGTGTTGAAGAAATGTCTATATTGTCTGATCCATTCCATTAGGGCACGCAGCATGGTGGCAATAGGGCCTTCAATGTCCGGATAGAAGGCTTCTTTTTCTTGAGAAAATTATCCCTATACTCTCAAAATATTTCAAAATTATCCATATATCCCTATCTTTCTCGTATTTACCGTAATACTCCTGAAATCTTTAAGACAAAACCATTGAACCCCTACCGTTACCCAAGTTAACGGAAGATGGATGAGGGGGATGGAATGACTAATCTACCCCTGGTTAAAAACTCGTTCCCCACCCACCACCCTCTCTCTCACTCGTCTCTCTGTCTCTCGCTCTTGTCTTCTCTGCACCCGCAGAGGTGCCGACACCGAAGGGGTCCCCCTCCCCCGTTCTCTACCTCTCTCGTCCTCTCTCTCTCTCAACTCTTTCTCTCTCTTCCTAGAGAGGTCGAGGCTGGGCATTGGAGAGCTCTGAGCAGCTGTAGCAGTAGCCACAGTAGCTAGAGAGCTCCCCCCTCCCTCGCGCTCTCTCTTGCTCACTCTATCCTCTCTCTCCCCCACACCACTCTCTCTATCTCTCTCTAACTCTACAATGGCCAAGGGTGCCAGCGTCAGAGGGGGAGACCCCTCCAACACCCTCCCCCTTCCTCGCATGCTCGCTCTCTCTCTCTCTCTCTCCCCCCATACCTATATATCTCTCTCAACCTACCCCTAATCACTCTCTCTATCTCCCTCTCTCTTCACACACATAGACCTCACCCTCTCTCGCTCTCTCCCCCCACTCTCTTTCTCTATCTTTTGCTTGCTCACTCTCATCTTGTGACGTCCCGAGATTATGCAACGGAAACAATCGGGAACGCGAACAGCCGGCATGGTAAGTCGCGAGCAAGAAATATAACCAGAGCGTAATAACAATCACACAAAGTAATTGCACAAAAATTTAATCAACTTTCAGTTTATTTCATATTCAAATAATATGGATCCAAGTACATGAATATTCAACTCTCTTTTGATCTAGACTCAAGAAAATAAAAATTACAATCTGACTCGACTAAACATTTAATAACTAAGGCTTCTCTCGAGTTTTTATCCTTCAATCGCTCTCAGAACCTTCACTTGAGAATTCCGAATCTGACCCACTAGAGTTTTCTAAAAAGATTGAAAAATAGGTAATGAGCACACTTGCCCAGGAGGTATCTTCGCATCAACATATAGGCAATGTTAAAGTAATTAATGTCTTTAGCTCTAAAGAACAAGATAAAATCATGCAGATACGATAAATCACGTTAATAAAATCAAAGTAACAAGATATGATCATGTTTGAGATATGGAATTATGATTGAACAAGTACGAACAAGCAATAATCTAATAATGGCCTTTCATGAACAAGAAGGTAACAAGAATGTACTAGAAAGTCATGTAACAAGCAAGTAAGTACTTTTTGCTTAATAGAAAGTACTTCGTGAATTTATGTGGATTTTTCCTTCACGAGCCGTGGATATTTCACTTATTTATAAAGAAAGTACTCCCAGCGCAATGCAACTCCAGTAGCATCATACCCCATGGTTTAAATAGTATGTTTCCGACAATCAGCCGAGGGGACTAGCATAGAGCCCTTGAACACAATCAGTGCTCGAACTGTATCTTCAAGTATAAATAAAGCTACTTCCACATTTATATCAATATTATGGCTAAGAATGTACAATGTCAACAATAGTTCCATGATAAAGTAACAAAAATAAGAATGATTCTATTGAGAATAAGATTTCAAAAAAATACATTAATAACTAGGTTATGCCATGAAAATAAATCGGCAGCATAACGGTACATTCTTTATTTCTCATATTTTACTTAAAAATATTTTGATTAAGGTGACAAGTCCCAGAAATTAAATAGTCCTTCTAGGATCATAGGAATATTAACCCTTGGGTCAAACCTTGGGTTAACTGAACTCAGAAAAATAGCGGTCTTTTACTGGGCCGTTTATTGAATAAAGTGGTCTAGTTCTAGACCGTTTAGAATGGGCGGAATCCAGATAAATATTCTAAACTCAGAGATCGTAGTGGTCATAGTCTGGACCGTCAATGGGCCTTAGCGGTCGACTATTGAACCGTTACGGGACAGTCTCAGAAAAATAACGGTAGTGCTTTCTAGACATTTGGGCTTTAATGGTACAACCAGCTCGGCGTCCTGATGGGTATCCTAGGCTCACGGAGACTTACGGAGGCCTTGAAACAAGATTTCCTAGTCCATTGGAAGGAATATCCAAAGGAGAGGTTATCAAGTCCAAGATTTGTGTACTTAATGTGCATAAGTGTAACTAATGGCCATATACCGGAATATATACCATGTACTTATGAAAAATGACTCTATAGATGATAAGAGAATCATTAAAACAGTGATCAAGGTAAACCATGAATCATCTAACTTTAGAAACATGTATTTAATTACAAAAGTATAGAATTTTGGCACAAAGTTAACTTATGTTAAAAATAATTCCAAGTATAATAAAAACATTAACTCACTGCTATGAATCAGTAAATACAAACTCAGGGTAGTGAATATCATTAAAACAGGTTGGAACATAGATAACTAGGCTTATTCATAAGCTAAATGGGCTGCTCTTAAATCTATCTCGGTTTAATAGAAAATAGAACACTGGCGGTCCATTATAGAGCCGTTACAGAAAATTGGTAGTTTATCGTAAGGCTGCCAGAGAGACTGAAATGCTCTATTTTTTATTCACCGGAGGTTTCATAGAAAATAAGTTACAGAGTGTCTAGCAGTTTATCGTAAGGCCGCTACACCAGGTTGGCGGTCGAGATTTAGGCCGCTAGATCACGTTGACAGAAAACTAGATAGGTGCAACTAGATGTTAACTACAACACATCATGTCTGGAAATCAACATATTATAATTCACAACATGATAGAACGGAGATAACATGCATGGGTTCCATGTATTAGAACAAGAGAATTCCTTTTATTTCTTTAGGGCTAGGATTAAGCATGAACCTTACATAGACTCTAATAAAATATGAAATTATCGATCTATAAAGCATGAAATCAAGTGCAATAAGAGGATTTTTAATCCTAAAATAATGTTTTTACCATTCATGAGATGACCTACGTCTGTTAAGGCCTTTAGAGTTCAAATTCAAGACTAGAAGTCAACCCTAGTTTCCTGCACTTCTTGTGTTAAAACAGCAAGTTCACGTCCTAATAACTCTTGATTCTCCTGACCTAAAGACGTGAAATTTGGAGGGTAAGAAGAAGATATTTAGGAGAACAAAAAGTTCTAAAGGTGCTACTTCTAAATACCTCGTTTTGGGTTCCTAATCTCTTGATCTTCACCACACCGTTGCATAGTTTCCTAGGTTGTTTGTGTGAAATCAGCAACTTTGGAGACTTCTATCTTCCTGATGGCTTGATCTCCTAGCACGAAATTTTGAGACAAGTTAGTCCTTAATATTAGGAATAAAAACCTCAAAAGAACCTACACGAAATAATGCCGTCTTACCTTAGTTCCACGCGAGCCAACATAGGGGTCGCGCAAGTGAAACATAGGGTCTATTTATAGGGTTTGACTAGGGTTTCGTGGATTAGATCTATTCTAGAGTTCCTTATTTGGCATCAAACCAACTTCTGAGAGTCCTAAGAATGCTTACTAGTCCTCTCATCTCGATCTTTAGGAGATAAAACATTAAAAATCTAATCTTTTGGCTCTTTCTTCAACTCACGGAACTGAAAGAAAGTAGCGGTTGTGGACACCAAAAATTACACACACAGATATCCTGCCCGGCCCAGTATCAACAACGGCACAGAGTGAAGAAGCCCCGGAAAGATTGGTCACCCGGACTCCCCAAACAAATGCACACACTACCGTGAAGCCATCTCCGGAATCACGACAGCGAAGAGAAATCAACCACCAAGAGCTCCACAATCCATGGGCCTCGAAGAAAATTAAATGGGCCACAACTCGTGCTCACAACGGGCTCAAAACTGCCCATTTAGCCCTTCAGCGGCGCCCCTTGATGCTTCAGCAGCACGCCCCTGGAGCCTTTCAGCGGCACAGCCCCCATGGGCTTCAGCGGCACGCCCCAAGGGGGTTTCAGCGGCACACCCCAATGGGCTTTCAGCGGCACAACCCTCATGGGCTTTCAACGGCACAACCCCAAGTGGGGTCTTCAGTGGCACGCCCCTTTGGGTCCTCTACGGCACACTCTTTTGTGCCCGACGGCACGCCTTTTGCCCTCTTCAGCGGCACGCTTGGGCAACCTTCAGCGATGCGCCCTTTTGGCCCTCCCCCGGCACAACGCTAAGGCATGTCAACGGCTGGACGACGTGGTGCCCATGCCCTACGCATCCTTGGCGCGCAGTGAACCCTCTGAGGTGTCAATCAGGGATTGGGCCACACAGGCTATTCCGCTGACATCCAGGACGGGGGGAGTCAAACCCCATCATGACGGAGCTGCTTCCCGCCTTCGACGGCCGTGCTCAAAAGCTCCCGCTGCTGGGAGTATAAAACCACTCCCATTTGAGAAAAGGGGGAGGAAGAGACAGAGACACGCAGAAGAGAAAAAGAGAAGAGGAGGAAGAGAAGAAGCGAAGAAAGAAGAGGAGGGGAGGCTCCGCCTCCCCCTTTCTGCTGCTCCGTCCACCCGCCACCGCCGTCCGCGCGAAGAGAAGAAGGATAAGAAGAGAAGAAGAGGAGCTCGTCGCTCCACCTACCACCACCGTCTGTGTGAAGAGAAGAAGAGTGGGTGGAGAGAGGGAGTGAGGTCCGGGAGGGGAGGAGCCCACGCTCCGTCCCCCCCCCCCACTGTATTTTCTTTTCCGCTTTCCTTTCATTTCTTGTTTTGCCGTCGTTGCGATGTATTAGCCCCCTTGGGGCACTCCTCTTATGAGAATAGAAGTAGAAGTCTTGCAAATATTTTTTGGACGTCTTCCTCAAACATTTCTCCCGTGTTTGCATCCTTCGGTGTTTTACGCCCCTTTCCCTTTCTCCTTTTGTTAGGGCTTGCTTCCTCTTTGGCATTTTTTCCTTCGCTCACCCCTGCGTGCCCTCAGCGGCACACCCCAGTCGTGCCTTCAACGGCACGCCCTTGGACACCTTCCCCGGCACGGTCCTTTGGACCCTTGCCCGGCACGCCCTGGCCAAGCCTTCAGCGGCACACCCTCCTGTGCCCTTCCCCGGCATGGTCCTTTGGACCTTTGCCCGGCACACCCTGGCTAAGCCTTCAACGGCACGCCCTCTCGTGCCTTCCTTGCCCGGCACACTCGCCCCTCCTTGCCCGGTGCACTCCCTCTTTGGCCAGTCCTAGGAGTAGTCTTCCACTCGCCGTTCCCTCCGAGTTTTCCGAGGTTTATAAAGGTGTTGCCGCTCTCGAGCACCCACCTCCAATTGTCGGGTTCCGCCACTCCATGTGGGCGCGTTCCCTGTATCTCCCTTACGCTCGGGTCAAGGGGAGATGCTGCCGAATTTTTGTTAAGAACGATAACACATTAAAAAGGCAAAAGGAGGCAACAAACGAACGAAAAGAACAACGGTAAAACACTTTAACCGAGGCAAGGGAGCCGTAATCAACTCAAAGAGAACCAAACCGAACGACAACTAGACAACTCGAACATCCGTCCCCACAAGAGAAAGAATGAAAGATAATCAAGAGAAAGAGAGGGACAAACACATGCACACTTAATAAAAGAAGAAAAGAAAAGCCTTAAAAGAATTAGAGGGAGAGTGGGCCCTCATCGGTACACCCTTTTAGCCCCTCAGCGGTACACTCCCTCAGCCCTTTAGCGGCACAGCTCCAGGCCCTTCAGCGGCACACTCCCAGCCCTTCAGCGGTACACTCCCTCAGCCCTTCAGCGACACGCTCCTGCTTCAGCCCTTGGCGGCACACTCCTTGATCCTCCAGCGGTACACCCCTGGCCCTCAGCGGCACACCCTTTTGACCCTCCAGCGGTACACCCCCTGGCCCTTAGCGGCACACCCTTTTAGCCCTCCAGCGGTACACTCCCTGACCCTCCAGCAGTACACCCCTAGCCCTCAGCGGCACACCCTTTTACTCCTCCAGCGGTACACCCCCTGGCCCCCAGCGGCACACTCCCTTGGCCCTCAGCGACACACTCCCTTAGCCCTCTAGGGGCACACTCCTTTGGCCCTCAGCGGCACACTCCCTTGGCCCTCCAGCGGCGCACTCCCATGACCCAGCGGTACACCTGAAATAATGATATTAATAAAGATAATAAGCTAAAAGAAAACATAATAAATAAACAAATAATGACACAAAACTTAAATAATGATAATAATAACAAACTCAAAAGAAAATATATAAATAATAGCAAACAATAATGTTAAACAACAATAATAAATGATAATAAATTCAAAAAGGTGAATAAATAAATAAGAATGATAAAGAAATAAGCAATAATAATAATAAGCTTAAAAGAAATAATAATAATGATAAATCGACAAATAAATGATAACAAAAATAAATAAATAATAATAACAAACTTAACAAAAAATGACAAGTAAATGAATGATAATAAAACGAACAAAAATAATAACAAACCTAATAATAACAATAGTAAATGAATAAATCACATGAAAAATGAATAAATAGTAATAAAGAATTCACTCAAAGATATGTATAAATTAACAAATGATAATGATAACGTTTCTTAAATAATAATAAAACAATGGGATCCGCTTCGCAGCCCTGTCTCTCCCGTGACCCGGTGTCAAAGGAACAATGATGTCGCCCTTCTAGGTTGGGCCTGAGTCTTGGGAATTATCCCGAAATGGCCATAGCCCGACCTCGCCTCGGGCTGATATTCCGATTAAACCGGACTTATTTCTCCGGCCGGATCCCTTCCGAGCCGCTGCTAAAATTGCCGCACGTTCGGCAGACATTTGAACGGATTCACCTCGATTCCCGCCGCGTTCTTATTACAGACCTACGTCCGAACATGAAAAGGCACGTGAGCGACCTGCATAGCCGGTGGCTCCTACCCCGATATGGTTGTGAGCCGGCATTGCTCCGGGCCAATAGCTCATCAATTCCGACCCGTTCCTATCGGGATTCGTTCCCGCCCTTCCATTGAAATTGCCGTAAACTCGGCATATATATTTGTACGGGGTTGTCCCCGCCCGCGTCGCACTTTCAATACGGGCCCTTGCCCGAACATGAAAAGGTCGGCAAGTGAGCGACAGAATCCAAATTAGAACGAGACGGCTCTCGCCACCCCCGGACTCCTTCCATGGGAATATCAATAAGACCTCCGTGGGCCACACTCAGACCTCGGGCCTATCCCAATCATGGTCATCGCCTGGCTCATATCCTCGGTCTACAGCCCGCTCCTTTCGAACATATTTTCGGTTCTGGAGTCTAGTCCCGGGACTCTCCCCCGTTGCTCTCCGGCACCGGAAATATTAACGTTGCCTATGCGAGCCCCGTTTGGACCACGGGAGGCGCCCCCAATATGGTCTTGACTCGATCTCGCACCGGGCCAATAAACTCGCTGGTTTCATGTTACACTAACTGAGATTTAACCGAATGTTTTCAGTATCTCGGAATAATGTATTTTCCGTACCCCGGCGTACGTATGTTTCAGGTCCTCCCGCGACGATTACAATATTCTCAAGCCGAACTCCCGTCCGAATATTAAAAGGCCTCCCGAATGACCAACATGTTTCGAATGCCCGTTTCTCCGGACACAGGGCTTTTCAGCCGATTCAAGGGATATTCCCTCGTTGCCCCTTGGCACCGGAAATATTAATGACGCTCATGCAAGTCTCGTTTCGACCGCGGGGGGCCCACCGCAGTATGGTCGTAGCTTGCCCTTGCACCGGGCCAACAGATTTACCGGTTTCCGACCGCTCTAACCGAGGTTTAGCCAAACGTTTTCCGTTCTTCTGAACAATAAATTGCCACATCCTGGCGTACATATACTCCGGTCTCCCCGCGACGATCGCGCTTTTCTCGAGCCGGACATTCGTCCGAAGATTAAATGGTCAGCACATGACCGACACGATCTCGAATGTTTCCTTCTCGCCCTCGCATGAGGATTTCAATACCTCGTAATAGACCTTTCATGTAATTAATCTCTTGGCCATGAGGCCTTGAATCCCGGCGATTAATCAAGGGTGTTCCCTCGTATGGGGGATGTAAATGACGTCGTGACCTTTATGGCGCGGCGGGTTTTGGTCCCGACACGAACCACACAATCGTCCGACGAAGTCAGATCGAGCGCACCATGGGCTCTTCGGAGCCCGAATAAATCGTCACTCCGGTGACTGGCACGCCCACGCACTCAATAAACGAATAAACAAACGAGAGAATAACAAGTGAAAAAAGTGCGTCCATAATTCTAGCACGCCCGGTGGGACCAAACCACCCTTCATCTCTTCACCGGGATTCAGGGCCTCATGGCCCCATAATAAATGATGTTTGCCTGCTTTGATGAATTGCAAGTGCTGTCTTCGCCAACCCTATGGGGAGGAAATCCAGACTCGATGCAGCTGCCTTCGCGGCCTCGAGGACGCTGCTTCGAAGCATATGCAGCTTCCAAGAATCATGGGGGTTGTTATAAAAAAAAAGAAAAGGAGAAGAGAAAGAGAAGAGAAGGGAGGGGAAATCAAACCCCCTTTGTTCAAGAAGAAAGAGAAGAAAAGAAGAAAAGAAGAAGAGAAGAAGAGAAGAAGAAAAAAGGGGAGAAAATAAAAAGAAGAGAAAGAATCGACAAGAGAGGGTTGCACAGCCACGTCCATCGAGACCCGTGATAAACAAAGATTACCACTGCGGGGTTGATGCGGTGGAGAGAACCACTCATCCCCTTTCTGAGAGGGTGAGCGCTCTCCTGCACCTCCGCCCTGGTCAATCATATAAAAAGAAGAGGAAAAAAAAGAGAAAAAAAAAGAAAAGAAAAAAAAGAGAAGAAGAAAGAAAGAAAGAAGAAAAGTTGGCCAGCATCGCCGACCAAGAGAACAAGAAGAAGGACGGCATCCAGCCTGACTCTACGAGGCCCCGAGGCTGCGGTGCTCTGACCCGGCCCGTTCCTCCTCCCTACTGCCTCTATCTGGCATAAGACGGCCCCTTGGGTGGCTGTTAAAAGACCCAACAAGCCGCAACTGTAGCTTGAAGAACTGCTGCTCGCTGTGCGGAATGCTTTATAGCAATGAGGCCGAGCATGGCCACCATCCCCGACGAGAGCATGCACATACCCCGCCATGGGGGATAAGAAGAAGAGATATACCCCGCCATGGGGGCATAGGAGGCAAAAGAAGATACACCCCACTCCTGGGGGCACATGAAGAGATTCTATCCCGTCCGGAGGCACAACATACAACAGAGCTACCCCCCCCCCCCCCCAGCTCAGGGGCCTTCGAAGAAGAGAACATACCCCGGTCCAGGGGCATAGAAGCAGAAGACATACCCCGACTGTGGGGCACATGAAGAGAAACATACCCTGCCTTGGGGGCATAAGAAGCAACATAGTCTCACCCCGATCTAGGGGTATAAAGAGCAAAAGAATACACCCCAACTTAGGGGAATATGAAGAGAAGCATACCCCGCTCCGGGGCATAAGAAGCAGAACCCACACCCCGGCTTAGGGGCATTCGAGGAAGAAATATACCCCGGTACGGGGGCATATAAAGCATGCATCCACCTCGTCATGAGGGCATAAGAAGCCAAGACCATACCATGCCACGGGGAATAAGAAGCAAGAATTCGCCCCGACCCGGGGGTACACAAATAAAGAAGCGAACCCCGCTCCAGGGGGCACATAAAGAGAATACGTCCCGCCATGGGGGCACATGAAGAGAATCCACCCCGACTCGGGGGCACATAAGGCGAAGGACTACATCCCGTCTTAGGGATATTTGAAGAAGAAACAAACCCCGCCCCGTGGAGCATAAGAAGAGAAGAATCAACCCCGACCTAGGGGCATTCGAAGAAGGAATACATCCCGTCCTCAGGGTCCATGAAGTAACATATATATATACCCCCTCCCCCCGGGGGGCATCTGAAGCAGAACACCCAATATTCCCCGGCTTAGGGGAGCACGTGAAGAAAGGAATACACCCCGATGCGGGAGCACATAAGCATAAGAAGAAGAGACTACCTCAGCCTGGGGTCATGAGAAGAAGCAGAGTTGCACCCCGGTTTAGGGGGCATATGAAGAAAAGTGCACCCCACCTTGGGGCATAAGAGGCAGAAGAATCAACCCCGACTCAGGGGTAACTGAAGAGAATTCCACCCCACCCCTGGGGGCACGAGAAGCAAAACAAACCCCGCTAGGGGGCATAGAAGCCATGAAGAATACGCCCCGGCTTAGGGGTATTTGAAGAAGATACATCCCGCCTCGGGAGCATAAGAAAGAGAAGAATGCATCCTGTCTTAGGGATATTTGAAGAAGAAACAAACCCCGCCAGGGGGGCATAGAAGCCATGAAGAATACGCCCCGGCTTAGGGGTATTTGAAGAAGATACATCCCGTCTCGGGAGCATAAGAAAGAAAAGAATGCATCCCGTCTTAGGGATATTTGAAGAAGAAACATACCCCACCCGGGGGACGCAGAAGCAAAGAGACAGAGTACACCTCCACCCGGGGGCACCGAAGCGAAGAGGCATACATCCCGACCTGGGAGCACATGAAGAAAGAATATACCCCAACATAGGGGCATCAGAGGCAGCAATGCGCCCCACCTTGGGGGCATCAAAAGCAACAATACACCCCACCTTGGGAGCACAAGAAGCAAGCATCCCCTCCGGTGTATCTGGGAAGAAGAAAAGAATTCACCCCGGCCTGCGGACACTTGAAGAAAGAAGCACATCCCGCCATGGGGGTATGAGAAGCAAGGAATGTACCCCGCCCCGGGGAGCATAAGAAGCAGAAGCACCTGCCCCGCTCTGGGGGCACAAAAAATACACTCCGCCCTTGGCGCTGTGGACACCAAAAATTGCACACCCAGATATCCTGCTCGGCCTCGCATCAACAACGGCGTCGAGTGAAGAAGCCCCGGAGAGATTTGTCGTCCGGACTCCCCAAATATGCACATTGCCATGAAGCCGTCCCCGGAGTCATGACAGTTAAGAGAAATCAACCACCAAGAGCCCCACAATTCATGGGCCTCAGAGAAAATCAAACAGGCTATCACTCGTGCTTACAACGGGCTCAGAGCGGGCCCCAGAAACACCCCCTGGGTGCCCCAGCGGCACACCCAGTGGGTGGGCTTCAGCGGCACACCCCATGGGTGGCTCTAGCGGTACGCCCCTCAGGCTCCAGCGGCACAGGGTGTTCAACGGCACACCCCAAAGCCTTCAGCGGCATAGCCCCCAGGCCTCCAGCGATACGCCCTTTCTGGCCTTCAGCGGCACGGCCCCAAGGCCTTCAGCGGCACGCCCCAATGGGCTTTCAGCGGCACAGCCCTCACGGACTTCAACGGCACGCTTCCTTCAGCCTTCAGCGGTACACGCCCTGCAAGCCATTCAGCGGCACGCCCTGCAGGGGCTTCAGCGGCACGCCCTGCAGGGGCTTCAGCGGCACGCCCTGCAAGCCATTCAGCGGCACGCCCTCCAGGGGCTTCAACGGCACGCCGTTTTGGCTCTCCAGCGGCACGCCCTTTCAACTCGCCAGCGGCACAGCGGTGAGGCTTTTCAACGGACGACGTGAAGGCCATACCCTACGCATCCTTGGCGCGCAGTGGAGCCATCTGAGGTGGCGGCCGATCCTTGGGCCACGTAGCCTACCCCACTGACACCGAGGACGGGCAGGTCAACCGCCATCGTCGCAAGCCACCTCCCGCCTTCGACGGTCGTCTTCAAAAGGCTCCGACGGCCCGGGGTATAAAGGACCCCCCCGGCTTTCGACAGAGAAAAAGGGGGGGGAGACGGGAAAGAGGAGGAGGAAGAAGAAGACACACACATAGACGAACAGAGAGGAGGAGAAGAGAAGAAGAGGAGAAGAAGAGAAGAAGAAGAGGGAGAGGCTCCCCCTTCGGCCCCGTCCACCGTCGCCGGAGAAGAGAGAAGAGAAGGAGAAGAAGAAGAGTGAGAGGAGAGAGGGGTGAGGCCTGGGAGGGGAGGAGGAGCCCATGCTCCGTTCCCCTTTCCCCCTTTTATCTTCACTTCCCTTTCCCCTTCCCTTTGCTTTTGGGTTTCCTGTCTCGCCCGTAGCTTTGGCTCGGACATGTCCGTCGATGTATGTGTAGGGCTTCGGTCCCTTTGCTTCCCATGAATGAAAATCATCCTTCTCGGGTCTTTCCTGCCATTTCTGTTGTTTTACTCCCGCCTTCACGACACATGTGACGTGTTGCTCTTTTCCTTTTCCGTCGGTGTTTGTTGGTGCCTCCGTCGCAATGTGACTTCCCCCTCATGCGTTTTGGCCTCACGGGTTCTTCGTTCCCCTCCACGGCCATCTATTGCGCTCACCGAGCTTGAGGGGAGAGGGAGACCATCGTCCTCTCTCCGAATACACAGCCACCAGTGGCCCGCCCTTGGCCTTGGGCTCCCCTTTCTTTTCTTGAATAGCCTGCAAGCCTACACCAGCGATGCACCATTTCGGCCTCTGGCCGGTACCCCCCATTGGCCCTCAGCGGCACGCCCAGATTGGCCCTCAGCGGCACGCCCAGGTTGGCCCTCAGCGGCACGCCCAAATTGGCCCTCAGCGGCACGCCCAGATTGGCCCTCAGCGGCACGCCCAGGTTGGCCCTCAGCGGCACACCCAGATTGGCCCTCAGCGGCACGCCCAGATTGGCCCTCAGCGGCACGCCCAAGTTGGCCCTCAGCGGCACACCCATCAGCCTCCAGCGGTGCACCCCGTTGGGGTTTCTTGGCCGGCACGCTTCTTGACCCAATTGACCCCTGGCCGGCACACTCTCCAGGCCCCTCAGCGGCACACTCCTTGGCTAGCCCCAGTCCACACTATATGCCCTTAGAGGCCTTCAGTCTGTTGTTCTCCTTCGTGTTTGCCGAGGTTTTATAAAGGTGTTGTTGCCCCCGGGCGCCCACCTCCAGTTGTCGGGTTCCGCCACTCCATGTGGGCGCGTTCCCTTTTTCTCCCTTACGCTCGGGTCAAGGGGAGATGTTGCCGAATTTTCGTCAGAAACAATAACATATTAAAAGGTAAAAAAGAAGGTAACAAACAAATAGAAAGAATAATGGTAAAACGCTTTAACCAAGGCAAGAGAATCGTAATCAACATAAAGGAAATCGAATCAAATAACGACTAAGCAATTCGAACATCCACCCTCGCAAGAGAAAGAATGAAAGGTCATCAAGAGAAAGAGAGGAGAAACCCATGCAAACTTAATAAAATCAAGAGAGAAAAGGAAAAGAGAAAAGACATAAGAACGGAGGAGGAGTGGGCTCCCCACGCCCTTCGCCGGCACGCCCCTAGCCCGGCTGCTCAGCCCTTCGGCGGCATGCTCCCCACGCCCTTCGCCGGCACGCACCTAGCCCGGCTGCTTGGCCCTTTGCCGGCACGCTCCAGCCAGCCCCTCGCCGGCACGCCCCTACGGGCCTTCCCCGGCACGCCTCCCTCAGCCCCCTCAGCGACACGCTCCAGCCCTTCCCCGGCACGCTCCCTTGGCCCTGCAACGGTACGCCCCTGGCCTTCAGCGGTACACCCTTTTAACCCTCCAGCGGTACACCCTCCTAGCCCTTCGGCGGCACGCCCTCAGCCCCTCAGCGGTACACCCCGTTTAGCCCTCTAATGGCCCATTCTCTCTCCAGAAAATATGAGTAATGATAATAATAATAATAATAACAAATAATAAATAATAACAAATTCTAAAATGTATAAATAAATAAGAATAATAATGGAACAAACAATAATAATAATAAGCTTCAAATAAATAATAACAATCATCATAATTAGACCAATAAATGATAACAAAGATGGACGAATAATAATAACAAACTCAATAAGAATGAATGATAAATAAATAAATGATAACTAGAATAAATAACGATAACAAACTTAACAAAACACAACCATAATAACTAGACCAATAAATGATAATAAAACGAACAAATAATAATAACAAACCTAATAATAACAATAGTAAACGAATCAATCACAAGAAAAACGAATAAGTAGTAATAAAGAATTCACTCAAAGATGTGTATATAACTTAACAAATAATAATGATAAAATTTTTAAATAAGAAATAAAATAATGTGATCCACGTGGTAGCCCCGTCTCTCCCGTGACCCGGTGCCGAAGGAACAACAATGCCGCCCTGGCGGGCTGGGCCTGAGTCTTGGGAATTATCCCGAAATGGCCATGACAGGACCTCGCCTCGGGCTAACATTCCGATTAAACCGGACTCATTTCTCCGGCCGGATCCCTTCCGAGCCGCTACTAAAATTGCCGCACGCTCGGCAGACATTTGAACGGGTTCACCTCGGTTCCCGCCGCGTTCTTATTACGGACCTACGTCCGAACATGAAAAGGCCCGTGAGCGACCTGCATAGCCGGTGGCTCCTACCCCGATATGGTTGTGAGCCGGCATTGCTCCGAGCTAATAGCTCATCAATTCCGACCCGTTCCTATCGGGATTCGTTCCCGCCCTTTCATCGAAATTGCCGTAAACTCGGCATACATTTGTACGGGGTTGTTCCCGCCCGCGTCGCACTCTCAATATGGGCCCTTGCCCGAACATGGAAAGGTCCGCAAGCTACCGACAGAATCGAAATAGAACGAGACGGCTCTCGCCACCCCTGGACTCCTCCTATGGGAATATCAATAAGGCCTCCGTGGGCCATATTTAGACCTCGGGCCCGTCCCGATCATGATCATCGTCTGGCTCATGTCTCCGGTCTACAGCTTGTTCCTCTCGAACACGTTTTCAGTTCCGAAGCCTAGTCCCAGAACTTTTCCCCGTTGCCCTCCGACACCAGAATTATTAATGCTGCCCACGCGAGCCCCGTTTGGATCGCGGGAAGCGCCCCCGGCATGGTCCCGACTCGATCTCGCACCGGGCCAATAGATTCACGGGTTTCTGGATATAATAGCCGAGACTCAATCGAACGTTTTCAGTGTCTCGGAATAATAAAACTTGCCGTGTCCCGGCACACATACATTCTCGGTCTTTCCGCGACGATTACGATATTCCCAATATTAGACACCCGTCCGAACATTGAACGGTCCCCTGAATGACCGACACGTTTAGAACGCCCGCTTCTCCGGACATAGGGCTTTTCAGCCGATTCTAGGGATATTCCCTCGTCGCCTCCCTTGGCACCGAAAACATCAATGACGCTCATGCAAGTCTTGTTTCGACCGCGGGGGGCCCACCGCAGTATGGTTGCAGCTTGCTCTTGCACCGGGCCAACAGATTTACCGGTTTCCGACCGCTCTAACCGAGGTTTAGCCAAACGTTTTCCGTTCTTCTGAACAGTAAATTGCCATATCCTGGCATACATATGCTCCGGTCTTCCCGCGACGATCGTGTTTTCCCCGAGACGGACGCTCGTCCGAACATCAAATGGTCAGCACATGACCCACATGACCTCGAATGATTTTCTTCTCGCCCTCGCATGAGGATCTCCATACCTCGTAATAGACTTTTCATGCAATTAATCTCTTGGCCATGAGGCCCTGAATCTCGGCGATTAATCAAGGGTGTTCCCTCGTATGGGGGATGTAAATGACGCCGTGACCTTTATGGCGCGGCGGGTTTTGGTCCCGACACGAACCACACAATCGTCTGACGAAGTCAGATCGAGCGCACCATGGGCTCTTCGGAGCCCGAATAAATTGTCACTCCGGTGACTGGCACGCCCACGCACTCAATAAACGAATAAACCAACAAGAGAGAATAATAAGTGAAAAAAGTGCGTCCACAGGCGCATAAGAAGCAGAAGCATCTACCCTGACCCGGGGCACAGAAGCGAAAGGACACATATCCCACCTTGGGAGCATGAGAAGAAAGATATACTCCGCCCAAGCGGCATTTGAAGAAACAACACACCCCGCTTCGGGGGCACGGAAGCCGTAAAGAGATACACCCCGGCCTCACGGGGGCATAAGAAGCGAAAGATACACCCCGTCCCGGGGGCACTTGAAGAAAGCTACGCCCCGTGCCAGGGGCACATGAAGAAGAAACATACCTCGCCTCGAGGGCCTAGAAGCTATAAAGAACACGCCCCGGCTCAGGGGCATACGAAGAGAAGTCCACTCTGGTTTAGGGGTATTTGAAGAAGAAACATACCCCATCTAGGGGCATAGAAGCCGTGAAGAGTATACCCCACCACGGGGGCATCTGAAGAGAGCTACACCCCGTCTCGGGGGCATTAGAAAAAAAAAGCATACCCTGCTTCGGGGACATAGAAGCCATGAAAAATACACCCCGCCTGAGGGCACAAAAGTAAAGAGGCCGAACACACTCCTCAGGGGGGGATGCATACCAAATGAAGCTACACCCCGACCTGGGGGTACATTAAGAGAAATACACTCCAGTACTGAAGCGTTAATGAGAAAAGAAGAGCAGAAGAAAAAAAGGGGGGAGTCACGAGGCAGACGTGGTCTTCGAGCCCGCCTCATCCCATAAAAGAAGAGAAAAAAAAAGAAGAAAAAAAAAGAGTCACGAGGCAGACGTGGTCTTCGGGCCTGCCTCATCCCATAAAAAAAAGGAAGAAGAAAAAAAGAGACTCACGAGACAGACGTGGTCTTCGAGCCCGCCTCATCACACAAAAGAAGAGAAGAAGAGGAAGGAAAGACACATGAGGCAGCCATGGTCCCTGGACCCACCTCTTCACACAAAAGAAGAAGAGCAGAACAAGGAAAAAGAAGATACATGAGACAGACGTGGTCTTCGAGCCCGCCTCATCATGCTGAAGAAGAAAAAAAGGAAGAAGAGACCAATGAGGCAGACGTGGTCCCTGAACCCGCCTCTTCACATAAAAAAAAAGGAAGAAGAAGAAGAGAAAAAAAGAAAGGAAGAGCAGAAAAGAAAGAAAATAGTCAAGAGGCGAACATGGTCCTTGCACCTGCCTCTCTAAAGAAGAGAAGAAGAGAAAGAAAAGAGTCACGGGGCAGACGCGGTCTTCGCACCGGCCTCTCTACAAATTAAGAAGAGAAGTAAAAAATAGACAAGAGGCGAACATGGTCCTTACACCTGTCTCTCCATGAAAGAAGAATAGAAGAAGAGTCACGAGATAGACGAGATCTTCGCACCCGCCTCTCTACATAAAAGAAGAAGAGAAGAAAAGAAAGAAATGATTACGAGGCGAACATGGTCCTTGCACCTGCCTCTCCGTAAAAGAAGAAGAGAAGAAGAGAAAGAGCAATCATGAGGCAAACACGGTCTCTGCACCTGCCTCTCTACAAGAGAAGAATAGAAGAGAAAAAAAGAGACATGAGGCGAACATGGTCCCTGCACCCGCCTCTTTACACAGAAGAAGAAGAGAAGAATAGAAGAGAAAAAAGAGACATGAGGCGAACATGGTCCCTGCACCCGCCTCTCTACACAAAAGAAGAAGAGAAGAGAAAAAATAATATGATCATGAGGCGAACATGGTCCTTGCACCTGCCTCTCCGTAAAAGAAGAAGAGAAGAAGAGAAAGAAGGGTCACGAGTCAAACTTTTACCTCCGACCTCTAGCCATCCAACAAATAGAAACCGACTAGACCTTCCGCCGACGGGGCGTTAAACTGACTAGACCTTCCGCCGACGGGGCGTTAAACCGACTAGACCTTTCGCCGACGGGGCGTTAAACCGACTAAACCTTCCACCGACGGGGCGTTAAACCGACTAGACCTTCCGCCGACGGGGCGTTAAACCGATTAGATCTTTCGCCGACGGGGCGTTAAACCGACAAAGGCCTCCCAGATCCCGGCTTTCGTAACCTGCTTCCCAAGATTCGGCCCTCGTGGCCCGCTTCCCAACTTTGGCTCTCGTAGCCTGCTTCCCCTTGGCTTTTATAGCCTGGTTCCAAACTTTGACTCTTGCAGCCTGCTTACCTTTGGCCCTCGTGGCCTGCTTCCCAACCTTGGCTCTCGCAGCCTGCTTCCCTTCGGCTTTTATAGCATGCTTCCCAATTCTGGCTCTCGTAGCCTGCTTTCCTTCGGTTTTGATAGCCTGCTTCCCAGCTTCGGCTTGCAGCCCGCTTCCCCAATTCTGGCCCTCGTAGCCTGCTTACCTGTGGCCTTCGTGGCCTGCTTCCCAATTCGGCCCTCGTGGCCCGCTTCCTAACTTTGGCTCTCATAGCCTGCTTCCCCCTGGCTTTTCTTCCCAACTCTGGCTCCTGCAGCCTGCTTACCTTTGGCCCTCGTGGCCTGCTTCCCAACTTTGGCTCTAGGAGCCTGCTTACCTTTGGCCTTCGTGGCCTGCTTCCCAATTCTGGCTCTCGTAGCCTGCTTCCCTTCGGCTTTCACAGCCTGCTTCCCAGCTTTGGCTCTTGCATCCTGCTTACCTTTGGCCTTCGTGGCCTGCTGCCCAAGTCTGGCTCTCGTAGCCTACTTCCCAAAATTCGGCCTTCGCGGCCCGCATCCCATATCTTTGGCTCCTGCAGCCCGCTTCCCTAATACCCTTTCAACCGCTCGCGGTCCGCTTCCCTAATACCTTTACTACCACTACACTTATACGTAACAACAATATTTTCTTATGAAAAAAAATAAACAAACAAACAAAAAATAAAAAAAGAACAACAACAACAACGAAAAAGAAAACAAAAAAAAAAACAAAAAAAGAATGCATGATTGCCCTGCTTGCATGGTTGCTTAATATATAATAATACATCTCCTTGAAATCTTCTAGGACCGTGTTTCCTTGCTAAATAATAATATCGCCCCGATTCCAGATGCACGCGCGTCGCGGCATACGCTCGAAGGGAACCCAATTATGACAGGTGCACACGTCAAGGGGAAGAGTCATGGCTAAATTGCTAAGCCTAACTCAAAAAAATAAACCTGAGGCAATGCTCCCACACTTAGCATTTAATATGTTCAATAGCCTTCGACTATAGGGATTGCCCAATTTTTTTTTAGCACTCTACGGAGACTTGAATTCCTGCGCTCGCGTGAAAGGTAATCGTGAGGAAAAAGCTGCCTACCCCCACTGTAAAGAAAAAAAAGAAAAAAAAAAGAGAAAGAGAAAAAAAAAGGAGAGACACGTGGATCCGAGTAGCCGGGAATCCCCATTGAGACACATGAGGAGACTCGCGCGAAATGGTGAAGCGAATTATAATAAGGACGAATCCTAATAGCCGGGAATCCCCATTGAGACACATGAGGAGACTCGCGCCAAACGGTGGAATCCGTAATATAATTATAATAAGGACGAATCCTAGTAGTCGGGAATCCCCATTGAGACACATGAGGAGACTCGCGCCGAACGGTGGAATCCGCTACCGAAATAAACAGATGGGGGCTGTGCGAAGCTACCGAAAGTCGAAAGCCTGGAACTAATGTGTAGGCGCTAGAGTGATCCTCAAGTGTCACCAGGAAAACCTACATATCCCTATAGTTAGGGCTCTTTGTTCACACATTTGCACTGCCACGCCACAGAGAATTGCCTCGGGTGAAATGCGTGAATTTAGGCTATGCATGCAAGACGTGCGATATCCTCTTGACGGGTGCACCACCCCTCAATTATGCCTCGCGGCCCGCACCGCATCTACGAATTACGGGCGATGTCCCTATCCTATCCCCTATAGAGGGAGCCGCCTTACTTATATTTATGTTATGCCTGCTAATGAATGCTTGCATGCTTTAAGAAAATGAAAAAAAAAAAACAAAACAAAACAACATAAAAATAATACAAAAAAAGTATAATAACAATAAAATAACAAGAATGTGTGTATGCAATAAACTCAATTTCGGCCATCGAAGCCTACGTTCCCAGCTACGACTCGTAGAGCCCAACCTTAGCCCCCATGGCCTACCTCTTGTCCTCGCGGCTCGTTAATCTCCCAACTTCGGCTCCCGCAGCCCCCTTCTAGCCATGTCTATTCTGACCTCCCTCATCGGCCCCTGAGCCGACAGCTTTCCAATTATTGGCTCCCATGCCGACAGCTTTCAATCATCGGCCTTTGAGCCGACAGCTTTTAATCATCGGCCTTCGGGTCGACAGCTTTTCAATTATTGGCTCCTGTGCCAACAGCTTTTCAATCATCGGCCCCTGAGCCGACAGCTTTTCAATCATCGGCCCCTGAGACGACAGCTTTCAATCATCGGCCTTCGGGTCGACAGCTTTTTAATTATTGGCTCCCGTGCCAACAGCTTTTCAATCATCGGCCCCTGAGCCGACAGCTTTTCAATCATCGGCCCTTGAGCCGACAGCTTTCAATCATCGGCCTTCGGGTCGACAGCTTTTCAATTATTGGCTCCCATGCCGACAGCTTTCAATCATCGGCCCTTGAGCCGACAACTTTTAATCATCGGCCTTCGGGTCGACAGCTTTTTAATTATTGACCCCCATGTCAACAGCTTCCAATTATCAGCCGCTGTGCCGACAGCTCTTATATCATTGGCATCCTCGCCAGCAGTCGCCCGGAGTTCTCCGATAAAAAGAGAGAAGGGAAGAAGAGAAGAAGAAGGAAACAGAGAAGAGAAAAGAAAAAGAGAAAAAAAGAGAAAAAAAGGATAACAAAAAAGAGAAGAGAAGACAAAGAGAAGAGAAGATCCACATATCATGTCAGCTCCCGACACCCTGTCGGCACTGACGAAGAGACAAAGAGACCAACAAACCAGGTCAGCTCCCGGCACCTTGTCGGCACTGACGAAGAGACCAAGAGACCAACAAACCAGGTCAGCTCCCGGCACCCTGTCGGCACTGACGAAGAGACAAAGAGATCCAGATATCATGTCAGCTCCCTACACCCTGTCGGCACTGACGAAGAGACAAAGAGACCAACATATCATGTCAACGCCCGACACCCCGTCGGCACTGACGAAGAGAAGAAGAGACCAACAAACCAGGTCAGCTCCCGGCACCCTGTCGGCACTGACGAAGAGACAAAGAGACCAACATATCATGTCAACGCCCGACACCCCGTCGGCACTGACGAAGAGAAGAAGAGACCAACAAACCAGATCAGCTCCCGGCACCCTGTCGGCACTGACGAAGAGACAAAGAGATCCACCAACATATTAGCTCCCGGCACCCCGTCGGCGTCGACGAAGAGGAAAGAGACAAATACACCCACGGGCACCGCCCGGCTCATCCTTTGCCTGCGCTACTCGTGGGTGGGGGGCATTTGTGGACACCAAAAATTACACACACAGATATCCTGCTCCGCCCAGTATCAACAACGGTACCGAGTGAAGAAGCCCCGGAAAGACTGGTCACCCGGACTCTCCAAACAAATGCACACACTACCGTGAAGCCGTCTCCGGAATCACGACAGCGAAGAGAAATCAACCACCAAGAGCTCCACAATCCATGGGCCTCGAAGAAAATTAAATGGGCCACAACTCGTGCTCACAACGGGCTCAAAACTGTCCATTTAGCCCTTCAGCGGCGCCCCTTGATGCTTCAGCAGCACGCCCCTGGAGCCTTTCAGCGGCACAGCCCCCATGGGCTTCAGCGGCACGCCCCAAGGGGGTTTCAGCGGCACACCCCAATGGGCTTTCAGCGGCACAACCCTCATGGGCTTTCAACGGCACAACCCCAAGTGGGGTCTTCAGCGGCACGCCCCTTTGGGTCCTCTACGGCACACTCTTTTGTGCCCGACGGCACGCCTTTTGCCCTCTTTAGCGATGCGCCCTTTTGGCCCTCCCCCGGCACAGCGCTAAGGCATGTCAACGGCTGGACGACGTGGTGCCCATGCCCTACGCATCCTTGGCGCGCAGTGAACCCTCTGAGGTGTCAATCAGGGATTGGGCCACACAGGCTATTCCGCTGACATCCAGGACGGGGGGAGTCAAACCCCATCATGACGGAGCTGCTTCCCGCCTTCGACGGCCGTGCTCAAAAGCTCCCGCTACTGGGAGTATAAAACCACTCCCATTCGATAAAAGGGGGAGGAAGAGACAGAGACACGCAGAAGAGAAAAAGAGAAGAAGAGGAAGAGAAGAAGCGAAGAAAGAAGAGGAGGGGAGGCTCCGCCTCCCCCTTTCTGCTGCTCCGTCCACCCGCCACCGCCGTCCGCGCGAAGAGAAGAAGGATAAGAAGAGAAGAAGAGGAGCTCGTCGCTCCACCTACCACCACCGTCTGTGTGAAGAGAAGAAGAGTGGGTGGAGAGAGGGAGTGAGGTCCGGGAGGGGAGGAGCCCACGCTCCGTTCCCCCCCCCCACTGTATTTTCTTTTCCGCTTTCCTTTCATTTCTTGTTTTGCCGTCGTTGCGATGTATTAGCCCCCTTGGGGCACTCCTCTTATGAGAATAGAAGTAGAAGTCTTGCAAATATTTTTTGGACGTCTTCCTCAAACATTTCTCCCGTGTTTGCATCCTTCGGTGTTTTACGCCCCTTTCCCTTTCTCCTTTTGTTAGGGCTTGCTTCCTCTTTGGCATTTTTTCCTTCGCTCACCCCTGCGTGCCCTCAGCGGCACACCCCAGTCGTGCCTTCAACGGCACGCCCTTGGACACCTTCCCCGGCACGGTCCTTTGGACCCTTGCCCGGCACGCCCTGGCCAAGCCTTCAGCGGCACACCCTCCTGTGCCCTTCCCCGGCACGGTCCTTTGGACCTTTGCCCGGCACACCCTGGCTAAGCCTTCAACGGCACGCCCTCTCGTGCCTTCCTTGCCCGGCACACTCGCCCCTCCTTGCCCGGTGCACTCCCTCTTTGGCCAGTCCTAGGAGTAGTCTTCCACTCGCCGTTCCCTCCGAGTTTTCCGAGGTTTATAAAGGTGTTGCCGCTCTCGAGCGCCCACCTCCAGTTGTCGGGTTCCGCCACTCCATGTGGGCGCGTTCCCTATATCTCCCTTACGCTCGGGTCAAGGGGAGATGCTGCCGAATTTTTGTTAAGAACGATAACACATTAAAAAGGCAAAAGGAGGCAACAAACGAACGGAAAGAACAACGGTAAAACACTTTAACCGAGGCAAGGGAGCCGTAATCAACTCAAAGAGAACCAAACCGAACGGCAACTAGACAACTCGAACATCCGTCCCCACAAGAGAAAGAATGAAAGATAATCAAGAGAAAGAGAGGGACAAACACATGCACACTTAATAAAAGAAGAAAAGAAAAGCCTTAAAAGAATTAGAGGGAGAGTGGGCCCTCATCGGTACACCCTTTTAGCCCCTCAACGGTACACTCCCTCAGCCCTTCAGCGGCACAGCTCCAGGCCCTTCAGCGGCACACTCCCAGCCCTTCAGCGGTACACTCCCTCAGCCCTTCAGCGACACGCTCCTGCTTCAGCCCTTGGCGGCACACTCCTTGATCCTCCAGCGGTACACCCCTGGCCCTCAGCGGCACACCCTTTTGACCCTCCAGCGGTACACCCCCTGGCCCTTAGCGGCACACCCTTTTAGCCCTCCAGTGGTACACTCCCTGACCCTCCAGTGGTACACCCCTAGCCCTCAGCGGCACACCCTTTTACTCCTCCAGCGGTACACCCCCTGGCCCCCAGCGGCACACTCCCTTGGCCCTCAGCGGCACACTCCCTTAGCCCTCTAGGGGCACACTCCTTTGGCCCTCAGCGGCACACTCCCTTGGCCCTCCAACGGCGCACTCCCATGACCCAGCGGTACACCTGAAATAATGATATTAATAAAGATAATAAGCTAGAAGAAAACATAATAAATAAACAAATAATGATACAAAACTTAAATAATGATAATAATAACAAACTTAAAAGAAAATAGAGAAATAATAGCAAACAATAATGTTAAACAACAATAATAAATGATAATAAATTCAAAAAGGTGAATAAATAAATAAGAATGATAAAGAAATAAGCAATAATAATAATAAGCTTAAAAGAAATAATAATAATGATAAATCGACAAATAAATGATAATAAAAATAAATAAATAATAATAACAAACTTAACAAAAAATGACAAGTAAATGAATGATAATAAAACGAACAAAAATAATAACAAACCTAATAATAACAATAGTAAATGAATAAATCACAAGAAAAATGAATAAATAGTAATAAAGAATTCACTCAAAGATATGTATAAATTAACAAATGATAATGATAACGCTTCTTAAATAATAATAAAATAATGGGATCCGCTTCGCAGCCCTGTCTCTCCCGTGACCCGGTGCCAAAGGAACAATGATGTCGCCCTTCTAGGTTGGGCCTGAGTCTTGGGAATTATCCCGAAATGGCCATAGCCCGACCTCGCCTCGGGCTGATATTCCGATTAAATCGGACTTATTTCTCCGGCCGGATCCCTTCCGAGCCGCTGCTAAAATTGCCGCACGTTCGACAGACATTTGAACGGATTCACCTCGATTCCGCCGCGTTCTTATTACAGACCTACGTCCGAACATGAAAAGGCACGTGGGCGACCTGCATAGCCGGTGGCTCCTACCCTGATATGGTTGTGAGCCGACATTGCTCCGGGCCAATAGCTCATCAATTCCGACCCGTTCCTATCGGGATTCGTTCCCGCCCTTCCATTGAAATTGCCGTAAACTCGGCATATATATTTGTACGGGGTTGTCCCCGCCCGCGTCGCACTTTCAATACGGGCCCTTGCCCGAACATGAAAAGGTCGGCAAGTGAGCGACAGAATCCAAATTAGAACGAGACGGCTCTCGCCACCCCCGGACTCCTTCCATGGGAATATCAATAAGACCTCCGTGGGCCACACTCAGACCTCGGGCCTATCCCAATCATGGTCATCGCCTGGCTCATATCCTCGGTCTACAGCCCGCTCCTTTCGAACATATTTTCGGTTCTGGAGTCTAGTCCCGGGACTCTCCCCCGTTGCTCTCCGGCACCGGAAATATTAACGTTTCCCACGCGAGCCCTGTTTGGACCACGGGAGGCGCCCCCAATATGGTCTTGACTCGATCTCGCACCGGGCCAATAAACTCGTTGGTTTCCTGCTACACTAACTGAGATTTAACCGAATGTTTTCAGTATCTCGGAATAATGTATTTGCCGTACCCCGGCGTACGTATGTCTCAGGTCCTCCCGCGACGATTACAATATTCTCAAGCCGGACTCCCGTCCGAATATTAAACGGCCTCCCGAATGACCGACATGTTTCGAATGCCCGCTTCTCCGGACACAGGGCTTTTCAGCCGATTCAAGGGATATTCCCTCGTTGCCCCTTGGCACCGGAAATATTAATGACGCTCATGCAAGTCTCGTTTCGACCGCGGGGGGCCCACCGCAGTATGGTCGCAGGTTGCCCTTGCACCGGGCCAACAGATTTACCGGTTTTCGACCGCTCTAACCGAGGTTTAGCCAAACGTTTTCCGTTCTTCTGAACAATAAATTGCCACATCCTGACGTACATATACTCCGGTCTCCCCGCGACGATCGCGCTTTTCTCGAGCCGGACATTCGTCCGAAGATTAAATGGTCAGCACATGACCGACACGATCTCGAATGTTTCCTTCTTGCCCTCGCATGAAGATTTCAATACCTCGTAATAGACCTTTCATGTAATTAATCTCTTGGCCATGAGGCCTTGAATCCCGGCGATTAATCGAGGGTGTTCCCTCGTATGGGGGATGTAAATAACGTCGTGACCTTTATGGCGCGGGGGGTTTTGGTCCCGACACGAACCACACAATCGTCCGATGAAGTCAGATCGAGCGCACCATGGGCTCTTCGGAACCCGAATAAATCGTCACTCCGGTGACTGGCACGCCCACGCACTCAATAAACGAATAAACAAACGAGAGAATAACAAGTGAAAAAAGTGCGTCCACAGCGGTCTAGGACTGGACTGCGAACTATGCTCTAGCAGTCTCACGATAGACCGCCTTTACTATTGGGCGCCGAATTTGAATTTGATTCAAATTAATTTACTCATTTATCCATTTGTTTATCTAAATAGGGAGTATTTATCCCGTATATTCCGTGAATAAACTAATTAACCTTCTAGAATATGGGCCAAACTTCATGGGTTTGGTCCTTAAGTCTTTTGGACTTTATTTAAATAGGCTAAGTTAATTGGTTATCATACTTGGACTTTAATAATAATTTATTTAACCCAGAAATTCATTTATTAATCCATTTGGTCTTTAAAATTTCTTATAAATTCCTAGAAAATTCTTAAATACTTTAAAAATATTTTTATAAAATTTTCGGGGCATTACACATCTATGGCACCTATCTCTCTATCTCTCTCTCTGTACGGATGCAGGGGATGTTGACGCTGGTCCTCACCATCGCCATCGACGATGACCTTGGTGGAGCAGTTGGCGGTAGGATCAACCGAGAGGACGTTGTAGGCCGTTGTGCTTCCAATTCTCTTGGCTGCTCTCTCTCTATCTCCCTATCTCGCCTGTGCTGGAGAGGGCCACCGCGGCCCTCTCTCTCTCTCTCCTCCCTCTCTCTCTTTTGCTTGTTCACTCTCTCTCTCTCTCTCTCTCTCTCTCTCTCTCTCTCTCTCTCTCTCTCTCTCTCTCTCTCTCTCTCTCTCTCTCTCTCCCTGTATGGATGTAGGAGATGCCGACATTAAAGGAGGAGACCCCCTCCGACACTCTCCCCACCCTCTCTCTCTCTCTCCGACACCCTCCCTGCCCTTTGTGTGTGCGCGCACGCACGCATGCATGCATATGTAGGGGATGCTGGCGTCAGAGGGAGAGACCCCACACCCTCCCCCCTCTCTTTCCGACCCACTCCCTCCCTCGGCCACCCACCTCTCTCTCTCTCTCTCTCTCTCTATAGATATAGGGGATGTCAATGCTGGAAGGGGAGACCCTCTCCGGCGTCTCTCTCTCTCTCTCTCTCTCTCTCTTAGGGGTAAAATGGGCCACTCCTATGGACCCTTACCGCTATCTGGTCCGAATGTAACCACAAGGGCATGAGATCTATGGTTATGAGATTTGAGTGGTATTACAATAAAGATAGGACATAAGGGTTATTTCAAAATATTTCAGGGGTATATGGATAATTTTCCCTTTTTCCCTTTCTTATATATTAGTAGTGGTTATCTGCCTGGCTCAATGAGTCCTATGGTTCATGATGAAGTGGTACCGGTCTTATAATACTGTTCCTCTGTCTGAGAAAGGGAGGTCTGCAAGGAAAGGGTTGAGAAGCAAGTCAACCTATTACAATCGTCTATAGGGGCTATGTGAAGACATTAGGTACATGTCTTATTCATTGGAGGGCGAATTTGATAACGGAATAAGGATAGAATATGATGAGTTATTCCGTCTACCCACCCTTAACCGAGTTTGGTAATATGATTAAGTTGTCTGAGATCGGTTAGGGTTAAAGTCCTTATTTTGAGGTTAACTCATTCGACTCTAGGCTCGACAATTATATGTTTAAAATTGGAACTGAATTCAAATTCTTATTCGTTTAATCGAATAATTGTTCGAATAAAATATTCGACAGATAATTTAATCGGATAGCAGACATCCAATTATTGAGATATCCGTGTTGAATATTATCCGACCGAATATGAACCCTTAGATAAAAATCTAAAGATGCACATATTATATATATAATTAACTCAAATCTTAATATATTATTTGATTGCTCTTTTTTATCCATTTTTGTCTCAAAATATAATTTAAAAATAAGAACTTCGCTTACACCCATTTGGTAAGTTATCTTCTCTTTTTTAAGATGAAGTCTAATCTTTTAATAACATCTCCCAAAATAAAAATAACTTCCGCTCTTTCTTTTTTTTGAGAAAACAACCTACGACGCTCTCACACGGCTCACACGACTCACCTCTAAGTAGGCTTAGTAATTATCCGCTTAAAATTTGAACCGAATTCGAATTCATATTAATCGGATCATTATCCGAATAAAATATCCGACGAATACTTCGATTATTAATCGGATACAAATTCGGATATCACACTATCCGCTCTGTATTCGATCCGTTTACAGCTCTATTCGACTCTTTCAGAATAAGGGTAAATTACCAAACCCGAAAAGAGAAATGAATGACTCACTCGGGTCCACCCCGGATAACATATTCTAACATGTTATCAAAGCCGCCCCGAGTGATGCTCTGCATCAGATGTAACAAAACGATGCATGTACAGCAGAAGCCACTCGCTGACTCAAAGTTTCATACTGATTCAGGCTCTGTGGCCATGAGAAACATCTCAAAACATGTATTTAGCATGCATGTAGCTGCCTAGACTGATGGGAGAGAGTTCCATAAATGGTGCTGACTGTCCAATTTCCTTTGGAGATCGGTTCAAGAAACACTCGGGGAGGGAGGCCACCGGGCCCAACATGATGACTGAAACAGAAGAGGATGGCGATTTGCTTGCTCTGACTCCAAAGCATGGATGCAGTCGAAATCACCTACATAAAGAATATGAGTTTATAAAAATATGTCCGATTTAAAGTACATATGCGTAATTATGTGTTGAGATTATTAGACATCTCAAGATTGGAAATACTTTTTTTGAAGAAGGTAATGTTGAGGGCAATACTTGATCGGCTGAATCACTTAATGAAAATCAAGATAATGAAAAGTGAATCTATGTTTGTTTCTTTGGAAACGGAGCCAAGCTCTAGAAGCTATAATAATAATAATAATAATAATAATAATAATAATAATAATAATAAGTCATGTTTTGTTTGCAATTGAAACATTTTGCCTAACTCCCTTGATCGAAAAGATTTCATTTGTACCTCTCAGTCAAAGCGGATCTTCGGGTCAAAGCATTCAACTTTACAACTGAGTAGCGTTCGACTGACAGATTCAATTGATGGCATTCAATTGTCCGCATCCAAAGTGATAAAGTGACGGGAAGGACTCATGATAGACGCGGAGCGAGACTCATGATATCAGATAATGAGCTTCATTGACATGGCGTACGTTGATGATATTTACGTGGATGCTCATATACGTATATCAAGTCATTTTTATTTTTATTATATATTTTTATTTTAATTGAGTCTAATTTGGAGTAAAAAATGTTATTTTTTCTTAGAATTTCTTTTTCTATTAGATTTGAAGTCTAATGTGCCTCTCATGTTTGGACATCTTCTAGGGTTTTTTGGGTATTTACGTAATTTTAATTTGTACGGGGTTAATTTTGTAAGGCTCCCCCCTCTTCTTCCTCTCTTCCCCTCCCTCTCTACGCACCGCACGATGCAGTAAACCTCCACCATTCCCCTGCGTCTGATTCTTCCTCTCTTTCCTTTCCCTGTAACTCCACCACCGCAGCTAGTACTCTGCGCAGCCACCTCCGACTTCTGGTCCCACATCACCGCTGCCGCCGACAGCCCCTGCGCCAGCCGAAGACACCCCCAGAGTCGCCGGCCAGCAGCAACAGTAGCAGCACTGCCGCAACCGCATTAGCCGCCCCTGTCGTCGCCTACCAGCACGACACCCTACCGGCGGCAATGGCCGCGGACGCCCTCCCCTCCACCGTGCGACCTGCCTCCCTCCTCTTCTCCTCTCGCCGCTGCTTCGCCCCCTTCCTTCTTCCCCACATCCTCCAGTCGTTATTGCCTTGCAACCTCAGCCTGGCATCGCACCACCGAAGTCGCCGTCAGTCGCCACCCTGCAAGAACGTCGGCCTCTTCTGTCTTCTTCCACTTCTGCATCACCGTGAAGGTCGCCGCCGCACCAGCACCGACAGCGCCCTAGCCCCCCGACGGCCCCTTCCCCAGCTGCCATTGACGTCGGTCGCCTAGGCCTCCACAGTCATCCAAGTCTCCCTCAACATCGTTCCAGCCTCCTTGCTCTCTCTCTATGTCAATCTCATTCTCCCTCATCTTCTCCCTCGCGTTCCTCTGCTCGTCTATTAGTTGTCGTACAGAGTAAAAAAAAAAAAAGAGCAACAAAACAATGCCAGAAAAAATTTAAGAAAAATGAAAAAATATTTTCTGAATAAAAGAGAACAAAATAAAATAGAAAAAAAAAAGCCCAATAGCAAGCCCAACAACCCAGTTCAATGCAATCGACCCATCTGGAGGGCGTCTCACATCATAAAACCGTTCAACCGATGCTTTCAACTAATTCTTTCAATTGATTTCTTCATTTATCATCCCGGGCGAATACCTGCACCCATTTTTTTTTTCGACTGACAAGTTCTTCGACTACTTCGGATGAAACAATTCAACTATCAACCTTTTGCTTAAATTTCTTTCAACTGCCTTTGTTAAATTGCTAGATGACAGATTTCGTCTATCTTAGTCAATGTTGAATCAACTGATCTCTTTGTGATGTTTTTCAAGCAACACATTTGCACTTCAACTATTCATATCACCAATCCTTCAACTGTCAAATCGTTAGGTGATACTTCAACTGTACTCCCCCCGACTGATCTTCTTCAACTAACCTTATCTTATAGACACTTCATACTCAATTCAGTCGACATACTTTTGTCTTATACACTTCTAACTGAGAAATTCAAGCAATAGCTTAGATCAACTGTAAAATACTTTTTGACACCTTATAAAATGTATATTATTTTAATATATTTTGAAATTCAAATGTATTCAATGCTCATTATTCCCTAAGCATACGTAAAATATCTCTATTTTATATTTGCTATGGATTACATCTAATAACTTGCTTTTGTTATGGTTTATGATCTAGAAATTGTTAATACTTTCTCTAAGAAGAGGGACAAATATTTAATAACATACAAGAATGGAACATATATAAGTTAAATTGACTATTTTTTTATTAGGAAGGTCGATAGAGTTTTATGTAAAGATTACAAAATTATTCCTGGAGAGAGTCTAGCTCCTCAACATAAGTTGTTAGTAATGGATGTCATTATCCCAAAATTCGAAAGCAAGACCATTGTAAATAATTACCCAAAGAGTAAAAGGTGGAATTTAAAAGGTAAAAGCTTAGAAACATTTAGAAAATAACTATTAAAGGAAAATATTTAAAATTTAGAACAAGATACTAATATAACGTGACATAATGTTACAAATTGTAAAAAGAGTTAGCAAAACAACTCTTAGGCGAATCTAAAGATAAAAAGAATTCGAAAAAAGAGATTTGGTGGTGGAGTGCAGAAAATTCAAAATACTATTAGATCAAAAAAAGAGTGCTTTTTAAAACTTGACAAGCTAACAAAAAATAATCAAACCCTAAAAGATTATCAAAAGTCTAAAAAGAGAGCTAAGAAAATAGTTAATGAAGTAAAATAGAAGGTATTTGCATAATTGTATAATAAATTAAGGACTTGAGAGGGTGAAAATGATATATTTAAACTTACTAAATTAAGAGAAAGGAAAACTAGAGATCTAAATCATGCTTGTTGCATTAAAGGTGAAAATCAAATATTTTTAACTAAGGATCATGAGATTATAGAGAGGTGGCATCGTTATTTTCATAAACTACTTAATGAAGATTGTGTCAATGATTTCTCTTTAGAAGGTGCTCACAAAGCTTTGATAAATATCAGTATTTCAGGCGTATTCAGATGTTAGAAGTGGATGATGCTTTAAGAAAAATGAAAGTAGGAAGGCCTTAGAACCAGATGACATATCCTATTGAAATATGGAAAGACCTAGGAGATATTGATATTAAGTATCTAACTAAACTTTTCAATAAAAATTTAAAGGAACATAGAATGCTAGAAGGTTAGAGAAAAAGTGTTATAACTCATTTCCATAAAAACAAAGGAGATATTCAAACCTGCAATAATTATCATGAAATTAAGTTTATGAGTCATACTATGAAAGTTTAAAAAAGAGTAATCGAAAAATGCATTCGATGTGTGACTATTGTGTCGAAAAATCAATTTTATTTTATGTTGGAATAAATCTACTATCGAAGCTATTTTCTTACTACGACATCTAATAGAGAAATATAGAGAGATGAGAAAAGATTTATATATAGTTTTCTTGATTTGGAGAAGGCGTATGATCGAATACCAAGAGAATTGATTTTATGGACATTAAGAAAGAAATGAGTCTCTCATGGATATGTTGATTTGGTTAAGGATATATATGAAAATGCTATTACTAGTGTTTGAACTATTACTGGAGAGACTTGTGAATTTTTAGTTACATTAAATTTCATTAAGGTTCTACATTAATTTTGTATCTCTTTACATTAGTTATGGATGAAGTAACAAAACAACAGCATAATGATATCTATTGGTGCATGTTATTTGTAGATGTTATTGTCTTAATTGATGAGAGTATTGATGTTTTAAATGATAAGTTAGAGCGTTGGAGGCAGGGCTGTCAATGGGCCGGGCCCGGGCCGGGCTTAGGTCGGCCCGTCCCGGGCCCGACTGATCAATATTAAGGCCCGAGCTCGGCCCGAACCCGATATTATTAAAAAATTGTAAAGCCTGACTAAGACCCGGCCCAACAACTTAAATAAAAAATAAAAATTAAGAAAAATTAATACATTTAATAATATAAAACTTATAATCTCACTAAATTAACTAAAATTTTGATATTAATTACATAATTTGTATGAAAATAGAGTTTTAAATTTTCTAACTAAGTAAAATAATATAATTTTAACTAAGTAGTTTTTAAAATTTGAAAGAAGAAAAAAAAAAAGAACGGGCCTGGCCGGCCTGCTGGCCGAACTTAAAGCCCGAGCCCAACCCGTGGGCCTAGTCGGGCTGGATTTTTAGGCCCGGCTAAAAGCCCACGGGCCAGAAAAGTCCTTGCGACCCGGCCCGAAATCGGGCCAGGCCCACGGGCATGTGGGGCCGGCCCGGCCCATTGACAGCCCTAGTTGGAGGCATGTCTTGGAGTCTAAATGTTTTAAACTTAGTAGAAGCAAGTTAGAGTTTATGCACTGTAATTTTAGTAAAGAGAGAGTCATATAAGAAGACATAGTTCTAATTGATGGACAAAACATTTCTAAGTGTAGTAACTTTATGTACTTATTAAGGTCTATCATACATGAGAATGTGGAGATTCATGATGATGTTACACACAGGATTAATGCAAACTGGTTGAAATGACAAAGTACATCCGAAGTCCTCTCTGACCATCAGATGCTTGTGAAACTCAAAGGAAAATTTTACAGAACGACTGTGAGACCTACTTTGTTATATGATACTAAGTGTTGGACAGTACGAAAAAAACATATTCACAAAATGTGTGAAACAACGATGAAGATGCCAAGATGGATGTATAACAAGACTAAGAAGGACAAAATTAGGAATAAACACATCCGTACAAACTTGGTGATAACCTCAATTGATAGTAAAATAAGAGAAAATAGACTCAGATGATTTAAACATGTGCTACATCGTCCTAACTCAACGCCAGTTAAAAGATATGACTAAATCTTAGTGGATGCTAATAAAATAACTCGGGAAAAGTCTAGAATGAGATGGTACAATATTATTAGAAAGGACGTTAATTTTTTAAGTTTAAATATGAATATAACACTTGATAGAAATCTTTGACGGAACAGGATTCACGTAACCAACCCCAAATAATTGGGATAAGGCTCTAATATTGATGATGATATCTAATAACTTGTCAAAGATCAGTGCGTATTTTTATCTTGCAACAAATATTGCCCGCAATCAAGATCTTTTTATTTCTCTACATGGTATCTCTTATCATACATAACGAGTCTTAGACATGCACTTCCAACAACTACAATAGGACTGCAAAAGAAAACTTCTCATACAATGTATTCCTTACACTGACATATGCTCTCAATGTGGAAAAAATATACGAGTCAAGTAATGAGCAGTCTCGAAAGAACAAGACACACGGAGAATAAGTTTGATTTGAGGAAGAAAGAGACTACACGGAGAATAAGTTTGATTTGAGGAAGAAAGAGACTTACAAACACAACAGATAGCTTCGTCTCTCAAATAAGTACATGTTAGACAAAAGCCTATAAAAATATGATGATATGTGTAACAGATAGTGGCGGGGTGGACACCCCCCCTCCTGCGCAGGTTGGCAGGAGGGTGCGGGTTCGAGCCGCACCTCCCACCGGAGGTGCGGCCCCGCTTTCCCCTCCCCTAAAAAAAAAAACTTACAAATGTGCTATAAATATAACATTTGTTTTCAGCAGAATACTAGAAGCCTAAGCAATCAACGGAATTCAAAGTGTTGTGAGTGACCCAACAATCCATCAATTATGCACTTTATTGAAGAAGTTCCATTCTTCATTGAGCCAGAGTCAAAAACAAGAGCATTCGAGAGCTTGAGTCCACTGCGATCATAAAGCCTATGCACGGGCCAACTCTCTCATTCTTGTGCTCATTTCTTTTTTTATTTTTGTGCCTTAAATTTCACCACATTCCCCTACGATTAAGCTGTACCATTGTAGGGGAACAATCTTTCTATCTATTTGTGTAGTATTTACTGTCGATGAGCAATTAAGGATCTGAAAATTCTTAGATGTGATGATTACCTAAGGATGTATCTGTCAATAAACTAGTCACATAATCAAAACCCAATATGTGATTGTCTGGGGGCATATCTATTGGTGAAATGGTCACTTAATCAAAATCCAGTGCATCTATGTAAGTGTTTGCTGAGCTAATGCACATCAAAAAATAAGTGTACTTCTTTCAGTGAAATAGTGAAGCCCCAACCTAGGAATGAATACTAGATGGAGGCCGTCGGGAAGGTGTTCGAACTAATATAAAATTTCCAATGTCTATGTAATTTGGCCTTTGTTACTTCAATTTGTTCCTCTTAGTTTAATTTAGTCGACTACTTTATCAACTCATAATTTTAATTGACACTCCCATTGACCCCCTCTAAAGGGTGCATCACTACTTTGGTCGCGAATTTACTTTAACTCATAATTTTAATCGACACTCCCATTTACCCCCTCGAGGGGATGCCTCGCTACTAATAAAAGGGTTATGTAAAAATCTCCACCCCAACTTCATAATGAGAGCTTGATTGACACCATGTAGATCTTTGCCACCCAAGAGTTTACGTTGTTGCCTCTTGCTGTAGAGAATTAAATAATAGGGTTTGCCTCCTTGTCTATAACCCGACCAAAAATCCCTCATGAGTGCATTCAATTCCCTACATACTTCTTTAGAAATGCTGATTGAGGCCATCATATGGGTCGAGATGGACAAGAGAACCAATTTGATTAGAGTGGTTCTACCTGCTCTTGTCCAGGTTCTAGCCTACCACCGTTGAAGTTCATGTTGGAATTTATCCTTTTAAAACTATAATGATGTTATCAAAGATCTCTAAGACCCTGTTAACGGGTTAAGCCCGAGTAGGATAAGTTAACCGGGGTCGGGTGGACTATTCTTGATTTGACAATTTTTTTATTAACCAGGGTCAGATAGGATTAAAGTGGATTAACTCATTCCTAAAAAATAGTTAAAATGAGTTAATCCACCCTAATTAGGGTTAGAGGTCAGGTGAGCCACCCCGGGTAGGCCACCGGCCCCTAACCGACCCCGTTCTCAAACTCGCCCTCACAGAACAGAGGGATACCCAAATAAGTGTCATTCTTGCTCATGTCCTTTACCCCTAATAATTTCTTGATTGCCCTGCACACTTCAAATCTGGTGTCACTGCTGAACATAGTGGAAGATTTCTCAAAGTTTACCTTTTGTACTGACCCTTCACAAAAATCCATAAGGCATTGATGGAAATTTCTTGCCGCCATGTACATGGCCTTTCCAAATAGGATTATCTCATCAGCAAAGAATGGATGAGATGCATTTTCACCTCTCCTGTAATCATCGTGGACAGAGCATCTACGCATAATGAAAAGACAAGGAGAAAGGGGGCATCCTTGCCTAATACCCCTAGTTGGGAAGATTTGGTCACAAGTCTCGCCATTGATGAGAATGGAGGCAGCTAATTTAATGCAAGATAGAATAAGCTGTGGCGATTCACCTGAGAATCCAAACCTTGGCGGCATGTTCTCCAAGAAGCTCCATTCCAACCTGTCATAGGCTTTGCTGAGACCTAGTTTAATGCAAAAGCAATCTTCTTTTCCCTCCCTCATGCTGTGCAATATCTCCTGGACAGTGATTTGTCTACTACTATGCGTTTTGGGACAAAAGCCCCTTGATCTTTGGTGATTACCCTCTTCAACACGGGTCTGATTTTGTTAACCAGTATAATTGTAATGACTTTGTAACATACATTGCTAGTCCCATGGTCAAAATTTCCAATAGTCAAAATCTTGAAGGGTTAGTTGCTGGGTTTTGCTTTGGGAGCAGAAAAATGTGGGCTTGATGAATGGCAGGGTCCTTGCTTTCCCAACTAAAATATTTCACGAAATTGTCATGCATAGTCTCCCAATGGGTTTGATAAAATAGTGTTGGCATCCCATCCGGTCCAAGGGCTTTAGTGGGGTGGATTAAAAATGACCTCTCTGATCTCTTGTGCTGTAGGGATCCTGCCAATGTTTAAATTCTCACCAGATTCACCGGCTTTTGCCACTTCAGCAAGTTGTTGGGTGGGAGGGCGGGGTGTAGTGAATAAATCTTGAAAGCACTCCACAAAGGCCTTTGTGATGTTTTCTCTGCTTGCAGTCAGCTCCCCATTTTGTTTTCTGATCCAATTTATAGCATTAAAGTTCCTCCAAGTGCTGGATTGGAGTGAAAAAAATATCGTGTTCCTATCTCCCCATGCCAACCAATTAGCCTTGGCCCTTTGATGCCAATGAGCCTCATTTTTTAGTCAAAGACTCTTCTAGCTCTGTCAGAATTCTTTTTTCTCTTGAACATATTGCTCCACTCCTCTGAGCCAGATTTAATTCTGTCAATTCTTTCTTCAAGTTATCAATTCTCTTCACAGAGCCATAATCTGTCCTCTGCCATGCAGCAATCTTCTTCAGGATTTTTAGTTTAGAAAGGAAATCTGAGTTGAAAGGATGTTGCTGCAACCATATCCTGAAACTTTGGGTGGCATTACCACATTTGCTCATATCTACACCTTATCCAATGTCGAATACTCTGTTTGGGCTTTTGACTAAAATGGGGCAGTGATGACTTGCCACCCGAAGGAGATGAAACACCATAGCAGTGGGGAATATAGATAGCCAGTCGGCATTTACTAAAGCTTTGTCCAATCTTTCTCTAACCTGGTTATGGAAATTTCTGCCATTGGTCCATGTGGAAGCCGGACCAACATACTGTAGTTCCATGAGATCACTCTGTTGTTGGAAATCAATCGTATCAGTAAATTGACTGTTGGTGCAAGTTTTACCCCCTTGTTTGTGGCTCCTGTCCACGATAGCATTCCAATAACAAATTGCTATTGTGGGAAGTTGGACCCTGTTGATAATGTCAATTAGCTTCTACCATACCAGTCTTCTGTCAATTGCACTGCAAGGAGCATACCCTGTGATGAGAATCCAGGGGGACACTGTAGGGCAAGCCACTGGATGTATGCATGAATTTGTGCATGCCATATCAAACCAGACACTGGGAAAATCATAAAAAAGGGGTCAATTTCAGTACTTTTACAGTGTTTTACATCATCAAAACAACTCCTAAACCAGACAAGATACTGCACAAAAACAGTAGTAGTGAAAATAGATACTGCATGTTAAAATGGCTGCTATATGGAGCCGTGCCACTTATCATTTTGAACCTCTTCAAGTCTATCGAAGAACTGCTTGACACTTAATTGCATGGTCATCAGACTGATTATAAATTCTTAATCACAAAACAATAGTACTTAATCAAACATGAATATTTGTTTTTCATAGTTTGTCATTTTTGTACTTATGGAGATGATTTCTGAATAACTTATCTGCAGAAGAGTGTTACAAGAATGTAGTTACGTTTGATTTTTGTTGAAGAGGAACATCTCCTCTTAGGTGGTAATCTCTGTTAATTCTTTAATAAAATTGGTGGTGCAATTCACTTTTGACGCGGCGGCGACGTGGGAATGGATCGACGGCACTCCGAGATGCGAACAGGACGGAACGGATAACTGCTATCTCACCAGCTCGGCCTCACGCCGGACGGTCTCACACCGGGCGACGCTCAATCCTCACAAAAGAGAAGAGAGAGAAGGGAAAGGCAAGAGGGGAAATCTCTTACACAAAACATCAATTCGTTCATTCTTTCATTCCTATCATACATAACACACCATTGGCCTCCTTATATAAGAAAGGCCCTATTACATGAATACCATATAACTTCCACTAATTTGATTTATACCCTAGCCTAACAAGACAACCCCACTAACCCACTTAAAGACTTTGTGGGTTTTAATCAAATAAAATATAAAAACTACACACATGTTATTTTGACTTAGACTAGCCTAATAAGACGAAAAGAAAAATACATGTAGGGATACATGTATATATACACACAAATACATATACTCAATACGCAATATACTACCGTAGCCATAAGCCGAGTCGTCAAGAAGGATCTCCGAGCCATAAGCTCGGTGCAGTGGCGATGCGGCGTCGGCTCCGAGTAGTGGGCCCGGTGTCCCCACCAACCCTCCCGGGGCGGTTGGAACTCGACTCCGTCGAGTAAGGGGGGACACTGCTGTGGTAGTGTTCCAACAGATCGAAATAGAAAACCATCCTGGAGTAGATAGTCAGAAAAGGCTGTCGAGGGGCCAGCGGACAGAGCAGAGTAGGCAGGGCCAAAATCAGGGCACTCTCCATAGAGTTCCTTCATGCGGTCAAATCCCGTGACCTCTACCCGAACAGTGGAAAGAAGGGAAACCCTTCGACTCAAGGCATCGGCCACCTTATTGTCCTTTCCAGCCTTATGTTTTAGGACAAAGGTGAAGGACTGGAGAAATTCTACCCACCGACCATGCCTTGGGTTTAAGCCCTTCTGAGAGCTAAAGAATTTCAAAGTCTCGTGGTCCGAGTATAAGACGAACTCTTGTGGTAAGAGATAGTGTCTCCAGTGTTTGAGAGCTTGGACCACGACATAAAACTCCTTATCATAGGTGGAGTATCGAAACTTTGCATCAGAAAGCTTCTCACTGAAATAAGCCACAGGGTGGCTCTCCTGGCTAAGCACTCCACCTATTCCTACGCCAGATACATCACAAGAAACCTCAAAGACTTTGGAAAAGTCTGGTAGGCGGAGGACATGGGCTTTGGTCATAAGCTCCTTTATAGCAAGAAAAGCCTGGGAGGCGGCTCTGGTCCACTCAAAATTTCCTTTACAGATACAATCCGTAATGGGTGCCATAATGGTGCTAAATCCCTGGATGAAGCGTCTGTAGAAGGTGGCTAGCCCGTGGAAACTACGAACGTCATGGACATTCTGGGGCTCCGGCCAGTCTACTATAGCTCGGACCTTGGATGGGTCAACAGACACTCCTTGACTAGAAACCACAAATCCGAGGAAAGAGACCCGGTCTGTCATGAATTCACACTTCTTGAAATTGACGTACAGGGTTTCTTTCCTCAAAGTCTCACAAACTTCCCTCAAATGGTGGATGTGGTCCTGAGGCTTGTAGCTATAGATGAGAATGTCGTCAAAGTAGACGACAACAAAGCGACCAATGAGAGGACGGAGGACTTCCGTCATAAGCCGCATGAATGTGTTGGGGGCATTGGATAGCCCAAACGGCATGACAAGCCACTCATACAGACCTTTGATTTTGAAGGATGTCTTCCACTCGTCCCCTGGTCGGATTCGGACTTGGTGGTAGCCACTTTTCAAGTCAATCTTGGAAAAGATGGTGGCTCCACTCATCATGTCAAGCATGTCATCAAGACGGGGAATGGGAAACCTATACTTGACAGTGATCTTATTGATGGCGCGGCTGTCAACACACATCCGCCAGGTGCCATCCTTCTTAGGTGTGAGCAAGGCAGGGACAACACATTGACTCTTGCTCACCCTGAGGAAACCTTTTTGGATAAGGTCCTCGACAATCTTTTGGAGCTCAGCATGCTCCTTTGGGTTCAATCGGTAATGGGGAAGGTTGGGTAGGGTGGACCCAGGGACAAGATCAATAGCGTGTTGAATGTCACGGATGGGAGGGAGTCTAGAGGGCAAATCCTCTGGGAAAATATCTGGGAAGTCCAGCAGAATTGCCTGGACCTCGGGTGGGACTGAGACTCGAGACTCCTCGGGGGTGATGGTGACAATAATAGCCCAGACAGAGGCACCTTCGGCAACCTCCTTATTCAGCTCACGGACACCTATGAAGTTAAGGCGCCTAATCGGGCCATGGTCAACCTTAGGGGCCTTAGGGATGATAGTGACGGGTGTAGGAGAAGAGGGACTAGAAGGTTTCCCTGTAGCAGGGGTTGGGGAGTTTTCCTGACTATTGGGGGATGTAGTGGGTATGGAGGTAGGACTCTTTCCCGTGGCCACCTTTGGGGGTGTTGGGAGCAACTGAATCCTCTTCCCATTGTGGGAGAAGGAACACTGATTGGACCGACCAAATGTAGTAAGGTCTACATCGTAGATCCATGGCCGTCCTAGGATGACGCTCCCGACCTTCATAGGCGCTACATCGCATAGGATTTGTCCTCGGTAAGACTGGAACTGGATGGGAATGACACATGTAGTGGTGACTGGGATAGACGTGTCGTCAACCCAAGCCACGTTGTATGGTCTCGGATGAGGGTGTGTAGGTAGACCTAGACGGGAGACAGAGTCTGAAGAGACTGCATTAATACAGCTCCCGTTGTCAAAAATCACCTTGCAGGGTTGAGACTTGACCATGATGTAGGTTTGAAAGATGGAGGTTCGGTGCCAGTCGTCCTCCTGGGGGTGAGCTAGGATGCAATGAACTACACCCAATCGTCTATGACTAGAACTCTCAATGATATCTCCCACTTGCACGTACTTGACATGCGTGCTATCAAACCCCGCATCTAATTCCTCAAACTGGGCAATGAGATCAGGGTCAGGCTCATATCTCTCAAGGGGTTCTTCTTCCTGAGGTGGAAGCTCCTTAGTGGTGGGGACACCGGGTCCACTACTGGGCCCACTACTCGAAGCCGACGCCGCACCGCACCAACTGCACCGAGTTTATGGCTCGGAGACTCGATTGAAGACCCGGCATACTGAGTAGTTCTACTTGTGTGTATTTATATCTTTGAGTATTGAGTATTTGTGTATGTATGTATACATGTACTCCTACATGTATTTTTTTTCTTTCGTCTTATTAGGCTAGTCTAAGTCAAATAAGCATGTGTGTATTTTATATTTAATTTGATTAAAACCCACAAAGTCTTTAGTGGGTTGGTGGCCTTTGTTTTATTAGGCTAGGATAGATATGCAAATAACAGAAATGGGGAAGGTATGGATGTAATAGGCCTTTCCTATAAATAGGAGGCCAAGGGATGTGTTACGTATGTTGTATGAATGAATGAAAGCTTTTGTGTTAAAGGAGCCTTGCCCCTTTGTTCACCCTCTCCTTCCCTCTCTTCTCATTTTCGTGAGATCTGAGTGTCGCCCGGTGTGAGACCGTCCGGCGTGAGGCCGAGCTGTGTGAGATAGCAGTTATCCGTCCCGTCCCGTTCGCGTCCCGGAGTGCCGTCGATCCGTCTTCCACGTCGCCGCTGCGTCAAATTGGTATCAGAGCCCAACACGGCGCCTCCGACGAGCCCGACGCGCCCGACGTCTCTTTCTCTCTCTAGATTGTTAGAATTGAAAAAGAAAAGAAAAGAAGAATAGCAGAAAAGAACTTGGTTGAGAGGGATTTTGAAAAAAAAAATATAGAAAAAAATATATATATCAGAAGAGGTCTACGGTTGGGAAGAAGAAAAGAAAAAAAAAACAGAAAGAAAAAAATTCTTTTTTTCCCCTCTCCCGTTCTCTCTCCCTCTCTCTGCTTTCCCTCTCCCTCGTTCTCTCTCTCCCGTTCTCTCTCTCTCTCTCTCGCTCCCCCTCTCTCTATTAGCCCCCCCCCGGCAGCGTCTTCTTCCCCACCTCCGACCACCGCCTCGGCCCTCGCCCGGCGCGCGCCGACGGGCGAGCTCGCCCCCCCTCCCTCCTGGCCAGCCCGGCCGGCAGCCCCCGTCGAAGGTGCTGCTGCACCCCCGCGCCGCGCGCCTCCGCCCTCCGGCTGCCGCTCCAGACGCGCCCGGCCTGCGAGCAGGCGCGCCCTCGCCGGCCCCGTCCGCTCCGGCCACGCCCGCAGGCGCACCCTCCCGCGCCCGCAACGCGCCAGCCAGCCCTGCCTTCGCCGCCTGGCCCTCTGCGCCCGCCCCCCCTCGCCGACCGCCCCTCCCGCCTGCGCCAGCAGGCGCGGGCTCCCCGGCCCCCGCGTGCGCCCACCGCGCCCGCACCCGGCCACCCTGCGCCGTCCGGTCCGCCACGGGCCCCTGCCAGCACGCCTCGGCCGACGCCCTGCTCGCCTCCAGCCTCCAACGCCCACCTCCAGCGCGCCGGCCCCCACAGCGGGCACCCCGCCCTCTCTCTCTGCCAACCCCGCTCCAGCCGGTGCCCCCGCAGCCACCCGGCCTCCACCCTCGCCGCGGTAGCCGCCTCCGGCCAACCGCCACCCCACCGGCCACCGTGAACCTCCACCGGCGGGCCTCCTCTCCCCCTCTCTTTCTGTCTCACCTCCCTCTCCTCACCCCCACTTTCCGCCGTGGAATTCGATGAGAGAGCCCGTGAAGTTTGAAAAAAAAAGAAAAGGGGGGGGGGGTTCAGAAGAAGTCAAAAGAATAGTTGAAGTGTTGAAAAAAAAAAAAGTGAAGGTTTGACCAAAAAAAAAAACGTGTGAAAAAAAAAAGTCATAAAGAGAGTAGGTGAAGTGTTGGAAAAAAAAAGATAAAGGGTGAAAGTCAAAAAAAAGGGATAAAAAAAAATTGAAAAAAAAGAGAAAGAGAAGTCAAAAAAAAAGGGGAGTTGATATATATATTTATATTATATTTTGGGAAAAGTCAAAAATGGGTTTGATTAAAAAGGAGTTAAATATATATAATATATATATTTGAGATATATATAATCATATATATATATATATCTATATATATATATATATATATATCTTATAGCTTATCAATTGAGGTGGCACCCGAAGTCCACAATTACGACTCGATCAACGGTTGAGTCATCGGATAGTCGACACAGAGCCGTAATTTATGGGAAGTGGGTACCTCTGAGTCTCCCTGCGCGGAGAAATTTGACTGATTTGTTCCCCTACGTGGGAAAATTTTAAGTCACGTGGTTTTGTAATAATTCAATCCTCCCTGCGTGGAGTGAATGCTTTGTAACTGCTCAAGCTTCGTCGACGCCGTGCGGGCCCGCACGTCCCCGCTCGCCTTCGTCTCCGGTCGGAGCTAGACTTTTCAGTCAGCTAGGTGCGTGCTCCAAACTTGCTCATTTAGTATCTTTTTAATTGCCGCGCGACGAAGTAAGAGAGAGCCCGATCCATGCAGCCAGTCTTCTGAGTGCATCGCTGTGGACGGAAAGCGAGAGCTTGCTTGAGCCTATCCTATAGGCCCTAGACTGCCGCATTAGGGCACCATAACTGTCAGAAGGTAGTTCCACAACTACTTCGCCTACGGGCGAGCAACTTTTCCCGACCGGTCCCTTCAAATTGATCCTTTGCATATCAGCTGAGTCCACAGCTTGCTAATTATCGGTCCGAGGACTGCATCATCTAGGTCCGAGGTCGTGCATGCCACGTTGGTCTAGGAATTCATCTGGCCGTCTAGAGCGCCCCTCAACGCTACCCATGGATCAAGAGAGCGTGACTGCTATGCTAGTCCAGCTCGAGCATAATCTTGTGGCCCACTTTGAAGAATCTATAGGCCAGCTACGGACGGAACTCGATAAGAGGATCCGAGCCTTAGAGGATCGATTAAAAGGGGAGGAAGGAAGAGTGAATGGCCACGGCCATCCAGTAGTCAATCCTAGGGAGGAAAGAGAGCAAGCCCGCCCGAATCAGGCTCCCCAAGGTAGAGAGCAAGAGGCCCGTGTGCCTCAAGAGAGAGACCACGACGATGAAGATATCATCCTACGGAACGTCAAGATTGACGCTCCAAGTTTTGATGGGTCCCTCAACCCCGCTACATACCTTGAGTGGGAGACCGGGATGGACCAATATTTTGATTGGCATCGCCGCATGACCCCTGCTACCAGGGTGAGGTTTGCCAAAATGAAACTTCTGGGTCAAGCCAAGACCTACTGGTGTAATGTTGAGAATCTCCTAGCACGGAGATGAGAGGAGCCTATTAGCGCGTGGGAAGAAATGAAGGAGAAATTGAGGGAGAAGTATCTGCCACCTTCCTACCATCAGCGTCTTTTAGACCAATGGCAGAAACTCACCCAAGATGGAAAGTCTGTGGACGATTACATCACCAAATTTGATGACTTCTTCCTTCGGAGTCGAGCCATGGAGAATGCCTCCGTCACCCTCTCTCGGTTTAGGGCTGGCTTACACGAGAGTATTCAGCGGGAATTATTCTTGCGGGAGGTTAACACCCTCGAGCACGCCTACCAGGTTGCACGAGATGTTGAGAGGTTTCAAAGGGTGGCCCCACCGCGGGTTCCCATCTACCGCCAACCTGAACCCCGAAACCCCATAGTCCGCTATACTGAGAGAGCTGGCCCCTCCACCTCCTACGTCCCTACTGCTACCCCACTTAGGGCCGTTGCCCCTACGGCTCCTTTCCCACGGAACCCATTACCTGCACCCGCAGCTGTGCCTAGGCTGGAGTACACTCCACCGGTTGAGAGGAGAGATGACAAGGGAAAAGGAGTCGTCCCTAGCACCTCCCAACCAGCCCCTGTCTCGGGAGTCCGATGCTTCAGATGTCATAACTTAGGGCATATTGCCACCAATTGCCCAACCCGAGCCTTGGTTATCACCGACCCCCAGTTCATGGAGCTTCCACCTCAGGAAGGAGAAACCCTTGAGAGATATGAGGCCGATCCCGACCTCATCACCTAGTTTGAGGAGTTAGATGCAGGATATGATGGCACGCATGTCGAGTACATGCAAGTGGGAGATATTGCCGAGTTTTCTAACCATGAAAGATTGGGTGTGATCCGCTGCATCCTGGCACACCCACAGGAGGACGACTGGCGTCGAACCTCCATCTTCCAAACCTATATCATGGTGAAAACCCAACCCTGCAAGGTGATCTTCGACAACGGGAGCTGTATCAATGCAGTCTCTTCAGACTTTGTCTCCCGTCTAGGTCTACCTACTCATCCTCATCCTAGGCCGTACAACGTGACTTGGGTTGACGACACGTCTATTCCAGTCACCACTACGTGTATTATTCCCATCCAATTCCAGTCCTACCAAGGACAGATCCTATGTGACGTAGTGCCCATGAAGGTCGGTAGCATCATCCTAGGACGACCGTGGATCTACGATGTAGACCTTACTACATTCGGTCGGTCCAATGAGTGTTCCTTCTCCCACAATGGGAAGAGGATTCAGTTGCTCCCAACACCCCCAAAGGTGGTCACGGGAAAGAGTCCTACCTCCACACCCACTGCATCCCCCAAAATTCGGGAGAATGCTCCGACCCCCACCAAAGGGAAGCTTCCCATTCCCTCCTCTCCTACACTTGTCATGTCCATCCCTAAGGCCCCTAAGGTTGACCATGACCCGATTAGGCGCCTTAACTTCATAGGTGTTCGTGAGATGAATAGAGAGGTTGCCGAGGGTGCCCCTGTTTGGGCTGTTGTCGTCACCATTACCTCTGAGGAATCCCAGGTCTCCGTCCCACCTGAAGTCCAGGCAATCCTGCGGGACTTCCAAGACATCTTCCCGGAAGACCTGCCTTCAACACTCCCTCCCATGCGTGATGTTCAACACGCCATTGATCTTGTCCCTGGGTCCACCCTACCCAACCTCCCCCACTACAGATTAAACCCCAGGGAGCATGCTGAGCTCCAACGAATTGTTGAGGACCTTATTCAAAAGGGCTTCCTCAGGGTGAGCAAGAGCCCATGTGCTGTTCCTGCCTTGCTCACACCAAAGAAAGATGGCACCTGGCGGATGTGTGTTGACAGCCGCGCCATCAACAAAATCACTGTCAAGTATAGATTTCCCATTCCCCGTCTTGATGACATGCTTGACATGATGAGTGGAGCCACCATCTTTTCCAAGATTGACCTGAAAAGTGGCTACCACCAGGTCCGGATTCGACCCGGGGATGAGTGGAAGACAGCCTTCAAAACAAAAGAGGGTCTGTATGAGTGGCTTGTCATGCCTTTTGGGCTATCCAATGCCCCTAGTACCTTCATGAGGCTTATGACTGAAACCCTTCGCCCCCTCATTGGTCGCTTTGTTGTCGTCTACTTTGACGACATCCTCATTTATAGCCACAACCCTCAGGACCACATTCACCATTTGAGGGAGGTCTGCGAGACCCTGAGGAAAGAAACCCTGTTTGCCAACCTGACTAAGTGTGAATTCATGACAGATCGGGTCACTTTTCTCGGATTTGTGGTTTCAAGTCATGGAGTGTCTGTGGACCAATCCAAGGTCCGAGCCATAGTAGACTGGCCGGAGCCCCAGAATGTCCATGACGTTCGAAGTTTTCATGGGCTAGCCACCTTCTACAGACGCTTCATCCAGGGATTTAGTACCATTATGGCACCCATTACGGATTGCATCTGTAAGGGAAATTTTGAGTGGACCAAAGCCGCCTCCCAGGCTTTTCTTGCCATAAAGGAGCTTATGACCAAAGCCCCTGTCCTCCGCCTACCAGACTTTTCCAAAGTCTTTGAGATTTCATGTGATGCATCTGGCGTAGGAATAGGTGGAGTGCTTAGTCAGGAGAGCCACCCTGTGACTTATTTCAGTGAGAAGCTTTCTGATGCAAAGCTTCGATACTCCACATATGATAAGGAGTTTTATGCCGTGGTCCAAGCCCTCAAACACTGGAGACACTATCTCTTACCACAAGAGTTTGTCTTATACTCGGACCACGAGGCTTTGAAATTCCTTAGTTCTCAGAAGGGTTTAAACCCTAGGCATGGTCGGTGGGTAGAATTCCTCCAGTCTTTCACTTTTGTCCTAAATCATAAGGCTGGAAAGGACAATAAGGTGGCCGACGCCTTAAGTCGAAGGGTCTCCCTTCTTTCCACTGTTCGGGTAGAGGTCACGGGATTTGATCGCATGAAGGAACTCTATGGAGAGTGTCCTGATTTTGGCCCTACCTATTCTGCTCTGTCTGCTGGATCCTCGACAGCATTTGTTGACTATCTACTCCAGGACGATTTTTTGTTTCGAGGGCAGCAACTCTGTGTCCCGAGGACTTCTGTTCGGGACTTTCTAGTCTGGGAAATGCATGCTGGAGGTCTTGCTGGTCACTTTGGCCGTAACAAGACTATCCATTCTGTGGAGGAGCACTTCTATTGGCCTGGCCTGAAGAGAGATGTGGCCAAGATTGTAGCCCAGTGTAGGACATGCACGATGGCCAAACAGGTCAAACAGAACACTGGTCTCTACACTCCTCTCCCCGTTCCTGATCGACCATGGGTTGATGTGAGCATGGATTTTATCCTTGGATTACCACGCACTGCTCACAAGCATGATTCCATCTTTGTTGTCGTTGATAGGTTCTCTAAGATGGCCCACTTCATTGCATGTTCCAAAACATCTGATGCATCTAGAGTAGCCCATTTATTCTTTGATGAAGTCGTGCGTCTGCATGGTCTCCCCCAAACCATCGTGTCTGACCGGGATGTCCGGTTCACTAGCTATTTTTGGAAGACACTTTGGCACCTAGTTGGCACCAAACTGAAATTTTCCACCGCCTATCATCCCCAAACTGATGGGCAAACTGAGGTCGTCAACAGGAGTTTAGGGAATCTGTTGAGGTGTCTTGTAGGGGAACATTCCGGCACTTGGGATCTTCTTTTGCCCAGAGCCGAATTTGCATACAACAGTTCTATCAATAGGTCCATAGGCATGAGTCCATTTGAGGTCGTGCATGGCTACAAACCTAGGAAACCTGTGGATCTCATTCCCCTTCCCCTCGAGTCTAGAACGTCCAAATCAGCTGAGGAATTTGCACAGCATGTCAAAAGTCTGCATGAGTCAATTAGCAAGCAAATCAACCTCAGTAATGAGACTTATAAAAAATTGGCTGATTCGCATAGGCGTCACCATGAATTTCAAGAAGGTGACTTGGTTATGGTACGGGTCCGACCCGAACGACTCCCCTCGGGAGCCGTTAAAAAGTTGCAGGCCCGTAGTGATGGACCCTTCCCAATTCTGCGGAAGATTGGCTCCAATGCTTATGTTGTGGACTTACCTCCCGAATATGGGATTAGCTCGACTTTTAATGTGGCAGATCTAGTGGCCTACAAGGAACCCACAGCGATTCCTAGTGACCCTTTCGAGCCTTCTCCTCCCATTGAGAGTGAGCCCACCCCTGTGCGTCCCACAGCCTCGAGAGTACCGCGCGAGCACATTGAGAGGATACTGGATGAGCAGGTGACCACTACACGGAGCAGGGTGTACCAGCGCTACCTTGTCCGCTGACGGGACCGTCCACCTTCTGACGATTCCTGGATCAGCCGGGAAGATCTCCAGCGCCTCGATCCAGATCTGCTGGAGCACTACCACAACAGTATCCCCCCTTACTCGACGGAGTCGAGTTCCAGCCGCCCCGGGAGAGTTGGTGGGGACACCGGGTCCACTACTGGGCCCACTACTCGGAGCCGACGCCGCACCGCACCAACTGCACCGAGTTTATGGCTCGGAGACTCGATTGAAGACCCGGCATACTGAGTAGTTCTACTTGTGTGTATTTATATCTTTGAGTATTGAGTATTTGTGTATGTATGTATACATGTACTCCTACATGTATTTTTTTTCTTTCGTCTTATTAGGCTAGTCTAAGTCAAATAAGCATGTGTGTATTTTATATTTAATTTGATTAAAACCCACAAAGTCTTTAGTGGGTTGGTAGCCTTTGTTTTATTAGGCTAGGATAGATATGCAAATAACAGAAATGGGGAAGGTATGGATGTAATAGGCCTTTCCTATAAATAGGAGGCCAAGGGATGTGTTACGTATGTTGTATGAATGAATGAAAGCTTTTGTGTTAAAGGAGCCTTGCCCCTTTGTTCACCCCTCTCCTTCCCTCTCTTCTCATTTTCGTGAGATCTGAGTGTCGCCCGGTGTGAGACCGTCCGGCGTGAGGCCGAGCTGTGTGAGATAGCAGTTATCCGTCCCGTCCCGTTCGCGTCCCGGAGTGCCGTCGATCCGTCTTCCACGTCGCCGCTGCGTCACTTAGACTGGGGGTCGGTGATGACCAAGGCTCGGGTGGGGCAATTGGTGGCAATATGCCCTAAGTTATGACACCTGAAGCAGCGGACTCCCGAGACAGGGGCTGGTTGGGAGGTGCTAGGGATGACTCCCTTTCCCTTGTCATCTCTCCTCTCAACTGGTGGAGTATACTCCAGCCTAGGCACAGCTGCGGGCGCAGGTAAGGGGTTCCGTGAGAAAGGAGCCGTAGGGACAACGGCCCTAAGTGGGGTAGCAGTAGGGACGTAGGAGGTGGAGGGGCCAGCTCTCTCAGTATAGCGGACTATGGGGTTTCGGGTTTTAGGTTGGCGGTAGATGGGAACTCGAGGTGGGACCACCCTTTGAAACCTCTCAACATCTCGTGCAACCTGGTAGGCGTGCTCGAGGGTGTTAACCTCCCGTAAGAATAATTCCCGCTGAATACTCTCGTGTAGGCCAACCCTAAACCGAGAGAGGGTGACGGAGGCATCCTCCATGACTCGACTCCGAATGAAGAAGTCATCAAATTTGGTGATGTACTTGTCCACAGACTTTCCATCTTGGGTGAGTTTCTGCCATTGGTCTAAAAGGCGCTGATAGTAGGAAGGTGGCAGATACTTCTCCCTCAATTTCTCCTTCATTTCTTCCCACGTGCTAATAGGCTCCTCCCCTCTCCTGACTAGGAGATTTTCAACGTTACACCAGTAAGTTTTAGCTTGACCCAGGAGTTTCATTTTGGCAAACCTCACCCTTGTAGCAGGGGTCATGCGGCGATGCCAGTCAAAATATTGATCTATCCCGGTCTCCCAATCAAGATATGTAGCGGGGTTGAGGGACCCATCAAAACTCGGAGCGTCAATCTTGACGTTCCGTAGGATAATATCCTCATCATCGTGGTCCCTCTCTCGAGGCGTACGGGCCTCTTGCTCTCTACCTTGGGGAGCCTGATTCGGGCGGGCTTGCTCTCTATCCTCCCTAGGATTGGCTACGGGATTGCCGTGGCCATTCACTCGTCCTTCCTCTCCCTTTAGTTGATCCTCTAAAGCTCTGATCCTCTCGTCTAACTCTGCTCGTAGTTGGCCTATGGATTCTTCAAAATGGGTCAGAAGGTTATGCTCGAGCTGAGCCAACATAGCACTCACGCTCTTCTGATCCATGGGTAGCGTTGAAGGGCGCTCTAGACGGCCGGATGAATTCCTAGACCAATGTGGCATGCACGACCTCGGACCTAAATGATGCAGTCCTAGGACCGATAATTAGCAAACTATAGACCCTATTTTTGTTGGCTAATTGGCAAAGGGCCAATTTGAAGGGACCGGTCAGGGAGAGTTGCTCACCTGTAGGCGAAGTAGTTGTGGAACTACCTCCTGATAATTAGGGTACCCTAATGCGACAGTCTAGGGCCTAAGGATGGGTACATACAAGCTCTCGCTTTCCGTCCACAGCGATGCACTCAGAAGATTGGCTGCATGGATCGGGCTCTCTCTCACTTCGCGCGGCAATTGAAAGGATATTAAATGAGCAAGTGAGGGGAGCACGTACCTAGCTAGACTGAAAAGTCTAACTCCGACCGGAGACGAAGGCGAGCGGGGACGTGCGTGCCCGCACAGCGTCGACGAAGCTTGAGCGGTTACAAAGAATTCACTCTACGCAGGGAGGATTTAATTATTACAGACCACTTAAAATCTCCCGCGCAGGGGAACACATTGTTTCAACTTTCTCCGCGCAGGGAGACTTACGGGCACTCACACTCCGTAAATTACGGACGGTGTGTCGGTGACCGGGTGACTCGGGCACCTGGCAAGCCGTTGTTTGTGGACTTTGGTGTCACAAGAAATAATAAGTTAATTAGATATAAATATATATATATAGATACATATAAGATTATATATATCTCAGATATACATATTATATATATTTAACTTATTTTCAAAAATATCTTTTTTAATCAAATAGTATATATAAATATATATATATAGATATATATAACATTATATATACCCTATATATATTATATACCTCCTTTTTTTTTGACTTTCCAACCTTGCTTTTTTTTTCAACACTCTTTATGACTTTGCAAGCCTCTCTTTTCAAACTTTTTTTTTCCACACGTTTTTTTTTCAAACTTTACCCAATCTTCCAACACTTTCAACCGTTTCTCCTTTGTTCTTCTTTTCAAACTTGTCTGCTGCGCATTTCACGGCTGCTGGCAGACGGTCAACGCGGGAAGAGGGCCGCGGTGAGGCGGTCAACCCGGCAGGGGAGGTGGGCGCGGGGGCGCCTGGCTGGCGCGCAGGAGCTTGGGCCCACAGCTGCTCGAGCGGCCGTGTAGGGGCGCGGGCTTGTGGTCGAGCGCGGCGAGCGCGCTTGCGCGGGTGGCAGGGTGCTCGTGGGCAGGTGAGGTGGCCGGTCGCGAGCGACGCTGGCGGAGCCGGCTGAGGTGCGGCCGGATGCGGAGGTGGCAGGCGTGCCGGCCGGCGGGCACGGGGGCTCGGACGCCGGCGGGCGCAGGCGCTGCGGCTGCCGGAGGACGACGACGACAGCGTGGGGGGGGGGGGTTCACGGAGGAGCTGCTGTGGCGTAGGCGACCGGTGAGGGGTTCGCGGCGAGCGTCCGGTGGGGTAGGCCGCGGTGGCCCGCCGGAGTGGAGGAAGACGACGGGGGGGGGGAAGAAAGAACGCAGGGGGGGCGCGGTCGGGGCTGGCGATCGCAGAGGGGGGGGTGCTCCTGTGTGCGGGAGAGAAAGACACCCAGGGGAGAGGGATTAAGGGAGAGAGAGAGAGAGATAAATTAACGGAGAGAGGGAGAGATTACGGGAGAAAGAGAGATTAAGGGAGAGAGAGAAATGAACAGAGAGAAACAACGATAGAGAGAGGTTAGCGTGAGAGAAAGTGAGTGAGACAGAGAGGAGTTCTAAAAAAAAAAAATTTCTATTCTTTTTTTTTCTATTCTTTTTTTTTCTAACTCTATTTCAACCGAGAGCTTCCTCTTTCTTCTCTTTTTTTTCTTTTCTTTCTTTTTTTTTTCTCTAACAACTGATATAGAGAAGGAGAGACGTCGGGGGCGTCGGGATCGAGAGAGGTGCCGTGTCGGGCTCTGATACCAAATATGACGCGGCGGCGACGTGGGAATGGATCGACGTCACTCCGGGATGCGAACAGGACGGAACGGATAACTGCTATCTCACACAGCTCGGCCTCACGCCGGACGGTCTCACACCGGGCGACGTTCAATCCTCACAAAAGAGAGAGAGAAGGGAAAGGCAAGAGGGGAAATCTCTTACACAAAACATCAATTCGTTCATTCTTTCATTCCTATCATACGTAACACACCATTGGCCTCCTTATATAGGAAAGGCCCTATTACATGAATACCATATAACTTCCACTAATTTGATTTATACCATAGCCTAACAAGACAACCCCACCAACCCACTTAAAGACTTTGTGGGTTTTAATCAAATAAAATATAAAAATTACACACATGTTATTTTGACTTAGACTAGCCTAATAAGACAAAAAGAAAAATACATGTAGGGATACATGTATACATATACTCAATACGTAATATACTACCGTAGCCATAAGCCGAGTCGTCAAGAAGGATCTCCGAGCCATAAGCTCGGTGCAGTGGCGGTGCGGCGTCGGCTCCGAGTAGTGGGCCCAGTAGTGGACCCGGTGTCCCCACCAACTTTTTTCAAAAAAAGAATTAGTATGATATGAAACCTTCTCCATATAACAAATACCACTCCAGAGGACCCTCAACAGTTATGAACTCCAATGCAGAAGTCCCCATGGAAAAATGATATTACCTTAAACTTTCGGCATACCACAACTTCTAAGATCCTGCATCATAGTTGAATCATATTTGGTTTGTAAACGTGACCAGTAAAAGTTTTAATTCAGTGTTCTTATGAGACCATCCAATATCTTGGTCAGTGTCCAAAACCAGCAGAAAATTAAAGACGTTGGCAGCTGAGTCAAATAATGGCAAAAGATCTGAGCAGAATGAATACCGACTTATGGTACCAACTCATCACAATCATGATTGACCTAAACCTCTATCTGTTTGTACCATTGCTGAGAACCCTTACATCTTTATTTCTGCAACCGGCCTGGTGAAATGCCATGCTCCTACCAATATTTAACAAAGAATATAAGAGGCCGCTAGAATGATGTTGTTCACCATGCAACCTTTCCATAGGAACATACCATGAATTTACATTTTTCTTGGGGAAAAAGTGGATTTTACCACCAATGTTATTGAATAATAGAGTAAGCACAGTCAAAACCAGGAAGGAAAGGTTCCTCCCCCTAAACTGAACCTAAAAGGAAAGACAAATTAATCAAACAAAGGGATGCTAAGATGATTTATTTCCCTCCTATACTCTGCAGAAACACAACCAAAATCTACTCCAAGTACATACTTGTCAAGGCGACAAGATGATCCAAGTCATTCATGGGGAGCCCAAGTGCTGAGGCGATAAGGCATCCGTCTAGGCGTCACCTAGGCGACACCTTGCCTCTTTAAAAATCCAAAAAGTATATATCCCCAATACACATTAAGAATAAGATACAAGAAAAATTATAGCTTTTAATATTAAAAATTGAGAAAGAGGGAGGGAGGAGTGAGAGGGCAGAGAGAGAGAGAGAGAGGCATTGGAGCAGTGTGTGGAGCCTGATCTACCTATGACCCGGCCTTGCATTATCATGGGAGGGCCAAAGGGGGTAGAGGCCACCCTTGCTGGGGTTCCTAGTGGGGCAGAGCCCCCTGGCCCAAAAAAATTGGGGAGTGGGGGCCAGGCGGGAGCATCGTAGGCTATACCCAAGCCACGCAGCCCAAGGCACCCAGGCAATATGCGTTGGCCTGCTTGGCTTGCCTAGCCAGGTGCCTGGTCACCTAGGTGAACGCCTTGCTCGCCTTTCTAGAGACCAAAAAGGAGGGCTGGCACCTTGGCCCTATAAGCGCACTTGGTCACCTAGGCGACTGTCATAACAACTATGTCCAAGAATCAAGAAAATACAATGCACAAGGAAAAATATTTTCATTATATGCTCTACTTCCCTGGAAGAGATGATCATCCCGCTCCCTCTAAATGCTCCAGAAGATGGCATGTGGGATAAGCTGAGATATTTTATATTTGATCTGAGAGCGGGCTTCAGACTTCTGAATAATTCCACATGTCTTCTACAGATTGAAAGTTGCACTGGAATTGAAAGAGTTTGCTATCTCCCACACTTCCTTGGATATATCAGCGTATAACTATCAGAGGTGTAGCGAGAGCAGCAGTCAGTCTAGCCTCTTTTATGTGTGATACAGTGTGTGAGTGGGGGAGGCTCCTATGTAATGCAAATGCCCGAAACTCCTCCCTTTTTGTTTTGTTGGGGTGGTGGTGAGGCCACACCGTCTTGGTGTAGGACCCTTCAATGTATAGGAATTTTTTGGGAAGCTATTGACTACACTTGTACATCCCCCCCCCCCTTTTTAGCTTTTAATAGAATAGTGGTACTACCCACTTTTCAAAAAAAAAAAACAGCGTATCACTAGATGAGTAGGTGGTCAACATCCTCCGGAAGCATCCCGCATAGAGAACAAATGTCATCAATATCTCTTCTATCTCTGTTTGTAGACCTTAGCCACTAGTCATTTTTGAACCACCAACCACATGAAAGCCTTGATCTTGAGTGGTAGTGCTGGACAACTGCAAGGTCACCTTCCAAAGCAGAATAGGCAGATGTAACTGAAAAAATGCAATTATTAAGGACCCAAACAAAATTCTCCTGCGAACGAGGTACTACCTTTTGCTGTGAACGCAACTCCAGTGGGGAAAACCATTCAGGCACCTCTTCTTTTATACCCCTTCTCAGTATGACTGACCAATGAGACTGGTCTCCTAAGATCCGAACAGAGTCACTAACCGTACACCACTAGTCTGTAGCAAGATCTCACAAGCCTGAAAACCTATCTTTGAGAGAACAAACACCGATCCATTTTCATGCCAGAGGAAAGTAGTTTCCCGTTACCTATCCTCCTAATTAGACCCCCACAATCTGACTGCCAGCCTTCAAGATTACTTCCAGACGGGGGACACGTTTGATTTTGTCTTCAGATCTGAAAGCTCTGATAATGTTTATGCATGATAACAGATTCCCACAACCATCATCAGATAACTCCCACAACCACTCACACAACAGGGCCACATTAAAAGTACGCAAATTTCTTAAATCCCCATCATCCATGTCTTGTAGGTTTACATATATTATTCCATTTAACTAAAGGAATACCTTTAGATTTATTTTAGTACCACCCCCCTGGAATCTTTTACGAAGGTGATCAATTTCTTCCTGTCACTGGCATAAGGAAAACTGATGAAATGAAGAGGTATGGCAGTGAGAACCAAATTGATAAGGGTAATTCTGTCCCTCAAGGACAAAATTTCTTGCCTTCCACACTGACAACTTCTTCATTTTTTGAATCAAAGGATCCCAATCTGAGACCTTTGGGGACTTATAATGCAGAGGCAATCCCGAATACCGTAAAGGTACTGTCAACTTTGCATCCCAACTGAGATGCACACTCCTGCAGACACCCTTCATATTTATGCCAATGAGTGTAAGTCTTCTCAAAATTAACCTTCATTCCTGTACAGGCTTCAAAGTATCTCAATATAATTTTAAAACAAACATGCTGATTGAGCATTCCCCTGCCACAAAACTAGAGTATCATCTGCATATTGTAAGTGCGACAAACCAAGTGAGGCATGGCAAATCAATCCAATTAAGCTGCTCAGCCACCATTACACATTCTACTAACTATTAACAACCAAAGCAAAAAGTAAAGGGAAAAGTGGATCCCCTTGACGTAGGCCTCTGGAGCTTGAAAATATCCAAATACTTCTCCAGTGAAAATAACAGAGACTATGCTGCCCCCACACAGTTTTTAACAATATCCAGCCAGTGGTGTGGAAAATGATGTTGCTGCATAACCTGAAGCAAGCATTGACATGGAACCCTTTCATAGGCCTTATTGAAGTCTAATTTGCATGCCAAACAAACTAGATTTGATTTCTTAAGAGAGAACAGAGCTTCATGAGCAACCAGAAAGGAATCCTTTGAAGTTCTACCTCAAATAAATGCAGTCTGGTTATCTTCAATAATGGAGGGACGATCTAAAGAGAGCCTCATTGCAAGTAACTTTTCACAATTTTACAAGGCCCATTCAACAAACTAATTGGCCAAAAATCCTTAAGGTCAACTGCATCCTCCTCAGGCAACAAAATGAGGGGAAAGATATGATTTAAGTAGTCACATCCCTTCCTTTTATTACTGCAATCCTGGACAACAAAAATCACATCTTCCTTGAGCACATCCCAGTAAAACTGATTAAAAAAACATAGGATACCCATTGGACCCTCAGGCTTTGCCTCCACGAAAGTTAAAAACTGCCTTTCTTATTCCTCTGAGACTGGTATGGACAACTGAAGCTGATCTTACTCATTAAGAGTTTCTGCTTCCGAGTCAATCCAATCTGGATACCACCTCTGCTCTTTGGAAAACAGAGTTCGATAGAAGCTGATAACTTCAGAGATCAGAAGCAATCTCTCTCTTCTTACAACAATCTGCCATCTACTTTAAGGGCAGATATAAATTTCCTCCTTTATCTACCATTAGCAATTTTATGAAAAAAAATCGCATATTGGAATCACCTTCTTTAACCCGAGTCTTCCTAGACTTTTGTTTCCACATTATCGCATCCTCCTGAAGCCACTATGTGTTGAGATTTGAAATTCATCACCTGCTGATGTTCTCTGGTGCTAGAATTCTGTTTTCCCCGTCTTTCTCCAGTCTCTCAATCTTCTCCATCAATTCTTCTCTTTTTGCAACTCTGTTGTCTCCATAAAACTGCCCATGATTTAATGAAAGCTTTCAAATTTTTAGCTTCAAAGCTAAATTCTTCAGACCCTTATCACCTCCCTGCGTTCTCTGCCAATGTTCTTTCACGAGCTGGAAAAAAAAACTTGTTGTAACCACACTTTCTCAATTCTGAACAGATTTGACTGTTTTCCATTGACTAGTAGAACATTGTAATCTGATAGATGTCTAGGCAAAGCAACCACCTTAACCATAGGAAATAAGAGGCCCCACCTGACATCAACCAGCATTCTGTCAAGTTTGGACATATATGGCACCCATCTGGAGTTACTCCAAGTAAATTCTGCACAGATGGGCAAATCTACAAACCATTTTCCTCTATAACTGCATTTTCTTGGCATTGAATTATTAAAAATCAGGTAGACATCTGCTCTTTAAATCTTGTCAGTGAAGATCAGTGTTACCCTCTTTGCAAAGTTCTTCAAGATTTCTGTAGTCCTGAAGAGTTTTCTGTATATACGCACCTGCTCGTTAAGGTGTCTGATGTTACGCAACCTCATATCAGACTATTCCAATAATGAGGCAAAACCAGAACTAGCCTGGTTGCCAAATAATAACCAGATAACAGTTGATTTTTGAAATCGGAAACCAGAAGAAAGCTAATAGACTCACATAATATTTTTTTATTTTTTGTAACCTGGGAATTTATCTAGGACCAGCCCAAAGAGACTCACATAATATGATTCCTAATGCATTAAGGAGGTCCAAATTGACTTGAAAGTGAGTATTAAAACCCATTATGGTTTGTATATGACGGGAGGTTGAAATGAAGATTTCTGACATTTAAATGGCTAACAAAATCTCCTGCAGCTTTTCAGCATGAAGGAAGACTACACATTATCTTGATCTTGCCAAGATAAGTGAAGAACATTACTTGATGGGATAAAATATAGCCAACAGAGGGAATTTATAGATCAAATCCTAGCATTTGTGATTGACTATTCCCAACAGAGAAGTAATCTGCACAGATATACACACTATCTTAATTTGTTTAACACGGAAAAAAATTATTAAAAGAAAATCTTATATACCAACTATCAGTCTGTTTAACACGGAAAATATCTTATATTAAAAGAAAATGCACATTTGTGGCTATTTGAGTAGCATGTGCATCATTGTTTCCGTGAATTTAGTTTTATCGGACAATTTAGGTTCAAGTACGGGACATTTCCCCAACAACCGTAGTCGATGTTTATTTACACCGACGTAAAGTCTGAATACCCTTCATTAAATGTCAAAAATACCTTTTTCGACCTCTTCAATATCCGTTGTGATATTAGGGGTTTTATCATAGTTGTCAAGGTGGGCGTCTAGACGTCGCCTAGGCGCCGCCTAGGTGCCAAGGCTCCTTTGAATGGCTAGGCGGTCCAGTGCCTTGTTGACAGTGGAAAAGGCGAGCTAGGCAGTCGCCAAAGCGGGCTAGGCGCCAAGGCGGGCCGACTATCACCCGTCCGAACTGGATCCGACCTGGTTATGTACGTTTAACTCTTTCTTTTTTATAATTTTCTTGATGTTATTATATTCTTTTGTAATTTTTCTGAATGTTTTACATTTACTTTTGAATCTTTTGCATTTACTTCTGAAATTTTTGTAGTTTTTTGATACAATTTAAAATTATATAATTGTCACATAATTTAATTACAGCAATTTCTTCATGTAATTTATTTTTTTGTATTTTTCACATTTTTTATTCTTGATTTATATATTGGAGGATATATATTTTAGATTTTTTAATTAGCGGCCGAAGTGTCGCCTAGGCGACGCATAAGCGGACGCCTTGTCGCGTAAGCGCTTAGGGACCCCGTGAACGCGTTGGGTCGCCTTGACAACTATGGGTTTTATCTAACAGGTTTGATCAAAGAGATCACCCATTAGAATATAGAGATACACATTTGCAAGAGAAAACTAAACATTTCATTCTTTGGATTCATTTTTCAAAGAACATGAAACCCCGACTATATAGTCGAGTCATTTGATTTACTTTTGGCTTTCATTCCACCACCAAAAGAAACTGTTGAATTTGAGTTTCATAGAGATCATACCCCTTTTTGGGTATATTTATAATTTTTTACTCTTCAGGAGTATTTCTATAATTTTGGACCCTTCTGGGATATTTTTTTGCAGTTTTGGATCCTTCTTGGGTATTTCTATTGTTTCTGACCCTTCTAAGATATTTCTATAATTTTTGACTATTTCGGGATATTTCTGTAATTATTGACTATTTCGGGATATTTCTGTAATTTTTGACTCTTTTGGGGTATTTCTGTATTTTTTACCCTTCCAAGATATTTATGTAGCTTTAGACCCTTCCAGGGTATTTCTACAATTTTTGACCCTTCCGAGATATTTCTGCAGTTTTTGACTCTTCCAGGGTATTTCTGTAGTTTTTGACCCTTCCGAGATATTTGTGCAATTTCTGACCCTTGGTATTTCTGCAGTTTCTAACCATTCCAGGTATTTCTACAATTTTGGACCCTCTCTGGGTTTATTTACAATTTTGAACCCTTTCTAGGTTTATTTGTAATTTTCCCTTAGGTAGAGATTTGCTTGCATTTTATAGAGAAATACAGAGGTATTTTCATAATTTTGGACAGACCAGAGATATTTTTGTAATATCCAGACTGAACAAAGGTTTTGTGTGATTTTGGACATACCAGAGATATTTTTGTAATTGTTTGGACCGAACAAGGGTTTTTGTGTAATTTGGGGATATCTTCGTAATTTCTGATTAGTTCAGAAAATTACATACTTCTGCCCAGGATACATTGAAAATTACACAATATGGCCCCGCATAAGCAAGACCCGAGGTATTCATAAGTCATACCCTTGAGTGGGCCTTGACAAACACACAAAATCTAAGTGCAACTCCGAGTGTCGTCTCTAGTCTCCTTCTGTCTGTCTCATCCCTTTTGAACCCATGGGAGTATTTATAGAAGATAGGAGGGTCACCTGGACCCTGTTGGGGGGGGTTTAACCATCCGGGGTCAATTGGCCCTTTTATATGGGTAAATGACCCGGATGGGATCCCTCTAAGGACTCAACTAGGGTCATTTGACCCCGATGGTTGAGGACCGGTCAGCCCCGTCACGCGACCGGGGTTGACTGCCCCATTTATAAGCAGTGGGCCCGAGGGGGAAGCAGGCAACCCCGAGCAAGGTCACCCGGGGTCAAATGACCCCGGGTGGGCCTGACCGGGCCTACCTAGGATCAAACAAGTCTCCCCTGGCCATGTTCGCAAGATAAAAAAAACAAGGGGTCAACCCCACTTGCACCTTGGACCCCACAGTCAACCCTAGTTACAAAGGGATTGGTGACCCCGGAAACATACATGGGGTGAAACCTCATACCATAGAGGAGGTGACACATTTCTTAGGCTCACCATTGCCAAAGAAGGTGACTGGAACCCCCAGGGTGGTCTTTGAGGGAAGTGACTAGACCCCCTTGGCAACTGCTTCGGGGTATAGCTTCCCTTGTGTGGTTAGTGGTTCTTCTTGGTACGCGATCCAACCCGGACAGGCCAAACCCTACATATGTGGGATCAACTGGACACTCGCTGGCCCATTTCAGCACGGGCAGGGTCACCGGCCAAGGCATTTGCCTGGGTGTTTTTTTCTTTCTTTCTTTCTTTTCCCTCGGTGCTCAATTCACCCCACTTGACGCCCTTCCTTAGGCCCTCCATTTTCACCCGGTTAAGGTAGAAAATTTGAGGAGAGAAGAGGGGTTGACCCCGGATAATTTTCCCCTTAGGCAAGAAAAAACTTGGCTCCAACATGTATTTAAGGGTGATGATGCACAACATTGTCCATCTATTCATTACACCATGAGCAGAAAGAGAGATAATTGTGTCCATAACAAGTTTCTCTTCATGCCTTTTGTAACAATAGCTACAAATGGGAAGACAGAAGAAATCAGACAATGAATTTTGGTAAAGTAAATTTTCACATGCTAACAGTTCTGGCAGCCAATCTCATTCCTGAAAATTCACATTCTTGACAAGAGGTGGGAGGAACGAACCTCACATTGTGGGAACTCTCCCATGAATAAACTAAGATCAAAACAGATTTGGTTCAATGTTTGGAAAGACTGATTTTTCCTAGTTATTTACGCCATTAGTCACTGTCCCAGGCATGGTCGGCTGACTTTGACTTCTGATCATTCACCCCTCTTTTGTTCATGTCAAAATTGTGGATGTCTTCTTCATCGCTACTGCTATGGTAATTATAAACAACACCTCTGGATGTTCTGGAACCATGATCCTTCCCATGGTCAGATTCCCACAATTCATCATCAGAGTCACGAAATATTTCATCATCTGATCCAGTATGTACGTCAACTCTTCTTGAGCTATGACTTCGCGTTCTAGACACATCCCTCTGCTCACCTCTATTGTTCTTCAGTCTTCTATCCCGTGATGCATCCTGTGAGTCACCATCTGATCCAGCATCCCAACCAACATTTGTTCTTCTCAAAATGACATCATGTGCCCTAAAAGCATTCCTCTGCTCACTACTCTTCCTCCTCACCCTTGTATTTGCCGGCTCAAAATGGCCATCTTCAGATCTGTCAGCATCACTGTCTAGACCGGTAACAGCATTTCTCACTTCATCATCCGAATCCCAGTCTTCATCTCCTGATGCTTTTGACATATCATCATCACTATCCCATTCTTGTCTTTCAGTCCGCCTGTTACTCTTCGCATCAGCTGTATCTCTACCTCGTCCTCTAAAATCTTCCCTCAAATCATCACCACTCCAATCTGTCCTTCTACTGCCCCAGGTGCTCAAGTCTTCTCTGTTCCAATACCTTATCTTCGATGCTTCTTCTTTCTCTGCTGCTTCCTCTGCTGCCCACTCCTTATCTGCAGCATCCTCAATTTCTGCAATAAAGCGATCAAGCTCTTCCTGGTCACTGTCCTCGGAAGAAAGTGCTGGCATCTCCTCCCTTGTATCCTCCATCCCTGATATGGGATGTCTTTCTCCATGGAAGACATAGGGGGTGCCTTGTTTTTCATCAATAGCACGGAAAAAGGTGGAAGCCACCCTCTGTATGCTGGCCATAGCAACTGGATCTTCAGGGTTCACACCCTTGCGCCGCAGCTGTTGCTCTATTTTCTTTATATTAAGCTTTTGTGATTCAAGTGCTTGTTCAAATCTAGCCTTGAATAAAGCCTGAAATAACAAAAATGTAAAACATTTCGTAAAAGTGAAGGTATGAAATTATAAATGTTGTTGATAAAGGGAACATGAAAAGGTCAAAAAAAATTGTTCCAATTTCATCTACAAACATCAGAAAACTTTTGAGAGGACATAAATGAAAGGCATGAAAACATATCTATAAGCACAAGAGCCTCATTTTTCTTTGATAATATCCTAGAAGCAGACAATTCCACAGGTTTTATTTTATGTCTATGTAAACAGAAAAACACTAAATTCTTAGGGCAGAACATCCAACAACCACAAGATTCCTCAAAAAAACCCCTCAAGTAAGCAACCAAATATGCACATATTATCTCCTCTTGTAAATTCTACACCATGCAAAGAAACAAGGCATGCCTAATGTAGTTGTATGCATGTGTGGGCCAACTTTAAAGGAACAATCAATGCTGTACAAGATAAGGTTAAAAAGAAAGCTCATTACATAGGAGTTAGTGTATCATGGAAGTCCATTACAAGCTGCCAACAATGCCCAAAATATGAATAGTGAAAAGACAAGAACTAGGAAGCAGCAAGGGATATGATTGGTTGTAGGAAAAAAGACAAAAGAAGAGGGAAGAGGAATTGCACTGGAGAGGCATCATATAGATCCTGTGACAAAACAAAATAATGTTTTTTTTCCTTACTGCTTGAATGATGAAAGAATAAAGAGAAGATTAATAACCAGAAAGTATTATGGGAAAAGAGGGAGGATTTAAAATAGAAAACAAGTTTTATCTTAAGAAAAGAATTGAAAAGTACAATTGGAGAATGAGAGACGATAACATTTGCACTATTTCCAAGTGTTCCCTGCAGGTAAAAGAAAAACACACAAGGTTGTTATCTGTTTAAGTACTAACCATGCCAGGACACTTCCCAACAGACCACATACTTCTGTTCTTTTGTCCCTTACTGAGGATAATTAGATAGGAATTCATGATTTCATCAACAGCTGATGAAAAGAAAATCAGCAGCAAGGAAGAAACAAAGATGTAAAAACAAAGGAAAGATACATAAAATAAAAATAAAAGCAGCAAAAAAGGGGGGAAATTCAGTCAGGCATTGTGGAAATTGGTAATCTACATTGTGCCCTAATGGCCTAAATAAGCCTTCTGAACTTTTGGACCATGTTGAAGAAAAACACCAATCAAGCACTATGCCTTAACATCTCCCGTATCTAGACCAAAGCTTACAGTAGATCCATAGATTTTTTCCTTTTTTTTAAATCAACTCATGTGGGGTTAGGAAAACCAGTAATCATTTCCTGTTTGCATGATCTTCAATGTATGCTTCACAGAATCACAGATTGTTTCTCTTAAAATTGGGCAAAGAGTTTCAAAGAAAAAAGGTCAATGTAATCTTTTCTGAATAGACATAGCCTTTTATGCAATACATCTCATGATAAAAAGGAATAAGTTTGGAGTGGAATCATCCTTGCAAAAGAGCTGAGTGAAAGCAAATAGCACGTGATTCCTTTTGCAAGTATATCCTACCTTTACTGGAATATTCAAACAATGCAATTGCAGCTTAAATAAGTAACATAACACTGCTGAAAGATGGATTCATACCTTCCTCTTAGTAAGAGTATTGATGGGTATCAGATTCTTTGGTTGTCGATAGTTTCTCCCCCGGAACATGATAATAGTTTTTACATCATGTACATTCACAACAATACCACCGCTTAGCCTTGCAAGCATTGTTGCCATCTCTTTAATTTTCTCCTTTGGAAAGTTATCACAACAAACTTGCACAGTCTCATGAAACTTCCAATGGAGATGCATATTTTGAACAACACCACCAAAGACTCCCCGAACTCCGACAGGTACATAATTTCTATTTCTAAAACCTATTTTTTTATATGCCTGAAGCTGCTCTGGAGTCAGTAACTCAGGATCATGTCGAGGAGCTGGTAGTTCAGGTAACTCATATTTTTTGAGCTTCTGTAGGAGCAAAGCTACTTTTTTCTTGGCCTTCAACGTCAAGAGGGTAGATCACGTCAGTTGATGTATAAATTTTGAAAATAAATTAAATAAACATCTGATGTCAACTGAAGTCAAATTTAAGAAAGCAACCAAATGTGACTGACCATCATATGCTAAATATTAAGCAAGAGCCTAAGATGCTGAAGATATGTTTCAATATGTATTTTTTAGGAAAAACTACTGAAAGGGGCAAATAATATCAAAATATCTAGTATTGGCACTCTGAATTTAAAATATCTAAAAAGGACACTCCTTAGCTTCATTCCTGACAGAGGCAAACTACCAAAAATGCCTTCAACTGTTTCACAAATAGATTTTCTTAATCTACATCTATATACTGTAACTTTTATTTCCTTCAAGAGAAACTATCGAAATCTACATACTATAACTTTTATATCCTTCAGTCCAACCAACCTATAGCCTGTTTGTTTGCGGTATAAGGCGCTGATAATCCGAATACCAGTGCATTAACCATCCTATTCTGTTTGTTTGTGCGGATCCGTTATTCTGACCTGTATTCAGGTTAGGGTCAATGTCCGGGTTAAACCTAAAGGTGGAATAAGTTAACTCTCCTTCTATCAAAGTAATATTATTTATTCTTTAGTATAACCTAATCCCGATTATGGTATCACCCTTAACCTATTCCGCAAACAAACTGGAATCAGAATAGAACAAGAATAGAATAAATGCTCACAGTGTCTGAGAATAGCCTGTTGATCTTCAGTTTCATCTTCAAATTCCTCATTCCCAACTTTGACAGATTGGATATTAATGTTCTGTCTCATCACACCTATCATTGTATGAAAATAGCCTGTTAAACTTCAGTTTCTTCTCTAACAGCCCACTCTTCATATTTCAACTTAAACTCTACCCACTCTCTCCTTTCCTCCTCAGACAGCTCCCTTTGGTCATTTTTCATGTTGTATTGTTCTATTTTTAGGAGACTTTGTTGGTTGATTCTTGCAGCCTCACCAAATGTATCCATTACTCCAAGGCTTTATCTTTTCCTTTACCCATTGAAGCTTCTTAGCCAGATTCAAACATGCAATTGAACAAGTGGGAGCTTCAGACTACCAGATTCTAACTAGATGGTTGAAACCTTCTTGCCTATGCCATGCTCTCTCATATCTGAGCAATCTTTGATTCTGATCAGCAGTTGTGCTAAGTAAAATAGGAATATGATCAGACTCTTTTTTAAAAGTGGATGGTACCACTACTTGTATTAAAGTCAAAAAGGGAAGGAATATACAAGTGTCAGCAATGTGCACCCAAAAAAATCCCCATACAAAACACTCCACATCAAGCTAATGTGGCACCCATTAGCCCCCGATAATGCAAAAAAGGTAGAGTTGTGTGTGTCCACTTTACATAGAACATAAGCCCACTCTCTCACTTTCTCCAAAATAAAAGAAGCAAATCTATCCGAAATTCTCGCTTCCCTCCTAAACACTCTGTTGTTTCTTTCTCCCCACAAGGCCCATAGGCTAGCATGCAGAATGAGCCACTAGATGAGTATATGGCCCTTGAGGTTCCATGTCTTGTGCCAGCTACCGATCATTTGCTGCACAATATCTTGTAGGATGTAAGCACCTGGTAACCTGCTCATAACATATTTCCAGATCTCTCGAGAGGAGCAGCCCGTGAATAGATGATCCGAGGTCTCCTCCTCTTCTCCACAAAGACAGCAAAGAGTAGAGATATTTGCCATGAAAGGAGTCAATTTGACACAAGGAAGTAGGTGCCCATGTGAGATCCTCCAAATAAGTAGCTTCATCTTAAGGGGGCTCTTCGGGGACAAAATTTGCGATGCCAAAGCATGCCATATTCTTCCATCTGCAATGAGGGGCCTGTCTTTCCAGAGGAGACACTTCTGTCCATGACCCAACTGGACTTGTACACTAGCCAGAACGATGTCCCTGCACTGTAAGACACTCTCCAGATGGGAGAGATATTATGTTGTGATACTGGGGTCAAGTCCCAGTCCCTACCTTGTCCTCGGAATCTGAAAGATGGATAGGTAATATATGGGGAGACTGTTCAGTACCAATTACAGAGCACCATTCTCCCCCCATACGAGAGAAGTCTCACCTTCCACCCTGCCAATCTGGACTCGTATCTTTGAAACACCTTTCGCCAATCACTACAACGTAAGACCCCAGGAGACAACTGTAGACCCAAATAGGAGATGGAGAAATCTCCTATATGACAGCTTGGGATGAAAGCTACTCTCTGCAGGGCTCTATCCACCATATTCACCCTCACCATTTGACTCTTGCTAAAATTCACTTTGAGCCCACTAACTTCCTCCAATTACTCTAACAAGAGTATGGTGACATATAGTTTCCTGTCTTCTTCTGCAAAGAAAAGTATGGTATCATATGCATACTACAAATGGGTGATGTGGATGTTGGTTGTTCCGATCTGGAAGCCTTTGATTAAGCCATTTTGCTCTCAACCAGATCCTGCTGAGAATATGCGCAACAAAACAAAAAAAAGGGGCATAGGGTCTCCCTGCCGCAGGCCTCTCCCATTGTAAAAATAAGAGGCAAGCTTGCCATTGATAAGACTACAAATCTAGCTGGTGTGACACATGTCTGGATCCACCCAATCCACCTTTCATAAGCCCCATCTTCTAAGGACAGCAAGTAAACATTACCAATTGACTCTATCATATGCTTTCTGAAAATCCAGCTTGAGAATCACTTCTCCCTTCCTAAGTCTTGAAGGCATATAGACATTCATGAGCTACCAAAAAGTTTTCCTATATGTGACAGCCCCTTATAAACGCCCCTTGATAGCCACTAACCACTCTATCAATGATAGTGTCAAGTCTCATGACCAGAGGATTAGAAATAATTTTGTATGTCCCATTCAAGAGGCTAATGGGTCTGAAATCCCGAAGACCCTGTGCACCTTGCTTCTTAAGAATGAGAATTAAGATGGTCTTATCGATACCCCATAGGTGCACCCTTTCCTCTTGGAACTCCTGTAATGCAAGGAGGAGCTTAGCCTTGATGATGTCCTAGCACCTCTGAAAGAACATCATAGGGAAGCCATCTGGTGCAGGTGCTTTGTCGCCCGCAAGAGAGAAGACAACCTTATATAGCTCCTCCTCTAAGAAGGCATAAGAGAGTCTCTCCTTCCTCAAAGGATATGCATGGAATAAAATCATCAGAAATGGAAGGCCTAACCATGTCCTCCTCAATGAAGAGCTGCTAGAAGAATTCTCTTACCAACCTTTTGATATCCTCATCTTTGTAGAGCAATTGGTCACCAACTTTGATGCATTGGATTGTGTTGACCCTTCTCCTACCAGAACCTATAAGCTAAAAACATGCAGTGTTCCTGTCTCCTTTCTTAAGCCATTTCTCCATGGATCTCTATTTCCAATATATCTCTTCCCTCCTTAGAATCTTCTCAAACTCTGCCCTGAGTCTGTTCTTGAGTTGTCTCTCTGGTTCATCCATTAACCCAACCTCTTCCATGTAGTCTAAGCCCTCCAGTTGTTTAAGGATTCTGTCTTTTGAAGCTTTGCCAGGTAGTGTATTGCATGCATCCCATATCTTGAGAACCTGCACCACATGCTTCAATCTGCACACAAATCTAGCCATAGCAGAATGTTCCTACCTTAGAGCATTCCATGCTTGTCTAACAGTATTTATAAAATTCACCTCTCTGAACCAATATCTTTCCAATATGAAGCTAGGCTTTCTACCAAACTTGCAAGAAGTCTTCAACAGAATGGGCTTATGGTCAGACATTGGTCTTTCCAAGCAAGACGACTACACATGGGAGAGGTAGTCCTCCCAGTCGACAGACACCAGAAATGTCCATCTGAGAACAAGAAGAGTCAATCCTCATATTGGACCCTGTGAATTGGGCATTCGACAATTTGATGTCAATTAATGCAGCATCAGCAATAAAATTCTCCATCTCCCTTGGCTGAATTATTTTTACCTGTCCTCTAGTTTGCAGCACTTGCATTAAAATCTCCTCCCACACACCAAGACCGGCCTGAAGCGTGATGGAACTGAAGCAGTTCCACCTAAAGGAGTCTTTTTCCTTCTCTATTCTGCAGATCATAGACCCCTGAGAAGTCCCAAGAGAGTCATCCATAACATTGCGGAAATAGAGAGAGACAGCCACTCTACCAATTTGTTTGTCCTCCATCACCTCCTCTACCTCAAACTCATTCCATAGTATCATAATACCTTCTAAGCTTCCCTTAGCTGGAGATGTCACCCCCTTGGATAGTCTAGACCTCCCAATCTCCCTCATAATTGCTTCCCCATCTCCCTCGTACTGCAGGCACAATATATCAATTTTTGCATCTTCTAATTAACTTCATTACCCTCCTCTTCTCAACCCCACAAATCCCCCTCACGTTCAATCCTCATTTAGATGAAGAAAAGTTCCACCTATCCTCCTCCTATGCTCTCCTCCTCTCCCCCCCCCCCCCATCTTGACCCTCCAAGCCTACCTTCTTTTGGGACTTTCCTCCTTTCACATCTCCAGCCATGTTCATCAATCATCTTTTCTGTACTTTAGTAAATACCCCTTTGAGGTCCCGCTCCACTCTTGCGAAGGAAACTCCCACCTTCTCTGCCAACTCCCTCACCTGCTCTTCTATTAGTCTTTCTGCCATCCCCACCATCTCCTTCACCTCCTCCCTTCCTAATGTACCCATGACCAGCTATCCCTCCCCCAAGATTCTGGCCTCCCTGGGGGTCACAAGGATGACAATGTCCCCTTCCTACTCTTGTTCCTCCACATACGAGGCTTCAGATGCCCCCGTCTCCTGGAACTCCCTGCCACAATGAAATAAGGTATGGCATTGTCCTGGGGATGTCCCTATTCCTGCCAAGAGCCTAGAGACCTCATGCTGCTCAAACTCCTACCCGAGAGACAGGCGAAATCTTTCAACTCCTTGTGGAGACGGTGCATCACCTCCAAGCTTCCTCCTCCTTCGCCTTATGCAGCCCACAGAGGGCCTCCTCCTGGGAGCTGAACAAGACGGAGGGTGGGTGGGCATTCTGCCGTGTCTGCCTGTGGCAAGGCCCTTCCGGTTGCGGAGCCTAGTTCTGACCCTAGCATCGAACTGCCCATGTAACATGGTATGCCATATGCCGCAATGGGGATGGCCACCATAGCCTAATCTTGATCGCCGGAAAGGAGCCACTGCTCGTTAAGGGAGATTTCCAGGTTCTGCCATTCACAGAGAGCATTGTTGGGTTGCTACAGTGTGTCTCCGCATAAGATCGCCTGAGATGTCCCCCGTGGTAGGCTAATGGTCGCTGGAGCTCGCAGGTGTTAGCCGTCATTTCCCGCCGGCCAAAGCCTCCCTAGGCCGCAGAGGAGTGGCCGCGACTTTTAGGCGAGGAAGATGGCTGATATCGGGTCCCGTAGACCTTCTATCCCCATGACACCCAGATTTGGATAAGTCACAGAGTGACCCGATCGGGTCCAGGTCGCAGCCCGTTGAGCCCAGTCTTTCTGCTTGGCCCCTAGGCACCGTTGAGGCCCACCCATTACTTTGAGGCCCAAGGCCACCTGCATCCAATTCAGCCCATCACCCGACCCACCAATATGCGAGCCATCCGGCCCAGAAGGTTGACTGCCAAGGTTCAAATTTGAACCATGGGATGTGGGCCTGCCACATAGCCCATCGCCATTGTCTTCTTTCTCCTCTAGCCTAGGGCAGCGATGCCCTAGATTCGGTCGCCGCCACATCTACTCCTCTGCATGAAATCTCACCCTGACAACGAAGAGTTCCCCTCCAACCTCGACGGTGATCATTGGCGGCACCGTTCCAGTGCTGCTGACTCTGACCCAAACTTCAACGGCCGTCATGGAGCCTGCCATCACAACGGAGGCTCCCTGTCTCCACCGTGCCGAAACTCTGGATGAGAAAGGAGATGCCCTCCTCATCGCATTGGATGAGAGGGAGCCTGTCCGTGAACGAAGCTGGATAACCATCGGGTTTGGAAAAGTCCCCCTCCCCATCGTCCACTGCCAGAGCCGAAGGAGAACGTCATTTGCGGCCAAATACCCCGCCAGAGCCACCACCTCCATGACCTCTTCCCGATGCCCGACAGCCAAGAATCCCAACTTGGAGACCCGACGGACCTCCCATCTGTCACCCCACGTACCTAACAACTCCCTTATCTTCGGCACATTTACTTCCCCTTCCACTGGAGCCACCCATAGACAACGGCATAGCCAGGCTACCCTGTCATGGAGAAGCTCAAGGGGTATGGGACCAATGTCCACCACCTTTTGACGACCCATGGAGACTGGACAACACAAGGGCCTGACCACATCCACACACTATCTTCTTTGAGGAGGCGCCCTCCCACCCCCATGGTCTTGGCCCTCGTACCCTAAAGAAATGCTGGGTATGTCCTCTCCCCCTTGCACCGGAAGCAGATCAACCCTTGGCTAGGAGGCATCGCCGGCCTTCGTCCCATTCCCATCTGCAGCAACACCCCCATCCCCCCTGTACAATGTTGTACCGGGGAAGAACCTCCATGGTCCCGCACCTCTGGTGGGGCCCCGGTTCACTCCAGAGGCTAGCTCCGGAGATCGCCCTCCCTAGAGTGCAGACATGTTGCTAGTACCTCATCTGCCACTGGGGATATGATCAGACATGATCCAGGGAAGACCTTTAGCCCATGCCTTGCTGAACTTCTGATGCCATTCCATGTTAATAAAAATTCTGTCCAGCTTTGATTGTGTCCCTTCTCTTTCATCCCCAATCCATGTATAAAATAAAGAGTTGATAGCTTGCATGAGTGTTACTCTAAAAGTTGGAGAACATTCCATATACCCTCTTTTCTTTTCCCCTTCTACGTAAAGCTGTACCTAACCAGTGATGATAATAATTTCAAAAAAGAAAAGCCAAAAGTATGAATTTAACACCTCATCGCAAGGCATGCCCTCTGTTGCATCATGATTGGTACACACCACATTGCAATATTGTAACAGTAAAATTAGTAAAATTCTGATAATTATATGAAAAGGCATGCTTAACATTTGAGATATTTGGAACCCTGATACTCTGACACAACATATTCATGAGATAAGGACATAAGACTATAGGAACCTGGAACCACAATGGTAAAGTGTTGCTTCTTACAATAAAGTGGAATTTGGCAAGGCAATGAGATTACAGATGCTTTTCCAAAAGCAAAGTGAATAACTTATTAGAGAGGAAAGCATTTAATTACTTGGTAGAAAAGAGAGATCCTCATCTTGTTGCAAGATTCTTTCCATCCACCCTCCAGGCTCCAACTGCCCACTTAAAACCTCCAGTCTGCCAGAGAAATGTCCACCAACTGCAATCCTCTTCTCTTTTAAATGTATCTAGAATACCGCCAGCCCCTCACACATACATATTCATGGGCAAAGCATAAAATGTTCAGCATTAACAGGAATTACTAAATGAAATAACTAACCTAAGTCCTTCCCCAAACATCCCCAGTTTTGCTAAAATGTAAGGAACTCTTAGTTTTCAACCCCTATAATTTATCTTATTAGGATTAGTCCCTCCAATCCTGACATCTGTCTATAGACCCTAAAGTTATGCATTTATTTAATAAACACCCTTTTCAGGGCCTAAAGACTTATTCTAAAATATTATAGGGTGTCTACCAAGTGTATTGAGATTGTCAGGAGCATAAATGTTAGGTTTAGAGGGGCTAATCAGCAATCCCTAATTATTATATACTATAAGGATTGATAATTAAAAACCCCAAAATATGAATGCCCAATCCAAAGTGATTTCTGAACTGGAACTCTCTCACAGGAGAAAAAAAAGCTCATCAAACCCAAGTTCAGCCTCTCTTTGTGATATCTTTGAAAATATTATTCCAACTAAAAACCTACTAGGCAATGATTGATTGTGTACATAGTCAATTGAAGAAGCTCATCAGACTTGTTGTTTCTCAGAACACCTCTCAAGGATTTGATTTGTCATATGCCAACTCAATGACTATGGAGATGTTTCCAAAGGGATAGACAGAACCGAAATGGTCCAACAAGTTCAAACCAGTGCTTCCCCCAAGCTACAAAACAGCTGCTAGCTCTGTCAGGTACATTGTGGATAAGAGTTCTTTCAAAAGTAAATGGTGGTTAAAAGTATTTGCTCGATCATTTCCAAAATAAATAACAGCTCTAACCATATTATGATGTTGAACATTACATAGATCTACCTAGTTTCAGTTTAATACCTGCCATGCTTAAACAACATCACTTGTCTACTGAACTCAGTATTTTTCCCTTCCCAATGGTAGTGCACAGTGGTCACATTTTTCCCATCTTTCCCTCCAGACCACATACATGGCGGAGTGCAAACTTATGGAGCATAAAAACACAAATCCAAACCCATGCCTTCTTTAGTATAAAGGTGAGTAAGGCATATAAAGAAAGCCAGTCAGTGGGAAGTCTGAAAAAGAAACAGAAAAAAAATATATGAACCCTGCAAACATCAAATTATATTCTATGATGCACATTTTTAAAATCCTTGCTTATACGTTCATCCATCAATAATCTCCGCTAATGTAAGAACAAGAGGCATTCAATGTTATTAGAAATGGGTTCCTGATATATCTAAGCTAGTTATCTTTTAAGCACATAGGGAAATGATCCTTTTTCATGGGACTTCCTCATAAGCATTGGAGACCAAAATATGTTGTGGCAGAATCAGAACGAACCATTAATGACATGCTACAACAAAGAACCAAGAAAAAGACTTACTCTTCTTAGGTTGTACATAAGTCGTTCTTCATCTGTCATCAGTTTCTTCCTCAGCTTTCTTGCACGCCTAATCTCCCTCAGCGTCTTCCCCGTCTCTCTGCGCATCCTCTTCTCCACCTTACTCCGCATGCTCCTCCCATTCGCCGTCGACATGGCCCTGGTCCCACTGAAGTAACCTAACGGGGGGTGGAAAGAGCCCGTTTTACAAGCTGCCCAATACTGCATGTGATTGTTTGCATGCAGAGCCAATGGAACATGTCTCTCCAGAAGGTTCCTAATACAAGAACAGTGCCAAATACGAATATTAAACAGTTATCGATCAAATAAGAAGCATCCCCTCCCTCGGATTCCTTGTGGGTACAAAAAACAAAAGAAAAAGGCCCTTTTTTGACAGAGTGGGAGATAACCCAAGGTATGTCCAAAGGCCACTGAGAGATACCCAGTGAAGATTTCCGGTGCAAGAACAGTGCCAAATACAAATATCAAACAGTGAGCAAGTAAGAGGCATGCCCTTCCCTGCATTCCTCGCAGGTACCAAAATTGTAGGGAAAAAATCTTCCTTTTGGATTAAATCGTGGATAATTCATGGCAAGACCAAGGCCAACTGAACTGGGTCGAGAAAAGTGAACAAGAAACAATTGGAGTGGGTAGAAAAGATAAAAGAAAGGGGCCTTTTTCCGTGGTAAAAATGGAAATAACCCAAGAGCAAACACAATTCGAGAGGTAGCTATACGCATGAGATGAACGATAGGAAGAGATGGGCGATTGGAGATGTGCCCACCTCCTCTGGAGAAGCGAAACGGCCCTCCGGCAATGCCTCTGGGCAATCCTCACGGCCCACATTGCAGCGTCTCCGTCCCGTGTTAGTCAGCGGAGTTCCGGCTGCATCTCTGTATGCAAATAGACACCACGGGCTCCGCAAAGTTCGCAGCTTGTTTGTGTAACCACGGGCTTCGTGGTGCATCAAGAAGGTGAGAAGGGAGAGCTGGCAAGGGAGCGGACGCGGTTTAGGGTTTGTGTGAGGTGCAAGAGATGTCGCAGGATTCTGAACCACCTTAAACCTTGAAATGGAAAATTATCTATATACTCATAAGCTAGTTGAAACTTACTCTTATACCCCTACCTTATGGTATTCACGACAATGCCCCCTCCCCCTCCCCTTCCACCTCCAAAGCAGGCCACTCCATCGCCATCTCCCCCTCCCCCTGCGTCACCACCACTCCCCATCCCCATCACTCCCAATTCCCCCTCCCCCTGCGTCGCCACCACTCCCCATCCCCATCACTCCCAATTCCCCCTCCCCCCTTCGCCTCCGTCGCCGGCCACTCCCCCTCCATCGCCAGCTCCCCTTCCCCCTGCATCCTGATCTCCTCCTCCCCCTCCCCCTCCCCCTCCATAGCCGGCCAGTGGCCACTCCCCCTCCCTCTCAATCTCCCTCTCCCCCTCCATCGCTAGCACCGCCTCCCCTTGCGTCGCTGACCACTCCCCCTCCCTCCCGATCTTCTCCTCCCTCTCCCAACCTGGTGATCGGCGAAGGACTATTAGCGGCCATGTTAGGGATGAGTTGATTGGGCAGCATCACAGAGGCCTACAACGGGGTGCCAATAAGGGTAACCAAGATATCTGGGTTGGCATCGTAGAGCTTCACAAGGGTGGCATGGATGGAGCGGATGAGCTCCGCGACTTGAGTGGAGCTGGGCAAGTTGCTTCCCAGCTGCTCATAATTGGCTCTCAGAGTGCTGCTGATGGCCACAGTCGGCAGTGATGATCTGGAGTTGTGCTCCAGTGGGAAGCTGGGTACACACACACACAACTCCAGTGGGAAATAATAACACCCCACCTTGCCAATACAATATACATCCATCAAAGTTTATGAAAATAATATGTTGCCAAATAAAAACCAGGCTTTTATGTGGTACATTTACATATGTAAATGCAACTAACATGTGATTCATGAAACATAAAAAAAGTAGAATGATCTCATAAGTTGATAGATTAGTAAGTAAAGCTTTGGTGGAATAGCAACGAGGGTGTCCCATATCACCGCCCAAGATTACTGACGTAAGGAAGAGACTATTAAACTATACATAACATTTAAGGAATCATGGCGTAACATGAATGAGTACCAAGAACTTGTAATATAAACTTACATCATGAACTCATAACATAAGCCCGCAACATGATGAAAATCTCTTTTCAAAAAAAAACATGATGAAAATCTAGACAACAAGAATTTCATAATCTCTCTTAGTTTTTTCTTCTTAATATTCTTGATAAAATATAGCACATGGCATAACTTGTAGAAAGAAGAGTCAATATGTCAAAGGACCCCGAGTGGTTCGGTGGAAAAGGTCATCCTTTTCATAGGAGGGACCTGAGATCGAACCCCGGGGGGGCTTACACGGATTACTCGAACTCGGGTGGCCCAATAAATCGCTCAACTTTCTGTACCACTCTGCTAGATTCCCCGTTATCTAAAAAAAAAAGAAAGTCAATATGTCGATTAGTGGGTCAGCTTACATACGCATAGTTGCATATAACATGTAACTTTAATAACTTGCACTCTTGTCATAACATGCAGCAATATAAAGTTTATACCCACATTATCAAGCTACTAATACGATTTAAATCAGAGGTCTTGTACCTCACCCCGAACTTTCTACGAGGATTTGTTTGCCTGCCACCTAGGCTATCGCATTCTTGGGTAGAGGAGATGCAACTGTGTTTATGACCTTGCTTGCCCGGGATCCCAAGCCGACTTTAGTGCTACATCGTCCATCCTACCCGTTCAAAAATAGTCCCGAAATATAGAATTCGAAAGAAAGAATATAGCTCAACTTGTGTATTTTAATTCAGATTCCAAATTTAACATGACATAATAGTGGATATTTTGTCCAGACATAATCGGAATATATTACATAATCATCGTGACCCATATGCCTTGTTTATTTAGAGAAACAAACACGTACATAGCTTATCCTATTTACTTACACACGTTTTATTTGGTTCACATTCATACATAACTTATTTTATTCGCATATACATACATAGCTTGTCTTATTCGTTTACGAGTATGGCTTTCATATACGTGCATGGTTTATCTTATAACATAACTTAAGAAGTTAAAGATTTTCAAGAGCATACATAAGATCATTTAGTAGATTAGAGCATATAGAACATGGATTCATCAAAACTAGACTTAAAGATGATGTGCATAGCTTGTATTTATGTAATCCTACCTCTGTAAAAGAACTACCTCCTTTCAACTTCTAGCTTTACCATTTTCAGATCTTATTCCTTGAGACATATTATAGAAGTGCACGAAGCAGATCTTAGAAGATCATAAGATATATTGAAAACAAAGAAGTGGAATACGATTTAGGGATTTATTGGGTGCTTATCGGCTATAGAATAATTTTCCTGAAGAAGAAAGATTCTTAGAAATAGTCTAGAGATTTGGATTGAAATCAAGAATACTCTTGAGATCGGATGTTCTTGAGGGAACCTGGAAAAGCTATGGGAATAAGAGGACTAGAGAGATAAAGTAGGAAAGAAGAGAGAGGAAGATTTATATAGAATTCCTACTCTAAGTTCCATTGTCAAAACCTCCACGTTAGCCTTCATGAAATTCCTACAAAGTCACCTGTTAACACATGCTACATTATATTTTATACTAAACCCCAATTTCATGTTACCTCCATAGAAAGAAATTCCATAAATTTACCATGTGTTACATCTTCCAGTATCTTCATCCACTTATGCCACTTGTCAATATTTATCTCTGCCTGCCACTTGTCACCGCCGCTTAATATTCAACCTTACCATCTATATTTTCCTAATATTATAATTTTTTATATCTTCTGGATATCATCTGAGTCATCATCCAATTTCTATGCTTCGTAATTCACATCGTCTAAGTCTGCATTGTTCATCATCTAACTTTTGCATCGCCCATGGCATCGTCTAATTTTGTAACGTCTACCTTTTACACCGTCTACTTTTCACATCATCTAACTTAGACGATCATTTGTTTAAGTCTATTATCCACTATCATTTCGTCTACTTTCATTGTTTACTTTTTTACATCGCCTACTTTTCTATCTTGGGTGGTATATCGTCTATTTCTCTAAATTAGACGATACACCATCTATCTTTTTTCAACTTAGCCGATCTATCACCTACTTTTCGTATCGTCTATTTTCCTTCCATCTAACGTTCTAACTTGGACGATTTATCGTCTACCTCCTTCCGTCTAACTATCTAACTTAGAGATATAGCACCTAACTCTTTTGTCTAACTTTCTAACTTGGGCGCCCCATCGTCTAACTCTTCCATCTAACTGTCTAACTTAGACAATCTATTACCTAACACCTTCCATCAAACTATCTAACTTTGAGGATCTATCTCCTGATACCTTCCATCTAACTATCTAACTTAAACGATCTATCATCTAACTCTTCTGTCTAACCATTTAACTTGGATGATCTGTCGCCTAGCACCTTTTGTCTAACTGTTTAACTTAGACGATCTATCGTCTAACTTTTCCGTCTAACTATTTCACCTATTTTTGTTCACACCATTTATTTTCATTATTTAAATACCCTAAGTATCACTTATATTCCCTGCACATCATCTAAGAATCTTAATTTAATCACATAGGCCAATATTGTTTGAGGAAATCTAATACATATTTTAAATATCTTAAAACATGGAGTGTTATATAACCAAAGCACTTGAGCACAACAATTGTTGGCAACCATATACTCATCTTTTGCCATTGGTAATGCCACATAATTTTATATCTTGGAGGACCACATATTAAACATCCTCCCAAGAATTGACAAGTTTTGCTAGTGCTTTTCTTATTAACTTTACAATCGGCTTAATCCACATTGAAAAATGCAATCAAATCAAATGTACAATTTCATGGATACCAAAGAAAGATCTAAAGTAGCAGTGACATATGTAAGTATTCTTTTTACAACAATCAAATAAGATTCCTTAAGTTTAGGTTGAAGCCTAGCACACATGTACATGTTGAATTGAATGTTCGACTGACCTGTAGTAAGATATAAAAGTGAGCCAATCATACCTTGATATAACTTTTGGTTAACATCATTACCTTGATCATCCGAATCAAGCTTAGTTGATGGTGGCATTAGAGTTTTTATTGGCTTTTTTTGTCCAACCTTATTCCTTTAAAAGTTTCTTGGTGTACTTCACTTAATTTATAAATATCTCATCCTTGAGTTGTTTGATTTGAAGTCTAAGAAAGAAATTTAATTCTCACATCAAACTCATCTCAAACTCTCCCTACATTATCTTAGAGAATTCTTGATAAAGGTGTTCATTAGTAGAACCAAAAAATAATATCATTAATGTGAACTTGTATAATAAAAATATCACTATCATTATTTTTTCACAAATAAAGTTGTATCAACCAACCCTCATCTAAAATAATTTTTAATTAAAAATGCACTTAACCTTGCATGCCAACCCCGCGACGCTTATTTTAAACCAAATAAAGGTTTATGCAATTTATAAACATGGTTTGAAAATATTGAATATTCAAAACCAAGCGGCTGGTCTACATATATTTCTTCTTTTATAAAGTCATTTAAGAAAGTGCTTGTAACATCTATTTGAAATAAGTTAGAGTCTTTTAAACATGCAAATCTATGTAACACCCTAATAACTTCTATTCTAACTATTGGAGCATAAGATTTCTCAAAGTCAATCCATTCTTCTTAGACTATATCTTGAGCTATAAGCCTAGCTTTATTCCTTATAACACCCTTCTCACTAGGTTTGTTCTAGATCATACTTCATTTCTCTTAAATTGATGAAGCTCTTCATGCATAGCTGAAACCTAATGCTCATCATTCAATACCTCATTGATATTCTTAGATTCAATCTGAGATATAACATCAACATAATCACACTATTTGCTTGTGGGAAAATATAGTTTGTATTTCGAAATCCAAATTACCCAAAATACTTTCTTTGGGTGACTTTTCACAAAAGTCCACTCCCTTTGAAGTCTTTCTGGTGCACAGGGTATTGATTGAAGAGATTCTAATGGAGGGTATTCTCTTGTGTAACAACCTACCTAAATTAATAAATAAGAATTTGATAATAATATTTATATATGAGAAAAAATAAAGCTACAATAAAAGATCGAATATGATAATAAGTAATGGGAGAATAATAAATAAATAATATAATAAATAAATAATATTCTATGTGATAAGACAATATAATGATAAATTAAAATATCATTTTATGAAACATCAAATAAATATAATGTCTACTCAAATTTATATTTGCAATAATTGCCATGAGCCTTTAAATTAACTAATATTAAAATTAATTTGAGCTAACGTTAAGATCTTTATGGGCCTTAGAGGGTGTTAAAACCTTAGTTTTATAGAAACACTAAATCTAATTATGTTAGTACGTTGTTAGTAGATGAAACTCTAGAATCAACTAGATCATTAAGGATAGGATCAACCTTGTTAGGTTTGCATCATCTAATTATTGTTTTGAGTGAGATAGAATCATTTTTAGAAAAGTCCTTCGTTGATTATTTTGGAGATAAATTGAAATTTGGGTATTTGATATAATTCCTTTGAGATCTCGAGGATTAGGGACTCTAGGTAGGCTTTAGATCGATAAATACCTCATAATCTCCACCTAGCCAACCCTAATCATTCGTGGGAAGGTTGCTGGGCATGATCAAGGCATATTCATGGGGAGATTCATGGGAGTTCTCTCAGTTCGTCATCCGCTCCTCTTCTTAATTTGATCTTAGATTTAGTAGGTTTTCTCTTAGGCTAAACCTAATTAAATCTCAATACTTGTTTAGTTCGTTGCATTCTTCGATTTATGCAAGTTTTGTTTTGAAATATCTTGAATTCGATGTCAATTTTGCCTTCAAAATCTTGGATTTTTAGAGTTTCGAAGTTGTTCTTCGAGTTTCTACTCTTCGGACCGAGAACGTGTCCATCGCAAAGACTGTGTTCTGAATGCGGCCGTGCGATAGACCATGCCTATGTTTTATGCCTAGATCGTGTCCTCTATAAAGACCGCGATCTTCTGTTCTTCGTCCTCAGCGTAACACCTGATAGGACCGCGACTGGATCCGATTCATGAGATGTTCCAGTTTTAAAGAGTATTTTAGACTTAAAATTTGTTTTCAAAATTATGTCTTTTTTGAACCATGCCATCTGGAATAAAAATTGTTTAGGTAATGAACTTTTGAAAGCATGTTAAATTTCTTAACAACTATATTCTAATTCTTCCTAAGTCCATATTTGAATGATTCAATCTCAATGATCCCATCTCTTCATCACGCCTTGATTTCTTATTCTAAATTGATATATTCATGTCTAAAAAGTTATATCTTAAGCTTATAATTTAGCCTTGTTACTTGTGTTATAAGATTTTACTTTGCATGTTTAACCTCTATTTTTAAATTGTTTCACTTGATATGATCGGTGTTTCGGATACATGATTTAGATTAATACTTTATCTTGAGATCATGTCACCCTGGTGACGTGTATCTACCGACTTCATGCTGGTTTAGTTCTCGCAAAAATCCTTTCTTTGTGAAGTTAGGACCCTCCGTCGAGTATTAATTCCTCCTGTTAGACTGGAACTTCTTCAGTAAGGCCTCCGTAAGTCTCCACGAGCCATGGATTCTCACATAAATATCGTGCTGGTTGTTCCATAAAAATTCTAAAGACACTTCTAAATCATGTTTTACTATTAAGATGTGACTTAATTGACATTTGGAAACGTGTTCCATGTCTGTGTGGTAGTTCTGTTCTGTCTGTTCTAAATGCGACACTACTAGAGATAGCATTCATCCTCTGTTTTCCTGAATGCAGCACCGTAATAGACCGTGTTCTGTCCAACTTCATCTAAGCGCGACCATGTGCCAGACCACATTCTACCCATCTTATGAACGCGCCTATGTGCCAAACCGCATTTTACCTAGTTTCTTCTAAATGCGCCCATGCGATCAACAGCGTTCTGTCTGATTCTTTTTGAACGTGACATTGTTGTCGACCGTGTTTGACTGGAGAGATGTGATTTGACCTGTTTTAGTGTGGTTTTCTTCAAACTTTGGTTATTATTGCCTCTATAAGTCAGAACCTCTTAATCTTTGTGAAAATTCAGGATTTTCGATTCTTGTAAACTTTATGTATTGATTCTTAATCCGACTAAGTTATGTTATCCTTCAAAACATGTACTTCTCATTCTTGCAAACTTACATTAATTGAAATATGTGCATTCTATTTGTTCTACTTCACATTACTTGAACATGACTTTCTTGAATCTACTTGGCTATTATATAGAATTGTCTGGTGATTTATATGGGACTTTGGGTCCACTTAACACTCAATGATGACAATTTGGGGGCCCAATCTAATCTTGGACGGAATGTCTGAAAGTACTTGTGCTAATGGGAACGTGAATGATCGGTGTGGTATTGCACTAGCTGATATGCAAGATTTGATCTAGACAATTCACCTACATGTTATATGAACGATTGATTGATCCTCTTATTACATCATTGATTGTTTGACTTGTTACTTGATATTCTTGGCCTAAAATGATATATATATATATGTATATATATATATATTTGGAATTCAATTATTATATGGCCAATTTATAGTTATGTTCACTTGTTATATGTTCATCATTTGATATACGTTATTTCTTGTTATTGGTTCTTTATTGGGAACTATGTGCCATACGGGACAAAGTGCTACGTTATGAGAGCCACCTCTTAAGTCCTTAGGGAGTAAAGTGCTACATAGTGGGAGCCACCTCTTGAGCCTGTATTGGTTACCTCTAGGATCCTCTTGTTGCCTAGTAAATGACTTGACCCAGAGGGGGTGAATAGGTAAATAAATTTTATTCATGATAAAAACAAGACTTATAAAACTGGTGTGAATGGAAGTATGAACACTGTAGCAATTGCATAGTAGACCATAACGATTTTATCTTGGTTCAGCCCAGATCTTCTGTCTGTCCTACGTCAAGTCCCCAACAACTATCAGGATTTCCACTATCTCCAACTGAGAATAGTACATAAACTATTTTTGATTATGTGTTCAACCACACCACATGCACTCTTTCCCTCAAGAGCTCTAACTATTTTTGGTTAGGTGTTGTGGACACCAAAAATTACACACCCAGATATCCTGCTCAGCCCAGCATCAACAACGGCACCGAGTGAGGAAGCCCCGGAGGGGCTGGTCATCCGGACTCCCCAAATATGCACACTGCCGTGAAGCCGTCTCCGGAGTCACGACAGTGAAGAGAAATCAACTACCAAGAGCCCCCACAATCCATGGGCCTCGAAGAAAATTAAATGGGCCACAACTCATGCTCACAATGGGCTCAGAACTGCCCCTTTTGGGCCTTCAACGGCACGCCCTTTGGCCCTTCAGCGGTACGCCCCTGGGCCCTTCAGCGGCACACCCCGTGTGCCTTCAGCGGCACACCCCATGTGCCTTCAACGGCACGCCCCATGTGCCTTCAACGGCACTCTATTTTAAGCCTTCAACGGCACACTATTTTGGGCCTTCAACGGCACACTATTTTAAGCCTTCAACGGCACACTATTTCGGGCCTTCAACGGCACACTATTTTAAGCCTTCAACGGCACACTATTTTAAGCCTTCAACGGCACGCTATTTCAAGCCTTCAACGGCACACCATTTCAAGCCTTCAGCGGCACACTTCTTGAGCCCACCAGCGGCACAGCGTGAAGGCATTTCAACGGAACGACGTGGCACCCATGCCCTACGTATCCTTGGCGCGCAGTGAGCTGTCCGAGGTGTCAACCAGAGGTTGGGCCACACAGGCTACTCCCCTGACATCCAGGACGGGGGAAGTCGATCCCCATCATGACCAGCCGCTTCCCGCCTCCGACTGCCGTGCTCGAGGGCTCCCGCTGCTGGGAGTATAAAACTACTCCCATTCTTGCGAAGAAAAAAAGAAGAGGCCCATACACAGAGGAAGAGGCACACAGGGAGAAGGAACGAAGAGACACAAAGCCACCTACAAGAAGAAGGAGAAGAGAAGGGAGAGGGCTCCGGCATGGAGTCTTCCGACAACCACCAGGCAGAGAGAAGAGAGTAAGAGAGGGAGAGGGCTTGATGTAGCAGGGGAAGGTGGGGGAAAGAGCAGTGGACGGTCGTCCCTGCCTCGATCCCCAACACCTCCTCTTCTTTTGTTCTTTGTTTTCTCCTTCTCCGTTCTTTTGTTCTTTGGTTTTCTTTCTTGCCCGTAGCTTTAGCTCGGGCGTGTTTTGTAATGCATGCGGACGGCTACGACCCTTTGCTCCCCCATGAATGAAGATCGCCCCCCTCAGTGGGTTGTCTCTTTGTCTCGTTGGTTGTGAGCCACAGTGCGTTTGATCGTCTTTCCTTTCACTTTCCGGTGTTTGTGTTCATCCCTCATGCCGACGGTTTCCTCCGGATGTGCCATCAGCTTGAATGGTTTGAGGTCGCGAACCTCCTCCTGTAAAGCCCAGTGCCTTCATCTGTGCCTGCCCCCCCCCCTTCTCCAGTACACCCTGTCCAGTCTTAGAGGTCTTCGACTCGTTGTTTTCCCTGTGTTTTCCGAGGTTTTATTAAGGTGTTGCCGCCCTCGGGCGCCCACCTCCAGTTGTCGGGTTCCGCCACTCCATGTGGGCGCGTTCCCTTTATCTCCCTTACGCTCGGATCAAGGGGAGATGCTGCCGAATTTTCGTTAGAAAATAACAGGACGTTAAAAGACAAAATGATGCAACAAACAAATGGGATAGCAAACATATACCAAAAGACAATAAAAGCAACAAATAAATAGAGCAACAACAGACTGCAAGAAGAAGGAGAAAAGATTTGTATAAAACCACACAAAAATCAAAGAGAAGAAGAAAAGAAAAGCCTTAAAAACAAGTAACAGAGGAGTGGACCTTCATCGGCACGTCCGTTCCAACCTTCGCTAGTACACCCTATCAGCCCTCCAGCGGCACACCCTATCAACCCTTCAACGACACACCTTCTCAGCCCTTCAGCGGCACACTCTTCTCACTCTCCGAAGTGGAACCCAATGTACAGACTTTAAGGGACAATGTATAGACTTTGAGCTACAATATATAGACTTTGAGCTGCGGCCAATGAACAATGTATAGACTTTGAGTTGGCCAATGTACAGACTTTGGGCTGGCCAATGTACAGACTTTGAACTGTAGCCAAGGGGCAATGTATAGACTTTAAGGAACAATGTATAGACTTTGAGTTGGCCAATGTACAGACTTGGAGCTGGCCAACGTACAGACTTTGGGCTGGCCAATGTATGGACTTTGAGCTCCAATGTATCGACTTTGAACTGCAATGTATAGACTTTGAGCTGGACAATGTACATACTTTGGGTCGGCCAATGTATAGACTTTAATGGACAATGTATAGACTTTGAGCCGGCCAATGTATAGACTTTAATGGCCAATGTACAGACTTTGAGCCGGCCAATGTATAGACTCCAATAGACAATGTACAGACTTTGGGCTGGCCAATGTGTGGACTTTGATCTCCAATGTATAGACTTTGAACTGCAATGTGCAGACTTGGAGCTGGCCAACGTACAGACTTTGGGCTGGCCAATGTATGAACTTTGAGCTCCAATGTATAGACTTTGAGCTTCAATGTATAGACTTTGAACTGCAATGTATAGACTCACTTTGAGCTCCAATGTATAGACTTTGAACTGCAACGTATAGACTTTGAGCGGGCCAACGTACAGACTTTGGGCTGGCCAATGCACGGACTTTGAGCTGCAATGTACAGACTTTGAGCTGCGATGTATAGACTTTGAGCTGGCCAACGTACAGACTTTGGGCTGGCCAATGTACAGACTTTGGGCTGGTCAATGTGTAGACTTTGAGCTGATGAACCCAGCCAATGTACCGACTTTGAGCTGGCCAATGTACAGACTTTAAGCTGGCCAACGCATAGACTTCGAGCTGATGAATGTAGCCAACGCATAGACTTTGAGCTGATGAATGCAGCCGATGTACATACTTTGAGCTGAAGAACGTATAGACTTTGTGTGCTGGTTGAATAGACAACGTATAGACTTTGGGCTGATGAATGTACGGACTTTATGTCGCAGCGACCGGCCAATGTGCAGACACACGCCCTTCGCCGGTACACCCTACAGCGCCCTTTGCCGGCACGCCCCAGCCCAGCTTCCCCCGGCACGCCTCGTTTGGCCTTTCGCCGACACGCTCCCCCTGCGCTCAGCGACACGCCTGCCCCAACCCTTCGGCGGTACGCCCTCAAGCTCCTTTGACAGCACGCTCTCCCATGTTCAACCCTTTGCCGGCACGCTCGGTCAGGCCCTTTGCCGGCACACCTAAGGCTCCTTCATCGGTACGCCTCCCATAGCCACCACACCTTCCCCTCGCCGGTACCCTTGGCCAAGCCCTTCCCCGGTATACCTCCCGCGAACCTTCAGCGGCGCACTCCCTCAGCCCCCTCAGCGGTGCACCCTTCCACCTTCAGCGGCAGGCTCCTTCAGCCCCCGTTTGGCCCTCCAGCGGCCCACTCCTTCAGCCCCCGTTTGGCCCTCCAGCGGCCCACTCTCTCTCTAGAAGAATATGTATAATAATAATAATAATAATAGTAATAAAATTAATAAAAACTATGATGAATAAATAAATCTGAATACATATATGAAATAAACAAAAAATGTAAAAATAATAATAAACAAAAAAGAGGAGAGAAAATATAATAGTAATAATAATAAACAAAATGGATAAATCATCCAGAATAAATACATGAGAGGGAAATAAGTAATAAAAATATATATATATATATATAATTTAAAACCCAGATAAAAAAAATGGTAAAATCCACTTTGCAGCCCCGTCTCTCTCGTGACCCAGTGCTGAAGGAACAACAATGTCGCCCTTCCAGGTTGGGCCTGAGTCTTGGGAATCATCCCGAAATGGCCATGGCCCGACCTCGCCTCGGGCTGATATTCTCAAGCCGGACTCGTTTCTCAGGCCGGATCCCTTCCGAGCCACTACTAAAATTGCCGCATGCTCGGCAGACATTTGAACGGGTTCACCTCGGTTTTCGCCATGTTTCTATTACGGACCTGTGTCTGAACATGAAAAGACCCGTGAGCAACCAATATGGCCGACGGCTCCCTCCCCGACATGGTCGTGAGCCGGCATTGCTCCGGGCCGATAGCCCGTTAAATCGGATTCATTCTAATGGGATTCGTTCCCGTTCTTTCATTGAAACTGCCGTAAACTCTGCATACATTTGTACGGGGTCGTTTCCATCCACGTCGTACTTTCAACATGGGCCCTTGCCCGAACGTGAAAAGGTCCGTGAGTGACCGACAAAATTGGAATAGAACGAGACGGTCCTCGCCACCCCTGGACCCCTTCCATTGGAATATCAATAAGACCTCCGTGGGCCACGCTTAGACCTCGGGTCCGTCCCAATTGTGGTCGCCGTTCGGCTCATATCCTCGGTCTACAGCCCGCTCCCTTCGAACACGTTTTCGATTTTGGAGTCTAGTCCTGGGACTCTCCCCCGTTGCCCTCCGGCACCGGAAATATTAATGATGCCCGCGCAAGTCTCGTTCGGACCACGGGAGGCGCCCCCGGTATGGTCTTGACTCGATCTCGCACCGGGCCAATAGATTTACTGGTTTCCTGCTACACTAACCGAGATTTGACAGAATGTTTTCGGTGTCTCAGAATCATAAACTTGCCGTATCTCGGCATGCATATGTCCCAGGTCCTCCCGCGACGATTACAATATTCTCAAGCCGGACTCCCGTCCGAATATTAAACGGTCTCCCGAATGACCGACACGTTTCGAACATCCGCTTCCCTAGACACAGGGCTTTTCAGCCGATTCAAGGGATATTCCCTCGTTGCACCTTGGCACCAGAAATATTAATGACGCTCATGCAAGTCTTGTTTCGACCGCGGGGGGGCCCACCGCAGTATGGTCGCAGCTTACTCTTGCACCGGGCCAACAGATTTACTGGTTTCTGACCGCTCTGACCGAGGTTTAGCCGAACGTTCTCCGCTCTTCCGAACAATAGATTTGTCGTACCTCGGCATACATGCGTTCCGGTTTTCCCACGACAACCGCGATCTTCTCGAGCCGGACATTCGTCCGAACATTAAATGGTCAGTACACGACTGACATGACCGCGAATGGTCTTCTTCTCGCCCTCGCGCGAGGATTTCAATACCTCGTAATAGACCTTCCATGCAATTGATTTCTTGGCCATGAGGCCCTGAATCCCGGCGATTAATCAAGGGTGTTCCCTCGTATGGGGGATGTAAATGACACCGTGACCTTTATGGCGCGGCGGGTTTTGGTCCCGACACGAACCACACAATTATCTAACCGAGTCAGATCGAGCGCACTGTGGACTCTTCGGAGCCTGAATAAATTGTCACCTTGTGACTGGCACGCCCACGCACTTAATAGACGAATCAACCGTTCCCGAAGAGATGATGCACACAATAGACGAACGAAAAGTGCGTCCACAGGTGTTCAGTCACACCACGGGCGTTCTCTTAACTAGAACCCCAATTGATTTCATAGGTATAAGCCAAACCACATGATACAAACCTCCTGTAGGTCCTCTTGCCATCGAGCAAGAGCTTCTTCCCTCAAGGAAATGACAACTACTCTTCCATGAGAGTTTATATAGCTTTTGCCTCTAGTTAGGCAGATTGTGTACAATGAATACATACGATTCAAGATGAGAAATAAGAGTGAAAGCACAACAGTCTTGAACTACAAAGAAAAGCCCTCGATGACAAAGAAAAAACTCAGAGATTCATATAAGGCTTTTGTGAAGGAGCATGAGAGAATGCAACAGAAGAATCGTGCGAATGTTTATCCTTCACTTGAGCACGTAGAGTAGTTTTGCTTAAGGAAGGATCTGGCTTGTGTTTCTCTAAACTCTTGGCTATGTGCACTTGTGCTGGAGGCTAGGATTCACTAAGTTGCTTGCTTGGTTCACACACACCTGTTGACACTCGTTTTATACCCAATAAGTCGGGTCATCTCCTTATTCATTCAATATGATGCTCCGAGTTGTTCACTCTTCATTGAATTCCTTTTAATCAGTTGAAGCCTGTTTTCTGGGTCTCAATTCCTGGATTAGACCTGGTTCCTGGTGGCACTTCGTTCAAAAGCTTGGCAATCCCTCCATTCTATTTTCTTGAAAATCAATGATAATAACGGTATGGACTAGGCGCGTCATTTCATAATAACGCATGAAGCCTAGGCCGTTACTCTGTGAAGAGTCCCAAGACTTAGGGCCTCGTTGTCCTTTGATAATAACGGTCTACTCCCTAACCGTTGTTTCCTTATGACGCCCTATGCCCTGGCCGTTACTTACTTGCAGAGTCCTGTTGTTTAGATCTTCTTCCCGTCGATCTTATCCTTTGGATAGGGTTGAAAATGACGGTAATTCCTTGGAGCGTTATTTCCAAGTGGCGGTCTGTCGTAAGGCCGTTACTTCCTTCAGAGAGTCTTGACAGTTCAGGCCTTTTCTCTGCTACCCCGTGGACGAGATAGGGTTTTGGATTGGCATTATCTCCTTCAATTCTAATCCTCAGGACCTCTCGTTTGTTTCTTTGGACTCTTGTTGATATTATCCTCAAGGATTTGCTAAGGATTATCCTCCTTTCTTGGCTGATTTATCTTCAACTCGACCTGAGAGTTTGAGGGAGTCTATAAATAGAACCCTTGATTTCATGACCCGAGGGGGGAAGATTTGATTCACGACGAAGTGCTGCCAAATTCAGGAGCCATCTACATCCAGGAGGAGCTGCTTCCCACGTCCATCTTCCAAGTCAAGGGAGTAATTTTGGGTTTTAGCTTGTCAAGATCATCATCATTGCATGCTCAAGTTTCCCTTGGTTTTATCAATCCAAAAGCATTGTCCCTCCTCTTCCTCCACGTTTTTCACTGTTGCTAAGCATACACATATCCTCCTAAACTTAAAAAACGCCCAGAGGGGTTAAAAAACCAACAACTCCCCGGTAATCCCCTCTCCTTTTGATGTTCTTAAGCTTTTTAAGGATTGATGCTATACTTATGTTGAGGGCTAATTGAGGTTGTGTTGTTTTGCTTTCTACGTCCTTGGCAGGTTTTACAGGATCACTAGCACGAGGCCCAAGCCTTCTAGCCGGCTGGAAGGGTTGGAGTTCAAAGAGTTCACATCTTTTCACTGCAGGTTATCTGACGGTCAGGTGCAGGAGCGTTATTTCCTTCTGGCGGTCTATCGCACGACCGTTACTTACAAGCGACGCACAGGGTTTGGACCGTTATTTGCAAGTTGATCTGCAGGCTTTCTTTGGTTTTCTCTCCCGTGGGCGGGTGTTTCATCCACCTACTTCCAAGGTATATTCGAGTCTTTGACTTGTGTTTACTTTGGTGGCGATCACGACTTTCCTTAGTGTTGGGCACTAGCTGTCTTTTTCATCAAATCTCTTTATTCCCCTTGATTGTTCCACCCCTAGCGGTGTGTTTTTATTTATCTTTGCTCCACGCCCCGGCGTGTGTTTTTGTTTTTCCCTTAGCGTAATTTGGTTGAGATAGCATGCCCATGCTAGAGTTAGATTTGATTGCCTAGGTTCATGTTCACATGTGCATAGGTTGAGCTGATCTTTGGTAGTTTATTTATCATCTCGCCATATCTTTTTTCAAAACCCTCACAATCAACAAAAAAGAAAGAAGATAAGAAGAGATAGGCAAACAAACAATCAACAGATAATTTTTTGGCGATCACGGTGGGACAGTTAGTGCCAATCGTGCTTCTGATTCCTGTTTAAACCTGCCATCATCTGTTTGTTCAGTTGTCTTTTGATCCCTCTGTTTTCACCCCTCTTTCTGGTTTTCTGAATCATATGACGGCCCTGTCTCAGCGCGTTACAGTGTTCTGACGTGGGGACATCAGGCCGTCGCTTGTCTCTGTGGTGTGAGCTTTCACGGGTTTTCCTGTTACTTCAGTTTGTTTTTTTGGTTCCCTGGCTCATACGACGGTCTGGAACCCCTACGTTACATTATTTATGGCGGTCTGGTCTCTGACCGTTATTTGGCTCTGACGCAGGGGCCCTCGTCCGTCACTCTCATGGCAGGTACGCATCCGAGGTGCAGTTATTTCCGCAGTTTTTGGCTGTGATTTATTGCTTGGGTGATGCTTGATTTCTGCCATAATTCCATTCATATCTTCATATCATTATGTGCACCGTTGTTTGCTAGATTCTAGGCTAGACTTTGCATGCACTCCGGTGCACATAGGGTCATCCATCTTTTCATATATTAGACTGCATTTTCCTACCTTGTTGTGAGGACCTCTCGTCTCCATATTCCTTGGGGCCGACTAGGAAATCACAGCAGGGACCTCCATAAGTCCCCGTGAGCCGTGGATTCCCACACGGACTGTTAGTGTTGGTGTGCTACAGGCCAATTTCGGGTCGGGTAGGCCCAATAGTTGTACGATCTTGTTCATTAATAAAGTGGTGTTTGAGCGTAAATATGCGATTGTGTTACTTTACGTTGTCCCTAGGATATGTGGTTGTAAAGTCAGCTCGAGATGGGATCTCGAACATGAGACTTACTTTACATGAACACATTCCTTAAACTGTTCCTGGTTGGAGGGTAATCACTCGGGGACTTTGATTACCTATTAAACCAGTACACATGATGTGTCAGTGACCAGTCTCATGGTCATTGGTGCGGGGCACCAACACATATGTGTAGGTGTATGTCCTTGGAGGATGTGCACTGAACTGATCCGCTATTGGATCTTCAGATGGTTGATTATACCTAATGTCAACTGAAGATCCAACGGTCTCAGTAGCATCGTTGGTCCTTTGACCTGAGACATTGATCGGATCTTACACGAGGACTAGAATGGTTTAATTACTTAGCTAAGTGACTTTAACCATAAGTCATGAGTTGCCGAGTCATTAACCACTCCAGGATACGTGTGAAGATCATCAATGGTCAAGATGGGATCGCTCACTGTCGGGTATATATCAGACAGTTAATGGGTCATGACATTGACGCTCCGTTAAATCCCTGGCCAGGGTCGTGTGAGTTCGTTTAGAACGAACGTCATACACTTTAAGGAGGTCATAGTCAAATGGCACGATCATGGGGTTTGACAGAAACCGTACCCTCGATCGTACCAGACTCATAGAAGGAGCGAGGGATTATATCGATGCGGTAACTGTGGACTTACAGGTACCAGACAGGTTGGTTTAAACCCGGGGTCATCTAGGATCACGCGGATTTGCTTGACCCAACGTGATCAAAGGTTCGGAATAAATTAAACTATTGTTCGGCTCTAGTAGAAGCGAAGAATACGTTTAATTTACTTCTAATTGGGAATTAGAAGTTAATGGACCTTAAACTAGAGTGACTATGGGCCTAGAGGATCACACACAATAGATTCTTGGGTGACGGATAATTATTATACAAGTGTATGTATTATTTCCATTTAATTCCTTTTGGAAAGGAGTGTAAACGGAGTTTAATACATATGTATAATATGATAAAGGACATATATACAGTTTTGGTCTTTTAGAACCCTTTTCTAATAAACCTAAACTCTATATATAGCCATCTACGTGAGTTCATTCGAACTCTTGGCTTCTCCCTTCCAACCCCCCTTAATGCTAATCAAGCATTAAGCATTAAGGAGAGGTTAAGCCTCCCCCTTTCTCCCCCTTGCTCTCTCTCTCTCCAGAAGGTGTTAGAGCCGGGGAAAGTTGTGCCGGGGAGGTACCGTCGCTGCGCAAGGATCCGTGTGGATCATCTCTAGAGGCCGTACAGTTGTGCGGCTCGATTTTTCTGCATCGGGCTTAGCGGACAGCGTCGTTCCGCGCAAGGTGAAACACGTAACCCGTAATTAGGGTATTAGAAACACCGATTAGAGCACAGATTAAGCTTTCCATAACACCGGAATCGGGCAAATTATTTTTTGTTATCCGCTGCGTCGCCCGTAGGTGATGTGCGAAACCTTACAGTGGTATCAGAGCCAGGTTCGCGCTCTGGTCGGTGTTTTTATCGCCGTTTAGAACCATATTTTTGGGGCATTGAAAATCTTCAATTATAATTTATAGAATGGGATGCTGGGCATCTCAGTTCTTGCTGGATGCTGGGCATTCAAGCAGCAAATTTTTTTTTTAAAAAAAAAAAAAAAAATTTTTTTCTGGCCCGAGTTGGGCGCACTGCGCCCTGGGCGCGGTGCGCCCAGGGCGCAGCGCGCCCGCCGCGTGCGCCGCGTGGGCGGCGCACGCGGCACCCGGGGTCAGCGCCCGCGGGCGCTGACCCGCGGGGTCGCGGCGGGCGCGCCGCGTGGCGGGCCGCGCCCGCCACGCGGCGGGCGCCGCAGGCGGCGCCCGCAACGCGGGCGCCCGCCACGCGGGCGCCCGCATGCGGGCGGGCGCGGGCGCGTCCGCCCACGCGTCGCGCGTGGGCGGCGCGCCCAGGCGCCTGCCGACAGAAGAAAAAAAAAAATTTTTTTTTAATTAAAAAAATTTGCTTATTTTTTTTATTTTATTGATGCATATATAAATATATATATTAGATATATATATTAAAATGCACAGTAAATTAAATAGAATTTTATCTAGTAGGTTAATTGTGTTATCTCGATGGTAAATGTCAAAAGTTAATTTTTATTTAACCGTGTTGAATTTATCGAGGTGAGATAATTACTATTTACCATGAGATAAAATGATAATAATTGAAGTTACTTCAGTAAAATTTAAGTTTTTGAATTTTTAATTATTAGATAATTAAAAAATTCAAATTTTAAATTTTATTGAAGTTAAATGTGAAAAATTCAATTATTTGAATTTTTAATTATTAGATAATTGTTAAATTCGAATTTTGAATTTTAGAAAATTACTAATTGAGGATAATTGTATTATTTTAAATTTATTTTCAAACAAAAATTATTGAATAATTAGTTTGAATTTAAATTTAAATTATTGGCATGTTTAAATTTTGAATTTAAATTTGATTATTGGATAATTAAATTTAAATTTAAATTTAAATTTAATTAATTATCTCAATTAGATGCCCCTGTAGAAAATGATGGTTCTTTACGTGCGTTACTTTATTTACCTTGTATTGGCCTGCTTGTATGTTTAATTTTAGTTAATCATGCTTTGATTTTTAAAATTAAACAAAGCTAGCCTGTTTTTGTTTGCACATCCCATTATTAAATTCAAAAGTAAGGATTATTTTCAGAAAATAACCCTTGATTGATTTTATTTGAATGGGTTGGCAAGTGATCATGGACTTGGATTAATGTAATTAATTGGGGTCTGCGAACCTCCTTTCTCTCTCTGTTAAAATTCCAATGTACTTCTATCTTCCTCCATTGTTGTACTCGCCCTAAGGGCTGCTGGAATTTGAGTCACATGTAATTTAATTTTTCCGGCCTGCGTGCCGTGTAAAAGTTGTAATTAATGCGGCGTCGGCGATTGAAAGCGTGGAGCACACCCGACGAGGACGATCCAGCTGCTTCGGAAGCGGGCCGGATGTCTTAGTTACATTAGGGTTAAAGTCCATGATCACTTGCGTTCATTTTTGCATTGGATGCATTTATTTTGTGCAAACTACTAGGTACGGTAAATATATTGGATATATTTATATTACCACCTAGGGTGAGATCAAGATAAAATTAAATTCCCTCGCGTTTAAATTTTAGATCTGGTAAGCGTGGCTCTAGGAGTCGTCGTGGCCCTCCATCATTGTGGAGTGAATGAACGTCTTCATTTCATGGATTTGTTGTGCTTTCCACAAGGTCCATGAGTTTGGGGGCGGGATTAAACTCCAAGGCTCGGCCTCAATGGAGTGAGGAATTGAACTCGGCCTTGTTGTGCTTTCCACAAGGGTCGGGTCATGAACTTATTGCTATGTAGTAATGATGGTTAGATCTAACCGAGAATATCCTTTGTTGTGCTTTCCACAAGGGGATGATTTCTCGGGGGCCGAATATCGGATATTGCATTAGATGCAAGTGCTTGTTGACTGCCCTTGAGATGGTGTATGGCTTGTTGTGCTTTCCACAAGGTCGTACATTAGTCTCGTTGGGATTCCGACCCACTAGGTTGATCTCGTTGATCTCCCGTTCTATATACTGAGGGTTATATAGTCCGATCGAAAAATAGTGGGACTAACTAAGATAGAAAACCACATCTAAGTTAGAATTTGAACACATGCTAAGTTGTCTTTTATTTCTTATCCAGATTACAATGTCGTCGTCCAACCCCCTCCGCGGCATCTTGGATGCAAATAGATTAATTGGACCGAACTACTCGGATTGGCTGCGTAATCTACGCATAGTCCTTACCGCCGAAAAGATAGCGTACGTGTTGGACACGGTTCATTCTGAGCCAGCTCCTGATGCCGACGAGGGCGAGTTACTGGCTTATGCCAAGTGGTCTGAGGACTCCTCCCTAGCCCAATGTTACATGTTGGCCTCTATGGCTCCCGAGCTACAGAGGCAATTTGAAAAGACTGATTGTAGAAGTATACTTCTCAATCTACGCCAGCTCTTCGGGGAGCAGGGTAGGATTGAGAGGTATGACATCTCCAAAAGGCTTTTCAGGACACGGATGTCTGAGGGTTCTTCAGTACAGGCTCATGTACTGAAAATGATGGAGTGGATTGAAAGACTCAATGCATTGGGGTTCAAGTTGGATCTTGAACTATGCATTGATCTTATACTCCAGTCATTGCCCGATTCCTTTTCTTCCTTCATCATGAACTTTAACATGAACAGGATTGAAGCAACTCTCCCGGAGCTGCTCAATATGTTAAAGAGTGCTGAAGGAACCATGCAGAAAGATAAACCATCTTCGTCTGTAATGATTGTTGGCCGGGCCAACAAGAAAAGGAAGGCAACCCAAATATCCACCACAAGTAACAAAGGGAAGGGAAAGAAAAAGGCCACGGGTAAGCAGCACGCCAAGGTTGACAAAGGGAAGGGCAAGAAGAATGAAAAGGAAGACAAATGTTTTCGATGCGGGGAAACTGGGCATTGGAAAAGGAATTGCAAGGCAATTCTAAATGAAGGTATTTTTGTCATAGACCTTAATTTGTCATATATGGAATCCACATCATGGGTATTGGATACTGGATGTGCATCTCATATCTGCAATTCTATGCAGGTGCTGGCAAATAGAAGGCGATTGGGCAAAAAGGAGATTGAACTGAGGATGGGCAATGGAGCTTTAGTTGCTGCCAAAGCTGTCGGGACTGCACGCCTCAGTTTACCTTCAGGAGTCATTCTGGAGCTGAATGACTGTTATTATGTTCCTAATATTATTAAGAATATTATTTCAATCTCTGGCTTGTATAACATTGGATATACATTGGCTTTTAATAGCACTGGGTGCTCTATAATGAATAATGGTTTGGTTATAGCCAATGGTTCATTAGTCAATGGTCTATATGTATTAGATACACGTTCTGATGTTATGCAAATTTCCAATGCTGATGAAGTGAATTCTGCATATCTATGGCATTGCAGACTTGGTCATGTAGGTGAGAAAAGAGTCTCTCACTTACACTCAAATGGGTATTTGAATTCATTCGAATACAAGCCATTTGATACCTGTGAGTCGTGTCTCATGGGGAAAATGACTAAGGCTCCCTTTGGAGGACATGGAGAGAGGGCTGTTGACCTTCTCGAGCTCATACACTCGGATGTGTGTGGACCCATGTCCATAGAAGCAAAAGGAGGTTATCTCTATTTCATTTCTTTTATTGATGACTTCTCTAGATATGGCTATGTGTATTTAATGAGACATAAGTCACAAGCCTTTGAGAAGTTTAAGGAATACAAGAATGAAGTAGAGAAACAGACTGGCAAAAGTATTAAGGCTCTTCGATCGGATCGAGGAGGTGAATACTTAAGCCATGAATTCACTTCTTATCTTAAAGATCATGGAATAGTTTCTCAGTGGACACCACCGTATACACCACAGCACAATGGTGTATCCGAGAGGAGAAACAGGACCTTGTTAGACATGGTCCGATCCATGATGTCTATGTCAGGACTACCCTTGTCTCTCTGGGGCTATGCGTTAGAGACTGCGGCTTATTTATTGAATAGGATATCAAGTAAATCAGTTCCTTCTATTCCATATGAGATATGGAAGGGCAGGAAACCAAATTTTAATCACATTAAAATTTGGGGGTGTCCTGCTCATGTAAAGAAGAACGAGAGTGATAAGCTTGAGTCAAGAACCGATAAGTGTAGGTTTGTGGGATATCCAAAGGAGACGTTTGGATATTATTTCTATCACCCTTCTGAGCAAAGGGTCTTAGTGGCCAAGAGAGCTGTATTTCTGGAAAGAGAATATCTACTCCAGAAAAACAGTGGGAGCCACATAGAATTGGACGAGGTCCAAGAACCACAACCCATAGACATAAACTCATTAGATGAGACTGTATCGGTTGATTCTATTCAAGGTGCAACACTGACACTACGGAGATCTGGTAGACTACCGAGAGAACCTGAGAGATATGTTGGACATGTCTCAGAGGGGTCCTCTAAGGTATGTATCGATGAGGATGATGATCCTCAGTCGTACCAGGAGGCGATCCGTAGTGTAGATTCCGAGAAATGGCAAGAGGCAATGGATTCAGAGATACAGTCCATGTACACCAACAAAGTTTGGAACTTAGTTGATGTACCCGAAGGGAAGGTCCCTATCGGCTGCAAATGGATTTTCAAAAGGAAAATCGGTGCAGATGGACAGATTGACACATACAAGGCTAGACTAGTGGCGAAAGGATATCGTCAAAGGCAAGGCATTGACTATGACGAGACGTTTTCACCAGTAGCCATGGTTAAGTCAATCAGAATCCTCCTTGCCATTGCTGCATACCTGGATTACGAGATCTGGCAAATGGATGTGAAGACAGCTTTTCTTAATGGAAACCTGTCAGAAGAGGTGTACATGGTACAACCTGAGGGATTCACTTCCAAGCCACATCCTAATAAGGTATGTAAACTTCAAAGGTCCATTTATGGATTAAAGCAGGCATCTAGAAGCTGGAACTTAAGATTTGACGAGGCTGTCAAATCTTTCAACTTCATTCGGAATGAAGATGAACCCTGTGTTTACAAGAAGGTCAGTGGGAGCTCAGTGACCTTCTTGGTCCTTTATGTTGATGACATCTTACTCATTGGGAATGATGTAGGGATGTTGACATCAACTAAGTCTTGGTTGTCCAAGACTTTCTCCATGAAGGATTTGGGAGAAGCATCCTATGTGCTGGGCATAAGGATCTATCGAGATAGATCTAAAAGGATGCTAGGATTATCCCAATCCATGTACATAGACACTATCCTCAAAAGGTTTAGGATGGAAAATTCCAAGAGAGGTCTCATTCCCATGAGACATGGAATTTACCTATCCAAGGGGATGAGTCCTAAAACTTCTGAGGAGGTGGCACACATGAATAAGGTACCCTATGCTTCGGCGATAGGGTCAATCATGTATGCAATGCTATGTACACGGCCTGATGTTGCCAATGCTTTGAGCATTGTCAGTAGATATCAGGCAAATCCAGGCGAAGAGCACTGGAAGGCAGTAAAGGGCATCCTTAAGTACCTGCGAAGGGCTAAGGATCTTTTTCTGCTTTATGGAGGAGAGGACCTACAGCTTAGAGCTTACACAGATTCTAGTTTTCAGTCAGATCCAGATGACTGCAAATCCATGTCTGGATTTGTATTCATGTTGAATGGAGGGGCAGTCAGTTGGAGAAGCTCCAAGCAAGATACGACTGCAGATTCGACGACGGAGGCGGAATATATTGCTGCAGCTGAAGCTGCTAAGGAAGCCGTCTGGATGAAGAAATTCATCTTGGAACTTGGCGTAGTTCCCGAGATATCAGCTCCCATCCCATTATTTTGTGATAATAATGGGGCCATCGCCCAGGCGAAGGAACCAAGATCTCACCAAAGGTCAAAGCATATTCTGAGGCGCTTTCACCTTATTCGGGAGATTGTTGATCGTGGAGATGTGATGGTAGAGCGTGTACCGTCAGAAGACAACATAGCAGATCCACTGACTAAGCCTTTGACACAGACTGTATTTGAGCGTCATCGGGATAAGATGGGCCTCAAAGTTGTGGGCAATTGGCTGTAGTTCAAGTGGGAGATTGTTAGTGTTGGTGTGCTACAGGCCAATTTCGGGTCGGGTAGGCCCAATAGTTGTACGATCTTGTTCATTAATAAAGTGGTGTTTGAGCGTAAATATGCGATTGTGTTACTTTACGTTGTCCCTAGGATATGTGGTTGTAAAGTCAGCTCGAGATGGGATCTCGAACATGAGACTTACTTTACATGAACACATTCCTTAAACTGTTCCTGGTTGGAGGGTAATCACTCGGGGACTTTGATTACCTATTAAACCAGTACACATGATGTGTCAGTGACCAGTCTCATGGTCATTGGTGCGGGGCACCAACACATATGTGTAGGTGTATGTCCTTGGAGGATGTGCACTGAACTGATCCGCTATTGGATCTTCAGATGGTTGATTATACCTAATGTCAACTGAAGATCCAACGGTCTCAGTAGCATCGTTGGTCCTTTGACCTGAGACATTGATCGGATCTTACACGAGGACTAGAATGGTTTAATTACTTAGCTAAGTGACTTTAACCATAAGTCATGAGTTGCCGAGTCATTAACCACTCCAGGATACGTGTGAAGATCATCAATGGTCAAGATGGGATCGCTCACTGTCGGGTATATATCAGACAGTTAATGGGTCATGACATTGACGCTCCGTTAAATCCCTGGCCAGGGTCGTGTGAGTTCGTTTAGAACGAACGTCATACACTTTAAGGAGGTCATAGTCAAATGGCACGATCATGGGGTTTGACAGAAACCGTACCCTCGATCGTACCAGACTCATAGAAGGAGCGAGGGATTATATCGATGCGGTAACTGTGGACTTACAGGTACCAGACAGGTTGGTTTAAACCCGGGGTCATCTAGGATCACGCGGATTTGCTTGACCCAACGTGATCAAAGGTTCGGAATAAATTAAACTATTGTTCGGCTCTAGTAGAAGCGAAGAATACGTTTAATTTACTTCTAATTGGGAATTAGAAGTTAATGGACCTTAAACTAGAGTGACTATGGGCCTAGAGGATCACACACAATAGATTCTTGGGTGACGGATAATTATTATACAAGTGTATGTATTATTTCCATTTAATTCCTTTTGGAAAGGAGTGTAAACGGAGTTTAATACATATGTATAATATGATAAAGGACATATATACAGTTTTGGTCTTTTAGAACCCTTTTCTAATAAACCTAAACTCTATATATAGCCATCTACGTGAGTTCATTCGAACTCTTGGCTTCTCCCTTCCAACCCCCCTTAATGCTAATCAAGCATTAAGCATTAAGGAGAGGTTAAGCCTCCCCCTTTCTCCCCCTTGCTCTCTCTCTCTCCAGAAGGTGTTAGAGCCGGGGAAAGTTGTGCCGGGGAGGTACCGTCGCTGCGCAAGGATCCGTGTGGATCATCTCTAGAGGCCGTACAGTTGTGCGGCTCGATTTTTCTGCATCGGGCTTAGCGGACAGCGTCGTTCCGCGCAAGGTGAAACACGTAACCCGTAATTAGGGTATTAGAAACACCGATTAGAGCACAGATTAAGCTTTCCATAACACCGGAATCGGGCAAATTATTTTTTGTTATCCGCTGCGTCGCCCGTAGGTGATGTGCGAAACCTTACACGGACACCGGGCCGGTTGTACCTTTCCACCCCTTAGGCTTGCATTTGCATAAGTGTGAGGGAGTTAGCCTTAGTCAACCCAAAGTTTGGACCTTATTCCCATGGGATTCCTATCTTGAGGGAATTGTTATTAATTCAAATCATTAAAAGGTCTATTGAAACCTCTAAAATATTTCCCATCATATCAACTTGTTTGACTTGGGTGAAAACTCTTACATTGCATTGATTGTGTTATTTGGGCTTGTCCAAGCCCATTAGTGGTGTTTTGTGTTGCACCCACGTCTTTCATCATCCATATGTTTTGTTGTTGTTAGGCCCATTTAGCTTAACCCATTTTGTGTGTCCATTGTCCCGTGGTCCGTTGTCCATTCACCTTTGCATTAGTGGGTCAGTCCCCTCTTGTCCTCGAGCCCATTAAGCCATTGCTTCCCCACTTGTATTCACCTTGATATCCTTGTATTAAGTCTCCATTTTCCCTCATGGAGCATCATTCCAACCCCTTGTATCATCCTTTTCCCCAATCTTCCTCTTATTCTCGTGTGGAATCCTCTTTCCACGCAGGCCCATCTTCCCGTGGTCCTTCTGATCCATCCAAGGGCCAGGCTAATCTCATGGCCCATCTTTCAAGCCTTGTTCACCAAATGGACCCGGCCCAGGCCCAACGTCTTATTGCATCTCATCTTCATGGGCCTTCTTCTCATAATGGGCCATCTCCTATTCATGGGCCTCCTCCTTCTCCTTCATATGTTGCTGGCCCAATTGCTAATGGGCATTATTCTCTTAATGGGCCTCATCCTTCTGCCCATGTTGTTGCCAGCCCATTCAATCCATATGCTCATGCCTCTTCCAGGCCCACATATCCTTCCATTCTTGGAATGGGCCCTTCTTCTTCTCAGCCTGGATCCTCTTATCCAGCCCAATACCATGCTCCTGGTCCCAATTCACAACCTCTTGCTCAAGCTGGCCCATATTCTTCTCGATCTCTCCCTACCCAGGAGATGATTGCTCAAACCCAACGCCAGCTTGATGAGCTTCAACGTCGGATCGATCCCAAATCTTCTTTAAGTATTCCATTCGCATTTCAAGGTCTTCGGCTTCCGCCATCTTCACAAATGCCTGCATATCGCCGTTATAGTGGAGTCGGTGACCCGTATGTGCACTTGAAGGAGTTCGTTTATGAGTCAACCCAATTTCGACATGACCAACACTTGATGGCTTATCTGTTTGGTCTGTCATTGGAAGGCCCGGCTCGGGATTGGTTCTTCTCTCTTCCGCAAGAGCAGGTTGTGAGTTTTCAAGCCGTTCAAGAAAAGTTTATTCAGCAGTTTCAAGACCAGGTTGGGCCCAAGTACTCTATTATGGATCTGGCCCATGAGATGATGAAGCCCGAAGAGGAGTTTTCTACCTTTGCTGATCGTTGGCGTCGCTTGGCCGCGCAAGTCCCGGGCCGGGGCACATACCGGAGGGAGAACAAATCAAGATGCTGATATCCAATGCAACACCCGAGTATCGGTTCATCTTAGCCCTCAACGACATCACCTCCTGGCAACAATTATACAGCCGAGCCCGCTTCATTCGCCAACAAATCCAAGATTCCCTTGACCCCGAGTCTCCACCATCCACTTCCACATATCAACCTTCACCCTCATGCCAATCCTACGCTCCCATGAGCCGGCCCGCCATGAGTCAGCCTTCCGCCACATATCCCTCCACGAGCCAACCTCCCGCCTCTACGTACCCATACGCCTCCACATATCAACCTTCCATGAGTCAGCCTCCCGCATCCACATACCCGTCTCCATCTCCACTTCCGGTCAAGGGAACACCACATCTCGAGCAAGTAGATGCCGTCAACATACCCCCTCATCCTGTTCCACACATGCCTTCACCAAAGCCCTCCACCACTAGCCACGCACTCCTGCCTACGCAACCCCCACTTCCGACTCCACAACCTTCTCCACCATTACATATCCCTCGGCATCCACCTTGCCCGAAGCAGGCTCCTCATCTTCCGTTGCCAGAGTGTTTCACCTATATATTTCGGGCTTTGATGGCCACTCACGCATTGTCGCTCCCTCCGGTTGTGCCTTGCCGACCCACGGTCGGGGATATGCTACAGTTCTGTGATTTCCACCGTCAGCAGGGGCATTTGGTTGAGGATTGCCCCGAGTTTCGGGATTATGTTTATGATCTGGAAGCTAAGAAAAGGATTGATTGGGCCGCCATGCATAAAGTTATTTTACATCTTCGCAACCAACAACAGCAGCAAGAAGTGCCACCCGGGCAGCCGTCTCTGTTACTTCAAGGTCAGGGGCACCCCTATTATTCCTCGTCTAGTGCTGCACTCGCTCCATCACCTACTCCGTTACCTCCACCATCTCTTACCCCGGCTCCATCGCCGCCACAAACCCAAGCCTCTGCTCAGGCTAGTGCCTCCACTTCTTCCCCTGCCGCCACTACCACTACTTCTATCCCTCACACCGCTCGACGCGTAGTATCGACACGTCGACGGTGGACACCACAACCTCCCTCTTCACCCTCTCCGCCTCCATGTCCACTACCCCCATCATCTTCATCAATATCCTCATTGCCATCACTATCATCCCCGTCTCCACCACCAGTGCTTCCATCACCTCCACCATCTCCACCACCTTTGCCATCTCCGTCACCATCGTGGCTCGGGCCTGAGCAGGCTATACCTCCACCCTCACCTCCGACTTCACCTTTGTCCGCACCTAGGCTTGCCACCATCTCAACCCCTTTGCCTCCCCCTAAACACATCACCACTCCCATTGAAACCTACATGCCATCTAAACCGATTCATATCCCCATTCCTCCATCCACCTATCCCCCACGGAGCGGGTGCAGGTTACCCATGGTGCCCCTCGGGTCTAATCCCCAGGGAGACAATGAGCCAAGTCAGGATGATTTAGTGCCGACCGTGCATTTCAAGATTCAGGATTTTATCTGTCGGATGCCGATTCGTGTCCTCGTCCCTGGTTATTTTGGGGATGGTGCGCCTCTACTTTCAAAGATGAGAGTTGCTAAGAAGAGTTCCCTTGAATTGATGCCAGTTTCTTCACAAGCGAGGCCGGTGGCAATCTCCTTGCTCACCGGAGAGTTCATCTCCTCGCTCTATTGTTGTTCAGATGATAGGCCAAGAAGGGTTCTCTACCCGTGTTCTGCTAACGCAGACGGCCGCCAAGCAGATTATGAGTTCTATGTTCAAAGGGCAATTGGCCATATCTTCTACACTTTCCAAGGATATTATGCACCTGTTATGTAATCTTCCTCGGTTTATTAGCAAACCGGCCATGTCAACGCCGTGTATTACTCTCCCTCAGCTTCACCCGTCTCTTCTATCAAGGGAGTTGTGCTTCAAGACTGAGTTCCGAGTGGAGTTACCGAATCTCATGCTTCTAGTGCCGAGAGACAAAACCCCGTGGGTTTGTGATATTCATCACTCTGAAGGGTTACTCGCCCAAGAGTGTTCGCATATTGCTAGCACCGGGTGTCTAGGGGCAACCGCACCGATGAAGTTGCATGTTCACAGTCGGGCCAGGTCATCTGCAAGGTGGGCCCGTTATTTGAGAAGGTATTACATATTAAGAAGCCCGAAGGTCCAAGCCCACACTAGGTGGGTCCATTTTCAAGAAATTTCTGCCAAGAAGAGGCGGCGACGTAAACTCAATGGCTATCAGTTGTGCATTCAGGGGTCCACCTCTTCCTCCTTTTCTTTTCATTCATCCTTCCTTCTACTCAGTTCCCACCCTTGGGTGGTGTATCTTCCTCCATCTGATCCTATCTCCATCATTTTCTCCTCCTTCCATAGGTCCATGCGTCCCCATTCCTCTCTTTTTTCCCCGGATCCTCCAGATTTTCCCTCCTCTCGCGATTCTAGGCCATGGCCTATGTCATCATTCCATCCTAATCTCGGGACATCACCTGATTATTCTTCCCCGAGACTTCCAGGTGTTGCCTCTGATTCTTCCCCTCCGGTATCTCCGGGTTCTTCTTATTCCCCGACCTTAGCGGGTGTCTCCCATCCTCCTTCTCCGGCACTATCGGATGATTCTCGTCCCTCTTCTCCGACCACGTCGGATGATTCTTCTTATCATCTTTCTACTCTCTCCTCTTCACCCTTTCGGGGTCTTCGCCCTTTCTCTTGCTGTTTTCGAGGCTTTAGTCCGCCTTGATCTAAGCTAATCTGGTTTCTTCTGTATCTGGTCCCTTGTTGTCAGGGTCTCGTCGCCTTAACGAGGGAGTTCTAGCCCTCGTCTCTCTTCCTTTTTATCCTTCTTCGTCTAGTTTGGCATCTATTGCTCCTCCATGTCAAGGAATCTTTCAATCCCTTTGCTATCCTCTCCCTTTCGTCCTGTCAAGCAAGGAATACAAAGCTCGTGCTGAACGAAGCTCGATGATCAAGATCGCGCCAGGACGCTACTTCCACTCTATGGATTTGCAAGGTATCATCATTTTGTGCAAGAAAATGTTATCTTCGCTAGTTATCTCTCTTACTCATGCACACGCTTATAATGCTATTCCTTTACATGATTAAGTGGCTTTTAGAAATTTGCTTAGTTCATTTAAAATGAGTTCGCTTCTGCAGCATCCTTAGGCCAGTGATAGCTCCGCGCTGGGAGTCTAGTTCTTTCCCCGATCGTTGAGGGTGACCTTTAAGCATGGGTTTTTCACACACTTCACGGCAAGCCATAGCCGATCTCTCTAGTGCAACACCGTTGCTGCTTTGGCCATACTTTGGGGTATGCACAAAGGTCTTTTTCTTTTCTCTGCTCGGCCAAGTGTAGGGGCAAGAGATTGATGGATAAGATGACCAACCTAGGCGCTCCCCAATACGAGAGAGGTCTCAAATAGGGGCAGTCTTGACCCTCGAAAGTGAGCTTTCATGCAATATCTAGCCAATAAGGGCTACCAAAAATAAGAATGAATATGCAAAATTATGAAAATCAAAGGCATGGCAAGAGTGGCGAAGCCCCGCGGGACGCTATGAGCCCGGTCGCATGCGTGCTTGATAAATATGGGTCTCAAAATCAAAGACACAAAGCCCCAACGCAACAGACCTACTCTTTGAGGGGTGGTGCCGTGGAAGAAATTCAAATCCTGATGTCTCCCATCCTGCATAAAGCTTGTCTCTAATTTTCTTCTATCTCCCTCTTAGGCTGGATTGTATCCCGGGTATGGCCTTAGTAGGGGCACCATTCTTTAGAGGCGGTTGGTTATGGTAAGCCACCCTCACATGCACGCCCTGCTCAAGGGAAATTTTTAATAAGAGGGGAGGGACGGCGATCCCTAGCCAGTAATTCGAACTTGTCTTTGGGTGCTGCAGATTGCTTTGTCAAAATCCAAAAAAAAATGAAATATAGTTCAAAATCCAAAAAAAATCAAATATGTCAAAATTCCAAAACAAAAAAATCAAATATTTCAAAATTTTGAAAAAAAACAAATATGTCAAAAAATCCCAAAAATTTGAATATGGCAAAAAAATCAGAAATACAAAAATCTAAAATACTTCTCTTCTATTCCTGTTATTTTTATCTTGAGGACATGTACGTAATCTTTTTGCTAAGTGTGCAGGCTGCAGGTTGCAGGTTCAAGCTTTCCTTGCTCTATCATTTCGCTCTGCCTCTACGCATATTCTTTGATATATTCTCATCTCTTCAATATCTCTTCTGAAGCTTATGGCCTTCTCAGCTTTCGCTTATCTGCTTATGAGTTTCCATGAGAGGCATTGTCCCACGATTTTGAACCTGGCGGTTCCGCTTCATCTTATCTTGGGCTTTGATTGAAGAATGTGTTTGTTGTCTTTATCATGTCTATGGTCCTCCATATCTTTTGTCCCGTTGTGTCCTTGTCATATGTGTCTATGTCCTCTCGTGATTGGTCGTATCTTTTGTCCTGCCGTGTCATTTATCACGCGTGTCCCTATCCCGCCGTGCCATTCATCACACGTGTCTTTGTTCTCCGTGGTGTTGTCATCCCACGTGTCTTTGTCCCACCATGTCCTTATACCACCGCGTGTGCTATCCCACCGTGTGCGTATTTTCTTGTCCCACCGTGCCTTTAGTCGCATGTATGCTTGCCATTTGTTTGTTTGTTATATTTCATCCATCTTCGTTATGTTATGTTGTGCCATGTTTCGTTCATATTTCTCTTATTATGTTATGTTCATATCATGCTCATTCATATTCGTTCATGTTCACATCATGTCATGTGGTTGTTGTCTTATGATGAAAATTCATAAAAAAATCAGAAATCAAAAATCCAAAAAGATGCTGTTTTGCCAGACAGGTAAGTCAGGTACTGTATCTCGTTCCCTTATCCCTTAATGCATTACTATATGTTATCTATGATATATTATCTCGAGAACCGGCTGGTCATTCAGGTGTCCTGGGATCTGATGTTCCCCTTAAACAAAAATGATGATGATCTAAGTTCACATGAATAATCGTTGGATAGGCCGTTAGGTTGGAAAATTTGGGGATGATGGTTCTATCTTGCACGCCGTGGTTGCAGATAGTGTCTTGACTCTGGTTTCCCCAATCTAGCAATATTATTCTCGAGTATCTTGTTATTTTATATTTCTTTGCATTTGCTTTGAAGATTTGTTTTTCTTTAGCCCAGCATGCATCATACGCATTCTTTGAGCATTCATGAGCTTCATTTGTTCAAGAGGTCTCATTGACGGTGAACAGCTGTGTTCTTGATCCTGGGTAAGGAGAATTATTCCACTCTGAATTTGAAGGTTTCCTTCGATTTGCTCGCTTGATCTGGTTGACTGAAGATTCCTGTCTGGAGTTTAGTCTCTTTCCTTTCCGTTGCCTCCGGCGGCCAGCCGTGTTTCCTTTCCTTAGTTAATTAAATCCTCCAGACTTGCATCCTTTGGTTAGCTATTTCCTTGTGATCAGTTTTAAAGTTTTTCCAGAAAATTCTTATCGCTTGTTGGTGAAGAACGGGTGTCGTTTACCTTAACGCCCTCTTTTTGATCCACTCCGCTTCATTTCCGCTTCATCTCCATGTTCCATTTCACTTTCGCTTCACTTCCGCTCGTTCTCCTGCAAAGAGGACGTTAAGGAGGGGCATCTGTTGACACCCGTTTTATACCCAATAAGTCGGGTCATCTCCTTATTCATTCAATATGATGCTCCGAGTTGTTCACTCTTCATTGAATTCCTTTTAATCAGTTGAAGCCTGTTTTCTGGGTCTCAATTCCTGGATTAGACCTGGTTCCTGGTGGCACTTCGTTCAAAAGCTTGGCAATCCCTCCATTCTATTTTCTTGAAAATCAATGATAATAACGGTCTGGACTAGGCGCGTCATTTCATAATAACGCATGAAGCCTAGGCCGTTACTCTGTGAAGAGTCCCAAGACTTAGGGCCTCGTTGTCCTTTGATAATAACGGTCTACTCCCTAACCGTTGTTTCCTTATGACGCCCTATGCCCTGGCCGTTACTTACTTGCAGAGTCCTATTGTTTAGATCTTCTTCCCGTCGATCTTATCCTTTGGATAGGGTTGAAAATGACGGTAATTCCTTGGAGCGTTATTTCCAAGTGGCGGTCTGTCGTAAGGCCGTTACTTCCTTCAGAGAGTCTTGACAGTTCAGGCCTTTTCTCTGCTACCCCGTGGACGAGATAGGGTTTTGGATTGACATTATCTCCTTCAATTCTAATCCTCAGGACCTCTCGTTTGTTTCTTTGGACTCTTGTTGATATTATCCTCAAGGATTTGCTAAGGATTATCCTCCTTTCTTGGCTGATTTATCTTCAACTCGACCTGAGAGTTTGAGGGAGTCTATAAATAGAACCCTTGATTTCATGACCCGAGGGGGGAAGATTTGATTCACGACGAAGTGCTGCCAAATTCAGGAGCCATCTACATCCAGGAGGAGCTACTTCCCACGTCCATCTTCCAAGTCAAGGGAGTAATTTTGGGTTTTAGCTTGTCAAGATCATCATCATTGCATGCTCAAGTTTCCCTTGGTTTTATCAATCCAAAAGCATTGTCCCTCCTCTTCCTCCACGTTTTTCACTGTTGCTAAGCATACACATATCCTCCTAAACTTAAAAAACGCCCAGAGGGGTTAAAAAACCAACAACTCCCCGGTAATCCCCTCTCCTTTTGATGTTCTTAAGCTTTTTAAGGATTGATGCTATACTTATGTTGAGGGCTAATTGAGGTTGTGTTGTTTTGCTTTCTACGTCCTTGGCAGGTTTTACAGGATCACTAGCACGAGGCCCAAGCCTTCTAGCCGGCTGGAAGGGTTGGAGTTCAAAGAGTTCACATCTTTTCACTGCAGGTTATCTGACGGTCAGGTGCAGGAGCGTTATTTCCTTCTGGCGGTCTATCGCACGACCGTTACTTACAAGCGACGCACAGGGTTTGGACCGTTATTTGCAAGTTGATCTGCAGGCTTTCCTTGGTTTTCTCTCCCGTGGGCGGGTGTTTCATCCACCTACTTCCAAGGTATATTCGAGTCTTTGACTTGTGTTTACTTTGGTGGCGATCACGACTTTCCTTAGTGTTGGGCACTAACTGTCTTTTTCATCAAATCTCTTTATTCCCCTTGATTGTTCCAACCCTAGCGGTGTGTTTTTATTTATCTTTGCTCCACGCCCCGGCGTGTGTTTTTGTTTTTCCCTTAGCGTAATTTGGTTGAGATAGCATGCCCATGCTAGAGTTAGATTTGATTGCCTAGGTTCATGTTCACATGTGCATAGGTTGAGCTGATCTTTGGTAGTTTATTTATCATCTCGCCATATCTTTTTTCAAAACCCTCACAATCAACAAAAAAGAAAGAAGATAAGAAGAGATAGGCAAACAAACATTCAACAACACCGTTAGTTGCATTCCACTCCACTCTATTTTCTTGCCTTGGTTGTTCAGCTTCCACAAGTATATATAGCCCTCTTTGTGCACTGGTTATGTTAGACACAACCTAGTATCCATTAGAGAGATCCTTGTACGTTTCTTAGATAGTGTAGCTGCTTATAAGAGATCTTCCTGTCGTGAGAGATACGACGCATTTTCTACATGAAAAGACAACAACAGACCCTTCCTAGGATACCCCCTTTTCCTTCATGGCGAGTGTAGCTATTCGTAGAGAGATCTTCTTGTCTGAGAGATAAGGTCATTTTTCTACGCAAAAAAGGCAACAATTGATCTTTTTGAAGATATCCCATTTTTCTTCTTTTGGAACTGTAACACTATAGAAGGTATTTATTTATTCTATTAAAAATATGAGAACATATTGCTTTATAGTATAAAATACTCCCTTCTATTTTCCAGCGGCAACACGTATCTATGCCATTATGTTTCGTTGCTTTCTTCCTTGTCTATTCCTTCCTGAAATAAATTATACAAACTGACCTTTCCAGGTCTTAGGTCAAGTGTATTTCATAGTAAGAAACAAAGACAATGTGTTCGTCCATACTGCATGGGTAGTAGTAAATGTTACATGTGCTGCATTTAATGCATTTGAATTTTGAAAACTATTATGATATGCTAGATTATTTTGTCTTTATCTAACATAGTCGATTAATTAGTACAATTTCATTTACATCATCGACTAAGTGATATTTGATATAGACATTGAACTGAAGCTATCAAAGACATAAGAATATAAGCGAGGAATTAAATATAGTTTTAAGATAGTCAAAGATAAAGCTAGATAGTTGATTGATTATGTGGGTCTATGTGATAGATTAAGTTAAGCTTCTTATACGGCATGTGTTCTGTAGATAGGCGATCTTTTAAGATTGAGATAGTCGATTGATTATCTCATAGGCAATGTTTATTTGATTATCTATTATGATAAGCAGTCTTTTAAGATAGTCGATTAACCTTCTCAATGCACCTAAGTTAACTTTTATACATCTAAATGAACATAGCTCAGTTTGTGCCTAAGTGAATTATTTGCACCTACGTGGACTTAGTTGATTGCTTGCGCCTATGTGAACTTAGTTGATTGTGCTTTTGCACCTATGTTGACTTAGTCTTATTTTTCTACGTCTAAGTGAGTATGGCTGCGACTAAGTGAATGTTCTTTCAACTAAGTAAGACTTAGCTTTTAGTTGTTGCGCCTAAACTAACTTTAGTTTCATTTTCTTGTCCCTATGTTAAACTTAGTTTAGTTTTGCGGTGCCTAAGTGAATATAGTTTTGTTCTCTTGCGCCTATGTTATATTTAGATAGATTTTAGGCTTCTTCTTCTACTTTTTACTCACAGTATTGTATCATTATAGGACTTTGTTCATTGAAAGCTTTGTTATTTCAAGATTTGTGTTAATTCAAGATTTTGTTATCGCCAAAATTACTATAATTAAGTTAATATCCGGGTTCCAGCCTAGCAATATCCAAGATTAATTTAATATTTAGGTATTAGCCCAACACTCCTCATGCTACATTCCTTTGAATTGATATTCCTTGAATTGTTCTCTATATGTTGTTCTCTAGATTTCTTCAGCTTGATTTCTCTGTCCTTACTGATTAAACCCCCATGTCATATCTGATTATTTTTCTCTGAATTTGTTTTATGCATTTGCACCGTTTATCATGTAGTACCTCTACATTCTTGTCAACATGTTAATTACTTATATTTGTCTAGTCAAGTGATATAATCCCTACTGAACTTTTGCTCACTCAATACTATGTAATATTTTTTAGATACTTTTGAAGATATACTCCACTCAGATTGGAAGGGCAAAGAATGATCGAGTGCACCAACATCCTTAGAAGTTTGTATGTTTAGTGGTCTAGTATAGAATGAGAGAGTCTACGTAATTTTTCTTTTTCTTTTGAGTTGAAATTTCAGTCTTTTAGAGGTCAATTGTAATAAACTCAGTATTTTTGGAGATTTATAATAGAATCTTGGCTTTGTCCATTTTGGCATATTTGGAATTGTCTCTTTTGTGGAATGTTGATGTCTTGTAGTGTCAACTTTGATTGCTTGATATAACTGTCACGTTCCGACATCTGCCCTCGAGATGTGATAATTTTATGGTATCAGAGCCTAAGTTTATTAAGACCCGAGGTTTTTGACCATATGTTTAGGTTTATGTGAGCATTAGGACCTATAATCTATGCCAGTATCTTGTTAGGCAACTGGTGAAATTGGGTAGAGCCTTAGGTTAAGTGCTAAAATATTCTTAATTCTAGAAGGAATAAAATAATTAACTTTTAAAGTTATTTTGTAGGAGTTAGATTGATGTTAAGATGGTTACCGAGTATGCTCAATGGAGGTAGATGCAAGGGACTACCCAAGGATTGACTCAAGTTCTGTAAGAAGTTGCTCAAGGTGGAGCTCATCATGGAGCTGGGGATTTGCACTAAAATTTTAGAGGAATGAATCTCCCAAGATTTAATGGTTCCACTGACCCAGATGAAGTTGAGCATTAGATCAAAGAGTTGGAAATGATATTTATGGTCATGAAATGTTCCGACCAAGAGAAAATGTTGCTAGCTATGTTCTAATTGAGGAGAGATGCTAGAGTTTGGTGGGAGTTTATAGAAGCAATTTTGCCCTATGATCAAGTAACTTAGAATGTATTTTTAGATAATTTTAACAAAAAATATTTTTTGGAGAGAGTATGAGAGAAGAAGGCATCAAAATTTATCTCTCTTAAGCAAATGAGTTTGTGCTGAGGATATCAGGCCGACTCAGAAATCTGACCCCATGCAAATGGAGCAACATTGTCCGGCCTATGACCCGACTATAGAAGACTTCCATTGTTTAATATTTATAGTATTTTATTAGTCTTTTTATGTTCCCTATGTTAGTACATATGTTATTAGGGTAGTTTATATTTTTGATGTAGAATCTTTTGTATTTTTTAGGAAGATAGATTTCTTATATTTCTTAGGTATATAGATCTCTTATGTTTCGAAAAAATATTTGTTAGAGTCCCTAGGTGCTCCTTGAGCTTTGAGTCAATCTTCCCCTATATAAAGCCATGCAAACTTTACATTGGGATATATTGAATTAAGAAATGTTTTCAGAAATATTTGCTTATCAACGTGAGGAAGAGTTCCTTGAGGTCTCCCTGAGAGAGAGGGGGCGCTAGCCCACACCCTACCTCATTTATCTCTTATCTTGTTCCTCCATCACCCTCCCATGTCACCAGCCATCTGGACCGCTGTAACGCCAGCCGCCCCCTCCCCACACCCTCCACCCTCTCCACCCTCCTTCCTCCCTCGTTCTCTCACCTGCAACATTAAGAAGTCGCTCCCCCTCCCTCACCCGCCAGAGCAACTCTTCCCCCTCTCCAACGGTTGGCCTCCTCCAATCGTTGTGGCCAGCAACGCCCAGACCCACCCCCCGTCTGACTTCTTTCCCCTCCCCCTTCTCTACACACCCTTCCCTGCAAGCCACCCCACCATGTGCAAGTCTTCCCCTACCGCCTCCTCCCTCTTGTCTCCTCTATCCATTCCCATCTCCCTCCTCTTCTTCCACCCCAATGAGAGCACAAGCCCTACCCACTGTGCCATCCAGCCCTTCTCTCCCATCATCGTTGGCAAGGCCGGCAAGCCTTGGAGCACCCATTTAGTGCCAAGCGCCCTCTCTTTGTTCCCCCACTATCGCCACCCCACCGTCTAGCCGCTCCGAGTAGGAGACGATCCCTTGCAGATGTTCACGCCGTCGAGCATCTCGCCATCGATTGCCAATGACAGCTGCATGGAGCCACATCACCGCCCATCTCTCCGAGCACACAGAATTGGCATCCACACCCGCGGCTGAGCACTCCCCTGCCTACCTTGCCACTTGCTAGTATGATCTACCACTCCGAGCACCACGCTGCACCCATGGTCGTGCATCCCCGCCTACATCACCGCTTACCAAGAGCAGCTACCTCTCGACATCCTACACCCCTCTATCGTGACCGCCCACCACTAGAAGTGTAATGGCCTACGAATTCATAGTTTAGCATTTTATTTGATTAATAAATTTTTTGATTATGTCTAAATATTTAAATTATTAGTCTTATTATATTTATTCCAGTCATGGTAAAAAAAGAAAGAGATTCAAAAGTTGAGAGGAAGAGAAGAAAAACAAACAAACAAAGCCAAAAAAATGAAGGGGGCTAATCGTTTTAAAAAATGAAGGGGGGCTAATAGTTATAAAAAAAATAGTGGGGGCGGCCGCGCATCGCCCATGCGCACGCAGGCGTGCGGGTAGCCGCTCGGGAGTGTGCCCTCTGGCTTGGCCGCTTTGCGACTGTTCTTTAAAAAAAAATCATTTTTTGTTTTATTAAACCTTCTCCTTCTTAAGTCAAATCCCATGTGCCATATATATATATTAAAAAAAGAAAAATATGGGTTAGTTAAAAGAATGGGACTTAGTGGGTTGGTGAGGACTTTGAAAGTCATTTCTCAATTAAATAATATTAAAATAAAGATTTAATCTTCACCTTTGATTAAAATCAATAGTTAAGATTGATTAAAGGAAAACTCCTATAAATACTTAGCTCTCCTTTGGGACTGGTTGCGTTGAGGTGATGAAGGAGGAGAGTGAAGGGCAATTAAAGATGTGATTACGTTTCATTAAGGTAAGTGATTTAGTATTAATCCTCATAATTAACATATTTAACATGTTTAAATTGATTTAAGGTGTGGTAATTGGCATAAATAGAGGTATTTAAATCCATAAATCCTTATTTCACCATGTGTGATCATGTCTAAGTAGGATTACCATGAGATCATTAGTATTAAGACATGTGATTAAGGGTAAAATTAAGTATTTAATATAATATAATTAGCAACGATGCATGAAAAAATTATAAAGTTTGCAAAGTCATGGTATCTGATATTTTAAGCTCGCTGTAAAAAATTTCATATCTGATTCAAAATATTTCTACATTTAAAAATATTTTAATATTATTTAAAAGATGTTTAATTATACTAAGAGGTTAAAGGGGTGATATAAAAATACCAAAAAATTATAGAATTACATATTACTCTGAGACTCATGTTTATCAAAATTTTGATTATTTTTTGATCACGAGATCTCTATTAAGAAATTTTTAATACATGATAGAAAATTAAATAATTGTGGGAAATTAGAAATCATATTCACAAAATCTTCATATTTTACACTAAAGCTCTTATATGTGTGTGAGTTGTATTTTTAAAATACCAATATTTATAAATGACTGTAAGTGAAATTACAGAATTTTTAATATTTTCTCATAAGTATAAAATTATGAAACAAATAGAAATACTACATAGAAAAGTTTACAAATTTACAGAAAGACTTAGATATGTGTTATAATTGATTTAGTAAAAATTGATTTTGTTTGGATCTCTTAATATTCACTTGAATAATTTTTAATGTTTGAACAAATAATTAGAAATTTGAATAAATATTAATATTTTATGAAATATCATGAGAATATTTCAGAACTTATATTTGATGTTTATAAGTTAAATATTAACATATTTTTAGTAATTTTAAATATTTTGTGAAATTGTCTCTATTTTAAAGCTATTGTTATAAATTCTAGAAACTGATATAAAATTCTATAAAATTAGAAATAATGAACAAAAAGTAGTGAAGTTTCTTATATATGATATTTCTATCTGAAAAATGTTCATTCAAATTTTAGTAATTTTTTTATCATTGTGGATATATTTATTTACTTTATTATTCATGTTAGGTTTTAGTTATTCTAGTAAAATATTAGTAATACAGTGTGAAAAATAATTAAAAATCTCAAAAATGATATTAATGTTATAAATCATGGTTTAAAAAGTTTCGGTGATTTTATGAGTACTGTAGTTAAATTTAGTTAATTTTATATGCATAGGAAAATTTAAATGATTCTAGAAAAATTTGAATTCCTGCATGAAAAGTTATGATAATATTTTTGTGTAATTTTACATACAAATATGGTGTTCAATAAAAGTTTAGTGGTCTTTTGAAAGGTGGTAGTTAAATTTAGTCAATTTATGATGCATATTTGAGTATAAATACTTTTGAAAAAATTATAAATATTGTCTGAAAAATGTTGATACTTTTCTTATTTGATCCTTCATGTTAATATATTGGTTACATGAAATTCAATGTATTCTGATCTCTTTGAACAGAATTAGAAACTTTTGATATATATATGACTTTATAATTGGATAAGTTTAGAAATTCAGAAATTTAGAACAAAAGGAAGATTTCCAGTACTGGCATATTTCATGCTTAATGTTGACATCATGAATTTATGAGTGACATGTGTCCATTGCATATGAGTTGTATATATATTTATTGTACTGTTGTTACTGTCAAATGGATACTGCCACCATAGGGGGAGAGTGGAACCAAGCCATAGAAATACCCCTATGGAAATGTTCACACTATTTACTAGCCCCGAGGGTAACGGGGATGAAATCATGGAGGTGGACAAATACCACTGGTTAATGTGGAGAGGACCTCTCCTGGTTCTACGCAGTAATCAGGACTCATCAGTATTTACCTAGGTGATCGAGTATCGACTAACTGTCCTTCTAGTGGTGGTTTGGGCACTGTGTCTTAGCTAGTTATATTATTATTACTGCACGTTGAGTTAATATTGAAACTACTATTACAATTCTTTGAGTTGATATTAAAACTACTGTTACTGCTCATCGAATTGATATTGAAACTAGTGTTATTGCCTATTGAATAGTTATTACTTTTCACTGTTATTACACTGTAAATATTTATTGTTATTGAATCTCCAGTATATCATATGGTGATTTGGAAAACGGTAAATTAAGTTTGTTTGGATCATTTTACTATGCGTGAGACCTTACTCCACCTAATACTGGAATTATTCTATCGATAAATGAGTCGAATTATATTGCATGGTAATGTTTACTAATGTTGAATTCTTATTTACATTGTCATTGATAGAGCACAGTTTTATTGTACCGCATGGCATTATCTGTAAAATGTTAAACATCATAACTTATGATTTGTAAAATTGAAATTGGATTATAATGCATTAATCGCATGTTGTTATCTATTTGAAATTATGCCTAAGAATGACTTATAAAAAGAAATACTGTAAATCACTTTGGGTATGTTTATGCATGGTATATAACTTGGGACTATGCCTAGTCTCTTATTGGGTCTATTCGTAGACTCACCATGTTGAACATTTTCAGGAGAAGCGGTAGAAAAAGGTGAGGAGTGATCTCGCAGTGTTCTGACCACGATTTGGAATTACTCTATGTCACTACCTTAGGTCGTTATGAATTATGTTAAAAAATGCGTGTGAAATTTGATTATGTAATAATTGACATGTTAAATTGTTAGTCTTTATTTCGATCTATGTGGATGAAGTCATTTGATTGTAAGCTGACTGATTGAGAAATTTTTATTTTCGCTGCAATGATATCTCAATATTTATGTGAAATTCTGAACCATAATGCACTGTTTGAGTTGTCCCACTGTGACGTTTTGATCGGGATCCAACATGAGTCTTTACGATTGGACCAGGTTTACGAGTCGGGCCATCACAATAAGTGTCCCACCATTGCCGCCGTAGGCTGACATCTCCTTCGTGGGCAGGCACCTTCATTATTGTCGGTTGCCTAGGACCACCGGCATCCACTCCTTCCCGCCGGCAGCCACTGCTCCTCTCTCTACCATCGTTCTCTCTCTCGTATCTCTTTTTCTTCTCTCTCATTCACTCTCTTCTCTCTCTCTCTCTCTCTTGCTCTTACGTAACATGGTCAAAAAAACAAAAGACAGAGAGCAACAAAAAAACAACAAAAAGGAGAGAAATAGAAAAATAAAAAGTAGAATATTTCTTGAAAAAATGAAAAATAAAAAATAGAAACAAGAAACATTGATTGAAAGGAAAAAAACACGGACGCGTCTTCCTCCTGCATCAAGGAGACGGTCAAAATAGCTCTCACTAATGTGAAATTCTAACTTTAAATTTAGCAACTGTGACACTGTAGGCAACCGAGTGTGATTCTGACATCCAACCCACAATGTCTCATCAGTATCCCTTAATAATTAATAAAATCTTCTAGCTGTTCCATTCGATGCTTCTCGTTGTATCCATGTTCTTGATGAACATTAAATCTGGAACCAACTACAGAGCGCAATTCAGGACCTGTCGCATCCAAAACCATATCCACGTACGTGCTTGTGTCTTTAATATTGGTTTGCTCGTATGACCAAGAAGTCTCACCATGTTCAGACAAGTTCATGTAATATTGTATGAACTCTTTCTTGTATAGATGACGCTCAATGTCGTATGTTGAATAGAACCTCAAGTTCTTACATTTTGAACAGGGGCATCAGATATGATCTTTGCCATCTACTACACTTGGATTCCCAGATGCAAATGCAATGAAGCTTGATACTCCATCTTTGAACTCCTCAGATACCACCCGGTCAACTATTTTTCGATGCATCTATCCTCGATCTACAAGTATTTTCTTTGCACTAATCTAATGTTAATTATTCTTAAAAATCAGCACGACCCTTTCCTTACATCATTCATCGCACATAATTTGAATAGGAATGGATGATTATTTAGATTATCACTTTTTAACCTATCCATGAAAATTTGGTCGCACGATCACTTACTATATGTGTTGTATAGTTTACTGAAAATTTCATCATCATCTCCCTATACTTCTCCGATATATCAAAAATATGTATTGATTAAAAATTTTATTAAATATTTATTACTAAGTGGATAAGAAAATATTCAAAATCAATACAAGTATATTAGAGAAGAGTGAGAAGATGCAAACAAAATTTTCAACAAACTGTACAAACACATATAATAAATGACCACCTAAGTGCGACCAAATGTTCACATGCTATCTGAACGGGACACTGCAGGACTTCATGTTAGATGCATATGTTCTCATCAAAAAATGAGAACAGACACATCAATCATGAAGCCTTGAATGGATGGGTTCTTTGACACGGGCTTAACACACTCTCTCCCCATGTTAGCTGCTTGTAATGTTAGGTTACACTTACGCACCTCAGGTTACATGGAACACCCTATCTAATTAAAAAATATTAAATTAAATAACAACTAATTCATATGCATACATCAAATTAAAAAAATATAACTTAAAGAACATCCAACTATAGAACTCCAAATTAAATAACATACACAAATTACAAATATATATAACTTGTAGAAATATGTTTAAAGAACATCTCCCTCTCCTCCGCCTTGTCAACCACCCCTACCCCGGTAGTCCCTCTTCCCTTCCTTGTTGGCACCTCCACCCCAACAACCCCTCTGCCCCACCCCATTGACCACCCCTACCCAACCCCGCCATCCCCTCTCCCCGACCCATCGGCCACCCCCACCTTGGCAGTCTCTCTCCCCTTCCCCATCGGCTACCCCCACTTTGACAACTCCTCTCCCCAGCCTTGTCTGCCACCCCCACCCCAACAATCCCTCTCCCCCACCATGTAGGGCAACCTCACTGATAGTCCCTCTCCCCCACCATGTCGTCTACCTCCACCCCGATAGTCCCTCTTCTCCACCCCGTATGCCACCCCCACCCCTGTAGCCCGTCTCCCGTACCCCGGCTGCCACCCCCTACCCAGCTTGGAAGCCCCTCTCCCCACCCCCATCACACCACCGCCATCACGCCACCACCATCACCAACCCCTTCTTCTTCCTCTTCATCTCTTCCAGCCGTCGTTGCCTCTCCATCCACCATCAGGAGCACCGCCACCGTCGTTGCATCCTCAGGCCATTGCCTGCCCATCGCCCCTCTCCTCCACCCCCATCACACCACTGCCATCATGCCACCACCACCGTTGGCCCCTCTTCTTCTTCTTCCTCTTCCTCTCTTATGGTTGTCGTTGTCTCTCCGTCCACCATTAGGAGCACAGCTACGGTCCCTACATCCTCAAGGCCATCGTCGGCCTGCCACCCCTCTTCCCTGTCCTCTCATTCCCCTATAACCGCACAACCCCACCGCCCCCTAGCCACCTGTGAAACCCCCACCTGTCGTCTATAAGAGAGAGAGAGAGAGATAGAGTGAGCGAGGGCCTACCTATAGGGTAGTGAACCAGCAGTGGCAGAGTAGGGCACGGTGGTGGCCAGACTTGAGAGCACGAAGCCTGGGCACAGTGGCATCTACGGTGGTGGCATAGGAAGATGTATGCAACGTAGAGGAAGACGTCGACGGGGCATGGTGGGAGGGAATCATCGACGGTGAGGGAGAGATACACATACAAAGAGAGAGAAAGCGTCTGAGAAAGGTGAGAAAGGAGAGATGGTCAACGAGGTGGAGCAGAGGGGTTCATAACCATTCCATCGCAAATACACCTCTAATCTACCTCAAATCCCTCGCCAATTTTCACATTGCGCGCCAAAGAAATTTCAATTTACGACAGAAATATATTGTTCACAAATTCGTCTCTAAAGTATTTCACTATTTTACATTTGTAAATTTAAATATTGCAAATTTTAATAATACTAACATGTAATTATTATAAAAACCACTAACTTATAATTTAAAATTTTTATTTAAAAAGTTATTTAATATGTATTGTAAAATAACAAAAAATGTAGTATTTTTTATTTTTCCCTCTCATGCACATCTGTCGCACATCTATCGACATAACTTAATTCCCTCGCACATTTGTCACTGGCAGTGGCAAATTTCTTTGCAACGTAATTAATCTCGTCGTACATCCATCACTAAAGAATATTTTTTATTTTCTAATAATAAATGTAATAATATTTTTCTTTCAACTACTCCAATAACCAAAATAATATGTCAACTGTAACCCAAATAAGAAAATATGAATATTAGTATAAATATGATAATAATGTCAAAATAATATAATGAATCTTAGGAGGTTAAATGGTGATGAACGTACATAATCTACTTCACTACATCAGCCACATGCCTATACAGAGCTCAAACCGATCCCAATTATTTGTTCCTTCACCGAAGGGGAACATTAAGGTGGTGATGTGGAGAACCTTTGTTCTATGCTTGTTGTGTAATCGAATTTGCAACTCTTTTGCTTTGGATCGATCCTTAATCGGAAATAACCCAACTTTTTGTACCCAAGAAATATCTAGCTATTGCATGTAAGTTTATTTATTTAATATCCAAACGTTGGATTTGCTGTCGATCTAATTAAATCTGACTATTAGATTTCAACTTGATATATATCGGACTCTTAGATTTGCTTTTGATATGAATCTGACCATTAAATTAAAGTTTGAAGATTTGACAGTTGTATTTGCTCTAGATCTAAATCTAATCATTAGATTTAAGTTTGATCAAGATCCGATCATTGGATCTGCTCTCGATCTGAATTTTACCAAGATCTAATCGTTGAATTTACCTTTAATCAAAATCTCACTATTGGATTTAAGTTTGATCAAGATCCGACTGTTGAATTTACTCTCATTCGAAATATGACATTGGATTTAAATTTGATTAAGATCTGACCATTAATTTTTAAAGAAACATTTTCTTGGTTGACAACATTGTAATTCATTACATTTTTTAGTTGACATTATTATGAACTAATGCCCAACTCATCAACCTTATACCATATGACCCATTCTTGTTATTATAGATAATGGAGAGTGGGAGAGTGAGAAATTACGGGCGGGATTACAATGAGCTGGCCAGAATTTTTTGTGACGAATTTTTCTCGCTAATCTGTCACTAATTCGTCGCTAAAATTTACGACAGAAAATTTTTTGTCATTAGCTCGTCGCCAATCTTCTTAATTTAGCAGCGGATATTTTAGTGTCTCTAATCCTTTGCTAAATATTTTAAATATAGCGATGAATACTAGATCGTCTCTAATCCGTCGTAAAAATGTATTTTCAAAAAATCTTCGAAACATATGTTTTTTTCTAGTTTGTGACGGAATGGTATTGGCCACTAGTCCGTCTCTAAATTAAAAAATATGTGTGACGGTGAATTTATCGTGGCTACTCCATCGTAAAAATTTATGATGGAATATTTATCATTGCTAATATGTCGGTAAAATAAAACTTCTTTGCGACAGACTATGTTGGTCACTAGCCCGTCTCTAAATTAAAAAAAATGTGCGACAGATAAACTGCCATCGCTACTCCGTCGTAAAAATTTGTGGTAGAATTTTTTCCGTCGCTAATCCGTCGATGCAATAAATATTCTTTGCGATAGATATTTTTTGTCATAAATCTATCTCTATATATACATTAATTTCTTAGTCACTGAATATTGCGATAGTTAATTTTCTGTCGCTAATAGCGCATTTTCTTGTAGTGTCTCTAGGTAGTCATTTCCCATTTGATAGACCCCACCACATGTCCCAGACAGCTTCACACTCAGGCAACTGTACACTCTCTAGGTAGCCCTTTCCCGTGCGCATGTCACAACTGAATGCAATGTTCCATACTTCACAATGTAGTTCTTTCATGTGACCAAATTATGTTGGGTTCATACCGTAAGGCTAGTTAGTAGAGGGTTATTTAATTTAAAAACTATTCCACCTATTATAACATCTCTATTTACTGCCAACACCTCACATATACATCTTTCTTACATTGCTAACCCCCGTCACTCATTTTTGATTCCTATCAGATAACTCTGACCCCTGTCGGAGCTCCCCCGTATTTTCTGTCATGTAGAAAAATAGTTGAACACCCGCATACAGATTAGTACATCCTTCTTTAATACTGACAAGTCACCCATGCCCTGATGCCCACCTAACACTCGGTCAAATCACCCAAATCTCTAGGGGATCCCACACGATCTAATTCCTAGGTTATTTAATTCCATCACTCAAAATCTTAAAACCTTAAGTTCATTATTTAATCTTTCAACGTTTTGAGTCCATCGTCTAATTTTAAAAGAACAAAGTATGTTGTCCGTTTTTACATCGTCTATGATTAACGCATAGTATTCATCATCTATGTTTTTTCATTTAGACACCACATCGTCCAAATCCTTCCATCTAAATCTATCATCTACCTTATTATCCATTGTCCAATTTTATTGTCTAACTTCGTCGTGCACGTCACTTCGCCTAACTTTCTCTATTCCATCTAAGTCAATAGTTCACTTTCACAATTTAAATGATCCATCTTCTAACCTTTCAGACTTAAACAATTCTTTGCCTAACTTACTTCGCTCAACTTGGACCGCCTATCTTCCAGATTTGGACGATTCATAATCCAACTTTTATCATCTATTCTTTCATTCTATTATAACTTATTTTGTCTAACTTAAATCACTTAATTCCTCCCATCTATCTTTCTTCCTCTATCCATCTATTTCTTATCATATAAGTCTTCTGAGTTTCAAGTATATTTTTTGAACATAATCTAATTTCTCAATTCAACTAAATAAATCAATTTATTTGCCCTTCTAAAGGAAACCTAATATTTTCATACTTGGATTGTTATCACAGATATTCCAATATACGTCCTAAAATTTTAGGGTGTTGCAAAATTACACCAAAATTAGTGAAATATTACTCAATTGGATTTATATTACTAATTAGGTCAAGGTAACTGTTAGCTTATTGGGTCTTGAACAAGAAACCTAATATAATTCGAATTCTTGGAATCAGGGTCTTACAAAGAGTCTCTCAATAAATATTACAAGTGTTAATGTTGGTTGATGGAGATGAAAAACTTACAATGTCTTATCATGGTTTGCCTTATTGTATCGATGTGATATGACCGACTCATTGCATGTAGAGGGTTTCAAAGTTATCATTTGGTCATATCGCACCGAGCCATTATAAATTATACAAATAAAAATATATCATCTAAAAATCATTCTATTTTATTAAAAAATAAAAAAATTATAGTAATAATATAACATTAGTCATAGATCTTGCATTTTATAAATGAAGAATATTAAACTATATTATTGAGTTTATTTCAAACATGTGACTGGGTTGAGTGATCAAGCCTGAGTTGAGTCAACTCGTATCATATCTGGAGCAACCCAATATGATATGTATCTACGAGTCAACGCACCTTGGAGTATGTAAAAGAGTAAATTATTTAAATTTTTGACTCCAAAGAATCAATATTGCAACTAATCTTAAAGATTGTTGATAAGAAGTGGCAAAATCAAATGAACTGCCATTTACATAGAGTGCGACTTTTCTTAAATCCTAACTAGTTTATACTTCAAGACTAGTGAGAAAGATGTTGCTTCTTGTGGAATATTTGAAGGTGAATATTTCACTTGTCTTGGAATAATCGTGGTCAAATTGAAGATTCAAGACAAGATACATATGAATGAGAGAGAGACGTTTGGAAGAGGGAAGACTATAAGAGATTTTGATAGGCGATTGCTAAGCAAGTGCATTTCTTTATAGTTTTTAAAATTTATTAATTTTCTAAATAAAAATAATTTGAAGTATTAAATATATTTTTATAGTTGAATAGTGGGTAATATATATCGATTGAAATAAATTATATAACGTAGTGCTTTTGAGTGTGAACACAATTTGGAGTACATTCGAATATGTATGTTTCATGAACTCATCGTATTCTTTCGATTCTCCTTGTAATGTATTCTTTTTAGGTACATTCACACCAAGAAGAGAAATCATCGGGAATATAAAAAGTTGAATGATATTGTGTCTGTCCAGCATAATTGTTATCTTCGTGAGAGATTCAAAGAAGGGAAAAATCATTCACAAAAATATGATCCCGTTTACTCACGGAGACTTAGATTGGAAAAATGAGTGAATGTCTTAAAATGTTTAGTTCACGGTGACAATGATCTTATCTGAACAAATGTTGAATTTGCTGGGGGGGTATTGTATGAAAGGTCAGAAAGAATTAAAACACAACCAAAAAATAGTGGCTCACACTCTTTGAGATATAATGATGATGTTGATGATGATAGGCAATGATTAAAAGAAGAGTTTGATGGGGATGACCGTAATACTTCATGAGAGTTTGGTGAAGAAGGTGAAGATAGGGAGGAAGATGATGGGAATGAGGACCATGGTGATACTATTTAAAGAGTACTATAGCCATTTAAGATATATTATCTAGTAAAACTCTTGATTTTTAATTTAGACGGTGAACTAATTAGCCATTTCTAAACTTAGACATTTGCCGGTATTTGTAACACTCCAAAATTTTATATAAATTATTTTAAAGTATTTCAGAAATTTTTGGAAATTTTTGGGATTTTTATAAATTAAATAAAAGAATAATTTGAGAGTAAATAGAATATTAAATGAATTTTTGGGTCAAATACGTTATTATGGAAGCCCAAAATAATAACCAGCTAATTAGGACACTAAATAGGTCCAAAAAGACCCAAAACCAAGTGCACTAATCTTAGCCCATATTCTAGAAGCTAGAAATTAGTGTAATCACAGAATTTAGTGATAAATAGGATAAATAAATAGATAATGGAGGGAAGAGTTTGAACCAATTCAAAATTCAGTGCCCGAAATAGAAAGCGGTCTATCGCGAGACCGCTAACAGGCAGTAAACGGTCGTCCCAATGACCGCTAATCTCTGTCAGTTCCGTGAGTGTAAGAAAACGTGAAAAGAATGGATTTTTGGCATCTAAATCACCTAGGATCGACTCTATCTACTAATTAGATAAGTCTAGAAGGTTAGAGGATCGAATGGTAAGGCTATTTCTTCTTTTAAATATTCATAGAGATAAGAATATTAGTCAAAATGAGAACATCAACAGAAATCAAAAAAGGATCAAATAGTTCTATATATACAATAATTAAATTGTAGTGGATTTTAATTTTAAACAGTTCGTAAAATAAAACAACAATCAATTAAACAATTGATACAATTTGAATAAAATATAAGATTATTTATAATTTTATAATATAATTTTTATAGTTTTTAATTTTAATATTATATTAAATATTAAATGAATGGACTCTAAGTTCGTTCTAATCCTCGAACCCTAGCTAAACCCTATAAATAGGTCCCAGATTTGGCATGTGCGACTCTTACTTTTGGCTCGCGTGGAACTAAGGTAAGGAGTACGAATTTGAGGTAAGTTTCTTCTAGCAAGTTGTTCATTATAGTTAGAACTAACTATCCTCCAAATTTCGTTTTAGGAGATCAAGCTTACAGGAAGATAGAAGGTTCCAAAGTTGCTAATCCAACAACAATAACTCAGGAAATAGTGCATTCGACCCAAGAAGATCAAGGAATTCAGAGCCCTAAACGAGGTATTTAATAGAAGTGTCTTTAGGACTTTATGTTCCTCTTCATATCTTCTATCTACCCTCAAAATTTCACGTCCATAGGTCAAGGGAATCAGGAGATAGAGGGACGTGAAGTTGCTGATTTAGTATAAGAACGGACATAATTAGGGCTGACTTCTAGTCCGAAATTTACTATCTAGAAGGATTAATTGAGATATGTTATCTCATGAAAGGCTCAAATTTAAAGTCAGGAACAAAAGCCCTCTTGTTTCATTCGATTTCATGCATTGTATCTTGAGAATTTCGGGTTTTACTTAGGACTATGCATCTAGTATATTCCTCGTGCATGAACTAGCCCTAACGAAGTAATAAGGAAATTTTCTTTTAATTACATGAACCTATGCATATTGTTGGCCTATAATTATTCTATCATGGTTATGGAAGTTGAAATATGTTGATTTCCGGGGATGATATGTCTCAGTTAGCATTTTGTTTGGTTATCATTTGAATTCGGTTTTTCATAGGAAGAAACAGTCTTCCTGTAGACCGCCAGCGACCGTCGCGGTCGTACGATAGACCGCTAACTGAAAGTGGCAGTCTCCTACTAGACCGTTTTCGATTTCTGAATTTCTGCATTATTTTAACCCAAGACTTAATGCATAATAGCCTATTTTATATATATTAAGCCTAGATAAATAGGTTTTATACATGTTTCAAATATTATTTTCATATACCTAGATCATTTTAGTAAAGGTCATGACTTTATGTACTTAGAAACTATATTTTTAAACTCATACTAGTTTCATGCCAAAAATATATATATTCTTGTATTATGACACATTTTTAATTAAGGTTTATGGATCGGTCTAGTTTGATTCTACTATGGTTTTTAATGATCTCTCCTCGTCTAAGAGTCATTTTCTTAAGTACATGGCACATATCCCGGTATGTTATCATTAGTTACACTTTTACACATTAAGAACACAATCTTGGACATGATGAACTCTCCTTTGGATATTCCTTCCAACGGACTAGGAAATCTTGTTTCAAGGCCTCCATAAGACTCCGCGAGCCTGAGATTCCCACTAGGACGCCGAGCTGGTTGTACCATTAAAACCTATTGTCTAGAAAGCACTTTTATCGGTGTTTTATGCATTCTAGAATTTAGCGGCCTTCTGGTTGACTACCAGAGTCTGTTAGCAGCCATTCGATAGACCGCTAATGGATCCTAAATGGTCATGTATTAGACCGCTAAGACTCCAGATATTCTATTTCTCAAACTGTTTTCATAAACGGTCCTGTACTAGACCGCCAGGAGCAAGAGACAGTCCCGTAAACGACCGCTAGCTGCCTAAGTTTGATTAACCCGGGGTTTGACTTAAGGGTTGAGTTTCCTATGTTCCTAGATGGTCCAATTGATTATCTAGAACCTGTCACATTATTCCAAAGATACCTAAGTAATTTTGAAAGATAAGGAAAGTACCGTTATGCTGTTTAAATGGCTCTGTAGCATGATGTCCTTTTTAAATCATTCTTTGGATTCATATCAAACTTTGGTACGTTCTATATCTTGGTTACTTCATCATGAAGCTTATTGATTGGAATTGAGTTATTGGCCGTACTTTATTGTTATACTCGTGGAAGTAGTTTGATTTATATGTGAAGATGCAGTTTGAGCACTGATTGTGTTTAAGGGCTCTATGCTAGTCCCCTCGACTGATTGTCGAAATCATACTGTAAATCATGGGGTATGATGCTACTGGCGTCGCATTGCGCTGGGAGTACTTTCTTTATAAATAAGTGAAATTCACGAATTCTTGCGAGATTCTCTCTAGATTGAATTGCTACATGCTTGTTACATGACATTCTAGTGCATAACCTCTATGGTTATGAAAAGTGAAAAGTGAAAGTGAAAGTGCGTTCTTGATACAAGCAAGCATATTCTTGATCGTGAAAGGCCAAGTTACATTCTGGTTATATTCAACTTAATCTTGTTCATATATCACTCATCGTATATCATGATCCTATCATGTTATTATGTTACTTGTTTTATCCGCGTGTTTTATCGCATCTGTATGATTTATCTTATAATCTAGAGCTAAATTGTTAATTACTTAAACATTACCTTCATGTTGATGCGAAGATACCTACTGGGCAAGTGTGCTCATTACCCTACTTTCTAATTTTTTTCAGGAAACTCTAGTGGGGCAGATTTAGATTGCTCAAGTGATAGATCCGAGAGTGATTGATGGTTCGAGAGAAACTATAGTCAGTCTAGTCAAGAGTCAAATATGTAATTTTCTACTTTATTGAGTCCAGTTAGTTATGGGTCAAGATCATGTACTAGATTGTTATTATCAATAAAAGTTGAGATTTTTGATCAATTATTTCCATTCATCTTCTATGGGAATGATATATGCTCTTATTGATATTGTCACTTGAGACTTCTCTTGTCGGCTGTTCACGTTCCCGAAATTTCTTCTGCTGTAATAAAAGCTCGGGACGTGACAATTAAAGTGGTATCAGAGCTTAGGCATAAGTAAATCCTAGGGAATGAAGTCATATCACATGTTGAGTCCAAGGTTTGGGGACCCATACCTATTAACTAGGAAAGAATTCCGAACCCATGTGAGAATTGGGTAGAACCCGGGATGAGATAATTATATAGATATTATCTTAGGGTAAATCTTCCCGATTCTAAATAACTAAAATGTCCATGTTCTCAGGTACCTTGATTCTCGATGGCTCATCGTGTGAACTGGGATGAGATGCAGCAAACTGTTGCGGGTCTTACACAAGCCTTACAAACGGTAGCCCAAACTGGTGCAAGGGTTGGCGCGGGAAACTTACACGGCAATTTTCGGAGTTTGAATCCTCCACGATTCTCTGGATCCTCTAACCCTGACGAGGCGGAGAATTGGATCGATGAAATGAATCGAATATTTGATGTCATGCAATGCACCGACCAGGAGAAAGTACGTCTAGCCACATTCCAACTCAACAAAGATGCACGTACGTGGTGGAAATCTGTTCCGGCACCACTTGCAAACGCACCACATACGTGGGAGGGATTTCTTATTCTTTTTCGAGCGAAGTACTTCTCCGAGCACGTAAAGGAGAGGAAGGCAGCCGAATTCGCGTCATTACGTCAAGACATGATGACGGTAGCAGAATATGAATTACAATTCTCTCGACTAGCATCTTATGCTCCCCACCTGGTAAGCACAGACTTATTGAAAGCCAACCGATTTATGGATGGTTTAAGGCCCGGATTTATTCAACAACCTGAGTCTCAAAATATTCGAACATTTACGGAAATGGTTCAAAGGGCACATCTATATGAAAGAACTATGGAGAAGGTGGAAAAGCTCCGAGGGAAGAACAGAAGGTCAAACCGAAAACATGATAGGCGAGAGGAGAAAGAAGTGGATGAGGATGAACCCCGTCACTATAAGAGGTCCCGCAATGGGAGCAACAATGGAAAAGAAAAGGAAATGGCAATGGAAAGAATAAAAACGTTAAAGAAGAAGAAGAAGAAACGCAAGTCGCCACGGCTTGCGCATTTTGTGAAAAGTTCGGGCACGCAGTTGAAGAATGTTGGAAGCGTCTTGGTGCTTGCCTCAAATGTGGAAGTCAGGAACATCGCTTGCCCATGTGTCCTCTCATAGGGGAACAATCTTCTAGAGATAACAACGGACGCGGGAGACGAGGCCGATAAATGCCATTCTAGACGAGGAAGATAAAGTAATAAAAGGTACCATCTTAACCTACTCACCTTACTTTAAATTTTTTTTTAACGCATACACTCTCCGTAAAAAACTCATGTTATGAATTTGGGGACCAAATTCTCTTAAGTGGGGGAGGGTGTAACACCCGAAAATTTTATATAAATTATTTTAAAGTATTTCAGAAATTTTTAGAATTTTTTGGGATTTTTTTTAAATTAAATAAAAGAATTAATTTGAGAGTAAATAGAATATTAAATGAATTTTTGGGTCAAATATGTTATTATGGAAGCCCAAAATAATAACTAGCTAATTAGGACACTAAATAGATCCAAAAAGATCCAAAATCAAGCCCACTGATCTTGGCCCATATTCTAGAAGCTAGAAATTAGTGTAATCACAGAATTTAGGGATAAATAGGATAAATAAATGGATAATAGAGGGAAGAGTTTGAACCAATTCAAAATTCGACGCTCGGGATAGAAAGCGGTCTATCGCGAGACCGCTAACAGGCAGTAAACGGTCGTCCCAATGACCGCTAATCTCTGTCAGTTCCGTGAGTGTAAGAAAACGTGAAAAGAATGGATTTTTGGTATTTAAATCACCTAGGATCAACTCTATCTACTAATTAGATAAGTCTAGAAGGTTGGAAGATCGAATGGAAAGCCTAAATTGGACTCTCAGTTCGTTCTAATCCACAAACCCTAGCTAAATCCTATAAATAGGTCCCAGATTTGGCATGTGCGACCCTTACTTTTGGCTTAGGTGGAACTAAGGTAAGGAGTACGAATTTGAGGTAATTTTCTTCTAGCAAGTTGTTCATTATAGTTAGAACTAACTACCTTTCAAATTTCGTTCTAGGAGATCAAGCCTACAGGAAGATAGAAGGTTCCAAAGTTGCTAATCCAACAACAATAACTCATGAAATAGTGCATCCGACCCAAGAAGATCAATGAATTCACAGCCCTAAACGAAGTATTTAGTAGAAGTGTCTTTAGGGCTTTATGTTCCTCTTCATATCTTCTATCTACCCTCAAAATTTCACGTCCATAGGTCAAGGGAATCATGAGATAGAGAGATGTGAAGTTACTGATTTAGTATAAGAGCGGGCATAATTAGGGCTGACTTCCAGTCCGAAATTGACTATCTAGAAGGATTAATTGAGATATGTTATCTCATGAAAAGCTCAAATTTAAAGTCAGGAACAAAAGCCCTCTTATTTCATTCGATTTCATGCATTGTATCTTGAGAATTTCGGGTTTTACTTAGGACTATACATCTAGTATATTCCTCATGCATGAACTAGTCATAATGAAGTAATAAGGAATTTTTCTTGTAAATTACATGAACCTATGCATATTGTTAGCATATAATTGTTCTATCATGGTTATGGAAGTTGAAATATGTTTATTTCCAAGCATGATATGTCTTAGTTAGCATTTTGTTTGGTTATCATTTGAATTTGATTTTTCATAGGAAGAAACAGTCTTCCTGTAGACCGCCAGCGACCGTCGCGGTCGTACGATAGACCGCTAACCGAAAGTGACGGTCTCCTACTAGACCGTTTTCGATTTCTGAATTTTTGTATTATTTTAACCCAAGACTTAATGCAGAATAGCCTATTTTAATATATATTAAGCTTAGATAAATAGGTTTTATACATGTTTCAAATATTATTTTCATATACCTAGATCATTTTAGTAAAGGTCATGACTTTATGTACTTATAAACTATATTTTTAAACATATACTAGTTTCATGCCAAAAATATATATATTCTTGTATTATGACACATTTTTCATAAAGGTTTATGGATCGATCTAGTTTGATTCTACTATGGTTTTTAATGATCTCTCCTCATCTAAGAGTCATTTTCTTATGTACATGGCACATATCCCGGTATGTTGTCATTAGTTACACTTTTGTAAATTAAGAACACAATCTTGGACATGATGACCTCTCCTTTGGATATTCATTCCAACAGACTAGGAAATCTTGTTTCAAGGCTTCCATAAGACTCCGCGAGCCTGGGATTCCCATTAGGACGCCAAGCCGGTTGTACCATTAAAACCTATTGTCTAGAAATCACTTTTACCGGTGTTTTATGCATTTTGGAATTTAGAGGCCTTCTGGTTGACTGCCAGAGTCTGCTAGCAGCCATTCGATAGACCGCTAATGGATCCTAAATGGTCATGCATTAGACCGCTAAGACTCCAGATATTCTATTTTCAAAGTATCAAATTGTTTTCATAAACGGTCCTGTACTAGACCGCCAGGAGCAAGAGACGGTCCCGTAAACGACCGCTAGCTGCCTAAGTTTGATAAACTCGGAATTTGACTTGAGGGTTGAGTTTCCTATGTTCCTAGATGGTCCAATTGATTATCTAGAACCTATCACATTATTCCAAAGATACCTAAGTAATTTTGAAAGATAAGGAAAGTACCGTTATGCTGCTGAAATGCCCCTGTAGCATGATGTCCTTTTTAGATCATTCTTTGGATTCATATCAAACTTTGGTACGTTCTATATCTTAGTTACTTCATTATGAAGCTTATTGATTGGAATTGAGTTATTGGCCGTACTTTATTGTTATACTCGTGGAAGTAGCTTGATTTATACGTGAAGATGCAGTTCGAGCACTGATTGTGTGCAAGGGCTCTATGCTAGTCCCCTCGGCTGATTGTCGAAAACATACTATAAACCATGGGGTATGATACTACTGGCGTCGCATTGCGCTGGGAGTACTTTCTTTATAAACAAGTGAAATCCACGAATTCTTGCGAGATTCTCTCTAGATTGAATTGCTACATGCTTGTTACATGACATTCTAGTGCATAACCTCTATGGTTATGAAAAGTGAAAAGTGAAAGTGAAAGTGCGTTCTTGATACAAGCAAGCATGTTCTTGATCGTGAAAGGCCAAGTTACATTCTTGCTATATTCAACTCAATCTTGTTCATATATCATCACTCATCGTATATCATGATCCTATCATATTATTATGTTACTTGTTTTATCCGCCTGTTTTATCGCATTTGCATGATTTATCTTATAATCTAGAGCTAAATTGTTAATTACTTAAACATTGCCTTCACGTTGATGCGAAGATACCTACTGGACAAGTGTGCTCATTACCCTACTTTCCAATCTTTTTCAGGAAACTCTAGTGGGACGGATTCAGATTGCTCAAGTGATGGATCCGAGAGTGATTGATGGTTCGAGAGAAGCCATAATCAGTCTACTCAAGGGTGAAATATGTAATTTTCTACTTTATTGAGTCCAGCTAGTTATGAGTCAAGATCATGTACTAGATTGTTATTATCAATAAAAGTCGAGATTTTTGAACAATTATTTCCATTCATCTTCTATGGGAATGATATATGCTCTGATTGATATTGTCACTTGAGGCTTCTCTTGCCGGCTGTTCACGTTCCCGAAATTTCTTCCGCTGTAATAAAAGCTCGGGGCGTGACAGTATTTGATCGTATAGTAATCCTTTGATTTTTTTGGGTGATATGATTTGCTATTTGTTAGGAGCTCGCTATGCTTGTTATAGTTTGTTTGACATATTCTTGATATAATACAAGATGTAATTTTTAATACTCAAGTTAGTGTGTTTAACTCTTAACTTATATAAGTTTTTGATGTAAATTAGTTTTATTATAATTTTTATGTAATTTAATTACTATAATTTTTCATTGAATAAAATTCTCTATATTTTTAATATTTTTATATTTTAATTTATATATTAAAAGATATGTATTTTAAAATTAAAAAATGACAAAATATCACTTAGACGATGCCTACGCAGCCATTCTCTTGTCCAAACACTTGTCTTTGTAGACACATTGGATAGCCATGTCATCTTAATTACGCTTGTCTACGGCATCACTCAAGAATTGATATGAAAAGAGAAATGCTTAGTCCCCGTGTAGATCTGCACAGATAAGTTTATTACTCGTCTTATATCTCATTAGGCCACATATGCAGTGTGTGGGCTCTACTTTCTGTCAGTTTTACACGTGTTTTTAATGTGATTTTTAATGTTATAAGAGTGACAAATAGTTATTTAAAGGTGAAAAATAATTATCTAAGAGTGATAAATAGATATGTAAGAGTGGCAGATAGTAAAATTTTATTAGTTTTTGCGCATTCCTGAGATGACTAATTATACTTTCAATGTTATTTAAGGGTGACAAATAGATATTTAATAGTAAAAAATAACTATCTAAGGGTGACAAATAACTAACTCTTGTCAGTTTTGCTCATTCCCAAGACAACGAATGAGACTTTTAGTGTTATTTAAGGGTGACAAATAATTATCTAAGGATGAATAATAACTATGTAATGGTGACAAATAACTATGTAATGGTGACAAATAGTCAACTCCCGTCAATTTTCGTGTATTTTTGAGACAAAGAACGAGACTTCCAATGCTATTTAAGAGTGATAAATAGTTATTTAAATGTGAAAAAAGTTATCTAATGATGACAAATAGTTATGTAAGATTTACAAATAGTCTAACTCCGGTCAATTTTCGCACATTATTGAAGTAACGAATGAGATGTTTAATATTATTTAAGGGTGACAAATAACTATCAAAAGGTGAAAAATAATTATCTAAATATGATAAATAAATCAATAAGGGTGATAAATAGATGAATATATATATATTACATAAGTATTTAAGAAATTGAATAGGTGAAATTTACTGCCAATGATACGGACCAATAACGAATTAGACGGATAATTTTTCTACGGATTAACTAGCATTTATGAATATGAAAACCATAAGGGCAAGAAACAGGTGCATGGTCACGTGATATGCACGCCTCACCCGTCCCCACCACCACCAGCAGTTCGCTGCTCCCCAGCTGCCGACTCGGTGAACCCGCCCCGAGCCCTCTCTCCAGCCGCCGGGAGAAGGCATGGCCACCGCTACCACCAACGCCTCACGGCCGCTGCCGCCGAGCGTCCTCGACACCCTGGGCGAGGAGATCGTCCGCATCGTCGCCCCCGTCTCCGCCTGCATGCTCGTCGTCGTCCTCCTCACCGCCGCCCTCTCCCCCTCCTCCTCCGACCGCCCCTCCTCCTTCCTTCCCTCCATCTTCGCAGGCGGCAGCTCCGATTCCTCCGCATCTTCTTCCTCCTCCTCCTCCTGGGTCGACCAGCTCCGCGACGCGCTCCGCTACTCGCTCGCCTTCGTGGCCCTCCTCACCGCCCTCACCTTCCTCCTCTTCCTCCTCTTCTACCTCCGCTGCACCGCCTTCCTCCGCTACTACATGGCCTTCTCCTCCGCCCTCGTTCTCACCTTTATGGGCGGCGGCGTCTCCGTCCTCCTCCTTCGCCGCTTCGACGTCCCCCTCGATTGCTTCACCTTCCTGGTGATCCTCTTCAACTTCGCGGCCGTGGGGGCCGTGGCCGTCCTTGGGGCGGCGCCCATCGCGCTCACGCAGGGGTACCTGGTGCTCATCGGGGTACTGGTGGCCTACTGGTTCACCATGCTTCCGGAGTGGACCACCTGGGCGCTGCTGGTGGCCATGGCGGTCTACGACCTCGCCGCCGTGCTGCTGCCCGTCGGGCCGCTGCGACTGCTGGTTGAGCTGGCCATCTCCCGGGACGAGGAGATACCCGCCCTGGTTTACGAGGCCCGCCCCGTGGTGGAGCGCCATGAGAGCGCCCCCACTGTCCCCCCTAGGAGGAGGCTGTGGAGGGAGAGGAGGGAAATTAGGGGTTGTGATCCTAATTCCGATTCCAACTTGAATTCGCCTGCCTCAGGGCCCCCCCAATTGCAACACCAGGAGGAGGCGAGGTTGCTAAGTGTGGAGGAGGGCCGGGCTAGAGAGACGTTGGCTTCGGCAATGACAGCGCCGCTGTTGGAACAGCAGTTGCAGAGGGCAACGGAGGAGGGTGCTGATGGGGTTGGACTGGGTTCGTCGGGGGCGATCAAGCTGGGGCTGGGGGATTTTATCTTCTACAGTGTCTTGGTCGGCCGGGCGGCGATGTACGACTTCATGACGGTGTACGCCTGCTACCTTGCCATTATAGCTGGGCTCGGCGTCACCCTGTTGCTTCTGACGGTCTACCGTAAGGCATTGCCGGCTCTTCCTGTGTCCATTGCGCTCGGTTTGATATTTTACTTCTTGACACGATTGTTGCTGGAGGTGTTTGTGGTCCAGTGTTCTCTCAATCTTGTAATGTTTTAGCACACACCCATTGGGGCACACATTGTTCTTGTTATTCCTAAACTTCATTGTAAGTTTCCCAATATATCTGCTTCTTGGGTCTCTTACAGTACAAATTTCAAGCTCCACAATGAATAATGCTGCTTGCCTCTGTTTCAAGCATCTTCAACTTCTGCAACTAAACACTGTTTTCTAAACTCAGCATGCTATTCTATTATTTATAACACAATCTCATGTCCATGTATGCCATAACATAAGCTTTATGCAAACAAGTATGATTGTAAGCACTCCTCCAAAGAGCACCTTACCAGGGTTTCCCTATTTTGATGAGCACAACAATCTTAAAACTGGTCATCACATCGTGCTTCTTTTGACAGCCTGGAATGTGTTGTTAAATTAAGACGAACAAGACACGCTCCATTTCCCAAGACCTAAGCTACATCAATTGAATTATCTCCATTCTTCTGGGTAGAATTGATATAGCTTCCTGATTCTCTAGGTATGCTTACCTCCAGTATTATTTTTGATTGAAAGAAGTATGCAAGGTCTTCCATCACAAAAGGGTGTCTTAGAATAATAATCTACTCAGAATAACGCTTATTGACAATGTTAAAGATATATAACATCTTCTGGTTTTATGCCATTACATGGCACTGTGAATCTAGCTGTGGCAAGAAAAAAGTGGTGTGAATCTTTTGGGAAATTTGATTTTGTTTCTTTTTTTTCTCTTTTTTTGTTTGAAAGTGGGTGATACCACTATTGTATTAAATGAAAAGGGATGGACAAGTATAATCAGTAAGTTCCCAAAAAATCCCTGTACATGCACGAAACACACCAAGCCAATGTAGCCCGTCTAACCCCCCAACAAACCAAAAAGTGACGAATTAAGGGAGTTTACATTCAAAGGAGTCCCGCCCATTCCCTCTATCACAAATAAACAAAGCCACTGACTCCCCTGCCCTTGCTTCCCTTCTGAAAGCCTTGCTATTGTGTTCCCCCCCACAGAGACCACAAGGTAGCATAGAGAATCATCCACCAGACGACTCTATCTCCTCTAAGGCTCCAGCTTCTGGCCCAAGTCCCAAGAAGGTGATGCACATCACTGTGGCGGCCAATGGCGCAATGTGTCATCCTAGCAAGCTCTTTTGACACTCCCTGAGAGTATGTGCAGCCTACGAACAGGTGGTCCAAGGTCTCATCCTCTTCTCCACACAAGCAACAAGTTGGGGAAATGCTCGAGTGGAAAGGTAGCAGCCTATCCCGAGTGGGCAGCCTCCCGTGTGAAATCCTCCAAATAAGAATCTTCACGTTCATCAGGCTCTTCGGATGTCAAATTTGAGGGGCAAGGCTGTGGCGGACTCCATTGGAGATAAAAGAGTAGGCTGATCGGACTGAGAAAGTACCCTCCTTCCTCCACCTCCATGTCCACTCGTCCTCTATCTGTCTTCACTAATTTTCTGCTTTTCTCCCTCTTTTTTGGAAACATGAAATTTTAATTCCAGTTCCAATAGCGAGACTACTTATCTAGAGGCTTCACTATTCTTTCTGCTACCAACTGTCGACTGCTTTACCCAAGAAAGACATAGGACTAATGTAAAGCCCAAATTGTTCTGTTTCTTCTTTCTTAGGTTAGAACTAGTTCTCCCTTTGCTTATGGCATTTTGCATCTTATCTGTGGCTTCCACTTCAGTGGACACCTTACTGTTTTGGATATTTTACTTTTTAGTGATGGGTGCATACATTAGAACATGAAATTAATATGGTAGGTTGTTTTGTTAGATAGAGATCTAGAAGAGATTGAGAGAGATGGCAAACAATGTCATTGAGGAGGTAGGTGTCTACCGAATAGGCCTGTCAACGGATTCGGATATTATCCGGATCCGCTTCGAATTCGAATCCGTATTAACGGATAATATTCGAATTTGTATTCGTTTTTTCGGATACGGATAATATCCGAATTTGAATCGGAGCGGATACGGATATTATAATATTCGCTTTGAAAAATATCCGTTCGTAATATTATATATCATATAATACATATTTTTAAATAATATATTATAAAATAAATAATATTATAGATAAATTTAGACATTTTATAGTTGTATTTTAATTTAGAGTTTATTTTATATATTTTTGACATTTTATAGTTATATTTTATATACTTTTAATATTTTATAATTGTATTTATATACTTTTGAATTTGAATCGGATAATTCGAATTTTAAAACGGAGCGGATACGGATAGTCATATATTCGCTTCGTATCCGAATTCAAATCGAAGCGGATCAAAATCGGATAATTCGAATTTTAAAACGGAGCGGATACGGATAGTCATATGTTCGCTTCGCATCCGCTCCGTTGACAGGCCTACTACCGAATGATGACTTCTATGGATCAACAAGTCTCATTGGAGTTTAATGGACTCTCTCCCGCCCAAGAATTATTCACACCAGGACTTGGTACCACAGTGAAGGATTGACATTAAGTAGGCAGTTTTATGAGCAGATCCTTTGAAACTTTCTTTGGGGTAATCGACCCTTCAAGGATGGAATTTCTGGATAAGACGTGCGGTGATGAATGAATCTGTTGTTTGAGGAAAACATCATCACGTTAATTGATTTGCTTTTGAATTCAAACTTGAATAATTGACTCAACTAAATGACATCCCAGATGTGTCCACTAGTATATGCATACACGAATGTACATACAACCACATGCATATATAGCAAAGTGTTTTCCGAGGTCAGGGAAAAGCTCTTTTTGCCACCATAGGGGCATGTTTGGCAGACCTTTTAGTTTGAAGGCACTTTGGTTTCTACTTTCAACATGAAAACCGTGAATTGGGTGTGATTATAATCATTCTTGGGTGGCTACAAAAGTCAAATCCTCCATGACAGCCCCATTTTCATCCGCATCTAGGGAGCTGCTAGTTGGAGCTCTTAGTTGGAAGACAAAAACATTCTGAAGTTGTATTATTATCTTCCAAGGCCTAACATGCTCCCCTCCAAATAACAAGACCAAAATTTGTAATTGGTGGCTATGCTTCAAAAAAGATCTTCTATCGCCCTGTCCATTCAAACTGTAGAAAAAAGGAACTCCGGATCTGCCAGAATCATACATCTCCAAATTAGATTAGATAATGATCTGTATCAACTGTTTTATTCTGATCAGAAGAACATATTTCTGAGAACCATGGATAATGGAATGCATTGAAGAGCCTGGCATGTAGTCTCACCAAGGAAATGAATGGAGATTGACAACTCTGATTCCAAGTGTTTGTGCCACTTCTATAGTGAAAAATAGTTTCTTCAATTTTCTTCTCTTTCTGGCTTGAATTTTTGCATGTCAGAAATGAGGGAAAGTGATCTTTGGACATGTAGGAGAAGAGTTTTCTTTCCTCTTCACCAACTTTTGGTTGTTTCCTATAAGTACACTGGTAGACAAAATAAAATTTTGGCAAAAATAAAATATTACCACTTTTCCATAAAATTGGTCAAGTGAGAAGCAAAACCCCATCACTTTCCTGAAGAAAAAGTTCTCAAACATGGACAACAGAAAACAGAGAAATTTCACTTGCCTGCTGAGGGGTGAAATTTACCATTTTTCATGTATATGCTACAAGTAAAAATTGAAGGAAACTAAAAGTAGATTAGTTTGTAGTTGAAGGAAGTTCTCCTTGTCACTCGCATCCACCTGACTTTTCACTTCTCTGACCTTGGCAAAATCACTTTCTCTATTCTTCTGCCTACATATCCAGCTCCAATGACCGATTCCTTTGCAGATCACACATCTGACCCCATGCCTACCAACTCCCGCCCAATGGCCAGACTCCAAACATCTAGCACACTAATTCCTTTCAGAAGAGGATGAAGAAGTCCTTTTGCAGCCACTGAGGTTTATCTGTCCGGATGGAATGGAAGAATGGTCAGATGAGGTTATCAAGGAGATGGGCTCTCCAGTTGGTATTTCCTTTAATGGGAAAGAGGAGACTGTCAGGAGGTTCCTTAGGAAGATCAGAAGACAACTAAATTTTAGCTTCAACCTCACTAAAAGAGGAACTTGGGTGGATCCAAAATTGGTTCAAGGGAACTTAAATTTATTCAGAGTAACATTCAACCAGAGGGGCCGAGACTAAGAAGAGACTTGGGGAAGGGGCTGGCACTAAAATTATAATGTAGATTATTAGTTGGAATGTAAGAGACCTGAATGGGGACAGTAAGCTTCGGGAAGTAAGGTCGATGGTGAGAAGACATAATATTGACTCAATGTGTATCGAAGAAACCAAGATGGCAGAAGTTCAGAAAGATTTTGTGACAAAAGTGGGAGGAATGAAGCTACAGGAATGGGACTTCAAACCAACAGTTGGGAGAAGGGGGGCATACTTTTTGTTATGGGATAACAAAACTCTTACATGCACAAGAACTTCTCTGGGTAATTTTGTCTTGTCATCTGACTTTGAACACAAGAAAGATGGCTTTTCCTGGACATTCACTGGTGTTTTTGGACCACAAGAGAATGAAAAGAAGATGGATTTCTTTTCTGAACTGAAAGATCTATATTACACAAGTAAGTCAGCTTGGTGCATAGGTGCTGACTTTAATGCAGTCAGACAGCCTGGAGAAAGGTGCAGTCAACACAGCTGGTCAGCTGAAATGGAAGCTTTTGGGGAGTGGTTATAGTTGACAAAGTTGATGGAGGTTGAGGTACCAATTTTTTTACTTTACATGGTCAAACTCTAGGGCAAAATCAAAGTTACATTCTTCACTTCCAATGAATGGCACCAGAAGTTTCCTGCATGCTTTGCTAGGGTTTTACCTTGGGTCATTTTAGATCATGTTCCTCTGATGCTATCTACTACCTCCAGGAAAAAATGTATCATCAGGCTCTTTAGATATGAGCTAGCCTGGTTTACTTATGAAGAATTCAAGGATCTGGTCAGGATTTGGTGGAACGTTGCCCCAAAGGAGAAATTTGCTTGTTTATCCTTCATCAGGCGTAAGATGAGGGAATGGAGTAAAAACACTTCTGGTGCTGCTGCCAAAATCAGACAGGAACTTCTGCAGGTACTTGAAGCTTTTGATATGAAGGATGACCAAGGAGGTTTATCTAATGAAGATAGAACACAATGGGCGGAGGTTAAAAAGCATTATGATGAGTGGGCATGTAGAGCAGAGATGAAATGGAATCAGAGGGCAAATGAAACCTGGTTGAGGGAAGGGGATAAGAATACAACATTGTTTCATACTATTGCTACTGTGAAGAAAAAAATATCATGATAAATTCTATAAACGTTGGTGAAACTACCGTCCAAGAGGGGTATGATCTGAAAACAGCTGTGGTAAATTACTATGAAACTCTATTTAAGGAAGAGGAGCAATGGAGACCGACAATGTGTGCTGAATTCCTTAGGCGGATTTCACATGAGGATGCACAGAGACTCATCTCTCCTCTCTCTGAGGAGGAGATTAGAAATGCTGTCTTCAACATGGAGGCTTGTAAAACACCTGGACCAGATGGCTTCTCCTTTGGTTTTTATCAGCACTTTTGGAATGTTATCAGGGAGGACTTCATGGCAGCAGTGAGGGAGTTTGAGAATCATCCATGGGGAATTAAGAGTTTTAATTCAACCTATGTGGTCTTAACTCCAAAGAAGGAAAATGCAGAGCAAATAGGTGACTGCAAGCCCATTTCACTGTTGAATGGAAGCTGCAAGATTATTACAAAGGCCCTCACTACTAGGCTTAAAGGTGTGATTTGGAAGCTGGTTGATGATACACAATCTGCCTTTATATGGGGGAGATACATCTTAGACAGTTTTATAGCAGCTATGAATGCATCTTTGATCAGCAATCTAGAAAGAAAGAATGCATGGTCTTCAAATTGACTTTGAAAAGGCTTATGACAGGATCAGCTGAGGTGTTTATACACAGTCATGCATGAGATGTGGCTTCTTTGGGAGCTCAAGGGGATAGACAAGGGGACCACCTTTTCCTTCTTCTCTTTGTTTTGGTTGGGCAAGTCTTGAGCTTGATGAGGAAGAGAGCTTCTGGTGTTGGTTGCATTGAAGTCATAAAATTGGCCTGATCTGTTGAACAGGTTACTCATCTCCAATATGCTGATGATCCTCTAGTATTTTCTACTACCAAGCATGACAAGCTTGCCAACTTGAAGGTGCTACTTTAGATGTTGGAGGCCACCACAGGTCTGAAGAAAAACTTTTCAAAAGCAACCTGGTTGGAGTCCATTTGTCAGAAGAAAGGAAGGACTACATGGCGCAGATGATGGGTTCACAATGGACATCATTCCCAATAAAATACTTGGGTCTGCCTTTGATGGATGATATGATAAGAGGGTCTGATTGGGATGCAGTAGTGAAGAAATTTGACAATAAATTACAAGGATGGAAAGGCAAATTCTTATCTACAGGGGGCAAATGGATTTTGTCAAAGAGGGTACTTTCTGGTTTGCCCATCTATTTCTTATCCCTTCTCAAGATACCGGTGAAGGTATGTAAGAAACTTGAGTCAATTAGGGCACCTTTTTTCTGGAAATGCAGAGGACCATTAGAGTGAGGACTACATTTAATCAGATAGAATCTGCAAAAGCAAGGAGGAGGGGGAGTAGGACTGACCCCTCTAGATATCACTAAAAATGCTCTTTTGATCAAATGGCTGTGGAGGGTGGAAAGAGAAGATCAAGTTTTGTGGGTCAGATTGGTCAGACATTATTTTCAGGGGGAGGGTTGCTGGATAGAGAGTCTGAAATCTCATGCCAGCTATGTCCCTAATATGGAGATATATTAGCAGTAAAATTGATTTTTACAGATGCTCAACAGAGATTTGGGTAGGGAATGGCCTTGTCACTCGGTTTTGGGAAGACCTTTTGGTGTACATTCCTCTGAAGGGTCGGTTTCCTAGACTATATGACAGCACTTGCTCTTCGCAAGAAACAATGGGCAGACTATACCAAGGAACACAATGTGAACTCATTTTTTACATAAATTTTCATGAACATGAAGCTGCTCAATTCTTTGAACTCATCTCTGTACCCCACAATGTGAATATCAAGCTGGACATCAGCGACGAAAGGACATGGAAATGGGAGAAGAAAGAAATTTTCTGTCAAATCAACTACCAAAATGTTATCTCTGGGATGAGTTAAGAGTGAACTGGAACAAAACTGTTTGGAACAAAAACCTGCCTGTTAAAATCAGAATTTTCATGTGCAAAATAGCTTTGCAAAGGCTTCCAACTTGTGACAGATTGAGAGGTTTGAAGCTGCACACCTTGAGAAGTTGCATTTTCTGTGGAAGCTTTGAGGAAACAATCAATCACCTTTTCCTTACCTGTGGAATTGTTGAATCACTTTGGAGACAGCTTTTCAAAGTTGTAGGAGCTTCTGGGACCGCTTGTAATTATATTACTAAACTGATGTTAGAATGGAAGGCTCTTAATCCAGCAAGTCAAGATGAAGAGATTTGGATGATGTGTTTACCAGCATTTCTTTGAGAAATTTGGAAGGAAAGAAACAGCAGAATTTTCAAAGGTTAATTTAGGCACCTATTGAAGTGATTAAAAGCTGCAGTTATCTCATAAAAGAATGGCATTTCTGCAGATATGGCAGCACTATTAGGGACTCTATGCTGTTAAACAAAATGTATAACTGGAGAAGACTTATTGTGTTTGGGTTACCGATTTTGTAATGGGGCTAGGGTTGCATATGATCACTTTGGGTGTGGGATTGTCTTTTTCATCTTGGTAGAGCATGACCATCTTTTTTTTTTTCTGTAATCGCTTTTCTCTCAGGGCGGCTTTGATAACCGAATAAGGCTAGAATAGGGTGGCTTATTCCCGTTATTCCACCTAATTGGGTTTGGTAGCACGGGGTTATTCGGGGTCGTGTGTGTTGTTCTGGGGTTAAAGTCGAGTAGCTTATTCGACCAAAAAGGTCGAATTAGCTATTCTAGGTTGGGTAGGGTAAGGTATGTGGTTTTCTTATTTATTCTATTCTTTAATTATTTTATCCATTTTATTTTTCTTATTCTAGGTAGAATAAGAAACTAGTTGTCAAACTCTGTTAGACTTAACCCTAGAATAACTTATGCGGGGTTACCATAATCGGCTTACCCTACTTGGTTATGAAAGCAGCCCTCAATGAATTGTAGCCATTTGTCACCTTCCAAGAAAAAAAAACAATAAACGCTTGGAATTTGCTTGTTAATAAATTTGGGAAGACTCTCCTATACTGGCTGTAGGTTAACATATTTACATATGTTGGATAGTTCCACCTCTAGTTCAACTTAAAATTCAAACTTGATTTATTTCACTTCATGGGTGACATCATCTGAGAAGAAAAGGTTGATAATAAGGAGGGAAACATAACTCTAGAAGAGGCTCTTCAGTTTACCTTTTCATCCAACCACCCCTCATCTTCTTTTTCTTGGTGGTGGTTGATGGGTTGTAGGTTCAGAAGTAGAATGAGAATTCCAACACTGACAAAGGCACAAACTAAACCTCAGATGCACACCGAACCATGTCCACCCTGTATTGCCATGCACCCACGTGCTGTCTTTTCAAGTCACATGGCTCAGCTCCTCCCCTACGGGAAGAATTCAAATCCTAGCATCCACAATTTTTCTCCCTAAATAAGGGATTTTCTCACATCTTCCACTATGTTCCCACCTTCTTCCGGCGATTGTTCTGGGCTTGGGGGCCACCTCAAGGTGAATATTCTTCCCACGGGACTCTTACCTGCGGGGAGTCCACAGGCATGGGCCACCATGAACTCGGGACAATTCCCTCCTCTCACACAACCAGTGAGAGGTGAGAATTGAATCCAAGACCTCCTTTATGGGAGGGAGGCTGAGCCATAGGCTATTCGGCCATGCACCCACAGCCTGCTGCTGCTTGTTCTTGGACACATCCATGTGGACCAAACACAGTGTTCGCTAAAAGAAAATTTACTTGGTGGACAAACAGTTGGTAAGAAGATGGAGGTATATTGTGGCATTTAGTTGGCTTCATCAGTTCATGCCAAGAGTGGGTGTCTGACGTTTTATAGAAGTTCGGCTGGTTTGTCATCAATGTGCATCTCCTCATCACTCTACGACTTGATTCTGAACCAAGTTCAGCTGGTTGACAGTTTTACTAATAAGGTCTTTTCTGAGAAACTTTAGCCCAAAAGACTTGGTGAAGGATGAAGGATGTTTTCTCTTGTTCCCTAGCAGTCATGGCCATGCCTTGATCACTTACTCAGTTCCGGCGTCCCAAGGAGAAGGTCTTTCAGGCATTATCATATGGACTACAGGTTGTGTTGTTTTTAGTTCATGGTCACCATGTAAGGGGCGTGCATCTGTGGCACAAAAAATGTTCAATCTGATTTTTCTTTAGGATTGCATTTTCTTTTCTGAACCTTTTGTCGCATATCTAATGTCCTGGGCATCTGAAATTTCTGATTTTCAGGGGCACCCTTCCCCCTGGGTCATGCTCTCCTGCGGCCCTAGTCCAAGGAGCACCGCTGTCCCGAGTCCATCATGCTCCCCTGCTCATCGCCGGCCTGCCCTGTTCGCTGGACGCCCTTGCTCGCCACCGCCGCTGTTGTTACTCGCCCTTTACGTGGAAGAAGGAGAGAGCAGGCCACCCTACTCTGCTTCGTCAAAGTGAGGGGAAGAGAGCGCAGCCATCGCCGGTTCCTACGTTGTCACCGGAGCAGTCCCATCCTCCTGCCTTACGACTCTCTCTCTTTCTTCCCCACCCTCCTCACCTTCCTTGTCTTCCTCTCCTTCCCTCCATCACAACCTCGCCTCCCACCTCCTGTTCCATCTCCCCCCCCTCTCCCTGCTACCCCGCCTCCCACCACGCCCCCCACCTCTAGCTCCCTCCCATCTGCTACCCCGCCTCCCAACCTGCCTCCCATCTCCATTCCGCCCTCTCCCCCCCACCCCGCCTCCCACCTCCGGCTACCTCCCCCCTGCTGGTCCACTCTGCCAACCCCCCACCACCTCTGGTTCCATCTCCCCTCTCTCCCTGCTACTCTGCCTCCTCTTTAACAAATGAAGAGCTCTCTCACAATGCGGGCCAGCGGGGATGTCCTCCCATATCTCTCTCTCTCTGGTGTGACGGGGAGTGACATTTTGGTCATTTGACCGTCACTTAACCAGAATATTAGAATCTTTGAGGAATATGCAAGATCCTATCGACGGTAGTTAATCACAGTGACATTTTTACAAGTTTTTCAAGATGGTGAGGATATATAGGCTAATACACTTCTAGGAGTGATATATCTACAACTTAGTCTATAACAATGATTTATTTGAAAAAAATCCTTATGTAGTAAAACCAAAAGAGTTATTTGCATCCTTTTCATTCTGATGACGGGTTTTTCTTGTTCCCTCCGCTCTTACTAGATGCTTTTTCTGAATGGTCATGTGTCTTCTTATCCGACGTTTATTCATCTGCACAAGGAAGATGAATCTTGTGAGGAGTTTCTTTGTAACTTTGTTCGGCAACTAGTTAAGGATGGTAAAAGGTCAGCCTGCTGCAGACTTCATCTTATAAAGAACTTTAGCTCAATCTCTGTTGTTCCTCTGGCACAGAAGATCCTGCCCCCCTGGATGCCAAGAAAATATTTGGTTAAGCTTCCAGTGTTCTTCAGTCCCATTTTGCCGCTCTCTTGAGACATCTGCTGCAGGCATCATCTTATTTATAGAACAAAAAAAAGCCTATATTCGGTGTCTGTTTAATAGCTTAAATTAAAAACCTTCTTTTATTTTATACATCTGATTCATTACGTCACTCAAACGTCACTCATTGTACTTAGTCATTTTGCTCTTGAAAATAAGCTGCGTTAGGAGATGGGATAAAGCATTGTTATCTGGATATTTTTTTAGGCCCTATTTGTTTACCGGGTGGTGTTAGGGCACTCGACCCGAGGGGGTCGAGTGTGTTAACCGACCCCGGTTAACGTCGATGTGTGTGAGAGTGGTGAGACTCACATCTCTCTCACACCCCTCTCTTTCACATCGATTTCACTATCCTAACCCTGAAACAAAAAAACAGAGTCACGTGGAATTACATGGCGTGATATTTGGTGTACATGAGGCTTTGGTAGATTGCTTTGGAATTTTTATGGTGGTAATTTTTCATGGGCTGCTTTGGACAAAATCACATCCAAGTAGAAGTGGCTTCAGTGGAAATGTTTCTCATCTTTGAAGTGATTGAAGTGAAAGGAGTTTGGAAATACAAAAATATGTATAATAGTTGGAACACTTCCCGAGAATTCTTGATCAGATTTCCTTCATCCTAGTTATTCAAAATTTCTATCAACAACAGTCTACAACATACATTAAAGTAGGGTTTGCGACTCGAGGATCCGATTGGTACTAGATCTCCACTGATCCGATATGAGTCGGCTTGACTGGGGTCCAACTTGGACCGATTAAGTAGAGTTGAATGTTTGAGATATTTTATTATTTCTGTTTATAAAATTAAAACTTATTACAATGTTTGGATTTTTTACATATATTTTAAGTTATCAAATTACTATTTTGTCAATTTAAAGTATGTATGCATTATTGAATATATTTTTTATTTTAACTAAAATTTAAATATTATATCATTACTAGATAATCAATATATTCATCTATGAAATTCAAGGTCTATGATGTTATATCATTACATATATGATTACTATAATTTTCATGTTTTTTTAAAAAATATAATATTTTTTAGATATTATATTATTATTTAAATAATTTGTAGCAACTCTTTACTATCCTTAGCAGATCATGTGTTAGGTTCAACCAGATATGATCTGAGTCTCACGAGTCAGCTCGAGTTGAATCCAGTTGGCAAATCATGCATTAAACAAAAAATAGATTAAACTAATAAATAAATATGTAATAGTGTTGTTCATATATATTTTAAAGGATTTTTTACATATTAGTCCCTACAAACTTAGTAAATTATTGACTAATCTCTCAAATTTGGATATTGTCTTAAAAGTCTTTATAATCTTCACCGTTATACATATAGGTCTTTGTCGTTCATTCTATTCAACTAAAGATAACCAAACTATGGTTAACCTAGATTCAAGGTGAATAAAAGACTAAATTACTCCTAGTTAGTTATGTGTGCATATAAGAGAAAGAGAGACCTTCGGTGACCTCTCTTCCCCCCTCCATCCCGTCGACCAATCTCCCCATCCCCCACACTTAGGCACCGGCGGCCATTCTACCTATTGTTGGGCCACCACACACACAGAACTAAATTACTCCTACTTAGTTATGTGTGCATGTAAGAGAAAGAGAGACCTCCGGTGACCTCTCTTCCCCCCTCCATCCCGTCGACCAATCTCCCCATCCCCCCACACTTAGGCACTGACGTCCATTCTACCTATTGTTGGGCCACCACACACATAGAGGGGGGTTCTAGGGTGAGGGAGGGGGGGCTCCGACAGAGGGGAGGGGGTTTCACATAGGGGGGATGTTGGAGGGAGAGGGAGGGAGGGGAGGGGATGAGAGAGAGATAGTGCAGGGAGGGCCTCGGTGTCCCCCCTCCAACAGTCATAGAGAGAGGGAGGGGGGAGAGAGGGGGGAGGGGATGAGAGAGAGTGAGAGGGAGGGAGGGGAATGTCGGAGGCATCTCCCCCTCTGGCGTCCCCCCTCCAACAATCATAGAGAGAGAGGGGGGGGAGGGGATGAGATGAGAGAGAGTGAGAGGGAGGGAGGGGGATGTCGGAGGCATCTTCTCCTCTGGCGTCCCCCTCTGATGATGACACACACACATGCACACGCGCGTGCGCGCGCGCGCGCACACACACACACACAGAGAGAGAGAGAGAGAGAGAGAGAGAGAGAGAGAGAGAGAGAGAGAGAGAGAGAGAGAGAGAGAGAGAGAGGTGTCTCCCCCTCTAATGTCCCCACTCCGATGGTGACAAAGAGAGGGAGAGAGAGGGGAAGATAGAGAAGGGGACGAGAGAGAGTGAAAGTTGCTCTGTGTGAGGGGGAGACACACACAAATGAAAGTTACTCTGTGTGGGAGCGACTTCATATGAAAGCTTATCTCAACATGAAGCGACTTTTCTTTTTAAAATTTAAAAATATGAACCCTCTACACCTCCTCCCCTCCGGCGAACCCCCCTCTCCCTCCCGCCCCCCTCCTAGTCCAGAGGACCCTCTCCGTCCCCCTCCAACTTCGGTGAGCAACCCCCTCCCACTCCTCTTCCGGTGGTCCCCCTCTATCTTCCGACAAGCAAACCTCTGGTGCCACCAACCCCCAAAGTTGGCAACCCCCCTCCCCCTCACAATCCTAGTGCCCCCCTACCCAGAGAGAGAGAGAGAGAGAGAGAGAGAGAGAGAGAGAGAGAGAGAGAGAGAGAGAGAGAGAGAGAGAGAGAGAGAGAGAGAGAGAGAGAGAGAGAGAGAGAGAGAGTTATATGCTAATCATATTTAAGTAATGTATTTTAATAGAATATTAGTGGTTGGTAACCATAAGGGTATTTTTGTAAGTATAAGATTACAGTCTCAAGTTTTTGACTTCTATGCAATTGTTTTTTAGCCGCTCAACTCAACAGGCTCCCTTCCATCCTTGGAAATTTCGAGGACTGTGAAAGAAAAGGCTAACCGGAGACCCTTTTTGTTAGAGAAGAAAGCAAGATTTTTGATTCCTTATGTTAAATTTCAGATACCCAATTTATCAGCTAATCATGAGAAGGGGAAGAAGGCTCTATATGTTAGGGTAAGTTCGTTTGGCACCTCCATTTGTTTCCTAGCTACCACCATGGGTGATGATTCCATAAACACAATATTCTAAGCAATTGGCGGACCAATTACCTGCTGGTGCACTCATATGGTTTAATCATGCCATGTACAAAGAAGATGGTTAAGTAGCATTGTCTCCAATCCAAGTTTCATGCAACTTATTTTGCACGAGTTATTTATTAGTTTTCGTGGACCCCCCTGCAATCTATGCTATATCAGACATCAGTCCCCCTAATATAACTATTTATTAAAAAATCATCAAATTCTTTTAACCTTTATTAAAAAAGCCCTCGAGTTAAAAAATGTCCAAAATAAATATTCTATGGAATATTTCTTTCTCAATCCTTTTAAAATTTTGTTTTTCCATTTTACTGTCTTGTTCTTTCTCTCCGGGCACCCTCTTTGACCACTGCGCCGGGGTTCTTCCTCATCGGTGCACAAGAGGTCGAACAGGTGGAGGGCGAGATCCCCACCATGGGCAGCACCCACTGCTCCACCTATGCCATCATCGGTAGGGGGCGCCCCACCATCTCTTTTGGAGGCCCCATCTCTCTCTCTCTCTCTCTCTCTCTCTCTCTCTCTCTCTCTCTCTCTCTCACTACGCATCCCATCCCACTAGGTGGGTTTGTCGACGCTGGAGGGGCTCTCTCCTAGTCAGTGCGGATAGGCGAGGGTTGATGCCAGCCTCCCCCCTCCCCCCCTCTCTCTCTCTCTTCGTTACCCAATGGCCATATGATTTTTTTCCTTCTTTAAGTTAAACTAAATCATAGTTGAGTTTAGTTAACTTGATTTTTTCTTACGGAGATCGACGTCGGGGACCTTTTTCTATAACAGAGTGACTTATTAATAAATAGTGGAATTAGAGAGATTTATTTCAAATATCAAAAATATAAGGGCTTATTTTTAAAAATCTTTTCTAAATTTGCCTCCTATTCGCGGAATCAACTCAGTAGGAGTTCATACGGAGGCTTGGTATCCATTATCAATGGCACAAAAGCAACAATCAAGCTTTGACATATTAAAGCCGTGTTTGGGGCGGTTTCTAATCTAGAAGTGATTTTGCACTTCTACACGTTTTGATCGAGTTATTTGGGGGTTTGAAAGCCATGCCATACAGTTTTGATGTCGTTTTTAACTCCCAACACTCTTCAAATTGAGCTTGCTAGACGGGAGTAAAATGGAGTTATTAGGGAATATTTGATTTTCTTAATAACCCAAAATTAATTATAACTATCATCAATTTATCCAAAAAAAAATTGCCAAGCACACCCTAGATAAAATTCAATAAGAAACCCACACCAAATATCATATTTGGATGAGCATTGGAGGACAAACCTAGATGCCACTAGTTTACAGACCCTGCCCCATAATTTGAGATTAATGATCCACGTCAAGCGAGGTTACAAGCAGCGAAGGTTGAGGTAGACCATACCTACAATAGAGCCAATCAGGTTTATTAAGTAAAGCCCTATTTGTTAATGGGGTGGGGTTAGCGCATTCGACTTCGGAGGGTCAAATGCATTAACCGACCTTAGGTAGCGGCCTTATGTGTGAGGAGAATACGCGAGGTTCGTGTTTCTCTCTCTTAGGGTTAAATATTCTAACCCGATAACAAATTGGGCCCAAATAGGTAAACGGGTTGAGTTGTGGCTCTACATTTTATTCACTTGATATGTAATGTTTAGTGGACTCGAAAAAAGAGCTCACATTTATCTTGAGTTTTTTATACACTTTTCATGGGCCCAAAGTGGTTGGGCCATCATCGATCTGGCCTTTTTTAAAATTTTGTTAGCCATCCGATCTTAGATTGAACTGCATTGAGATGAAGCTCAAATCAGTCCCGATCTATAAAAGAAAATTAATAAAAAATAAAAAAATTTGTTGCTTTGCTTGGTGGTGTAACACACCAGGAGGTTTAACAAGTGGAATTTTAAAGATTGTTCACAAGTTTATATAGAATATATGTTAGTAGTGCTATTAATAGGTAAATGGGTATATCCAGAATCGAAGATCCATACCAGTTTTACTAGGTCTGTACATGGATCCGAACCTAGGTTTAGGAGGGGCCACCCGGGTGGGTTTGTTGTTGTTTTTTTTTTTTTTTGGATAAGAGTAAGATTCGCTGCACGTCTTGAGCGTGCAGTGTCTTTAATTTTATTTTATTTTTAATTTTTTATTAAGTGATTCTCAAGATATCTTAATTTAGAGTGTAAGTTACGTCATCATTGGATCATTTAAAAATAAATAAAAAATTAGATCAAATAAATAGTATTAGGTCTATCTTTTTAAAAACTGACTCATTTTATTTTTAATTTTTTTGATAATCAGATGGTGACGTGACTTACATCTAAAATTAGAGCATCTTAAAGACCATTTAAAAAAATAAAATTAAAAATTAAAAAATTTAAGAGTATTGCACACTCATAGTGTGCATCACACCTGGGTGTGCAGCGAGCCAAACTATTTTGACAATATTATTGACGTATAGTTAGGTGTCAACGTAGTAACATGGCAACTTAATATATAAGGCATAAACCATTAACATATGAGCATAATAATGCAATAAACTTTTAGAGTTTCATGTGTTAACATATGAACTTGGTGGCACAACGATGTAGTAGCACAGTAAGGTATTAATGTGTTAACATAACAATGTACTAACATAGTAGCATATTAACATGGCAAGATATTGACAAATAATCTACTTCATATCTTAGTCTACTAGCACATTAACACCTTCGTGTCTTAATATATTATAACACTTACCTTACCACGTTAATGTTTTAATATGTCAACACAATAACATATATAATATATTTACTACATTAATTTGTTAACACATTAGTGGAAGTTACAAGGGGGTTATAGGAATAAAGGAGTTCCTTTCATTTGCTGAATCAAAATCAAGAAAATTTGTAGAAGATTCACTCTCCAGATAATTACGTAGAAGATTTATAATCAAAGAGCAACATCACTGGCACGAACGATTATTTCATAGTTAATGAACTAGGGTGCGTGACCCGGGATTTTTCTGATTCGTCTGGGTTCCTCATCACACTAAAAAAAGAGTTATTCAATTATGAACCCAAATAGTTAATGTTGAAATAGAAGGGAGAAAATGTTCTTTAAAATATTTTTATTTTATTTCCATTAAAATTCCTTAAATATATTTAATACGTAAACTGTGTCTTTTAAAGTCCACAAATTTGATGAGTCCCAAGATGCCATCCAATAACTTTACAATGGAAACTTTCTTCTATAATTCAATTTTTTTGCCTAACATCCTAATTCTTCTGCATGACATAATCTATTCCAAATACATCACCACCACACCTTGACTTATATATGCAAAAAAAAATGATTTTGAGAGAGAAGAGAAATATAGACACAAGGAAAGGAGCAAATGGATTATCTCCAACAAAACTCTTTTTTTTTTAGCTTTTGGAAATGTGAGGTTGATTTTTAGGGAGACACAGTGATGCAAAATTGATGAAGACAAAAGTTGGCATGGATGTTCAACTTTATTAACTAAAAAATAAAGGACATTAAAATAAAATACTTTTTCAATAATCCACAATCCATTAGAATGCCCAAATGAAATTATCAACCTGATCTGAGATCATTAAAAATCTATATTTTCTTAGAAATCAATAAAATTTTGAGATTCTCTTCAAAATTTATAATCTTATCTTAATTTTCAAACACACCCTTATTCTACCTTCCAACTTCCAAGTTCCAACCGACTTTTCTTTCTTTAGGGGGGGGGGGGGGTGGCCATGGCCCTTGGACAGCCCTTAATGTTGTACTTCACTGCTTCCTCTTTAATAAAAGGATTCCTTTTGGGGAGGGCACAACTAGACTAGAATAATGGTGCCCCCTTCTGGCCAGCCAGCCTGAGCACTTGCTTGCATGCATTGTATAATGGCAACACAGAAGAAAAGTTGCCATCACACACACACACTGCCCAATGGACAACACCTCCAAAGGAACCTCATGTGGTCAGTGGTCAGCAACCTGTTACTCTAGGGTACCAGTGTGCTTTAACTAGTCATACCCAACTGGTTCATCACAGCATGACCACCTGATCTTCTTCTGGCAGAATACTGTACAGGCCAGCCCCAAAGACCTAACTCACAAGAGGATCTCCTGTTATTTATTTTTCCTTATGGTTTCTTGTGAGGTTGGTCGACTTATCCATGTCGGATTGAAATCATTCTGATCAAGTATGGTGGTTCGAATCGCATGTGCTTTAACTAGTCCCAAGATGCCATCCAATAACTTTATAATGGAAACTTCCTTCTCTAACTCATTTTTTTTTGCCTAACATCCTAATTCTTCTGCATGACATAATCTATTCCAAATACACTACTACCACATCTTGACTTATATATGTAAAGAAATAGATTTTGAGAGAGAAGAGAAATATAGACACGAGGAAAGGAGCAAATGGGTTATCTCCAAAAAAAAAAACTCTTTTTTTGAGCTTTTGGAAATGTGAGGGTGATTTTTAGGGAGACAAATTGATGCAAAATTGACGAAGACAAAAGTTGGCATGAATGTTCAAATGTTTTGAATAAAAATAAAGGACATTAAAATAAAAGGATTTTTGCATGAAAAATATTATTAGAGGTGAATTTGTAAAAAAATTATTTCTATAAATATATTAGTAAATATATCACTGGGTTAATTCAAATAGTGTATAAATGTCATTTAAACGTAATTTCTTTACAAGTTGTTGATAAAAAGAAGTGATATGAATGTTAATAAATATGGTATTTTTTACACAATTCAGATTTACACAGTGATATACTGTTAATACATTTCTAATAATGATTTTTTTACAAATTAATCTCTAATAATAATTTTCATGCAAAAAAACCCTAAAATAAAATACTTTTTCAATAATCCACGATCCATTAGAATGCCCAAATGAAATTATCAACCTGATCTGAGATCATTAAAAATCTATATTTTCTTAGAAATTAATAAAATTTTGACATGGTCTTCAAAGTTTATAATCTTATCTTAATTTTCAAACACAATCTTATTGACTTATTCTACCTTCCAAGATCCAACGAACTTTTCTTTCTGCCCTTAATGTTGTACTTCACTGCTTCCTCTTTAATAAAAGGATTCCTTTTTGGGAGGGCGAAGCTAGACTAGAATAATGGCGCCCCCTTCTGGCCCAGCCAGCCTTGGCACTTGCTTTTATGTATTTTATAATGGCAACACATAAGGAAAGCTGCCATACACACACACACACACTGCCCAATGGACAACACCTGCAAAGGAACCCATGTGGTCAGTGTCAGTGGTCAGCAACCTGTTACTACTAGGGTACCAGTGTGCTTTAAATGGTCCCACCCAGATGGTTCATCACAGCCTGACCACCTGATCTTCCTATGGCAGAAGCCAGAATACTGTACATCAAAGATCTCACTCACAAGTAGGGCTGTCAATGGACCGGGCCCAGGCCGGGCTTAGGTCGGCCCGGCCTGGGCCCGACTTATCAAGAATAAGGCCCGAGCCCGGCCCGGGCCCGACCTATGTCGGGCCGGGTCGGGTCCGGCCCGACATTATATAAAAAATTCAAAGCCCGACTAAGACCCGGCCCGGTCCGGCCCGACTACTTAAATAAAATAATAAAAATAATAAAAATTAATAGATTTAATACTATAAAACTTATAATCTCACTAAATAAATTAAAATTTTGATATTAATTACATAATTTGTGTGAAAAGAGAATTTTAAAAGTTCTAATTAAGTAAAATAACATAAGTTTGACTAAATAGTTTTTAAAATTTGAAGTGAGAATAAAAAAAGGGATCGGGCCGGCCCGTGGGCCGAACTCAAAGCCCGAGCCCGGCCCGGGAGTCTTGTCGGGCCGGGCTTTTAGGCCCGACTAACAACCCGCGGGCCGAAAAAGGCCTTGCGGCCCGGCCCGAAATCGGGCCAAGCCCGCGGGCCTGTCGGGCCGGCCAGGCCCATTGACAGCCCTACTCACAAGAGGATCTCATGTTATTTATTTTTCCTTATATGGTTTATTGTGAGGTTCGTCTGACTTATACTTTCAATGGGTTAGGTCAGCCCTCATAGGTCAGGCCGCAATATTTTTTTTAGATACGTGAGTCTTTAGTTGAGTTTAAAATCTCTGTCCGTTCTCTTTTTTTTTTATTTTTAAATTTTAAAAATTATTTAATTATTTTATTTTATTTAATTAAAAAATTTTAAATTATATTTTCATATAAATTATAAAATTAATATCAAAACTCTAATTAATTTAATACGATTATAAATATTTTATTGTTAAATATTTTTTTATTATTTTTTATTTAAGTTGACGGATCTGAATAGGCCTTAGTCAAGTTTTACAATTTTTTAATAGTGTAGAGCCCGGCTCAGGCCGGGCCGAGCTAGAGCTTTAATATTGATAAATCGGGCGTGGGCCGACCTAAGCCCGGCCTGACCCCGACCCATTGACAACCCTACTTATCCGTGTCTGATTGAAATCATCTTGATCCAGTATCAGGTTGACTTGGTCTGTCCCACTTCACTGAGACACCCATTTCTTTTTCCACCTCAATGCCCTTCCACCCTGGCATTTCCTTTTGCCCCCCCCCCCCCCACCCCAACAGCCCACCCCGGTTGTTATCACACAACCACTCTGACGAACTGAGTGTCGTCCCCAAATCTTGATCCGTATGACAAGGAGGAGGAAGAAGAAGGATCAATCACACAAAATGGAGAACACAAAGATTTACGTGGTTCGGAGGTTGCCTCCCTATGTCCACGGGCAATGGCGACGACAAGAACTTCACTAGATGTGGAGAAATATTACAAGAAGCTCACACTCCAACCCGACGGAACAAATCCTCTACAAGAACTCTCTCAAATTTTTGAACGAGATCTCTCTCTTTTTCTCTCACCCCAAACCAACTCTCTTTGAGAGTCTCTCTCTAATAAACTCTCTTTGTCTTGGGTTGAGTTGTAAGACAAGGGAGAAGAGCCTCCTATTTATAAGGAGAAGTCATTTTGAACTTCCCGTGATTGAATGGCTCTCATTGCATGAAAATAGGAGATCATTTCCCACCTTCCAAAAATTGCATAAGACAATCCTTTTTTTCTTTTTATAGTGGATGAAGGTGAGCCACTAACCCACACCGGTGCCCTCGCCCCACCTCCGGCATCCCCCCACCATGGCTGGCAACACCCCTCCCAGTTAGATCATCGCCGCCACCATCGGATCTTGTCTTTCATCACTGAATTCTGGCCGAAGCATGTCTAGAATGTCGCAGAGAAGGGTAGAGAGGCAGCGAAGAGCAACTCGATCTGAGTCAACTTGATCACATCCCCGATTCTGATAGATCCGGTATAGTACGTCTAAGTCAATCGGAGTTAGACCAGATATATGAATCACGATGAAGATTACATTACACAAAGTTGGTGCGCGCCTTGCTTCCCCATGTAGGATCTCCAGCACAAAAGAAAGTGTGTGGGGGCACGATTGGGAGGGGGGAGATGGTAAAGTTGGCAGCAAGATTTGCCAAACCGGTCTGGTACTGGATGTATCGTCCGTACCAGACCGTACTAGTCACAGACCAGTATGATCGGTCTGTAATATGCAATCGGTATGCAACATAGCTTTTTTAAATATTATATATATTATTTTATATTAAATGTGATTTCATTGGTAGTTTGATTGAGAGCCTTCATTTAGAAGGTTAGGACTTGGTTTCAAAGCACACTAGTGGTATTATTTTCTTACCTTTTTCATTATTCTTTAAGGGCCAATTTGTTAACCGAATTGTCGGATGGGTTAACAAATCGATGAAAGAGAAAATACATGGGGCCCACCTGCTGCACTCACACAACCCCCCTTATTCGGGCCGACAAGATTTGTTCGACCCTTTAGGGTCGAACGCCTTATCCTAACGGAAAAATAAAGACGACCTAAGAAAAATAAGCCAATAAACACGACATTTGTGAAATTTGAACCATTTACCTCACACACAACTAACACAATTATTAACCACTAAGTCACACATAATATTTTGTTATATTTTATAATAATATATATTTATTAAATATTTTTTTAATCTTGGCATTTTGTGGTACGGAGCGATATGGTATCGTACTATATCGGCAAAAAATTGATATGACCGATACGACTGGGTCGGCAAACCTTTGTTGACGGTTTGAAGGGAAAATATTGAAGGGTTTCTTTTACTTATTGTTCCTACAGTATGCATATTTGATCTTATGCCTTCAGAATTAGCATATTTGGATAATTAATTTTCAATATTTTAGAAGTAGATATAAAGATGTCAAGGGAATCCCTTATGTAACAAATACTAGAGGTTTTTTGAAATAGGACTTCCCAATATGTAGATGGGAAGACACAACATATATATATATATATATATATATATATATATATATATATATATATATATGGAGACGGTTCCATCTAGTGCTGTGTCAACTCATCGTCTCTCATATATTATTTTTTATTTTTTTAAATTAGGTGGCGTCCAAAGTCTTCTATTTTACTTTGTAGTCTACGATAAAGAAAAAATAAAAATTGTGAAAGATAATTTTTTGTTGATCTGGACTCCACTCTAAAATAAGAGAACTTGCGTCTCATTTATTTTTTTTAAATAAATAAATAATAATACATGAGAGGCGATGAGATGACAACGGCACTAGGTGAGGCCATCTCCACTTGATCGTCGCTCATATATATATTAAATGGGAGAGATGATAAATGTATACATTACCAATGTAAGTGGTGGAAGATGGTGATCGAAGGATCAACCAAACAAAAGGAAAGTTAGCAGTTTGACTTTTCTATGAATGGGACCATGTGATTGTCCACATAATCGATTCATAAAAGAGGTTTTGAGAAATCACATATTTTCGACAGATTTCAAATTTAAAATCTCATTTGGATATTTATGATACTTTTATTAGATTATACACCATTGACCAGTTTTTATTCTCGGACACTTTTACTTCTCTATAAAAGAACACTCTTACTTTTCTATAAAAGAGCAGCCTTAAATCTCTACTTTTGACTATTTAAAATCTTGGCAACTATTTCTCCCAAGGAAATTAATATTATTTTTTTCAAAGCTATCTCAAGACAAAATCCCTATTTTGCCTTCATGTATGCCAGTGTGTGTGTACACATATGTATGTGTATCCTTTTCTCTAAAATCTTTCCATATGAAAGTCAAGATAATATGTTGAAATCACTTTCATAATCTTTTCTTGACACCATTCTAGAGAAATACTCTCTTTTAATGAGTCAAAAAAACTTCATTTTGGGGGCATGAGGATAAAATCCCCAAATACTTGTTAAAAAGAAAAAGGGAAAAGGAGAAGTTTTATTTTATAAAGGCAAGGAAAAGAGTTGATCTTAAGAAAACATCACTAGAGTATGCCTTGGTTTTGAGCATGGATGGAATGAAAATTCAAAAATTTCAAACTTTTAGAGAGATCTAAAATAATTTGTGAATATCTAGTATCCCATTGTCCATTGCCCATGGAAATTGGTGACTTATATTCCCTAGGGTTCTGTAACAATTACTTGCATAGAACTAGAGGAAAGCATATGGTACTTTCTTCTGACAGCTATTTTCTTTGCCTCATGAGAATTTTGATCACTTTTAGTGCAGACATCATAGCACCTTGTGTGCATATCTTAACAGTCGATTGCATTTGTTCTTGACATTAATATTTAAAAACATTATTAAAGTAAGATAAAAGTAGATGTAAGGGATCTGAATTATGCTTATATTTTCTCTTTTCTCACTCAATGGTTTTCAAGGTGAATTGCTCTCTCTCTCTCTCTCTCTCTCTCTCTCTCTCTCACGCAAGAGGTTATTGGTGTACAAGGTTGTGTTCTCTAAGGATAGTCCAATAGAGGTGTGGACCCATAAGTTCTCTAACTTTATTTCCTTCATTTTTTGCTTCCACACATGTGCAGCCTTGTGGGCTCTTCCCAATGCTAGGAACTTATTTGTCTACAGATATCTTAAATCTTACATCCCTATATATGCCACAATAGTTATGCAGATTCCCCCATCAATTTTGTATGTAAAATATCACCATCTCCTTTGTTTTTTGTTCATCACAAGCACCTGCCTCATACAAAGCTTTTATTTGTTTTTCCTTAACTACTCATCTAATGAGGTACTTGGGATTAATGTTTTATGTGAAGAGTGTTTATCTAAAAAACTGTGTTTTCATTTCGTTCATACACCTCTAAAATATGTGTTATCGAATATTATATCTTCCAAATCATCACATGAACATTTTTTTGTATTTATATTTTTATTATCGATTATTAATACTATAGTTGCACTAGGTGTGTCTCCATGGTTCACTCGTCATGAATGTTAAGTTATTAGTTAGCCGGATCACCCATCTCCAGATTATGAAAAATTGTGGAGCATCAGCTTTGAACTACAGTTCTTCCATTTCTCTCCCCATATTCACCCCTAATCTCATACCACTTGACCATATAACCAAAAACATATATATATATATATATATATATTAAAAATATCATTAAACGAGGAGAAGAAAGACAAAGTAAACGTTTTTGCTAACAATATTAAAATGAAGTTGAGGCAAAAGGTCTAATTATACATCTTATCTACACATGGTAGCTAACATGCTGGTTAAAATACCTAGAGAGATGATGCTATTTGAGAGAAAAAGTCCAAGATTCCATAAAAGTATAGTTTAAAAGCCATTGGGGCTCATATAAAGCTTTTATCTGTTTTTCCTCAAGTTATGGGGGACTTGTAATTGAACATTATATCTTTCAAATCATCACATGAATATTTTAATCTAGATCTATATTCATACCGTCGATTATAAATACTATAGTTGAGCTAGTAAGTAACTCAACCATGACATAATAGTTATACCCTTAAACGGGGGAGAAGAAAGACAGAAAATATTCTTTCTTTTGCTAACATTAATTATTAATTAAAATCGTCTCACATAAGTTGAGTCAAAAGGCATGATATTTACGTATCTTAATTGCATTTTACGGACAAGGTAGCTGATATGATAGTTTAAGTATATAAGAAGATGATGATATGTAAGAGAAAAGTCCAAGAAATTACTTGCTTAACGTTAAGATTAGATTAAAGATTATCCATAAAAGGAGAGTTTAAAGGAGTTAGGCAACAAAAATCCTGTTTAAATACATGCACTCATATCCCCTCAAGTTGGGTCATCCCCAATTTGGTGTGCCTAGACATGTTTTTATCTCCCACGGCTGCCTAGAACGCAGATGATTATAATTTATAAGGGTTAATTATACGTATACTTTCATAATCTTACAAAATGAAGATTATATCTTTGTATTGTTCATATTATCATGTCTACCCTATCATAAATCATATTCCCAACGTCATCTACCATTTATTTTGTTAATTTTAGGTATATTAACATGAAGAAGGACTAATATATTCTTGTTTGATCTTTTTATACAATTAAAATAACATCACGTATACTTCTAATTTATTTTATATTTATCATATGCCCTCTAGAATTTGTCATATTTTCCTTGAATACTCCTCAAAAATTTTATATTTTATATTTTCAATAGAATATTTTGTTAAGCCAAATGGGTATTGGAATTAAAGGATTTTAAAGCATTTACTTGTGCAGGACATATATGACAATGTAGTGTAAAGAATATAGATGTTGATGAGGCAGTGGGCCAAATGGCTCATAAAGTTCTATCATGACTAGGCAGAGAGACTACCTACTAACTATTAAGGGACTTTAGTTCCAAATAGGAAATCATGCTTTCATGGATGGAGGGACCCTTTATAAGTTAAATGATGTCAACTAGGTATGAACATCTTGCAAAAAATATAAAATACTTATTCATGACATGTTCTAAGACTCATATTAACTTGACCATTAGAGTGTCTTTCCCCCAGTCACTCGAGGGCGCCCTGACAACTCTGGCCTTGTAGGATTTGGACTCAAACCACTCTTACCCTTCTCTTGTATCTCGCACACTTGGCTACAACTCGAGGGCGCCCTAACAACTCTCGCCTTGTAGGATTTGGACTCAAACCACTCTTACCCTTCTCTTGTATCTCGTACACTTGGCTACAATTCCTTACCCAACTACCAAAATTTGGTTACATCACTGGTGCCGTTTTGTAGGACGATAGCCTTGAAAGCTTCAATCACCCTATCTTGAGCCAATAATGACATGCAGGAGGCCTAGTCTAGTCTCAACTCGACTAATAGTGCCCAATTGCCCTAGGATGACCTTCCTCCTTCTCCAGCATTAGATCGAGTTGAACAACTCCCCTAAGAGGCGATTGCCCAAGTCACTAGGACAATCACATAGCTCTCCTCGCTATAAGACATGATGACTGGAATATTCCAACATCTGGGCATTCCATTGCCACTAGGGAGGACTCCCTGTAGACGGTAAAAGAGTGTCGTCCACCCTCGGGAAAAAGGAAAAACAATGATGCAAAGTAATAATAAACAATGACGATGATGACAAGGTGATCACCAGAGAGGTATAGGCGGCGGGAGTCGTCGTCTACCCTCGTCTGTCTTAGGAGATGGGGATAAAAAGATCGAATCAAGGAGAGAAAGAAAATAGGGAGAGAAAGGAAATAGGGATGCGAAACGAACTCCGGTACGTGGCGGAGATAGGGGTCGGAAGACCCTCTCGCGCAAACTGACCCCTTCCCGGTAAGCGTGACTTACCGTTCCACGAGCAGTTTTTCATATACCGAGAAGTCCGAGAATCTAAGTAACAGAAAGGGAGAGGCACGAAGACTCAGAAATTGCAACGGAATATCGTTCTCCAGACAATTACAAGGACAATACGAACAAAGACGTACCACCACATGACATTGGTCTTTATGGGGTTCTAACAGCAATATAATACTATCAGCAATAATGAATATATATGTACATATTAAGACCACCGCGAGACATTGGCCTTACGGGATTTTTATTGCAGCATAAATAATAAATATTATATGTACATACATAAGACCACCGCGAGGTATTACTCTCCGCGGGGTTTCGACAGAAATTAAAGGAATAAAACGACAGAATGAAAAGGCTTCGCGAGGAATTACTTCCGTCACGTGCACCTTCGCGAGGAATTACTTCCGTCGCAGGGTTTAGACAGAAATCGAAAGAATAAAATGACAGGATGAAAAGGCTTCGCGAGGAATTCCTTCCGTCACGTGCACCTTCGCGAGGAATTGCTTACGTCGCAGGGTTTAGACAGAAATTAAAGGAATAAAATGACAGAATGAAAAGGCTTCGCGAGGAATTACTTCCGTCACGTGCACCTTCGCGAGGAATTACTTCCGTCGCAGGATTTAGACAGAAATTAAAAGAATAAAATGACAGAATGAAAAGGCTTCGCGAGGAATTACTTCCGTCACGTGCACCTTCGCGAGGAATTACTTCCGTCGCAGGGTTTAGACAGAAATTAAAAGAATAAAATGACAGAATGAAAAGGCTTCGCGAGGAATTACTTTCGTCACGTGCACCTTCGCGAGGAATTACTTCCGTCGCAGGGTTTAGACAGAAATTAAAAGAATAAAATGACAGAATGAAAAGGCTTCGCGAAGAATTACTTCCGTCACGTACACCTTCGCGAGGAATTACTTCCGTCGCAGGGACCTCTGCGAGGAATTACTTCCGTCCACGGGGTTTAAACAAAAGGGGAAAATGACGGAAAAGGAAGGGGGAAGGGGATGTGATCACCAGGGGCTGAGAACCCCACAGGAAATGTCCTGATCGCGTTCGCCGCCGAAGCGGGAGCAGTGCGGGTCCTCTCTTCCTCTTCAGTCGGCCGACCGACGAAGAGGGCCTTGCTTTGGTTACCCTTATTTTATTATTCTTTTTGTTTTATTTTATCTTTTGTTATTATATTTTTTTTGGGTTTTGTGGCTTTTATTATTCTTTTATGCTTTTATGTCTTTTTAAAGAGATGTGAGAAAGTGAAGAAAGAAACCGAGAGATAGATGATAGAATAAGATAATATGATATAAGGAAAAACCACTAAGAAAATATAGATAGAGTGAGAAACTTATTTTAGACAAAATAGAAAAGGACGGAGATGGAGATTTAACAATATATAACAATAACAAGGGAGAGAAGACAGACTTATTTTTGGACAAAAAATAGAGAAGGATAAAGGTGGAAATTTAACGATAAATAACGATGACAAGGGACAGAATTAGAATAGGACGAGGGAGGTGATAGTCGGGTACCTCAAAATAGGAGAGATGGTCGCAGTTTATCCCCGAACTGGGGGCACGTGAGTTGCTCCTCCTCCCTTTTCGACCGACTGAGGAAGCGGGCTTCTTGACTGGTTGACCCTTGCAAAACACAGCAGACAGAAGAAACAGATGGTGGATTAAAAGGAAAGTAGTGTAGTACCGATCCCTTGAAATTACAATGGCACGAACATATTCAAACACACACATGTTTAATGTTATTTGAAACCCCTTGGGAATTAAAGGTGGGAAAATGGTATGATGAAGTGCGTGCCGAAATATTCTCAATGCAGGGATTGTATTGTAAACATGATAACGAGTGATGTATGCAAAGGAATCAACAGACTGAACATAATGCAATAGGGGAGAAATGCTTATTGGTGGGCGTCGATGATGAGCTCGGCATTAACTTCTCCTTCCCTTCACACATACGCACGCAAACATTTACAGACACCTGCAAAGACACTCATACGAACACATCTATATACATATACGGAAATAGATCTATAAAGGGGAGGTCGAAAAGAGAGGGAGAAAGGAAGAGGGAGAGAGAAGAGAAAAACCTTTTTTTGAGATTTTTATACTTTAGTTTTATTATATAGTATGTATATATGTAGAGGATATATATATATTAACTATATAAGATATATATATATATATAGTATGCTTATATATATATATATGTTATATCTAAGAGAGGAAGGGAAGAAGAGAAAGAATAAAAGAGAGAGAGGGAGAGAATATCAGAGAGGGAAAGAGGAGATAAAAATAAAAATAAAAGAAAAGAGATGAGATGAGAGAGTTTGAGATGGGGAGAGAGGGGGGGGAAACTGTGAGAGGGGGAAGAGTGGGAAACAGAGGGAGGGAGAAAGAGAGAGAGAGACGGTGGGAAAAGAGATTAAAAAAAGGAAAAAAAAGAAATAAGAGAGGGAGATTGAGAGAGAGTGATCGAGAGAAGAGAGGGAGGGAGATAAGTTAAAAAAAGATAAAAAAATTGTGTGAAGAAGAGAGAGAGATCAGATGGGGAAAGAGAGAGGAAGAGGGAGAGGGAGAGAGAGAGAGAGAGAGAGAGAGAGACCACGGCGGTCTCGAGAGGAGAGAGAGAGAGGAAGAGAGAACGGAGGGGGGAGAGGGAGAGAAAGAGAAGAGAGGGAGAGGAGGAAGCGAGAGAGAGAGAGAGAGAGAGAGCTGTGAGGTAGGGAGAGAGAGCACGAGAGGCGGGGAGAGAGAGAGACGGAGGCGGAGGGAGAGAGAGAGAGAGAGAGCAGAGGGAGAGAGCGGCCGCGAGAGAGAGGGGGGTGCTCGGCGGGGGGGGCCTCGGCAGCGACGACGGCGACGGTGGAGGCGGTGGCGGAGCAGGGCGGCGCGGGGCAGAGGCGGCCGGCAGGGGTGCTCGACGGGGGCGACAGCGGCAGCAGGGGGCGGCGTCGGGGCGCTGGGCGCAGGCGGCGGCGTCGCGGGGGCCGGGGGTGTCGCGGGGCGGCGTCGGAAGTAGCTCGGTGCTGAGGTGGCCGGAAGGGGCAGAGGCGGCGTCGGGGCGGCCGGTGCGGAGGCGGGAGCGGCCGGTGCAGAGGCGGGAGGCGGCCGGAGGCGAGGCCGGAGGCGGGGGCCGGCAGTGGGGCTGGAGCGGCAGGGGCAGCTGGGAGCTCGGGCTCACGGCGGCCGCGGCGTGGGCGTGCGTGCTGGCGGGCTGCGGGAAGGCGGCCGGAGGCGGGCGGTGCAAGCGGCGGCGTCGTGGTGAAGAAGAAGAGGCCGCAACGGCCTCTTCGTTCAAATGGGGGGCACGGGCGACGAGGCCCCCCCCGGCGAACTAAACAAAACCCCCTTTTTTTATATTTTTAAACGCTAGAGAAGGGAAAGGGGAGAGAGGTTGAGGGAGAAGAAAAGAGAGGGAGTGGGGGAAAGAGGGAGGAGATCGAAGGGGGGAGGAGAAGAGAGGGAGAAGGCGTGAGAGTGAGAGAGAAAGGGAGAAAGCAGAGGGAGAGTGAGGGCGAGAGAAAGACAGAGGGAGAGACCAAGAGTGGAGAGGGTGAGAGAGAGAGAGAGAGCCAGACGGGGGAGAGGGGGGATGGCTGTCGTGGGGAGAAAGAGAAGGTCAGGAAGGAGGTGGAAGTGGCTATGGGTTGTGTGGGAAGTGGAGAGGGGGGTGGCGATGGCTGCTACGTCAGTGGGAGGGTGGCTGCAGAGGAGTTTTTGTGTGTATATTTTGATTGGGGACCAGATCCGAGAAGAATGGGGAGTGAAAAAAAAATTTATTATATTCTTTCTTTTATTAAATGTTGGGCCCAAACTATTAACATTTATTATTTTTATCAATATATATATATATGTATTTTTTATAAGGAATAAATGATGGGCCACACCTATTTAACATATATATATTTTTATTATTTTCTCTTGTTATTTATATATATAGGGGAGAATGGGCCAAGCCCATAAAAATTGATTTACTTTATTTGAACAAGAACGGGCCAAGCCCATTAGAATCCTTATTTGTTCCCCCATTTGTTTTAGAGTTTAAGAGATGGGGCAAGCCCATTAACATTTTTTTTTATTTTGTGTAGGAAAGAGATAGCCACAAGCCCATTAGCAGGAGTCTCATTAAGAAACGACAATTGAGGTTTATCAGATAAAAATTGGGGGTCACTCGACTAACTTAACCGTGCGAGCCACTTTGGGCGTCTTAGTGTAATACGGGATCTGCTCAGCATAGCGCTAAAATGCCGTGTCTACAGCTGCCCCGCCTTGGCGTCTGCTTTGCAGGGGAATGACACGGAGTGGAATGAAATAGATGTGTAATGAAGTGGAGTGGAGAATGGACTGAAAAGTGGATGCCAAGGCGTGATGAGACACGTTTTTTTAACACTACGTGATTGGAATCTTTCCTGAGTTTCAACGAAACAATCTTGAAGAAGGTCCTCTGAAATCAACGGTTGTTTGGCTGGACATAACAAAAGACTAACAGAAAGAGGGACCAACTTCTCGGCGTGGAAGTACCTGAGTCGTAGACCCGCAGGTTTCACCTTGGGGAGCGGTTACCAGCCAATGTGGAAGTGCTGCGACCAAGGTGGGTCCAATGGAGTAAATAAAAAGGGTAGCTGATAAATCCAAACAAAGGTCTCTTTCAGCCAACCAGCCCAACATGGTTTCACAGAAACTCAGTACTTGATTCAGAATGGAATATCCCGTATTAATCAAGAATTTAAGCACAGCGGCCCTCACAATCGAGTTAAATGAAAGATCTTCCACAGTGATATCAAAGTCCTACATGAATGCATGCTGGGTTTAAAGGAAAAATTAAAACAAACTAAAAGTAGAAAATAGCCAAGGATAATATTGTTAAGTTGCTAAGTATGGGTCAAGATACCGATTCGATGAGCCGATACTGAGCCGGGGCCCGTTTATCCACGCACCGATTTCACCGAATGGAACGATCGTCCCCATGCTATCACAACCTAACGGCCTATCCGTATGTCCTGAACTTCTCTGGAGTTATCATTGTTTTTGTTAGAGGGGGACTCAAACTCCAGATTCATTCAAGGCATAAGGTCCTTGACGTGCTCTAATAGCGTAGATATCATATAGTAGGATGCATGACACAGTGGGTTCAGCCACCGGGGTGACTGATGGTGGGACATGGTAGGGCAATGGCGCCCTCTTGCTTTCTTATTTTATTCTTGGAACCTGCACCGAACAGCAAGCAGTGAAGAAGGAGTTATTACATTCAACTGTACAGGACGTCTGCACACTAATACAGGAGCCGGGAAAAACACGACACAAATCAGACAAGATTCATCCGGTTAAAATTCACCGCGGTAACTTGTCATAAATGCTTTACATTTATCTTTTTACCCCCCCCCCCTTTTCACTATAAGTACCCCTTTGATCCTTAGCAAAAGATCATCCATTGGTGCATGGTTCGGGGAGTTAGACACTTTTGAGATGGGAGGAGAGAAGTCCTGTGCTTTTGAGACGGAAGGCGTGTCTTCCCGCCCTGTCAAGAGGAGCAAGTTTGGCCGCGAATTCAGGAGGTTGACCGACATTGAAGGCCATCTGAGCGAGAGGATTCTCTCACGGGCGGTAAGTTGGTTCTTTCTCCTAGTTTCCTTCATAAGTTCTCCCTCGCTTTTTCATTCTTTCTTTTCCTTCTTTCAGCCGTATCCTCTTTTTCCGGGCCCGAGAAAATTCTCAAAGCTGCCCTGGCTATCGAAGCTTACGTCTAACATCACTATCAGTATGAGGGCCGTTATTTCAAAATGGCACCTCCAAGGGTTGGTGATCCAGGCCAAGCATTATGACAAGATCTACATGGATTGGGCGGCCCTGGGTGCATTGACAGAGGTTTGGCATCCGGAAACCCACACTTTTATCTTCCCTACTTTTGAGGCAACGGTCCTCCTCGAGGAGGCAGAACTTCTGCTAGGCTTAAGAAGGTCGATGAAGGATGACAGGATAAAGGTTTCGCGGATGCGGAAGAGGGTATCTACCGAGGAAGTTCTTGGAAGCTTTATGCCATCTGGAACCATAAAGAGCGTCAGACTCAGAACGGAGTCAACTTGCAAAAGCTCGCAGACTGGACCGTGACTGCCTTAGAAGGGTTGATAGATGATGAACATTTAGAAGGGCTTATGAAAGGGTTCACAATTTGTTTGGCCGGAGCTCTCCTCTTTCCTTGCACTGACAACATCGTAGAGGAAGACCAATTGGGAGCGATTTGTGGACTTTGGGAGGGAAGGAGAGTGGGGCCTGCTGTCCTCGCGCATCTTTACAGTGGTCTCACGGCTTCCAGCATGGGTAGGCCTCCTCACGGGTGCATGCTTCTCCTCAACTGCTGGATTGATCTTCACTTCAAATTTCATCACCACGAAGGGGTACAGACCGCCTCCAGGATTTTCGAACAAAGCCCCCTCCATTACATGGCCGATGTGTTGGGCTTTAGTGGGAAGGTGGCCAATCGCATGCCCTGTCTGAAGACACGCGGCGACTGGCGTACTCACTTCAGCTCCTTGGCGCGAGAGATGTTCACTTGTGTGCCAGCATGTTTACTTTCACGTGGGCTTCTCACGCGATCTTCTCCCGATGCTGAACTCCAGCTTATCGGTGCAACCAAATTTGTTCTTTACAGCTCGCACCGGTGCTGCCTGCAAATTGGCCTTCCTCGGTACTCTCTTCCCATGCCATCCAACCTTCCTCTGATTAAGGAGAGAAAGCTGGGCACGGAGGATGATGCGAAGGATGTGAAGGCGATCAAAGCTTCGTGGAAGGCAAGCATTCCGAGGATGGTGACGGTATCTGTGAGTGAGGATCGAGAGCTATGGGAGGCTTATGTAATGGAGCTTGGGAAACTGAGGCCTGAGGTGCCCAAACCCTGATGTATGTTATCTTAAAATAAATGCAGAGCCTTAATGCCATTGCACTCTCTTTCAGTCTCTCCCCTCCCCTTTTCTTTGTGACTGGAATGGCGGACGTCGGGTGATGGTCGACCGTTACCAGATAGGATCTGGGGGACTGAAGCAACCACAGTATGCGGAGATGCCCTAAGATGTCATGGAGCTGAGGATTTCTCTTCAGGTGGCGAGGAGAGAAGTAAACTGGGAGAGAATGGAAAGAGGAGCATGGATAAAGCTACATCGGGATCGAGACGAGAGGAGGGCACGTGAGGCCCAAGTGATGAAGCTCCGAAAGACACAGCGCTCGGACACGTCACTCCTTCAGAGTCACTGCCGTTTGGAGGAGAGTTGGAGCTCACGGTGGAGGAGCTCCTGGGGTTGGTGTAGTCTCCATCGCAGAGCAGGGGGCGGCTCAGCCAACAACCTCGGGTTCAAGAGCTTCGCGGCCGTCGGGGTCGCGAGAGAGGCCAGAGGAGGGCGAGGAGCGCTACCAGAGAGGGTGAGAATGCGCGATACGATGAGACAATTGCAACATCGCAGAGCTTTAGATGACCTCCCAGGGACCTCCCTCTTAGGAGAGGAGAGAGACGACCAAGAGGGTGGTGCGAGATTTAGCAAGTTGCTCGTACACCCTCTCTCTTCTCACGGTGAACACGACAGTTTATATAGACGTATGAATGGAACGACATGCTCTCATGTGACGGGTTTGCCCTCCATGCGTTCCTTCTCTTCTACGCCTCTTCTTTTCATGCCGTCCTCATGTGACGTGTTTAACAGAACTCCCCTGAGATAACGGATCGTGTCTCAGACTCATTGGGCATTTCTTTCGGGAGAATCCATCACAAATTTTAATGATGTACCACCGAATTCAAAGATGCCAACCGCCCTTCTGTCCTTTTCCATGTAGACGAGTCAACTCCCGGATTCAAAGATATCGACTTCCATTGTCCTTTCTCCTGTGGATGAGTCCACTCCCGGATTCAAAGATATCAACTTCCATTGTCCTTTCTCCTGTGGATGAGTCCACTCCCGATTCGAAGAGGTCGACCTGCATTGTCCTTTCTCCATGTAGATGACCTCATCTCAGATTTATTTGAGTCACGATGAACACAGGGAACCTAGAGGTGTAGGGTGTGAATCAACCCGCTACGCTCCCGACCTCTTCGAGTGAAAGATGGGTGCTTTGTTACAAGGCCCATTGCAAGAGGAACTGAGACAGATCTGGATCATATCCCTTCAATCCTATAAATACTCCCCCCCCGCCTGCTTCACTTGAAAGCACGGAGTTGTGGAGACTGGTTAGAAGAGTGAAAAGTCGACAGGAGGGAGTAAGAGTTTCTCATTCTCTGAGATGGAGGGAGAGTCCAGTTTCAGGGTGGAGGGCGAGTCTTCCCGCTCCTCGAAGAGGAGCAGATCCAGTGGTAGTTCCAGGAGACTCTCCGATGTTGAAAGGCCACTCAGTGAGAGGACCCAATCGGAGCTTGTAAATGAGCCAGTTCTTCCCCATATTTCTTCATGATCCCTTTCTTCCTTTCTCATTCTCTTTCTATTTTTATTTCAATGATGCACCCGCTTCTACTTCCTGTGTAATCCACAGAGTATGACGAGGTCACACATCTCATGGGAGTTAGTGGTGGCCGCCTATCGAGGCTTGCCTGACTTCCAGAAAGCTCGACTAGATGCGATGGGGTTTGGTGCATTCCTCCGGATCGAACCCATTAAGCTCGACCTCGCCCTCATCCAAGCATTGCGCGAGAGATGGGACCCAGAGAGTCGTGCCTTCTTGATGTCCTGGGGGCACATGGTGCCCAGTCTCGAAGATGTGGCCCGAATCACCGGCCTTAGAGTGGATGGTGAGGCGGTGACCGGGGTCACCTACCCCGATTATCGCGAAGTGGCTCAGAAGCTTCTTGGTCTGGAATTAAAGGACCAAAAGAATAGGTCAATAGCCAAGGCATCTATCATGGAGGCACTGGGGCTCACTGACACTCGTCACCGTGATAACGAGTCCTTGGAGGAGTTCATGGAGAGAGCGGAAAGAGGGTCCCGCGCTGTGTACTGCGTGGATGCCAGTAGCTGGGAGAGATCAAACATGGACTTGAGGATATTCCTCCTCTTCCTGCTGGGAAAATTACTGCTGGGTTCCAAAGGAGACGACATCCATTGTCGTTTCCTAGAATTTTTGGTGGACCTAGAGAGGGTAGGGCAATATGCCTGGGGAGCCGCCGTGCTGGCGCATCTGTTCGCAAGTCTGTCCCAAGGGACAGATCGAGAGGTGACTGTGAGTGGCTTCATACCGTTTCTCCAGGTAATTATTTGTTTATTTATTTATGCAGCTAATCTATTTCATGAAATGCTGATGACATGTGACGACACAGGTATGGAGTTATTACTACATCCCAATGGGGCGAGCTCGACAGTGGCGTGTGGCTGTGGCACCACTAGCTCGGCGGTGGCAACCCATTATGAGCACAACCTCTCTATCTTACCAGCTGATGGTATTAAGGCGTGAGCTGCAAGAGTTCCCCGCAGAGATGGTAGGACTCCATTTTTTTTCTTTTCTTTGTCTTCCCTTTTTTTTTGGTTCTTTTGAGTGACTAAGGAGACATACGCATGCCAACGCAGGTGATCTGGAGGCCTTACTCGGGCTTGGTCGATGTCGACCAACCGTGGGTCATCGCAGGTCGCCCTCGATTTGGTCGGGACCTTTGGGTCCACTGCCTGAATGAAATCGAGCCACTCCGGCTACGATTGGTCATGAGGACTCTAGGGCTTGCCCAGGAATGGGTAGATATGACCGCACCACCCCGCGTCGGGAGGAAAACACGTGGGCCGGTAACCTGTGTCGACTGGCGGGTGCGCTTCCCCGAACAATATGAAGATTGGCAGCGGGGTGGCACGCTCGTGGAGTCGCACGCTCGGGATAGTGAAGATTATCTACGTCTCTATAGGGCGATGTATGCAGAGCGACTCCATCCTGAGGGACTTGTGGAGGTGTATCTCCTTTCTCACTTTTTTGATCATTTTTTTCTATTTTTTTTATCATTTTTCTAAATGTAATGCTGACTCTATGACATGGGTTTAGGATGCCCGTGATACCATGATAGCGAACTTGCGGGCTCGATTGGCGGACACGGAGGGAGAGTTGGGTGACACCCGTGAGGCTTTACATGTCTCGGTGAGTATGTATGCAAATGCATATTCCTAATTATACCCCTAGGTTTTGGTGTTTAGCCACTCACTGTCACTTCTTGCTATCATAGCGCGCTCGGCTCGACGCAACCCTACCAGCAGTAGGGGCAGAGGGTGCTTCTTCCAGTCTATGGATTCCTTCGTCGGAACTAGATTCGCTCCATGAGCAGCTTGCCCGTGTAACACAGCGCGCCGCGGAGGCAGAGGGAATGCTTTCCGCGCAGGTGAAGGTTCCTCTTATCCGAGCTTCTCTATTTATGTCTCATCACACCCCTGAAATGACGGATATGGCAGGCCGAAGAGATGCAAGAGATGTTTGCTCATGCATCACAAGGGAAGGCCAGGATAGCGGAGCTGGAGGAGGAATTGCAGCGTCGCTCAGATGACAATTTTTCTCGGGACGCCATGGAGCTGAGGATCACCCTTCAGCTGGAAAGGGATGACAGAGAGAGAGAACGTGCTGAGAGGGAAAAGGACAGGGAAAGAGAGAAGGCCAAAAGATCAGTCGAGAAAGAGGAGAGGAGGGCCCTGGAGGCCCAACTATTTGAATTGAGGACCAGTCTCGGTCTCGCCGAGCAGTGGCTGAAGGATGGCGAGGAACGCTACCGAAGGGCACGAGAGCGTGGCTTTCGTGTTAGTAGCTTCTTTGCTGCTCCCGCAGATCGACGTCGGGGAGTGGAGATAGAAAGAGGACCCCAAAGCGGTAGAAGTACCGCTTTTCATGGTTGGATAGCACCTTCTAGAGTTTCTCGTCCAGAAAGCGGCGAGACGAGTAATGTAGAGAAGGAGGGTGGGAGCTAATGTAGGCTCTCTCTTGTTGTTTGTTTTTGTTGAGTGGGAGTGGAATAAAATATTTTGTGCTTGGTTCTCTGCTTCTTTCTGATCTCCCGAATCCCTGTACACATCTAAGCAAACAAGTTAGCATTTCTGCTCTGACTTGCCCCTTGCTCAATAAACAAACGTGATTTTGAGTTATCCTTGATAACGAGTCAAGGGACAAGCCTTTATTAATAAAGGCAATGATAAAAAGGATGATGAATGCGACAGACAAGCACACGGATGCAAACGAGAATTTAAAATGAATGGTGCATACAAATGCGATCATGCGAAGATGTGATTTTTGTTTTGTTTTTGTAGGTGTATTCATTTTTTTTGTATTTTGTTGTTTGTTTATTTTTTTTTGTCTTTTATATTTCCATTTTTTTTGTGCATGTACATTTTTTGCTTTTTTTGGATTTTTGGATTTGTTATTTTTTTGTTTGTTTTTGGTTTGTTTATTTTTTTTGTTTTTGCTAATGCATGATGACCACTTGATATAACATCTAACCTGCATGAGAACGAGGGTTTCTTGCTAACCTCCCAGGCATCCTAAGTGCACGTCTAAGTTGATTTGGGCCTCTAGACTCCTCGAATGATAATCTCGCCGGCTAAGACTTACCCTGATGACAATACCGTCATACCATGCTTAGGCTCCCAGTTGCTTCCGACCACAGGGATTCACCCAAAAAGTGTTTGAGGTAAATGATTTGCCCGACCCGGGTCTATTTCCTCACAACTCTAGACGATATGTAATGGAACACCCTGGAACCCAAATGACCAACCGCGCGACGCTGACCCGGAATCAGACGCCGTCGCACCCATAGGTGACGCGCTTGCATTGGTCTAAGCCCGAGGTTAGGCTTAGAAGACATTAAGATGGTAGATAAGGGTCTTGACCGGCCAGAAACACGGAGACTCTGACAATGACTTCTGCTTTCCAAGATGGACAACCATACGTTTGTGTCGAAAGGTGGTTGCAGACTTTGGTGAGTTTCACCCTTCAGGAACTCCATTGAGCCTTTATCTTCAGGGGAAGAAGGAAGAGTATTAGGGGCAAACCTCCTGAGAGGACCGGCAAAACCGTTAACCCGGCGAGCCAGTAGGGGCACACTTAACTCTCCCTTTCGGACAACTTCAGACCAAATCTCGAGCATTTACATCTCATGGCCCCTCTTGTATAGAATTTGACTTTCAGTCAAAGGGGTTTCATTTGTGGGATCAGGCACGGTTACGACCAGGCTTTTCACTTGACTTTGATTTTGTTCTTCTTTTCTGATTTTTCTTGACAGATTTTTGCGAGGGACATAGTATCTTGACATTATGAATCCCTCTTGGATGCCTGCGGGGACACTGCCCTCTTCTCGTGCTCTGACCCATGCTCGAAGAATTGGGCCCTACTCTTGCCCTAGGGGTTGTGTTCGTGTTTTCCATGCTCAGCGTTTTAAGGGCGCCGGCTGTCTCATTCGGTCGAAGAGAGAGAGAACGAAGATTTAAGCATTCTGGAGACCTTCTAGGTGAGGCCTCACCATGAGCGATGCTACCGATCTTTCATAGAACACATGTGTACATGTATGTTGCCCCTTTTGAGGGGGGCATAAGCCGAACTAGCCGGACAGGGATCCCCACGGTTCTGGCAAACCAAGACCCGGAACCTACCAAGTCTTAATAGGCCCTATCCCAACACGGAGGTTGAATGCAATGACTTAACTACATGGTGATCTCCGGGCATTAGCATTTTGAATTTTCTATTTTTTTCTTCTTTTCATTTTCTTCTATTTTTTGTCTTTTGTTGTTGTATATATACATATTTTTGTTATTTTCATTGTTTTCTATTTTTTTTGTTGTTTCATCATTTTTTGACACTATGTACACCTATCTAAGGGTAGTATTTCTTAAGATAAAGCCCATTCCAAGGGTGGGATAACTCGATCCCCTCAGCATTGACTAGCCTATAGGCGTTGCCAGGATGCACAGCCTGAATCACGTACGGTCCTTCCCAATTGGGTTGGAGTTTAGAACGCGGCCCACCAGGTTTTACAAACATTCTTTTCACTACCATTTCACCGACTTGAAATTTCCTTTCAATGACCTTCTTTTGATAAAAACGTGTGAGTCTGTTTTGATATACCCGTGCATGCTCGGCAGCGGCCAGCCGTTTCTCATCTAAGAGTTCCAATTGGGCAAGGAGTGAATCACGACGTTCGTCGAGGGGGAGGTCCTTATCCAATTGTACTCTCAGAGAGGGGACCAGAATTTCGTACGGAACTACCGCCTCCATCCCATAAGTGAGGGCGAACGGGGTTTGCCCAGTGGGAGTACGGATTGAAGTGCGATAGGCCCATAGAGCTTCAATCAGCTTTTCTGACCAATCCGAGAACTTGTTAGACTCACATGTCTTTTTTATGATTTTAATCAATGTTTTGTTAGTGGCCTCTGCTTGTCCATTACCTTGTGGATAATAAGGTGATGAATGATGCAATGCAATTTTATACCTTTTGCAGAGGTCCTGAAGGTCCTGAGAAATGAATTGCGGTCCATTGTCGGTGATGATCGTGCTTGGAATGCCGAACCTGGCGATGATGTTCTTCGTGATGAATTTACAGACTGTTGATGCTTTAACCTCCATGTAAGCTTCGGCTTCGGCCCATTTGGTAAAGTACTCCGTTGCGGTAAGGATGAATGATTTTTGCTTAGTGAGGGAGTAAGGATTACCGAGAGGACCAATGACATCGAAAGCCCACATGGAGAAAGGCCATGGGGAGGATACTGGATGAAGTGAAGAAGATGGGGAATGAATTTTATCGGCGTGAAGTTGACACTTGACACACCTGCGGACATAGACGGCACAATCTTCTTCCATGGTGGGCCAGTAAAAGCCTTGCCGAAGGATTTTCTTGGCAAGCATTTGGCTATTCACATGGCCACCGCACACACCAGAGTGTGCTTCCTCGACGCATTTCCAGACTTCCTCTTCGTCGAGACATCTTAGAAGAACACCAGTAAGACTTCTCTTGTATAGCACTTCTCCGACCAGCACGTACCTCTGTGCCACCCTCCTTATGGCTTTTCTATCTTCCGATGTGGCTTCTTCAGGGTAGGATTGATCTTTGCAATACTTGGCAATTTCGTAAAACCATGGCTTCTCCTCATCAGCCAATTCTTCTTCTAATTCTGTCAACATAATTTCCCTCTTCTCAAGGATTTCTTCCTGTAGGGCCTTTCTTGCTATCCTGTCCTTGATATTTACGTATGAAGCGTCATCGATTGCAGGGGCGTGACGCTTGTAGACGTGAATGGTATCAAACCATCTTCCTAGAGGGAACCTTAGAGATGATGCCAATGAGGCGAGGGCATCGGCCAGAATGTTCTGATGACGAGGGACATGGACAAAGATCAATTTGGCGAACAATTTGGCAAAGGCAGCAGTGAGTTCTTGGTATGGCTTGAGCTTGGGATCGCGAGTGCGATATTTGGTGAGCACCTGGCGAAGAATGAGTTGACTATCACCTACAACTCACAATTCAGTGATACGAAAAGAATGAGCGAGTTCTAGGCCAGCTAGAAGAGCTTCATATTCAGCTATATTGTTGGTAACGGGGAATTTGAGCTGATATGCCAGTGGGAATGTAAGGCCTTCAGGCGACAGGAGGGCAATGCCGATTCCTTTCCCTTGGGAATTCAGAGCTCCATCAAAATGTAACGTCCACATGTAATCATCTGATTGGTTGATGGACATTAGTTCCTCATCTGGAAATTCTGATTGGACAGGATCGAATCTGGGAAGAGGATGGTGAGCGAGATGCTCAGCTATAGCATACCCCTTGATCACCTTTTGCTGAATGTAGGTGATGTCAAACTGAGAAAGAAAGCTTTGCCATCGTGCTAATCTATTCGTAAGGATAGATTTTTCCAGAAGGAACTTGATAGGGTTCATTCGGGCAATCAGATGGACTTCATGAGCTAGAAAGTAATGTTTCAACTTCTGCACTACCCAGACAAGGGCGGCACAAGTTTTCTCCATAGCCGTGTACTTCTGCTCACAGGGGTTGAGGAGTTTGGACAAGTAATAGGTCGCCCTTTCCTTGCCCGCTTCATCGGCTTGTGCTAGGACAGCTCCCACGGAGTCGTCCAGGACTGAGACATAAAGGATTAAAGGTCTACCTGGCGTGGGTGGAATTAGAACGGGTGAATTGGCCAGATATTCTTTCAATCCTTCAAAAGCTTTTTGGCATTTAGAATTCCAAAGGAATTCTACTCCTGACTTAGTTAACTCGTAGAAAGGTTTGCACCTTTGTGAGTGCTGTGACACAAATCGACGAATGAATTGCAACCTTCCAATTAAACCTCGAACTTCTCTCAGATTTCTCGGAGGTGGCATCTCCCTGATTGCTTTAGCTTTGTTGGGATCTATTTCAATACCCCTCTTACTCACAATGAAACCAAGCAATTTGCCTGACGAAACACCAAATACGCACTTTTTTGGATTCATTTTCAAATTGAACTCTCTTGATCTTTGCAGCACCTTAGCCAGAACTCTTGGGTGTTCTGCCCTAGTCTTGATTTCACCAACAAATCATCCACATATACCTCTAAATACACATGCATCATGTCATGGAATATTGCCATCATAGCCCTTTGATAAGTAGCTCCAGCATTCTTCAAACCAAATGGCATGACCAAATAGCAATAAGTTCCCCAAGGTGTGGTGAATGATGTTTTCTCCTGATCTTCTTCCGCCAAACGGATCTGATTATACCCCGAAAATCCATCCATAAACGAGAGAGTTTCATAGCCCGCTGTATTATCAACCAACACGTCAATGTGAGGCAAGGGGAAATCATCTTTTGGACACGCGCGGTTAAGGTCCCGAAAATCGATACAGATTCTCACCTTTCCATCCTTTTTCATGACCGGGACAATGTTTGCCACCCATTGAGGATATAGGACGACTCTAATAAACCTGGCTTTGTGGAGCTTATCGACCTCTTCCTTCATTTTTAAAGCCATTTGGGGGTGGAAACGTCTTAACCTTTGCTTTACCGAGACGGACCCTGGTTTTAACGTTAGGCGATGTTCGACCAGGCTGGAATCTAATCCCGGCATATCCTCGTAACTCCACGCGAACGTGTCCCTATATTCCTTTAGGACCTCGATCAATGCCTCTTCTTCAGATGGTGGCAAATTGTCACTTATGAGGATGATTCTAGGGTCTTCCTCGGTCCCCAGGTTGATCTCTTTGGTGGGTTCTTCTATAGCGGCTGATGGTTCCTCAAACCTCCTCATTCCGCTAGCATATGCGTCAGCCGCGTCTTCATATTCTTCGTCCCCTTCTTCAATAGGGTACTCTTCATCTGTGAGCTCATAAACTCCGTATCCCTCATCAATTGTGCAATCCTCCTCACATTCTAACTCCGGCAGATGGATGGGATTTTCTAGCAATTGAGGAATGGCTAGAAAGGCTTGACACCTATTGGCTAGATCTAGAAGGAATCGACGAGGAATTTCCCTGCCCTTGGATTTTCTTCTAGGTACTACCCTTGACTCGCTATTCCTAACCTGACTGACTTGTTCTACAGACGAAGAAGAAGTTGAAGAATGTACAGGAAGAGACCCCTCGATAGAGGGGTAAAGAAGGTCGCTCAAGGGACCTTGAATGAGTGGCCCGTAAGTCGGGGCACACTCGTGAGAGAGGTAGGAGGTCTCCTCAAAGGAGATGCACTGTTGAGGAGTTTGAAAATCGACGTTTTTTTTTCATTTTCATTTTCAATTACAAAACAATTGAAAGAAATTAGAGAATGGGAGGAGGGAACTATAGCTAGGGGGTTGCATGGCTCATTGAGCAGATCCTGGTTGAAAATTTGGCATGGGCTGAAAGACCCACGCAAGAATGTGAGTAGAGAAGGGGACCTGGGAATATCATCAGATAAACGTCGGGTCCAAGAAAGAGTCAGCAGCAACGGCTGAGGAGAATGATCAGAGAGAATGACGGAAAGCGATCCGTCAGTGGCAACTTCCTCTCGGCGAGGAAAACTTGGAATTTCGGCAATGTCAACGACATCTTTTGGTACCTCAGAGATCAAAAGTGGCCCCTCTAAGTCTGGAGACGAGAACATCTGTTGTAGTGCCATGGAAATATCCTGTATATCAATCCACTTGTTCCACTCACAATCCGGGTCATCATGTTTCCCCTTCTTTGCAGCTCTCGAGCAACCTTCAGCCAAGTAGGCAATATGCAATTTCCCGTGTGATTCTTGCGGACAATCCCCCATCTGCATTATTGGCCCCTTTCTGAAATGAGAGTACAAGGTCCACGTGAGAGGTTCCTCATATGCTTCAAGTGGTCCTTCAAAGCCTAGGCCAGCTCTAAGGGTTAGCTTTGTCTTCTTTGGCAAGTTCAGTCTCCCTTGTAATTGTGCCCCCAAACCTTTGCCCTGTTGGTAGCCAATGTTTCTCATGATCTCCCATCCCTTAGCATGGGAAGGGTGACATGACTTTGGTGTTGGAAGTGGCTTTTGTGTAAAATGGGTGTGACGAGGGTCACACACATCTAGCAGTGAAAGAATTGGCCGGTGAGTTGGCCAAACAGAAGGTAATGAGGTATTAATAGCATCCACTGTAGAAAAGATGGGCATGCTATTTACCTTGATAATCCAAGCCTTGTATGGAAACTTCAAGCACTGATGATTGGTGGAAGGCACCGCATTCATAACCTCAATGTAAGGGCGGCCCAGTATGGCCTTGAATGTGGGATCCATATCAAGGATATGGAATTCCGTGAAGACTGATGCAGGGCCCAATTCTACATTCAAGATGACCATCCCCATTGGCGGCTTTTTGCTATTATCATAGGCCGTAACCGTGATTGATGAAGGCCTTATCTGTTCCGTGTCAACCCCACATGATTGGAGGGTGATCATAGAGATCACATTTATAGACGCACCAGTGTCCACCAAACACGGGTCTACAGACACTCCATTGATCTTGACTGCAATACACAAAGCATATTTGCGAGCCTCCTTGGGGGCAAGCTCATGGTGGTGAAAGATAATAGCCGGTTGTGTATCAGTCGGTGTTAATACTGACGAGATCTTTTCCACTGGGAGATCCTCGTTTACCATGACCTTTGAGATACTCCATCAAGGCGTCTTGATGGGTTTTTGACCTCTTGATTAGCTCGAGAATGGAGATCCGAGCTGATGTTTTATCCAAATGTTTCAACAGGTCATATTGTGTCCCGGGGATAGACTCCTCTGGCTGTTCTTCGGTGTCTTTCTCCGGCTGAGATTGCTCGGGGACCTGACTGTTTTGGGGAAAAATCGATGGAACATCCTTCCACTACGGAGCACCATGGCTTGTGGTTTTGGCGGCACCTTTATAGAGTTAGATATGGGGTTTAGCAAGGGTTCGAGGGGTAGTGGTGGAGGAACAATTGATGAAGCAGGGGCAATAATAGGTGTAGGGGCTCTGATGAGTGGTTTGTTAGGTGGAGGCATGGTGGGAGTGGATGAAGCCTCAGATGGACGGCGAATGATAAGGGGTTTAAAAGGTGGAGGCATAGTAGAGGTTGATGGTGTCCCGGATGGGTGATGAATAATGAGGGGTTTCGAGGGTAAAGGGGTTGCGGTGGAGGTAGATGGTGCCTCGGAAGGGTGTTGGACAATAATGGGTTTGTTTAGTGGAGGCGGAATGAAGGCGGATGATGAAGTGGAGGCGTGAGAGATAATGAGAGGTTTTGGGGGTAACGGTGTTATGGTGGAGGTGGAGGGCACCTCGGAAGGGTGTTGGGCAATGAGGGGTTTGTTTAGTGGAGGCGGAATGAAGGTGGATGATGAAGTGGAGGCGTGAGAAATGATGAGAGGCTTTGAGGGTAACGGTGTTATGGTGGAAGTGGAGGGTGTTTGCTGGAGACTCGAAGGGAGGTCATCAGTAGCGACGCGGATGAGAGGACGTGATAGCAGTGGAAATGAGTGAGGTATCACTGCGGGTTGTGCTCCGGGTGGAGGATAGACAGGTGCGGGACGAATAAGGCGTGGGGATTGGATAGGAACGTGATTGGTGACAAGGACAGAGCCGCTTTCCGTATGCCAATCCTGCCCTCTTCCAACCTCCAGGAAGGAAGAGATGGGTTGACTTGGTGGTTAGGTTGTTGGTGCGCCGGTAACGGATTCTGGAGGATGCCCATATTTGGCTGTTGTTGTGGTGCCTGCTGAGGCTGTTGTTGTTGCTGCTGTTGTTGTTGTTGTTGTTGTTGTCTAAGAGGAGGTCTCCTGGCCTTCATCATGGTGATGCATCGCCTCATTTCATCCCAATCTATTTGATGTTCATCGTTCATATCATAGATATAATCTCTGAAATGAAAACAGTTTTCCACTGTATGACCCGGCTGTCTATGGAAGACACAATATCTGGAAGTGTCGACGTTCATGGGCCATATGGCTTTTTCCTTAGGCAAGGTGAGGAAATTAGCAGCCATGAGAGCATTAAAGATGTCCGGCAACGACTCCGGAAAAGGTGGGTAATGAGCTCTCCTAGGGCCGATCGGCCTTCTCTGTTGTTGGAGGCCATAATCCCCGGGTGGTGGAACCTGATTATATTGAGGAGGTCGCTGTTGTTGTTGTTGGAGATGGAGCGGTTGAGGCATATTGTTCTGGAAGAGATTGTTTTGTGGGGGAGGACGATAGGGTTGCTGACCTTGTTGCTCCTGATGAAAGGGGAATTGTGGGGGTTGTGGGGGCCTAGGATTAGCTTGCTGGTTGGGATAGCCAACCGCGCCCACTTGTTCATTTGTTACAACCCCTTCTGTTACCCCACCTTGGGCACCCGTGCCCGGCTTCCTAAACACCTTTGGCTTTGGTGGCTCGAACATATGCATGAGGGGAGAATCTTTCAGCTGTGTTTGGATATATCGAGCCCTCTCATACAGTTCCTCCATAGTGGTGAGTTTGTTCATTGCCAGGACGTGTCTAAATTGTGGAGTGGCATTAGACACGACCATCTTTACTTGCTCCGATTCTGAAATGGGGTCTCTCACTTTCTCTGCCAAGGATCTCCATCGATCGGCAAATTGGGTGAAATCTTCGTCCGGCTTCATTTTTTCAGCCACTAGGTCGGTAATAGAGAAGGAGGGACCGACCCTATCCCGATATTTCTGTATGAATTTCCGTTGCACTACGTCGAAGTTCTCAGCCTCACTCGGCTCTAGGGAATAGAACCATTCTAAGGCGGGACCATCCAATGATCTCCTGAAGAGGTATGCCAAGGATCTTTGATCGTTCTGCCAAAACGAGGACTCATACATAAAGTCCTTCAGATGAATGAGGGGATTGCCTGTGCCGGTGTACCGTCGATACGTTGGCATTTCAGAAGGAGGGAGATGGAATACTGGAAGGATTGGTAAAGAGATCTCAGGCGCGGATTTGACATCCATGATCTTTTTGAAATCTCGGAATTGTTCATCCATCTTGTTCATCCTATGAAGGAGAGATTGAGTGACCTCATTGTAAGGAGCAGGTTGTGGTGGCCACTGAGGCCTTGCAGAAGCCTGAGAAGGGAATTCCGGATGAGAGAGACATTGTGACATATCAGCAAATGGAACTGACTGAAATGTCGTATGAGGAATTGGTGGAACTTGAGATTGGGGAGGTAATTGGAAAGGGGGAGGTTGCAGACGTGGCATATAAGTAAATGGAACTGACTGAAATGTTGGGTGAAGAATTGGTGGAACTTGAGACTGGGGACGTAATTGGAAAGAGGGAGGCTGCAAACTTGTCTGCACAAGAGGGAATGAGGGAGGGATTGCCTATGCGGGCTCTTGAATAGAGAGAGCAACTGGTGTTGGATTTTGAGGAGTAGAATCAACAGATTTCCCTTTTAAGATGGCCTGAAAGGCTCGGATCTGATCGGAATTGAGCTGTGTGTTCGCGAGAACACCTAGCAAGGAGGAAATATCTTGTGGCGGGGATGCTTCCCCGACGGCGGCTCGCACCTCATATGAGGGCTCACGGGAGGAACCTGCGTCCTCAGCAGGGACATGTGTCCCCTGGTGACTCGGGGTCGGATTCTGACCGTTCCCGGACATTTCTTGATCTTTTTCGGAACGTGAGATTTTGCCGGAACGCAATATCATACACACTCAAACCAAGAACAAAGATTAACAAACAAGTTGATGGTTAACGCCTTTTTGTGTTTTCTTTTTGTTTTCCTTTTTTTTCTTTTTCTTTCTAATTAAAATGTAATAACATACACACTCAAACCATTAGCAAAGATTAACAAACAAGTTGATGTTTAACACCTTTTTTGTTTTCTTTTGGTTTTCCCCTTTTTTTCTTTTTTCCTAATCTAATGTTCACACCACAAGAGGGACCTTAGTTGCAATATTGATTTCCGCCGTGTGATCTAAGGACACTTGACTCACCACGAATGGGTTAACTATCTCCAGGGAACTTCAGTGGTACAACCAGCCCAGTGAACGAAGAGGGAATCCTTCGATGTCGGGGACTTATGGAGGTCCCAGTGAAGAAGATCCTAGTCCGTCGAGAGGAATTCCCGACGGAGAGTCTTTCCTTCACCAAGAAAAGGTGATCCTAAAAAAAGATGGAACAAAAGAAATAAAAATAAAAGGGAGGTGATATGCAATGCAGTGCTGAATTTAACAGGAGATATATAAACAGACAACAAATATATGCAATAAAAGAAATTAAACAAACATCACAGCACTCCTTTTCTGCAATGATACAAATTTCTTCAGACTTCAAGGGAATTCTGGAGTAATGCACGTAGTGCACGAGGGATGAAATTGGAATGCCAAGAGTGATAGCGGGAACACGAATATAGCGCACGCGGGCGCAATCAGGAGGGGCACACGTGGGTGCCAAGTGGAGGGGGTGCTACTGAGAGCACAAATGTAGCGCACGCGGGCGCAATCAGGAGGGGCACATGTGGGTGTCGAGTGGAGGGGCACACGTGGGTGCCGATGGAAAGAGTGCTACTGGGAGCACGAATGTAGCGCACGCGGGCGCAATCAGGAGGGGCACACGTGAGTGCCAAGTGGAGGGGCACACGTGGGTGCCGAGTGGAGGGGCACACGTGGGTGCCGACAATATTTGGGTAACCAGAGAAAACAAAAGATGTCCCACCGTGATCGCCAAAAAAGTGTAGACGGCAAAAGAGTGTCGTCCACCCTCGGGAAAAAGGAAAAACAATGATGTAAAGTAATAATAAACAATGACGATGATGAAAAGGTGATCGCCAGAGAGGTATAGACGGCGGGAGTCGTCGTCTACCCTCGTTTGTCTTAGAAGATGGGGATAAAAAGATCGAATCAAGGAGAGAAAGAAAATAGGGAGAGAAAGGAAATAGGGATGCGAAACGAACTCCGGTACGTGGCGGAGATAGGGGTCGGAAGACCCTCTCGCGCAAACTGACCCCTTCCCGGTAAGCGTGACTTACCGTTCCACGAGTAGTTTTTCATATACCGAGAAGTCCGAGAACCTAAGTAACGGAAAGGGAGAGGCACGAAGACTCAGAAATTGCAACGGAATATCGTTCTCCAGATAATTACAAGGACAATACGAACAAAGACGTACCACCACAGAACATTGGTCTTTATGGGGTTCTAACAGCAATATAATACTATCAGCAATAATGAATATATATGTACATATTAAGACCACCGCGAGACATTGGCCTTACAGGATTTTTATTGCAGCATAAATAATAAATATTATATGTACATACATAAGACTACCGTGAGGTATTACTCTCCGCGGGGTTTTGACAGAAATTAAAGGAATAAAACGACAGAATGAAAAGGCTTCGCGAGGAATTACTTCCGTCACGTGCACCTTCGCGAGGAATTACTTCCGTCGCAGGGTTTAGACAGAAATTGAAAGAATAAAATGACAGGATGAAAAGGCTTCGCGAGGAATTTCTTCCGTCACGTGCACCTTCGCGAGGAATTACTTCCGTCGCAGGGTTTAGACAAAAATTAAAGGAATAAAATGACAGAATGAAAAGGCTTCGCGAGGAATTACATCCGTCACGTGCACCTTCGCGAGGAATTACTTCCGTCGCAGGATTTAGACAGAAATTAAAAGAATAAAATGACAGAATAAAAAGGCTTCGCGAGGAATTACTTTCGTCACGTGCACCTTCGCGAGGAATTACTTCCGTCGCAGGGTTTAGACAGAAATTAAAAGAATAAAATGACAGAATGAAAAGGCTTCGCGAGGAATTACTTCCGTCACGTGCACCTTCGCGAGGAATTACTTCCGTCGCAGGGTTTAGACAGAAATTAAAAGAATAAAATGACAGAATGAAAAGGCTTCGCGAGGAATTACTTCCGTCACGTGCACCTTCGCGAGGAATTACTTCCGTCGCAGGGTTTAAACAGAAATTAAAAGAATAAAATGACAGAATGAAAAGGCTTCGCGAGGAATTACTTCCGTCGCAGGGACCTCCGCGAGGAATTACTTCCGTCGCAGGGACCTCCGCGAGGAATTATGTAACGACCCGAGAATCCGATTACCGGGAAGGCCCGATAACCCGAGACTCGCACCGCCACCCACGAGCCCGAAGACTTGGAAGGGTTAAAAGGATGGTGTGGAAACTACACAAGTATCACAAATAATTACAGAAATTAAACGGTTATAATATTAAGCAGGAAATAATTAACAATTTACATGGTCCACAATAAAATAACAACAACAGCAACAGTAGTCCACGACTAGTACAGTGACAAGAAGAAAAGTACAGCTACACGGGGCATCCCCCAGCTCTGACCTCTGGCACTACCTCTGGGCACCCGCACCACGCTGCGCTCCTGACGCGCTCCCCGAAGGTGGCGTCTCACCTGAAACACGGTGAAAACACGTAGAGAATGAGTCTCGGAACAAGACTCAGTAGGGATCACTCAAACCCTACCTCGTAAAATGAGAAACCACTACTCTAGCGGTAGGAAAGTACCTCGGAAAGGAAAGCCCTGTACTCTACAGAACTAGACCCTACGGCCCGCAAACCGACACACGTGCCACGGTAAGAAGACCGAAACTCAACGGTCGAACCGCCAAACCCGAAGGTCGGAAACACACGACTGACAGTCTGACACTCCGTACTCGACAGGAGTACCACCCACTAGAAGCACAGCCGGTAGCGTCCCGTGACGTCTTACACCTCACCGCAGGTGAACCGCCTGACGTGGTAGGTCCTACCCGAGGCGCAAACACCGTACAAGTAACCACAAACAAGTGACTAGCTGGGGTCACGCCCGTCGACGTGGGTCCAACCGCCCCCAACCACGTGTGCACACACAGACCACGCGTCCTAGGTCTGGCCCTCTGACCGGTTTTCCCCCGCAGCCGGACTCTGGCTAAGACGAAGGGCCTACGGTAACTGGTCCACAAACCGTCTCGAAAGGTGGGTGCCCGTACACCACTCCCAGGTGAGACCAGCACCTCGTACTGGTGGGCTACGACTAGTGGAGGGTCACTAAAGGAGTAGACTCTCGAGTCAACGGAAAATGACGTCCGAGTCCGACAACGTGTGGGAATCACCCCACGCACTAGCTCCGTCAACGGGGCCACGGTCGGAGAAAAACGGACGCACCGCCCACGGCCAAACTCATGACCAAGGCAAACGGAACCTCCGGACACCAAAGACACGGTCACGGAACTCCACGGGGTGCCCGGGACGCACACACGGCCCAAGGGGAACACCCGATAACAGCCAGATCGCGCTAGGGATACCTAGCGCGACACGGAAGAACGCGCTAGGGAACCCTAGCGCAACAGAGAAGATCGCGCTAGGACTCCCTAGCGCGACAGGAACCATCGCGCTAGGGAACCCTAGCGCGACAAGGACCATCGCGCTAGGTCCTCCTAGCGCGACAAGGATAATCGCGCTAGGACCCCATAGCGCGACACGAACCGCCCTACTGTTCATCTTCTCCGATTAACGCGCTCGGTCGGGACAGCGCGACCTCCAAGAACGCGCTACTGGAGTATAGCGCGTTCTCAGTCCGCGGCCGAAAATGGTAAGAACGCCCAAAAATTCCAACCACGCCCCCATGCCTCCACAGGAGAGGGGGAAATCAAAGGGGAAGACCCCTGGGGACCCCTAGCATGATTCTAGGCCATCAAAACACGAAATCATGCATCGAATCCATAGATCGGGCGAGCTCTCCCCAAATCATGGAAAAACCCAAAAACGCTCAAACGATCCCCTCTCGGCCTCCCCGCGGCCTATAAATCGCGGAAAAGATCGGCATGAGGCTAAGGAACGTCACCCTACCTCAATGGAGCGAATGCTCCGCCGAATCAATCACAAATCACGAAGAACGCTTTAAGCTTCACGAACTCCCCACGCTTCCCACGCTCGCCGCACGCCCACAAGATCGCCTCACCGTCGCCCACGCGTCTGCGCCGTCGCCCCGCCGCCGTCCGTAGTCGGAGAGGGGTCCGCCGCGCCCGAATGGGAGAGAGGGAGAGAGGAGAGGGCGGTCACGGTTGGGGAAGGAAGGAGAAAGAAGAAGAAAGAGAAAGGAGAAAAGAAAAAGAAAAGGAATTAGGGCTTTATAGAAAATCCGAATTTTCAGAAAAATACCCAAAAATAGAAAAATACATTTCTGGAATCCTCGGAACGCACCGATCGCAGCGGTACCACTCGTGCCTGGGAGAACCGCCCGGTTCGCCCGCAGCGAGCTTCCGAAGGAAAAGCCGAAACACACACCGGGAATCGGAAAACACACGCGGAAAAGCCGCGGAACGTCTCCGGGCCTCCGAAACAACTCCGGATCGCGCCGATCCGAACACGAAAGATGTCCGAAACGAAATTTCGGACACAACGGAGCCGGACGCTCCGAAAACCAGATCCGGAACCCACGAAAAAGGATCCGAAAGGTCCGGGATATTACAGCCCTCCCCCCTTAAGGAATTTCATCCTCGAAATTGAGAACAACTTAAGGGGAAAGAAGAGGAAGACTCACTCAAACAGATACGGGAACTGCTGACGTATCTCGTCCTCACGTTCCCAAGAAGCCTCACCACCAGAGTGCCGTTGCCACACGACCTTTACCAAGGGAATGACCTTGTTCCGCAGGCGCTGCTCTCGCCTATCCTCCACGCGGATCGGAAACTCTGGGAGAGAAAGATCTGGAGTCACCTCGGGCCAAACAGAAAACTCGAGCACATGAGAGTCATCGGGCATATACTTCCGCAATATCGAGACATGAAACACGTCATGCACCGACGCCAACTAAGGAGGTAACTGCAACCGGTAAGCAACCTCACCGATGCGTTCCACAATCGCGAAAGGACCAATATAGCGGGGACTCAGCTTCCCACGCCGTCCAAAACGCATCACCCCCTTCATCGGAGAAACTCTCAAGAACACATGATCGCCCACGGCGAACTCGAGGGGTTGCCTCCTACGGTCAGCAAAGCTCTTCTGCCGACTCTGGGCCGCCAACATGTTCTGACGAACCAGGTGCACAACATCCACACATTGCTCCACCAACTCCGGTCCCGTCAAAACACGCTCACCCACCTCAAACCAATCAAGCGGAGTCCGACAAGGACGCCCATACAGAGCCTCATAGGGAGCCATGCCGATGCTCGAATGATAGTTGTTGTTATAGGCTAACTCCACCAACGGTAGGTGATGAATCCAACTCCTCTGCCACTCCAGGCAGCAGGATCTCAGCATGTCCTCCAAGGTATGAATGGTCCTCTCAGACTGACCATCTGACTGTGGATGATACGCCGAGCTAAATGCCAACTCCGTGTCAAGAGCTCGCTGGAAACTCCTCCAGAATCCAGAAGTGAAGCGCGGATCCCGATCCGACACGATCGAAATGGGAACCCCATACAACGGCACGATCCGCTCCACATAAAGACGAGCCAACTTAGGCAGACTCCAGCTGACCTTGACCGGTAGCAACCGCGTCACCTTCGTCAGCCGATCCACCAGCAACCAAATACTGTCCTGCCCACTCGGGGTCCTTGGCAACCCCACCACAAAATCCGTGGTCACATGGTCCCACTTCCAAGCAGGAACATCCAAGGGCTGGAGAGTACCTCCTGGTCGCTGATGTTCCGCCTTAACCTGCTGACAGATCAGGCACCTGGCCACAAATTCGGCGACATCTCTCTTCATGCCAGGCCACCAGAACTACCTCCGCAAGTTCCGATACATCTTCGTCGCACCCGGGTGTACAGTGTACCTGCTCCCATGAGCCTCGCGCAGCACCGCACGACGAACCTGCTCCTCCGCTGGGACGTACAACCTGCCACGAAACCTCGCAGCACCGTCCTCGCCGAGCTCTACGTCAGCCATCGCAAGAATCCGGAGCAACTCAGGGTCCGCATGCTGAGCCTCTGTCACCTGACGACGGATAGCAGGAGTGACAGTCAGACTCGCAAGCACTGCCAACCCTCGCTCCTGGGGAATCTTGAGCCTGAAGGATACTTCGGGCACCTGTTCCCAGAGCCTCCACTTCCTCAGCATCAAGGTACTGACCGCCACCTTCCGACTCAAGGCATCGGCGACGACATTCATCCTGCCCGGCTGATAAGACAGGGTGAAGTCATAGTCCTTCATGAACTCCACCCAACGCCTTTGTCTGAGGTTCAGATCTCTCTGCGAGAACACATACCTCAAACTCTGATGGTCAGTGAACACCTCGAACTTCTCGCCGTACAGATAATGCCTCCAGATCTTCAGCGCGAAGATCACTGCCGCCAATTCAAGGTCATGGGTAGGGTAGTTCTCCTCATGGGGCTTTAGCTGCCGAGATGCATAAGCCACCACTCTACCATGCTGCATCAAAACAGCACCCAGTCCAACGCTGGAAGCATCTGTACACACCACAAAACCTCCCGATCCAGAAGGTAAAACCAACACCGGAGCCGAGGTGAGCAATCTCTTCAGTTCCCTGAAGCTCTGCTCACACTCCTCGGACCAAACGAAAGGCACATCCTTCCGCGTGAGCCTCGTCATCGGGGTCGCAATGCGGGAAAAATCATGGATAAACCGACGATAATAACCCGCAAGCCCCAAGAAACTCCGGATCTCCGTCACCGACCTCGGCCTCGGCCACTGCATTACTGCCTCGACCTTGGCGGGGTCCACGGAAATGCCATCACCAGAAATTACATGCCCCTAAAAGTGCACCTCGCTGAGCCAAAACTCGCACTTGCTGAGCTTCGCATACAACTGGTGATCTCGCAACGTCTGCAGCACCACACCCAAATGGTACGCATGCTCCTCAGCAGACCGCAAATAAACAAGGATGTCATCCACAAAGATGACCACAAACTGGTCCAAATACGGATGGAACACCCTCTGCATCAAGTCCATGAAGGCTGCTGGGGCATGGTGAGCCCGAACGGCATCACCAGAAACTCATAATGCCCGTACCTCGTACTGAACGTAGTCTTCCCCACATCGGACTCGCGAATTCTCAGCTGATAGTAACCGGACCGCAAATCAATCCGCGAGAACACTCGCGCAGACTGCAGCTGGTCGAACAAATCATCAATCCGTGGCAACGGATACTTGTTCTTAATGGTCACTTCATTCAGCTGCCGATAGTCAATGCATAGCCGCAGACTACCGTCCTTCTTCTTCACGAACAACACAGGCGCACCCCAAGGGGAAAAGCTCGGACGAATGTACCCCTTGGCCAACAGCTCTTGCAACTGCGCCCTCAACTCCCTCAGCTCAGCGGGGGCCATACGGTAGGGAGCCTTCGCCAAAGGTCCCGTACCAGGTACAACCTCGATCACGAAATCGATCTCCCGCTGGGGAGGTAATCTAGGCAACTCCTCAGGAAAAACATCGGGAAACTCGCACGCCACCGCAATGTCCTCGACATCCGGCTCCATCCGGTCAGACCCAACCACTGACGCGAGAAAACCCTGACAACCAGAATCAAGCAATCGACGGGCTCGAATAACAGAGATAAGAAATCGAGAAGAGGTAGAACGGATACCTTGGAAATAGAAGGTCCTCTTGCTCGGATGCTGGAAGTAGACCCTCTTCATTCCACAATCCACCACCGCTCCATGAGTCTCGAGCCAATCCATGCCTAGAATCACATCATAATCCTGAAGCTGCAACGCATAAAACCTGCCTGGCATACTCCGCCCATCGATCCACACCGGAACCTGGTCGAAGCAATACGGAGTGACCATAAAATCACCCGAAGGCAACTCCACTGCCAAATCACAGGACAACTGGGTCACCGGCTCCTCGACGCTCGACGTGAAATCCTCCGAAATAAACGAATGAGACGCGCCAGAATCAAATAAAACCCGAGCCGCACAACCCAAAATCTGAACGGTACCTTCCACGAGTTGCGACGCCACTGCCTCTGCCCTGGTCAAGTGCGTGATCTGGCCTCGGGCTCTCTGCCTGCCTCCCACGCTGGCTGACCTGGGTAGCGGCGGATACTGTCCCTGTTGCTGCTGCTGCTGCTGGGGAACCTGCTACTGCGGCGGCCTCTGAGGACAGTCACGCGCCATATGCCCTGGCTGGTCACACCGAAAACAGATGATCGACACCGTGCACTGCCTTCCTGGGTGGGTCCCACCACACCGTGGACAAGGTCCTCGCGATCCACCCACCGATCCCTGACACTGCAAAGGAAACGGCTGCTGTACACTGCCCGATGAAGCCTGCCCCTGATCCTTGTGCTTCTTACGGAAATTCTTCTTCAAGAACTTCTTGACCTTCGAGCCAAAGGACGCAGATCCTGTCACCGAAGCTGCCGATGCCGGTACTCCTGAACCACCCGACGCATGCTGGAAGGAACCCTGCTACTGGGTAGCCGACTGCTGGCTGCGACCTGACAAAGACTGCCCCTGGCTGATCGGTCCTCGAGTCCTCTGCATATCCATCTCCAAAGAAATCACAACACGAGACGCTGTCTCTAGATCAGTGGCCCCATTCGCGATCAAATGGTGCCTCAGCTCCAGCCTCAAGCCCTGCACAAACTGCGTCGTCCTCACCCTCTCATGCTCCATGATATGAGGTGCGTACCGACCCAGTTCGACAAATCGGGCCCTGTACTGCAACACGGACATGTCACCCTGCACCAGCTCCAGAAACTCCCGCATCCGCTGCGTAGCAACGACGTCTGGACAGTACGTACGCTCGAAAGCACTGACAAAGTCACCCCACTCGACCTGCTCAAGTGGACGAAGCTGAAAGGACGTCTTCCACTCGGAAGACCACCACCTCCGAGCCGTACCCTGCAACTGGTTGTAGGCCAAAACCACTCTGTCCTCGGCAGTACTCTTCGCAGAACTGAACACCCGCTCCATCTCATCGAGCCAATCACGAGCCGCATCAGGGTCTGCCTGGCCGCTAAAGTAAGGTGGATGGAACTGCATGAAGTCCCTCACCGCTCGGCCTGGCCCACCCCTGACTGACGAGCCTTCACCGGCCTCTCCGCCGAACTGCTGAGACATGAGATGGTACATGCCACGGAAGAAATCCTCGGCCCCCGGAGCTCTCGCAGCATCCGCGGCCTCGGTAGCCCCAGGAACTCTGCTATGCTCCTCCTGGTCCCTCTGGACCCCCTGCTGAATCTCCTGACCTCCAGCCGACTGCCCCTGCTGAGAGCGAGAACTCCTCCTCGGCGCCATACTCGCTCCTGAAGCAAAAGACAGAAAACACGAAAACGGCAAGGTCAAAATAAACACACGGTGCCCAATGCCAGCGTCACCTGTACATCATCGCCATGGACTAGTGGACCACTACAATTACCTATAATTCTCATGTAATTCCACAACCGCGCTCTGATACCAGCTGTAACGACCCGAGAATCCGATTACCGGGAAGGCCCGATAACCCGAGACTCGCACCGCCACCCACGAGCCCGAAGACTCGAAAGGGTTAAAAGGATGGTGTGGAAACTACACAAGTATCACAAATAATTACAGAAATTAAACAGTTATAATATTAAGCAGGAAATAACTAACAATTTACATGGTCCACAATAAAATAACAACAACAGCAACAGTAGTCCACGACTAGTACAGTGACAAGAAGAAAAGTACAGCTACACGGGGCATCCCCCGGCTCTGACCTCTGGCACTACCTCTGGGCACCCGCACCACGCTGCGCTCCTGACGCGCTCCCCGAAGGTGGCGTCTCACCTGAAACACGGTGAAAACACGTAGGGAATGAGTCTCGGAACAAGACTCAGTAGGGATCACTCGAACCCTACCTCGTAAAACGAGAAACCACTACTCTAGCGGTAGGAAAGTACCTCGGAAAGGAAAGCCCTGTACTCTACAGAACTAGACCCTACGGCCCGCAAACCGACACACGTGCCACGGTAAGAAGACCGAAACTCAACGGTCGAACCGCCAAACCCGAAGGTCGGAAACACACGACTGACAGTCTGACACTCCGTACTCGACAGGAGTACCACCCACTAGAAGCACAGCCGGTAGCGTCCCCTGACGTCTTACACCTCACCGCAGGTGAACCGCCTGACGTGGTAGGTCCTACCCGAGGCGCAAACACCGTACAAGTAACCACAAACAAGTGACTAGCTGGGGTCACGCCCGTCGACGTGGGTCCAACCGCCCCCAACCACGTGTGCACACACAGACCACGCGTCCTAGGTCTGGCCCTCTGACCGGTTTTCCCCCGCAGCCGGACTCTGGCTAAGACGAAGGGTCTACGGTAACCGGTCCACAAACCGTCTCGAAAGGTGGGTGCCCGTACACCACTCCCAGGTGAGACCAGCACCTCGTACTGGTGGGCTACGACTAGTGGAGGGTCACTGAAGGAATAGACTCTCGAGTCAACGGAAAACGACGTCCGAGTCCGACAACGTGTGGGAATCACCCCACGCACTAGCTCCGTCAACGGGGCCACGGTCGGAGAACAACGGACGCACCTCCCACGGCCAAACTCATGACCAAGGCAAACGGAACCTCCGGACACCAAAGACACGGTCACGGAACTCCACGGGGTGCCCGGGACGCACACACGGCCCAAGGGGAACACCCGATAACAGCCAGATCGCGCTAGGGATACCTAGCGCGACACGGAAGAACGCGCTAGGGAACCCTAGCGCAACAGAGAAGATCGCGCTAGGACTCCCTAGCGCGACAGGAACCATCGCGCTAGGGAACCCTAGCGCGACAAGGACCATCGCGCTAGGTCCTCCTAGCGCGACAAGGATAATCGCGCTAGGACCCCATAGCGCGACACGAACCGCCCTACTGTTCATCTTCTCCGATGAACGCGCTCGGTCAGGACAGCGCGACCTCCAAGAACGTGCTACTGGAGTATAGCGCGTTCTCAGTCCGCGGCCGAAAACGGTAAGAACGCCCAAAAATTCTAACCACGCCCCCATGCCTCCACAGGAGAGGGGGAAATCAAAGGGGAAGACCCCTGGGGACCCCTAGCATGATTCTAGGCCATCAAAACACGAAATCATGCATCGAATCCATAGATCGGGCGAGCTCTCCCCAAATCATGGAAAAACCCAAAAACGCTCAAACGATCCCCTCTCGGCCTCCCCGTGGCCTATAAATCGCGAAAAAGATCGGCATGAGGCTAAGGAACGTCACCCTACCTCAATGGAGCGAATGCTCCGCCGAATCAATCACAAATCACGAAGAACGCTTTAAGCTTCACGAACTTCCCACGCTTCCCACGCTCGCCGCACGCCCACAAGATCGCCTCACCGTCGCCCACGCGTCTGCGCCGTCGCCCCGCCGCCGTCCGTAGCCGGAGAGGGGTCTGCCGCGCCCGAATGGGAGAGAGGGAGAGAGGAGAGGGCGGTCACGGTTGGGGAAGGAAGGAGAAAGAAGAAGAAAGAGAAAGGAGAAAAGAAAAAGAAAAGGAATTAGGGCTTTATAGAAAATCCGAATTTTCGGAAAAATACCGAAAAATAGAAAAATACATTTCTGGAATCCTCGGAACGCACCGATCGCAACGGTACCACTCGTGCCTGGGGGAACTCCCCGGTTCGCCCGCAGCGAGCTTCCGAAGGAAAAGCCGAAACACACACCGGGAATCGGAAAACACACGCGGAAAAGCCGCGGAACGCCTCCGGGCCTCCGAAACAACTCCGGATCGCACCGATCCGAACACGAAAGATGTCCGAAACGAAATTTCGGACACAACGGAGCCGGACGCTCCGAAAACCAGATCCGGGACCCACGAAAAAGGATCCGAAAGGTCCGGGATATTACAAATTACTTCCGTCCACGGGGTTTAAACAAAAGGGGAAAATGACGGAAAAGGAAGGGGGAAGGGGATGTGATCGCCAGGGGCTGAGAACCCCACAGAAAATGTCCTGATCGCGTTCGCCGCCGAAGCGGGAGCAGTGCGGGTCCTCTCTTCCTCTTCGGTCGGCCGGCCGATGAAGAGGGCCTTGCTTTGGTTACCCTTATTTTATTATTCTTTTTATTTTGTTTTATCTTTTGTTATTATATTTTTTTTTGGGTTTTGTGGCTTTTATTATTCTTTTATGCTTTTATGTCTTTTTAAAGAGATGTGAGAAAGTGAAGAAAGAAACCGAGAGATAGATGATAGAATAAGATAATATGATATAAGGAAAAACCACTAAGAAAATATAGATAGAGTGAGAAACTTATTTTAGACAAAATAGAAAATGACGGAGATGGAGATTTAACAATATATAACAATAACAAGGGAGAGAAGACATACTTATTTTTGGACAAAAAATAGAGAAGGATAAAGGTGGAAATTTAACGATAAATAACGATGACAAGGGATAGAATTAGAATAGGACGAGGGAGGTGATAGTCGGGTACCTCAAAATAGGAGAGATGGTCACAGTTTATCCCCGAACTGGGGGCACGTGAGTTGCTCCTCTTCCCTTTTCGACCGACTGAGGAAGCGGACTTCTTGACTGGTTGACCCTTGTAAAACACAGCAGACAGAAGAAACAGATGGTGGATTAAAAGGAAAGTAGTGTAGTACCGATCCCTTGAAATTACAATGGCACGAACATATTCAAACACACACCTGTTTAATGTTATTTGAAACCCCTTGGGAATTAAAGGTGGGAAAATGGTATGATGAAGTGCGTGCCGAAATATTCTCAATGCTGGGATTGTATTGTAAACATGATAACGAGTGATGTATGCAAAGGAATCAACAGACTGAACATAATGCAATAGGGGAGAAATGCTTATTGGTGGGCGTCGATGATGAGCTCGGCATTAACTTCTCCTTCCCTTCACACATACGCACGCAAACATTTACAGACACCTGCAAAGACACTCATACGAACACATCTATATACATATACGGAAATAGATCTATAAAGGGGAGGTCGAAAAGAGAGGGAGAGAGAAGAGAAAAACCTTTTTTTGAGATTCTTATACTTTAGTTTTATTATATAGTATGTATATATGTAGAGGATATATATATATTAACTATATAAGATATATATATATATATAGTATGCTTATATATATATATATGTTATATCTAAGAGAGGAAGGGAAGAAGAGAAAGAATAAAAGAGAGAGAGGGAGAGAATATCAGAGAGGGAAAGAGGAGATAAAAATAAAAATAAAAGAAAAGAGATGAGATGAGAGAGTTTGAGATGGGGAGAGAGGGGGGGGGGAAACTGTGAGAGGGGGAAGAGTGGGAAACAGAGGGAGGGAGAAAGAGAGAGAGAGAGAGACGGTGGGAAAGGAGATTAAAAAAAGAAAAAAAAAAGAAATAAGAGAGGGAGATTGAGAGAGAGTGATCGAGAGAAGAGAGGGAGGGAGAGAAGTTAAAAAAAGATAAAAAAATTGTGTGAAGAAGAGAGAGAGATCGGATGGGGAAAGAGAGAGGAAGAGAGAGAGAGAGAGAGAGAGAGAGAGAGAGAGAGAGAGTTGTGAGGTAGGGAGAGAGAGCACGAGAGGGGGAGAGAGAGAGAGAGACGGAGGCGGAGGGAGAGAGCAGAGGGAGAGAGCGGCCGCGAGAGAGAGGGGGGTGCTCGGCGGGGGGGGCCTCGGCAGCGACGACGGCGACGTCGACGGTGGGAGGCGGTTGCGGAGCAGGGCGGCGTGGGGCAGAGGCGGCCGGCAGGGGTGCTCGACGGGGGCGACAGCGGCAGCAGGGGGCGGCGTCGCGGGGGCCGGGGGTGTCGCGGGGCGGCGTCAGAAGTAGCTCGGTGCTGAGGTGGCCGGAAGGGGCAGAGGCGGCGTCGGGGCGGCCGGTGCGGAGGCGGGAGCGGCCGGTGCAGAGGCGGGAGGCGGCCGGAGGCGGGGGCCGGCAGTGGGGCTGGAGCGGCAGGGGCAGCTGGGAGCTCGGGCTCACGGCGGCCGCGGCGTTGGCGTGCGTGCTGGCGGGCTGCGGGAAGGCGGCCGGAGGCGGGCGGTGCAAGCGGCGGCGTCGGCGGTGAAGAAGAAGAGGCCGCAACGGCCTCTTCGTTCAAATGGGGGGCACGGGCGACGAGGCCCCCCCTGCGAACTAAACAAAACCCCCTTTTTTTTTATATTTTTAAACGCTAGAGAAGGGAAAGGGGAGAGAGGTTGAGGGAGAAGAAAAGAGAGGGAGTGGGGGAAAGAGGGAGGAGATCGAAGGGGGGAGGAGAAGAGAGGGAGAAGGCGTGAGAGTGAGAGAGAAAGGGAGAAAGCAGAGGGAGAGTGAGGGCGAGAGAAAGACAGAGGGAGAGACCAAGAGTGGAGAGGGTGAGAGAGAGAGCCAGATGGGGGAGAGAGGGGATGGCTGTCGTGGGGAGAAAGAGAAGGTCAGGAAGGAGGTGGAAGTGGCTATGGGTTGTGTGGGAAGTGGAGAGGGGGGTGGCGATGGCTGCTACGTCAGTGGGAGGGTGGCTGCAGAGGAGTTTTTATGTGTATATTTTGATTGGGGACCAGATCCGAGAAGAATGGGGAGTGAAAAAAAAATTTATTATATTCTTTCTTTTATTAAATGTTGGGCCCAAACTATTAACATTTATTATTTTTATCAATATATATATATATATGTATTTATTTATAAGGAATAAATGATGGGCCACACCTATTTAACATATATATTTTTTTATTATTTTCTCTTGTTATTTATATATATAGGGGAGAATGGGCCAAGCCCATAAAAATTGATTTACTTTATTTGAACAAGAACGGGCCAAGCCCATTAGAATCCTTATTTGTTCCCCCATTTGTTTAGAGTTTAAGAGATGGGGTAAGCCCATTAACATTTTTTTTTTATTTTGTGTAGGAAAGAGATAGCCACAAGCCCATTAGCAGGAGTCTCATTAAGAAACGACAATTGAGATTTATCAGATAAAAATTGGGGTTCACTCGACTAACTTAACCGTGCGAGCCACTTTGGACGTCTTAGTGTAATACGGGATCTACTCAGCATAGCGCTAAAATGGCGTGTCTACACTCCCAGCACCAACTAAGTGGCCCTCATGCTCGAAGGCAATGGGGGAATCATCCAAGGAGGGTCTATCCTCTCCGACGATAGTCTTTGAGGCCATGTTCCTAATTCCACTTGGAACATTGCCAACCTGCCTCTCAAAGGGGTGTCCCTCTTCTCCTACCCATATGAGGTGCCACCTTTTACCTATCTATGAGAAGGGAGATTCAGAACATGCCCCCTTCAATAGGAGGCCAATCTGGTGGTGTCATCCACCACTATCTTAGACCTCTTCGAATGGGGGGTTAAAGGCTAGTGGGGCATATCAAGCAGATCTTGACTATCAACTAGACAAGATCTAGAAGGAGATCTATCAACTATTTAAAAATCTAAAAAATATTCTCAATATATAAATTATAAATAAGATATGTGAAAAAAGTATAGATTTTAATATTGAAAATTAAGAGAGGGAGGGAGGGAGGAGAGAGGTGGTAGAGAGAGACATACACATAGAGAGAGAGAGAGGTGTTCGAGGAGTGTGTGGAGTCAAATGTATCTATGACCTCATCTCGTATCGTGGAGCCCCCTGGTCCAAAAATTTTAGGTGAGTATTTTATACTATGCCCAAGTAAGGCAACTCAATGTATCCAAGCAAGGTGTCTTTGGGCACCCTACTCGCCTAGGCAAGCACCTGGTCGCCTTTCTATGGGGATAGAAAGGTGGGCTGGCATCTTGGCCCCATAACGGCACCTAGTTGTCTAGGCGACTGCCTTGACAACTATGACTTGCACTGAGCGAAAAAATTTAAATAGCTTGCGCCCATTACCTCGGTATAATGAGTGTCAAGGTTCGAAAAGATTGTGCCTAAATATGATGAGGCACACCATTAATGAGGTTGTACACGTGTGGGATGTCGTTGGGTAATGTCGGTCCCGCTGACTTCTATGACTCCTACGCTTGAAGTCGACTCTACTTTTTAGAGACCTTGACTATGTTAAGGTGACCAAAGAGTGGGGGGCGAGTGATGGGTTAGTGGACTGAATCGCTCTACTATGTTGAATGGCATACAAAGCCCCGCCATAGCCAGACAGAGAGTCATCTCAATCTATCTCCTGAGTTTGACTCATTGGCTTGAGTAACTATCTTGGAACTTTAGTCCTATCGGAAACTAGGTTTTTATGGATGAAGGGACCCTCTAGGACAAAGCTTATCCAACTAGATATGGATATCTTGCCAAAGACATTAAATAGTCATTCTTATTATTTCTTTTGAGACTTGGATTGACTTGAACAGAAGGTCTTTTTCCTTAGTGATTCAAGGGGTCCTAAAGACTCCATTCTTATAAGATTCGGACTCAGACCACTCTCACCCTTCTCTCAAACCTTAGACTCTCAACTACATCTTTCTGATTGACTATGAGAATTTAGATACATCAGATGTATAAAGTAGATTATGCAATATTTGGGATATGAATATACACATAATTATCGCTAATTATAACTATCCTACTCAAACTCAATCCCGCAATCCAAACAACAAGGCGTGGGCATGCTGGGAAAATTGGCTTCTCCGCACATCATCCCATGTGCCACATCTCAAATCCTATTAATTAGGTCAGCCGGTAGCCCGAAGTCGGTGGGCCACTTTACTGCAAAACAGTTCTCGCGGGGGCAGCACAAAGGCCGAGTGGCAGCGATAAGTCTGCCACCTGCCGGCGGTACTGTTTGTTTGCACTCCGATAAACACTGGCGGGCGACCTTCCCAACAAATGCACACCGAAGAAGAGAGAGAGGGAGAGAGAGGGAGAGGGGAGGAGGAGGAGGAGGAGGAGGAGGAGAGGGAGAGGGAGAGAGAGAGAGAGAGGAAGAAGAATAGAGAGTGGGTGGGTGAGAGAGAGAGAGAGAGCAGAAGAAGTAGAGTGTGGGGTTGTGCGTGTGGGGGGGGAGGAGAGAGGGAGATAGTGAGTTGCATCAGTAGAGATGGAAGAAAGAGAGAGAGAGGAGACCCACAGAGAAGAAAAAGGAGAGCCCTTTATCCCTGTTGATGGCCAGAGAAGGACGCCAAGGCAGCTGAACGGCCGCCACCGCCCAGAGGCAACGGCGAGTCATGGCTCATCTGCACCGGGAGCTGGTGCCCCTCGGCCTCAGGCGGAGCCTCGCCGGCCACCTGAGCTTCTTCCGCCGCCTCCTACGGTTCCTCTGGGACCGGGTCCGCGCGTGCTCCGCCGGGAGGCCCCGCCGGTACCGGAGACTCTGCCGATGCCCGTCGTCGCCCCACGAGGGCGCAGCGGCGGACGCGGCTGCCGCCACACCTCGTTGCTACGAGGGACTCGGTGGGGACTCGGATTTGGTGGAGCTTAAGATCTGCTTGTTGGGTGATTGCCACGTTGGGAAGACAGCTTTCATGGTGAGCAATACAGGGGGGTCAACCTCACAAAGGTCTTTAATCTCTAGTCTTTGCAGCACACAAACACCCATTCACCTCCGTCCCCCACCTCCCCGCCCCCAAAAGAGAGAGAGAGAGTTCACTTATTTTCCCCTTCTCTTTCCCTTTCTTGGCATGAAAGGCTTATTGTTCCACCTGTTCATATGATGCCAATAAATATATTACCGCAGACCCACTTTCTGTTCCTTTCACTCTCTCTTCTTTCTTTGCAAGAAGGTACTGATTACCCACTCGTCGGTCTGTTATCAATATTTATGTTCCCTCTTCTCTTTATATAGTGAAAAAAGGGGGGAAAGACCATCTACGTTTTCCCTCTCTCTTTCCTTTTCCTAGTTTTCTTGGCTCATCCCGTTTGTTACCATGTTATCAATAATTTCTTCTCTTTCTTCTGTATAGTGGAGAGAAGAAAAGCCATGTAAAGTTTTTCTTGTCTTTTCTTTTCTTGCCATAGCATACTGGTTAGAGCACATGCAACTGTTTTGCCAGTAATCATGTTCCTCCTCCTCTATAGTGGAGTAGTTGCTTATTCTGTTTGGTTTATTTTTCTTGGTTTATTGGTAGATTAAATATTTGGAAGACATGGAGGAGCAGAGGGGTCTGCAGATTGCAGGGCTCAGTTTGATGGACAAGATTTTATATGTTAGAGGTGTCAGGATCGCCTTCAATATTTGGGACGTTAAAGGTCTGTTGAAAGTGTGCTTCTGAAATATTGTGACACCTTGATTGTTTAGCTTTTCCAAAAAAATGAAGGTTTCTGGATTTCAAGTTATTTTATTACAAAGAAGAAGCCTCAATGGTGATGCTTATTGCAGGAGATCGCCAGTTCCTTTATCACATCCCCATCGCTTGTAAGGATGCTGCAGCAATTCTGATCATGTTTGATCTGACCAGCCGTTGTACCTTAAACAAGTTTATGAATCATCTCTTTCTTTCATGCGCTTGTAGTTTCGTATTTTTCATAATTATTAAATCACTTTTGGAAGGGAAAAAAGGAATACATGTCAAGGGTAATCCACATATGGGTGTAATTATTGTGTCTTACAGTGAAGGACCATTTTGGTTGATGTGGAAATGCTGAATTTTCTTGTACTTGTACTTTACAAGGTTTGTTCTTGTGTTTGGATTTGTCTAAAATACCAAAGAAACTGAAATCTGACAGCCTACTTTTGCTGGTTCTGTTCCATATTCATTCCGTTGGTTTTGAAATTTGTGATATCAAAATCTTCTGATTCACCATTTAATTGCAATATAGATGAAATCAGGAGTTCTTTCGGCATTGAAGAGATGATTTTTTTTCCTTTTATCTTTGCTTGGCAGTAATGTTAAGTTGGCAATGATTACAACTTATCCGCGCTTCTGAGGAATACCCATGAAGCACAAGGATATTTAAATGGTTGAACAACTTTCTATGAGCTGACACATGAGATTAAAACCTTACTGTCCTACTATATATGGCATAAAACTTATCTCTTTTACATTGTCTATCTACCATTTCAAATTGTACTTTTATTTGATAGGAATATTGGGCTTTTTAGACAAAGTAGCCTGTATCTCTATAATGCAGATCATCTAGACAGTAACTATGTCTTTGTTAGATCCAGATTCCTAAATTTTTGCATATGTTAAAAGTACATGCTTATTTGGCAATCATTTTGATGTTGGCAATGATTACAACTTATCCGCGCTTCTGAGGGGAACCCATGAAGCACAGATATTCAAATGGTTGAAGATCTTAGTATGAGCCAGCAATTGAGGTTGCACATGTTATCTTTGTAGACTAGTCACCAAATCACTCTTCTTACCATCTCTATGCACAAAAGCTTTTCTATCTTAAATATGCTAGCTACCGTTTTTCAAATTGTGGTTCTGTTTGAAGGAAAATTGGTGTTATTAGGCAGCAACTTTATGATGCAGATATGTAGACGGCGAGCACGTCTTTGGTTAACTAAGACTTCATAAATTTTACCATCACAAGGATGAATAACTTACTGTATGATATTAGTGTTGGCAATGATTACATCTTATCCGCGCTTCTGAGTAATAGTCATGAAGCACAAGGATTTAAATGGTTGAATTTTATAGTATGAGCCAACAACCGAGATTGCATAGACTTTTCATATGTAGTCTAGCTATCATTTTCTAAAACATAGCCTTGTTTGAAGGAAAAATTGAGGTTATTGTATAATAACCTTTTGGTGCAAATAAGGCAGTTAACTCTATGGTGTAGGCTGGTTATTTAGACAGTAACCATGCCCTTGATATATTCAAAATTCATAAATTTTGACAGCACAAGTCTTTTGTTGTATGTTTATTGACAGTGATGTTAACGTTGGCAATGATTAAAACTTACCCGCGCTTCTGAGATTTATCCATGAAGCACAAAGGGATCTAAATGGTTGAACTTCTATATATGAGCCAACATGACATTGCCAAGTTTCTGATGGTTGTTGTCTAATGAATTGGGCTATCTTATACTCATTTCTCTTTTCAATTAACATAATTTGATTTTATTTTTCCAAATGGATGCAGTGCTATTGGTTGGTATCGGCTAGCAAGGAAATGGAATAAGGTATATCTCAACCCATTCCATCATTAATCCAAGGCTCCAGAAAGGTGCATTTATAGTATATTTTTGGGTGCTTACATAATCTTTTAATCCGATTGTGCAGACAGCAATTCCAATTTTGATAGGAACCAAATTTGACGACTTTGTACATCTTCCTCTTGACATGCAATGGACGATAGTAAATCAAGTAAGCATCTGTGAATGTTTTTCATCTTTAATGTTTAACAAGGATCCAATTTACACAAGATCTGTATGATGTTCTTGTCCATAAGCTCTTGATATCCTTTGTTCTTGTCCATAAGCTCTTGGTATGATTTGTTCTATCATATTTTTTTTTGAAAACTATGAGACCTCTGTTCATTCGCTTTGTTAGGGATGTGAAAGGCTTAGGCTTTGCATTTCACATCTTCACAGCAAAGAAAAAAAATATAAATCTGACACTAATTGAAACCCACAATTCCTAAGAAAACTTTGTTGTGACTTGTGAGGCTTTCAGGGTGCTATTATTATGTATGTCCAACTTGTGGAAGCTGATTACTTGTTCTTTCTGGTGTGCAGGCTAGGGTGTATGCACAAGCTATGAAAGCTACTCTCTTCTTCTCTAGTTCCATCCATAACATAAATGTGAACAAGATCTTCAAGTTCATCACAGCCAAGCTTTTTAACTTGCCATGGACTATTCAGAGGCACTTGACTATTGGAGAACCCATAATTGACTTTTGATGTGTTTTCTTTGGGAGAGCTTTCTGCTTATAAAGAAACTTATGTGAAAGCATCTTCCAGAATGTACAGATGTAAAACGCCACTCTATGATCACGCTTATGTGCTAACGTCCCCTTGGCTTCCACTGTCTACTTAAATGCGACGTCTGGTGGGTCATCACTTGTGTATTATTAAACATCAAAGGGGGCCATACACACACACATGTATACCTTTGACATTCATGAACTGTTCGAAATGTCTTTATAAACATTCGAATGGTTCTAATTGTATCATCGTCGTGATCTAAGCGTAATTTAAATGTTAAAATGATTAATATATTTATATATATACTCTCAGGTTAGATTTTACAGAGGTGTGACGTGACCACATATTTTAAGGGTATATTTATGTTGTTTACATTCATTGATATTTTTATAAGTTTTTTGCATTAAAATTATCATTAGAAGTGAATTTATAAAAAAATATTTCTAAAAATACATTAGCAAACTCCCGTCACTGTGTTAACTTAAATAGTAGATAAATATCATTTAAGTGCAATTTTTTTATAAATTTTTGATAAAAATAAATGATATGTCTATAAATAAATATAATATTTTATATGATTCAAATTTACACAATTATATACTTGTTATTATATTTTTAGAAATAATTTTTTGATTAATTTTTGTTTAACAATTATTTTCATGCAAAAAACCCCATTTTGTAACATCCTTCAAGAATATTCCTTTGAAGTTGATTGTATAACAATCAAAAGTGTACAATTACACTCCTTCGGGATATTTTTATCAATTTATGAAAGTTTGGAGGTATATACAAATATAACAAACGATATGAATATATACGCAAAAATTCATTTTGAAAGTTTTTGAATATTATGTTACCATCAAAGACAAGTAACTTTGTAAACAATTGAGCGATGCTACTGATGGCATGTGCGATAGTTATTATAATTATCTTCACATCTGTGTTTTGAGCTCCTAATTAGAAGGGGACATATTGTAACGTTACCCTTTTTTTTTCTTTTCTTTTTTTACCATGGAAAAGCGTCTGAAAATATGAAAAAGAATTATGTGTCTCCTCAAAAAATTTCTCACAAAGGTAAAACATAAATTGATGTGGTTATGGAAAGCTTATTCTCGCTGTTGGATGTACGAGTGGCGTGCAAAGCGGTGTGTGCAAAGAAAGTGATGGGCACGTGGTGAACAAAGACGACATGAAGATTGCCATAACTCAGGGTTTGTCGTCTCGATCGACCCGTCCGTCTCAGTCACGGCCTGGGTCGGGTCGGTCTCGTCTCGATCCGTCTTACTCTAAAAAATAACTATATATATATATAATATATAAAATAATATAATACAATAGAAAAGGATACTATATATATAATATAATATAATATAACATTAAAATAATGAGACGTTCCGGTGACGACTCACGACTCGGGTGTCCTGCCACCCGCTTGGGTCGGGTCGTGCGGGTCAGGGAGACCCGCACCGAGACGATAAATCCTACCATAACCTCGCATGGGTAGTGGTTAGGTCACCCCGAAATCGTTGAGAAGAAAGGGCGATCGAGGGGGGGGGGGAGAGTGGTAGAGGGTCGCCACGTAATGGCGGCTCTCTCATATGTTGCCCCGAGATCTGACCCGAAATGGGGATTTCTGATCAGAAATATGCTGTCCTGAATCTGCCAAAAGTATATATTTTGGGATCAAATGTTTTGTTGCATATATTACACTTTGAATTTATATCGTGGAGAACAGAGAGCGAAGTTGAGATAACATACATCAACTTTGAACATGGAACATTTGTGGAATCCGTCAAGCACGGGGACGATCTGCCTACACAAGGGAGAAAACTCTCACCAGGGATTATGTTTGTCAAAAAACCTCTTTGATACTTAAGTCAGTAATGGGTGACCGATTTTTTGAGAGAAGTACTACTATGATATTACTACAGAGCATTAGACACTGTAATTGCATATCTTGAGGAGGTCATTGAGACCCACCTTAAATAGGTGAAGAGTCCAATTTTCTATATGATTGCCCATTTTCTCTTGATATCATGTGATCGTAGGAATAAGGTAAGTTGTGTCCCGAGGATCCTTCGGAGTGGTGACATGAAAGTGTAATATGTGTTTTACGTGCAAGAATCATGAATTACCTGTCTTGATAATGTGCACATGATCGGCATGAGGGTGTCCGATTAGAGGAGGGTTTCAATTGGATTTTATAGTCTTTATCCCCTATAAGGATGTATTTTTATAAATAAATCCTTATGACCTATGTATTTAGTTTGGTCTCCAATAAACGTAGGCTTTCTCATACTTAGGTCCTTCTATCTAACAACCATCTCAAGGAGAGGAATATTCATGAAATATTCCTCAATTAGATATCTACATAAATGCAACAATAAAATGACAAGAATATTTACAATAGTCATTAGAATGCAGGAACAAGAATTATAGTTGGCAGATGCATACATCCTTGCTAGGTGATGGGCACACCTTTCAGATTAAGAAGTAGGCTGGGAAGCATACTTGTTCTGATAGAATGTGTGTGGGAACCAAATGGCTACATAGAAAAATGGATTGTGGAAAAATGCAGACCATAGTTGAAATGAGGAGGAATGTTTATGTCAAAGAAATTGTGAGATGGTTGGGGCACATGCATGTACTTTGTGAAGTTGCAATGCAACAGGGTCTAGAAGGGAAAAATGACTGCTATGTAACAAATGTAGAGAAGTTGGATTTGGATTTATGCAAAGTTTCCTGATTTACATCAAGAACTCTTAAAATTCAATCTAGGAAGCAGTAAAATATGAGGTCGAGGACGAAAACACATTTTAAAAGGTTTTTGTATGCTTCAAAACTTGTAGTGGCGGCCTCCTCAAAGCTTGTAGATCGATCCTTATTAGTCCAGAAGGATGTCACTTTAAAGGAACATATCTTGGTACCTTTCTCTCACCCACAAGTGTTGGTGACAATAACCACATATTTCTTGTTGTCATGGGCTTACATTTATGTCAAATAGACCAAAGGGCTTGAAAGATGCAATTCTTATTGTCTATCTAGGGGTTGGACATAGACCATGTATGAGATACTTCTATAAGAATTTTAAGAGAAAGTTTTCAAGTGATTTCGTGCAAGGGTTTGTATAGACAGCAGCCAGAAGGGTTGGTATAGACTACAGTCAGGTCATATAGGGAAAGTGCATTTTAGATATTTATGAATGACATAAAGAAGGCTTCATTGGATGCAAATGCTCATCTCAATTCTCTTAACATGAGAAGTATTGCATGGGGTAGAGCTCAGTTTAGTCCTTCAACTAGATACCCAGATTTGATTAATAACATTAGGTGAGTCATTGAACAACTATATTGGGGATGATAGGGGCAAACCTATTATTGATTGCATTGTGTGGACGAGGAAATCACACCAACGACGGGTCCCAAGAGATGTGAAGGACGAGACCGTAGCAATGGAGAGGGAAGGAAAAGAGGAACGAGGAATGGATTACTAGGTAATACGAGAAAAGTGGTGGAAAGTGTGACTTGCAAGAAATACTCTGGTGGAACACAAAGAAGGTAGACTTATCAGACTTCGGTACACGGCGGAGATAGGGGTCCGAAGACCCTCTCACGCAAACTGACCCTTTCCCGGTAAGCGTGACTTACCGTTCCGCGAGCAGCTTTTTATATACCCAGGAATCTGAGAATATACGTAATAGGATTTGAGAGACACGTAGACTGAATTTGTAACAATATGCCACTACACAGACAATTATAAGAACAATATGAACAAAAGCATACCACCGCAGGACATTGATCTTTGCGGGGTTTTAACAGCAATCTAGCAATATCAGCAGTGATGAACATGTATGTAGAAACCACCGCGAGACATTGGCCTTACGGGATTTTTATTACAATATAGATAATAAATATGAGTATATATACATAAGACTACCGCGAGATATTACTCTCCGCGGGGTTTTTATTGTAATATAAGTAATAAAAGGCTTCGCGAGGAATTATTTCCGTCACGTGCACCTTCGCGAGGAATTACTTCCGTCGTAGGGTTTAGACAGAAATTAAAGAAATAAAATGACAGAATGAAAAAGGCTTCGCGAGAAATGACTTCCGTCACGTACACCTTCGCGAGGAATTACTTCCGTCGCAGGGTTTAGACAGAAATTAAAGAAATAAAATAACATAATGAAAAAGGCTTCGCGAGGAATGACTTCCGTCACGTACACCTTCGCGAGGAATTACTTCCGTCGTAGGGTTTAGACAGAAATTAAAGGAATAAAATGACAGAATAAAAAGGCTTCGCGAGGAATTACTTCCGTCACGTACACCTTCGCGATGAATGACTTCCGTCGCATGGTTTAGACAGAAATTAAAGGAATAAAATGACAGAATAAAAAGGCTTCGCGAGGAATTACTTCCGTCACGTGCACCTTCGCGAGGAATTACTTCCGTCGCATGGACCTCCGCGAGGAATTACTTCCGTCCACGGGGTTTAAACAAAAGGAAAAATTGACAGGAAAGAATGGGGGAAGGGGATGTGATCGCCAGGGGCTGAGAACCTCACGGAAAAGCTGTGATCGCGATCGCCGCTAGAGCGGGAGCAGTGCGGATCCTCTCTTCCTCTTCTGTCGGCCGGCCGACGAAGAGGGCTTCCTTCGGTTACCCCTAGACAAAGAATAAATAGAGCAGAACTGGTTGGTGAGAACGACGGTGGTGTAGTACCGATCCTTTAGAAAATGACACTAAAAATAGTATAGACGAGTACGCACCTGGTTGGTGGTATTTAAAACCCCTTTTGAACTAAAGAGTGGGAGATGATATGATGAAATGCATAAGTGTGAAGATGCTCACAAACCAGGCCCTCTCGGGGAGAAAGGCATGGCACCGATGCTAAAATGATGCATGCAATATAATCGACTGACTGATTAAAAATAAAAGGGAGAGAAAACTTTATTGGGGGAGGACGATGACGAGCTTTGAACGAGCTTCTCCGAGGTGAGGATGGCACGAGCGTACGCTGAGACGTAACAGATTCTCGTATACTCCGACGTCCGGAAACTCGGCAGGATCTTCCGGGTATCGACACCGCCCTGAAAAGGAGAAAGAGAGAGAGAGAGAGAGAGAGTTCTCTCTTTTTTTTTCTTAATCTTTTTTAGAGAGGCATTTAGAAGAGATGACACATGTGAAAATAGAAGAGGTGACGTGAAAGACTTAAAAAAAATAGATAATCAAAATAAAAAGAGGGAGGGATAAAAAGCTTAATTATTAAAAATAAAAATATATGTATATATACACATATAAAGCCCCACGTATGGGCATGGAGTATGGAAGATATGCATACATATATACGTAGATGAAATAGAGGACTTTAATTTACATAAGAGAATAAAAGAAGGGAAAAGAAAATGTGTGTATGCGTGAATTTCAAAAGAGGAGGGGAATACTGGAGAATGGGAGGCAGAGAAAGATGGACAAAGAAAGAGTGAGGAAGAAAAAAAATAATAAGAAGAAAATAGGGAGAGAAGAAGAGATCGGGTAGAAGAGGGGAGAGAAATAAAAAATAAAAAGAAGGATGAGTGAGGGATCGAGAGAGGGAAAGGAAGAGGAGATTAAAAAAATAAAAAATAGGAAGTGAGAGAGAGGGAGATCGAGAGAGAGAGAGAGAGAGAGAAGATGGTGGAGGGGATTAAAAAAGGGGGAAAAAGTGAGAGAGAGAGAGAGAGATCGAGAGGGGGAGACGGTGGGAGAGGAGAGAGGAAGAGAGTGGGGAGGAGAGAGAAGAAGTAAAAAAAAGAAAAATAAAAGAAAGAGGGGTGGAGAGAGATCGTGTGTGTGAGAGAGAGAGAGAGAGAGAGGGGGGGACGCGAGAGAGAGAAATAGTGAGAGGAGAGAGAGATCACCGCGGCGGGAGGGAAGAGAGAGAGAGAGAGAAAGAGAGAGAGAGAGAGGAGTGAGACGTAGGGGGGAGAGAGGTGAGAGAGAGAAGACGAGAGAGAGGGAGAGAGAGAGAGAGAGTCGCGGCGAGAGGGGGAGAGAGAGGCAGAGAGGGAGACGAAGGGGAGAGGGAAAACGGAGAGAGGGGAGGGCGCCCTCGACGGGAGGATGGCTCGCGGAGGGTGGACGGCGACGGGCTGGTTGGCGGCGACAAGCGTTCGCGGACGGCGGTGACAGACGCTGTGGGGCTGGCTGGAACTCGCAGGGAGCGGCAGCGACGGTCGGCAACGGTGGCGGTGCAGACGGTGGACGGTAGCGGCAGTCGTGTGCTCGCGTGCTCGACGATGCTCGTGGGCGTAGAGACGTTGATGGCGTCCGGGGGCGAGGGTGCTGACGGAGAGAGCTGGAGAGCGTCTTGGATGGCTCAACGGCAGTCGGAGGAGAGGGCGACAGTGGTGGTGCTCCGTTGACGGGTGAGAGATGATTCGCGTGGCGTCGCGGCAGGGGAGCTAGTGCGATGGCCGGCGGTCGGACGGTGGACGACGACGAGTTCACTATGCATGCACGGCGATGAGGACGCTTGTGGACGGTGGCTTCACGACGGGCATGACGGCGGACGTGGAACGGCAAGAGACAGTGCCGTCGGGAGCTTCGCGGTGGTTCGGGGCGTCGACGGAGGGGTTGCCGGTGGCGGTTGCGGTTGCCGGAGGACGACGGTTATGGCTCACGATGCATGCATGGCGGCGGTGGCTGACGTGGCTAGCGGTTACGGCGGCAGGCGACACGGGCGCTCTGACAGGGGGACGACGACGCGGTGGGCAGCAGTGGTGGTGGTGTCGGCCGACCGTGGAAGGCAGGGAAGAGTGAAAGGGAGAGGGAGAGAGGGTCTGCAGGTTGGAGAGAGATGAAGAGACGGAGTGAGAGGGATGGAGGAATGATGTAGCCGTGTTAGAGGTGGTTTGTATGGAGAGTAGAAGGAGTGGGAGCTGACGGTTGTGGTGGCGAGAAGGAAAGCATAGGGAGTGGCTCTGGGTTCTGGCGAGCTGAAGGAGGAGGTTAACGAGAAAAGAAAAATGGGAGAGTAAGGGAGATGCTCATAGTTCACAGAGAGAGAGAGGTGATGAGAAGAGATGGAGTAGAGATCGTATCTGCAGGTGGAAATGGTTGGGAATGGGGTGAATGGAAGCCCAAAAGGTTCTGGGAGGTGGAGGGGGATCTCGTAGGAATGGATGGTGTTAGCAGAGGGAATGGTATGAGTAGGAGTAAGGAGGTTCTGGACAGTGGAGTGTCTCGGAGGAATGGATGGTAAGGAGCTATGGGTAGTGGAGTCTCGGAGGGTGAATGGAAGTTAGCAGAGAAAGTGTGAGAGGAATCCGAGGGTTCTGAGGGTCTCACCATTGTGGTATTGGTGGCTTGCGGACTTCGGTGGTGTGAGAGGGTGTGCGTGCAGAAGAGAAGAGAGAGCCTGAGGGAAGTGAGGGCGGTCACGGCGTGGGTGGCTTGGAGATGGAGGTGTAATCGGCCGGGGAGTGGCTGTCGACGGGAGTGGCTGGGAGAAGAGCGTGAGAGTGGGGGATCTGCTGCCTGGAGAAGAGAGGGAGTGGGTTGGTGTTCGTCTGTCATGGATAGGATGGTTTCACGTGAGACGTTGCTAGAGAATAGGATGGGGTGTGTAAGAGACAAAAGAAAGTGGGGAAGAGAGGAGATAAGGGTGTGACAAAAGTGGGGGAGAGTGTGTGTCGTGGGAGTGAGGTGAGAACAGTGAATTGTGCATGTGTGTGTGTCGTGGGGAGGGGAATGTGAGCAGTGAAGTGGGGTGTGTGCCGTGGGGGTGAGGAGTGTGTGCAGTGAAGTGTGCATGTGTTTGTGTCGTGGGGAGTGAGGGTGAGAACATAGAGAAGGGGGGGGGTTACGTGAGAAAGAGGGAAGAAAAGAGAGAGAGAGAAAGAGATGTAAGAAAATTGCATAGTCAGTACTGGAGTATTAGTGAGTGTTAAATAAATATCGTAAGTGGATTAACGATGAGATAAGACATGGATTAAGATTAATAAGTAGAGATTAGATTAAGAAGAGGTATTATAAATAAATATTATATATCTTTTTTATGTTTTTGTTATTGATTTCCTTCTTTATATATATGTACATAAAATTATTTATTTTTATGAATCGGGAATGATTTTCATTTTCTCTAAACATTTTTTTATTATTATTTATAACCTTTTCTCAATTTTTTTGAATTTTTAAATAACGTATAGACTTGTAAGGCGAATGTATAGACTTGCTAAAGTTAAATGTACAGACTTGTTAAAGAATGTACAGACTCGCTAAAACTGAATGTATAGACTTCATGGTAAAGTATGTACATTGAAAAGGAATGTACAGACTTCGCCACCAACGAGCGTACAGACTTCATGGGAAAGTCTGTACATTGAAAAGGAATGTACAGACTTTGCCATCAACGAACGTATAGACTTCATGGTAAAGTATGTACATTGAAAAGGAATGTACAGACTTTGCCACCAACGAGCGTACAGACTTCATGGTAAAGTATGTACATTGAAAAGGAATGTACAGACTTTGCCACCAACGAACGTATAGACTTCATGATAAAGTATGTACATCGAAAAGGAATGTACATACTTTGCCATCAACGAGCGTATTGACTTTGGTGTGTGAGCGGCAAGACGATGTATAGACTTGCTGTAATGTACAGGACTTGAACGTATAGACTTAGGATGTGTAGACTTGGTGACGTGTAGACTTGGTGGGAATGTATAGACTTGGGGGGAATGTGTAGACATGGAGTGTACAGACTTGGGAGGAATGCATAGACTTGGAAGGAATGTGTAGACTTAGAATGAACGTATAGACTTTGGAGATGAATGTATAGACTTGGAGGGATGTATAGACTTTGGAGATGAATGTATAAACTTGGAGGAATGTATAGACTTTGGAGTGAATGGATTTAGGGATTGTATAGACTTTGGAGAATGTATATACTTGGTGGGAATGCATAGACTTGGGGGGAATGTGTAGACATGGAGTGTATAGACTTGGGAGGAATGTATGGACTTGGAAGGAATGTGTAGACTTGGAATGAACGTATAGACTTTGGAGATGAATGTATAGACTTGGAGGGATGTATAGACTTTGGAGATGAATGTATAAACTTGGAGGAATGTATCGACTTTGGAGTGAATGGATTTAGGGATTGTATAGACTTTGGAGAATGTATAGACTTTGGAGATGAATGTATAGACTTGGAGGGAATGTGTAGACTTGGAGTGAATGGATTTTGGGATTGTATAGACTTTGGAGAATGTATAGACTTGGTGGGAATGTATAGACTTTGGAGATGAATGTATAGACCTTGGAGATGAATGTATAGACTTGGAGTGGATGTTTAGACTTTGGAAATGGATGTATAGACTTGGAAGGAATATGTAGATTTTGAGGATGTAACGTAGGTAAAGATAGGAATGTATAGACTTTGTGAAGCTAATGTATAGACTTCGAACGTACAGACTTGCTGCAACGTATAGACTTGAACGTACAGACTTGCTGCAACGTACAGACTTTGGACGTACAGACTTGCTGCAACGTACAGACTTGAATGTACAGACTTGCTGCAACGTATAGACTTGAACGTACAGACTTACTGTAACGTACAGACTTTGGACGTACAGACTTACTGCAACATACAGACTTGAACGTACAGACTTGCTGCAACGTACAGACTTGATGCAACGTACAGACTTGAACGTACAGACTTGCTGCAACGTATAGACTTGCTATGCATAGACTTTAAAGAGAAGAATGTACAGGCTTGAGTTGATACAACTGAAGAATGTATAGACTTGCTATGAAGATGCACGAACCTTGTTATATACATATGCTCATACCAACAATGTGCTCGGACCATGAATGCATGTTTCACCATTATTCAACTTCGTCAGAAAATTGAAGACCATTTAAAAAATTCAACCGGGAGGGCCGCTTTGGGGCATCATAATATAATACGAGATCTATTCGCCACAATGTCAAAATTGGCGTGTCTACACATTGATGTGCTGATCAACCATAATAAAGAGCATGCACACTAGAAGAGCAAAAGCTAAAAGTGGAAAGATGCTTTAGTGCCAATTTGCATGGAGGTACATCATGAAGATGAGAAGGAGATTAGGGGATATATTATATAGAGAATGTTAGTAGCTATGCAACTCCTACATGGGGTGGATGGGAGTGCAGTCTAAAAAATTAGCTAAAAGAAATGAACTATGAAAAGAATACTAAGTATGTGAGCACAAGAAGATGTGAGAGGAGAATGATCAATCTTACAATGAACACAAATATTTTATATTGGTTCGGTCAACACCCTTGGCCTACATCTGGCACCCAAATCACCATCTAGGATTTCCCCTACCATCCACAAGTAGTATACAGACTGGTTGATTTGGTGCCTAGCTCTACAATTCTACTCACAAGTCAACTTACACAGGATCTGTAGTTCTTAACTGCTCTCCAAGAAGTTATACCTCAAGCCTTGAAGCTCTTAACTATACTCATAACAGTAAAAATGTTCCACAATACATATGTCTCTCAAAATAGGCAAAGTGTGAAAGAAATAATTAAAGCATAGAAAGAGAGAATAAAAAATTAGTGTTTGTGCTCTTGAAGTGTTGAATACAGTGGGCTCAGATTGTAGATTGCTCTCATGAAGGATTTTATAGCTCATTGAAGATTGAGTTATTCAAAAATATGCCACTGGAGTCGCTGTGCTTGAATGCCAATGCATGCACTTGTGCTTGTTTGCTCACTCAAAACTGCTCTACTAGAAATCATTAGTTGATACACCTGTCTTGACTCCTTATATAGCATTCCCAAAGAGATCTATCCATTAGACACATGACTTGATCAACTTGATCTTCCTTTCTAACATTCAAATTTGTGAGAGAAGACATTATATGTTATGTTTGTGTTGAGTGTAGTTCTTCTTCACTGAGCTTGCTCTCATGGTGCAACTTTTGAGTTTCTTCAGGGCTTCTTATGAAACCTAGAATGATCTTTTCATTCTCATAATAACATGTCAATTTGAAAAGATGGAAGGGGAATGGAGAGGGATAACTTTGGAGAGGGATAACTTTTATAGTCCTAGTTTTGATTGTTTAGGCTCAAGTGCATGACTCGATAGTGCCTTCTCTTTTCTCATAAATGCATGTCAGTGGATAAGAAAAATATAGAAGCTTGTTTCTATAAGTGCAATATCCATACAAAGAGAGTTACACTTTTACAAAAAGGACAGAAGAAATATCTACTGAATATTGATCAGATTTGTATGGGTACACATGGGAAATATCCTGAAATGTAAAATCATTCGAGCGTATAAACTTGCATAGCGTATTCACTTGTATCAGTTGCACTTCATGCACACAGTTAGTCGTCGTTCAAGTAACATATATAATAAGTTTGGGTGGGAGATGAAATTCATTCAAATTATATTGCCTAATAAACATGCCTTACCTAGTTACGTCACTTAAATTCATAGTCTTCTTTTTTGTAATCAAATACCCTTAGCGGAGGGCTCGCGAGAGCACACACCACTTAAGAGAAGAGGGATAGACCCGCTCCACCAACTTGACATCTATAAGGTTAAAATTTTATTAATAAAAGAAAGGATAAGTAGAGAGTACAGAAGAAACATGGGCTACAGACAAAGAGAAGGGCACCCCATTTTATCAAAGATAGAGGGGCCCTTTTACAATAGTAGGCAGCTGTGACCATGTCATCCAAACAAACAAAGAGGTCAATAAACAAGCACAATTGGCCAGCCAGTCAGCCACTTGGTTGGCCTCCCTATAGATATGAAGAAATTGGAGGCACATGCTGGTGGAAAGCTGGAGAATATCCTGCATAATATAGAGTAGCCACCAAGGGCACCATGAACAAAACCATGCAGCTTGCAACTACAAATGCTATCATGTAATGCTAATGCCTCTACTCCAAACTTGAAGAAAGGCCATAAGGTTTAGCATAAGCAAATAGGATGTCGCAATTGGAGCCTTGAAGCATATATACCTCCACCACTAGAAACCATGAGATTGCTTTTGAATGCACTGTCTATATTCAACTAGTAAGAAGTTGGGGGTGCAGCCAATGCACAATCTCTGGTGGCTTGATAACAATCTTAGGCGCCGAGATAGACCATGGGTATAATTGAAGTAGATGCAGGGATGATAATGGACAAACATAGGCCGGCACATTGATGGAGATATGTTGGACCTAAAACAAAACACAGTGAATAATAGTAGTCGGCACCATAGTCCTTCCCTCAAAGATGGACATGTTCTTGCTGATCCAAATTTCCCAAAGAGTGCAAGGATAACCCTAGATAATGAACCATGTACAGAGGACAAATGCAGAGAGCACAAATAATCATCCAAGATGGCAACGACATATGCTGATTGGGTGGAATAAAATTCAAGAAGTTGGGAAAATAAGATCAAACTATGATGGCAACGTCCCCGACAAAGAAAAGATGAAGGGCGGACCCCTCTCGGGGGACGGCACAGCAGGAGTTTCTCGAGCATAAGTTAATACCACATCGCATGATCGCATCATTCGTGTGGAGGCGATTAAAGAAAAATTTCCGTACAATAATCGACCACTTGATAGGATAAAAGTTACCCCAAATATGTGACCATATATAGCTGACTTGTCTCACCTCGCCCTAAGAGTTCTTGGGCTGATTTGAGGTAATTATATAGGCTGACAACTCTTGTTGTGTCTCAATGATTGTGAAAGTTCCAACTTCTCTTGTTGTGTTTTGTATTTGAAATAGCCAGGTTTGTTGTGTTTTATATTTGACAACAACCAATAATATTATTGCAAACCAAAATATTATGCCATGTAATAGTAAGGTTTTTAATGACGTGGGGAATACAAGTAAAAAATATTGAAACTAAGAAGACTTGAATTCTACAATTCTTAGGCTGCGTTTGGGAAGTGCCCCAACGGGGATTCCAATTACCAAAATCTCTGACATGGTTTGAGTGATAACAAATGGTCCAACATTTGTCTAGGTTTTTGAGTCAATTCAAAATCCTGATGAGAGAGATTACAGATACAAAATGTTGGTGATTTCATGAATCCTCAAAAGCAGCTATAAAGAAGCTTTCTGGGATTTTTAATCATGACAAATCCTATTGTGAGAAGAACTTTGTACAGTGAGTAAATTCTCTTGACAAAGGTGAAGCAATTTGGGTTCGCAAACGCGCTCTTAGTGAACATTACAAATAATGGCTTACATCGGATAAGCAATAAAATAGCGCACAAGATCTATAATAAGAGCTCCATTAGCTACATTATGAGCTTTTTAGCTCTCATCATTTTCTTCTACACTGGTAGATTCTTCTCTCTATAAATTGTCTGATTTCTAGACGCCTAAGCATTATTTCTAGCATGGCTTCCAAACTAATTAGGTGGTGCTTCAAATCGATAGGAGTATGGTGAGTGTCATGGACTCAAGCAAAATATCTGCATGTGATCTGTCCTCTTAAAGCATCATAAAAAGAAATCCAATGTCAAGAAAATAAGTCTTCAAATTTTAAACGAATGAGTGATATGCAATACTTACATTCCATTGTACACATTGGTAAAATCTTTTTTTGGTTAGATGTACACATTTTATATTTCTACTTGCAATGGCACTCCAACATGTTTACCAAAATAAATTGTAACAATGAAAAATTTTCAAAGATATTCTCACTCACTTAGCGACGCCATTGTTGTAGTTGTCACTGCTGGTGGGGCGCGTGCTTAGCAGTGTTGTCGTCATTGTTGGTGGCTGGGTGATGCATTTAGTGGCAGCGACATCATCGCTAGCCAAACGTAGTGTTTGTAGTATGATGAGGAGAGGTGAGTGGGGATTGGGATCGGGACTCCGACGGTGGGGTTTTCTGGCAAGTTATTTAAGTCCCGTTAAGTCAATATGCTTAATAAAATTTTATATCGTGATAGTTTTCACCAAAGTATCAACAATGATATTACTAGTGGAAATATAAGTCATTTTTATTTCTCCTTTCTATATAATATCTCGAATATAATGATCTTGGACTTCAATATATTTTTCTCTTGAGCTATTTGCTCTATTGTTAATTAAGATAGTTGTCACCTGAGTATCATAGTATATATCAATTGCTCCATCCACCAAGTTTAGATTCAAATTGTTCAAGATTTTTTAATCCAAATGACATGAGTAGCAGTTATACTACAATCAACGTACTCAACTTCATGTGTGTATTGAGTAATACACCCTTGTTTATTGTTTCCCCAAGAAATAATTACATCACCAAAGATGAATAAACATCTGGAGATAGACTTTCCATCATCTTTATCTTCTCCAAAGTCTACATCTGAATAGCCAAGTGCCTCAAGCATATCAGTTTGATCTACATGGATCGTTGTGGGGTGAGGCTGGTTAAGTTACCTAAGAGAGAAGATCAAATCTTCACCTTGCGGAGATCGTGGATCTCCCTAGATCGATGTAGAAACTCCTCGAAATTCAAAGTTATGCAGATGCACAACCTTTAGTGGTATCCACATGAGCAAAGGAAGAAGACACCTCGCTCCTCTAGTCCCACGTCGCCTAGTGTCAGACAAAGGAAGAAAGAGGAGTAGGGGTGGCATGCTTCCTAAGGTAGGGTGCAATAGAGAGAGGAGAGAGGAAGAGGGGTGATGGCTCATGATTGATGCTTGGTCAGGTTATGGCCCTGCCCCCTACTTATAGTGTTGGCTTAATCCCAACCCTGCCCTAACTCAGATAGAATTACCCCTGGGTCATGCTCACACTAGATCTAGAGATTGAGCTCTATTCCTACCAGGATCAGATCATCCTCTTCTAGTGGGCTTGCCCCAATAATCCAAATCTAATTTGGACTAATCGAACAATTCGATATAGGGTCTATGTGATGATTTTGAGTCCTGTACTCGAAATAAGGCCGAATAAATATCTCATATTTATTCCACTGCCGTCTAATTCCATTACTCTTATGTGTGTGACCCTTTAGGCCCAATATCGAGCTGGCCGTGAACCAAACAATCTCAAAACACCTTTCGACTCAATGAATTAATTATCACATAATGAATTCACTTTGGTCCATTGATCATGGATAGCACCAAGCAACACATCTATAGCCCCCACACGATACAAAGGATTCTTATTCCATTGGAGCATGTAAGTCCATAGTTACCATGTAACTATAATCCTTCATTCATCAATTATGCTATCTCAGTTGAAGCTATGCGATTGACTATCATTTGACTTTTCTTTCCAACTAATTTGCTTCAACTGATTCACTCACTGCCAAAAGCATTTAATCGATGATTTCAACTATGGTTGGATTTCGACTGGTCTTACTATTGAATATCTTTATGATTCAACTATATACTTTAACTGATTAATTCATCTATACCTTCATCGATTTATTCTTCAACTGAAACATTATGTAATATATATATATATATATATATATATATATATATTATGAACCAAGTTACTATTTGAGCTTAAATTGTTCATATTCGATCGATGAAATTTAAATCTATTTAATACTCAGGTCAACCTTATTTTCATCTTTTATGTATCAACTATGGATCATGGTCAAAGCATATCTCAATAGTAATCATCTTTCCTTGGCATAGAGAAGAACACACTAACTCACTTTACATCTAAAATCAAATAGTAGAGTATGATTCCAATAGGAATCTTGGAAATAATATTCATAGATATCATATTGAACAGACTGGTTGAAAACCAGTATATACTTTTTTTTAGTCATGTGGAGATTTCAGTAGCTGACAAAATCCAGACATCTTTAGGAGAAATCTTCTTATGAAAAGAAAAGTGTCTTGAGTGCAGATTTATGATCTTAGTAGGGCTATAGAATGATAACCTCTCTCATAATGCATGGATATGAGCTAATGAGATTATTCTTAGTGAGATAGGATGCTAATAATCAACCGAAGCCTTGCAAAAATAAGCTACCAGACACATGACTGAGGAAGAATGCTGACACAACGGCTACCCAACTCTCTTAGGCCCTGTTTGCTAACCGATTGGGGTTAGCTTATTCGACTCTGGAGGGTCGAGTAACCTAACCGACCCCGGTTAGTATGCATGAGTGCGAGGAGAAGGTGGGTCCCGCCGTGACATTCTCTCTCATCTATTTGCGTAACCGCCCGACAACTCTGTTGTCAAAGCGGCCCTTCCAGTTTAACCCACCCCTCTTATCAAAGTAAATGAGAGTAAGTGGATTAATATATTAATCTGAGAAGGATATCCCTCCATTTATCTAACCCCCAATCAAAGTGGGGCTTAAGCACTAAGGCCCTATTTGATAATGGGTTAAGTCCAGGTATGATAGGTTAACCGGGGTCGGGTGGATTATTCTTTATCTGACATTTTTTTTCTTAACCGGAGTCGGATAGGGTTAAAGTGGATTAACTCATTCCTAAGAAATAGGTGGAATGAGTTAACCGACCCCGGTTAAGATTAAGGGTCGGGCGGACCACCCCGGGTAGGTCACCCAACTCACCTGTCCCTAACCTATTCCGTTATCAAACTCGCCGACATTTTGAGAATTTTGAGAGAAGTATGCATTTCTCGACAGACTGTGTCCAACGAATAACCAGTGAAGATGACTATAAATACAAGGCCAAGGTCTTAAAAAAACAGTGGACAAATGGCAAACTGTGCGAAATAAATAGATAACTTTTGAGAGCCCCCCAAGTGTTGTGAGCAACTCATTCCAGATCAAAAAGTACTTCATTGAAGGAGTCTATCTTCGGTGAGTATGAACCAAATTAATCAAGTGAGGAAATCAAGAACCCAGCAACAGCGGGCAAGAGCTTTTATGACATGCATTCATTCTCATTTCTTTATACTCTTTCTTTTTTTGAAGCTTTATTTTCTCCCACACCCGCCTATTGTTAGGCATTCTATTGTAGAGAAAACTCTTATATTTCAAGAGTTGTGTTCGGACTGCTGGAGGCAAGTCTATGTTAGTGGCTGGACACCTGATTAAAAATCTAGCGAGATTGGTGTATTGGTAAACCCGTAAACGGATCGGATAAGGAGCGGATATTGTGATATCCGAATTCGTATCCGATTAATAATCGAAGTATCCGTCGGATACTTTATTCGAATAATTATCGGATTAGCATGAATTCGAATTCGGTTCGAATTTTAAATTGATAATTGCTAGGCTTACTTACAAGTAAGTCATGTGAGCAGTATAGAAGCGTCGTAAGTTATTTTCTCAAAAAAAAAGGAAGAGTGGAAGTTATTTTTATTTTAAGAGATGTTACCAAAAGATTAGACTTCGTCCTAAAAAATAGTAGATAACTTACTAAATGGATGTAAGTGGAGTTCTTATTTTAAAATTATATTTTGAGACAAAAAAGATAAAAAAGAGCCATCTAACAACATATTAAGATTTGAGTTAATTATATATAAAATATGTGTATCATTAGATATTTATCTAAAGGTTCATATTCGGTCGGATAATATCTGACACGGATATCTCAATATCCGAATTCGTATCCGATTAATAATCGGATATCCGATATCCGATTAAGTTATCTGTCGGATATTTTATTCAAATAATTATCCGATTAAACGAATACAGATTCAAATTCGGTTCAAATTTTAAATGAATAATTGACCGGCCTATGTATTGGGTACCTGGTCAAAAAATAGTGTATTGGTATGTTGGTGCATGGTCAAAACTCAGTGTGGTTGGTGCATTGATGCACTTGATCAAAACTCAGCGGTTGTTGGTTCTTAAACCTGATCAAAATTAGTTTGTGTTGATTGTGGGCAATAATGTTGGTGTACCGGACACTTGATTAAAAATTAATGTGTTCAAGATCTGAAGCAGCTAATCAAAACTTTGCTAGTGTATTTCTTATTGGAAGTAGTGAAACCTGAGATGTGGTGTAGGCATTGAATGTAGGCCATCAAAGAAGGTGTCTAAACCAGTATAAAAATCAAGCGTCTCCTACGATTAGATTTCATACATGATTATTTGTCTTTTTTTGTTGACACATGTAGTCCTTAAGGTTTCTCTAAGAAATCAATATATTTGTCACGGGTGTTTTTTTTAAGGATTTTTATATGAAAATCATTGTTACAGGTGAATTTGTAAAAGAACCATTCCTAAAAATGTATTAGCAGACATATCAGTGGGTTAATTCAAATAACGCATAAATACTATTTAAGCATGATTTTTTGGTAAATTATTAATAAAAAGAAGTGATACGTATACAAATAAATATGACATTTTTGCATAATTCAGATTTACACGGTGATATAATTGTTAATACAAAAACCTAATATTTTATCATAATTTTTATTCGGCACCTTTGTTCACCCCTCTCTCGGAGCTACTTTATTACTAACAATCCCAATGATGCATACACATGGCATTGTCATAGATCTTTCATTCCCATAAATTATATTATCTGAATCTAAATCTATGAACTTCATGTATTTATACATGGTGAGTAAAATAGTAAATATTTAAATAGGTTATTTTAAAATTTTGAAGTTCATCTTGCTACCTAATTTACATTGCCTAAATAAGTGGTTCTTTCTATTATGCAATGTTAAATCATTAATTAAAGTTATTATTTTTTAAATATTTAAAATAATGAAAATTCTAAAAGATGACTTTATGTATGTTATATAGTGATGTTTAATCGTTGATAAAATGATGACTTATGGGTGTTATATAATGATGTTTTTACTCATATTTTATATATCTTACAAGTTATAATCCCATATAATGATCCTTATAAGCTTCTTTAAGTTATTTTATAAGAGTTATGTAAATTTTATACCATGTGTTGTGTAATAGATGCATCCATGAAATAGAATGGCAACATTGAGTAATGTTGGAGAATAATAGACTGGTGTCTCTAGCTTGAAAAGCATTTGGTCGAATGTGTGGCAGTTGGATACAGTGAAGTCATTGTTGTACACATATGCCTAAACAAGTTAAAATTACAATGGCCAAACATGTGGTAGAGGTCAAAGTTGAGACATTGTGGAAGAACAAAGATAGGAAACAAGGGGAGTAGATCATCTACAATGTTCATGATAAGAGCTTACACGAACAAGAGACATGGTCAGAGAGTTACAATGCGTGATCTATATGCTAAGGAGTTACATTGGGTTATACTTAAGAGCAGGTGTGAGACATGGGCAAGGGATGTGGAAGAAGGTGTGAAGCATGAGCATATAGAGGGTGGAGCATCAAGGAATGGTATTTCATCGAGAGCTCCTTATCAGTAGAGGGTTATTAGGAGTTACTTCATAAGTCCCCCTCCTTTAGCCTCTCATTTACAAAGGAAAATGTTAGCAATGATAAATATTGAAGATGTGGATCCATAGATTTTCATTAAGGAGCATGGCAAGCAAACAATGATGGATGATGCTTATCAAAATAAAAGGTCTGGGTACAAGCTAGGGCGGGCTATCGCAAAATTTAGGGATCATGTAGGATTAACATTTAATGTAGCCAACAACTCTTATTACAAGACCATGTTTTAAGAAACATAACAAATTGGGTTACATGTGCAACCTCCTATTGCAAAAAATTTGGCAAGTATCTATCTTGGTGAGGAAGTGCAAGAGATAAAGAGCTATGTGGACTACTTTATAATGAAGTCGAAAAAATATGGAGCCACTCTCGTGTATGATGGTTCGTTAGGCACCACTAAAAGTAGAATGATTACCTTTCATGTCTATTGTGATAGATAAATATTATTCCACCTATCATGGATGCTTTAGATAAGATCCACAACCACCAATATATTTTGTAATTGATGGAGTAAGTGGTGATAAAAATTGGCGAGGAATACATTGTGTTGGTGTTGATAGACAACAATTCAACATACAAGAAGACTAAAAATGAATACTAGGAGACACTTTTTCTAGACTCCATGTATAACTTTCTATGTGGACTCGATGCTCTAGAAGATTAATCAACTTCATCAGATCAAGCAAGTGCTCAAAATGGCCCAAAAGACCTAATTTTCCTATCATCCAAAAAAAATGAGTGGGGGCTGCTTGTAACGATGAGTTGATAGAGGCCACTAGAATTATGGTGGATAGGATGTCTCATAATTCTATAGATGTTGTAGATGCATTGAGTGAAGTAAACAATAGATTATGATTTCTTTAGAAAAAATCATAAATCCACTAGCCATTTATAAAGTCATGCATCACTTTAATCATTGTTTGGCAAGTGAAGACTTCTTGAGAGAGAGATGTTGGTTCATTTGCTCCGCCACCGGTCATTACGACGCGGGATAAACTTGATGTAGGTAGATTAAATATACCCTTCACAACACCACTAACTGAGCATGACTTATGTACTTATAGACTTCATCATATTCTTGTTTTGCAATTAAGTGGCATTCAACCATGGGAAGTAATGAGAAAGATTATAATTAAAGTGTTATCTCAAATATCATCCTTCAATGGGCATGAGAGAAACTAGAGTATGTTTCCCTTGATCCATACCAAGTTGAAAAATAGATTAACACATAGAAGATTGGGCAAATTGATGTATGCCCATTACAATATGAGACTAAGAGTGAAACATTTGCAGATGGATGTAATGAAAGGGGAAAGAGATTATGATCCCATAGACACTGGTTATCTCAAAGATGATGAAGACCTATGATGTCATGGATTGTAAGGGCAACAATAGAATGAGGTGTGCCTGCACTAGATGAAGAGGCATACGATTCAAGAGATCTACCATGGCCCAACACTTTCCTACCTTTAGTTCTTCACTCTTAAGTGACTAGAGAATATGATGATGATGTGAGAGACATTACTCAAGCTCTAGTTCATGTCCTCAATGAAGAAGTGAACTTAGATGATGATCTCATTGTACGAGAGACCACTTTATATGATTATAGTGGCTATGAGCATGACGATATGGCATTTGAGATAATGATGCAGCCCCTCTTACACCCTGACAATCATCTCCCATATCTCGACATGCACCTCCCCCAACTTGGTATGTATCTCCCCCACCTCAGTATGCTTGCTTCATCACAATCTAGGGACCCTAGGAGGAGGGGATAATCATCTCAGGTAAATCAATTATTCATTTATATACTAGATACCAATCATCCTTTTATATTGATATTACTTCATAGACTTTGCCTCTTCATCTTAGGCATCCATAGAAGACTATCTACGATGGAGAAAGCTCCTCCAAAACAGAAGGGTGGAGTAGAGCCCTTGAAGAAAAGATCCATGTGTAGACTTGGAGACATTAGATCCTAATGTACATGATGAAACTCCTTCCCTATCTAATCCATCACAAAGTAGGATTGAAGATGACTCATTGGAGAGTACGCATGACAGATATTCTTCTCCTAGTGGTGGCGATAGTCGTGGTGGTAGGGGTAGTGGTGTTGGAGGTCGAGACAATGGTGGTCGCAGTTGTAGAGACATCTACTTCACAAATGAGTAGGACTTCACACTTGTCACTTAAGATAGTAGAGATCACGGTGCTCTAGATACTTTTAATCTGTGGGATAAAGATCAAAAGCATGGATAAGGGAGTTCTATAGTAGATAGTAACAACTACTAGGAGTTGTGTGGTAGATAGTAACTACTAGGGCAAGTTATTTGACTTTTAGAGAATGAGCACACATGCCTCTTATCCATCTGATGTCGAGCATCATCAGTCATGGCAGTTCAAAAGTGATGATGATTTGGATATATGTTCCTAACATACCCTCCAATAGGTTATGCATATCTAGCTCCACAAGCATAAGACTGTGGTTATAGTCAACCTTCACTCTCTTAGCCTAAGTCAATTCTGTATCGTCAAGGTTCTCGACAATACGAGGAGCACGTACGAATGTATCACACCTTATATATTTCATGCATGTCATACAATGAGATGGCATACAACATCCGCTTGGTTGGAGATGAGAGTTATATGACCTATTATGACGATTATGTGAATGCACGAAGAATAGGTATTGATTGATTTTTTAAGATTTCAGTCTTCAGTACTTATTGAGTCTTACCATTATTTAGTTATTCACTTCTCTTATGTATTAGCTCTTCAAGTAATAGGTCCTAAATTTTGAACTTCACATATGTCATATGATCGATGCCACTTGGCCTGGGCACACATGTACAGTGTTGAGGCTTATCGACACATCCGTTGCATTTATTGTGGACATTAGGTCATCAAAATACATAAGTTTCGAGCACCTCGTGAGAGTTGGCCGAGATTATGATGCTTGTCTTTTGATTCCATGGGGTATCCGAATCCAATTTCGGACAACATTGTATGATGGGACTCTCTTACTATTAGGAGACCTAAGGCTGCATCTCCCTCTACAATTTCAATAGCCCTTGTCCACTCTTCCTTCGTTAGCGATGCACTAGTCGATGCAATTAGAGTTTTTTTTAGAGAGTTTCATGTACCAACCATTGTTCCACATGCAATGCCCTTTGTACAATTGGTTAGAGCTTTGCCAAGGGACGAGCATGCATCTTTATCCATTAAGATAGAGTTAGAATTTGGAGGTCACGATGACAGTGCACATATATCTTCATCTGATTTGACTCATATGGTTGAGTTTTTGTATGTTATTATTAACTCAATGGCAATGGTAGATTTTTCTTCCTTAATGCTTCTATCATTTAATGAACTTTAACTAGGCCCTATATAAAGTTAAATTCACTTATATATATATATATATATCCTATTTTTAAAAGTTTTAAAATAGTCCTAAGAAATCTTCAATGGCCCAATGGATGTTTCTTAGCATCAAAATGATGTAAAAGTCTGAAACCCCATAAACCTCAATTCATAATAAATTTAAGTCTAGAAAACTTTACCTATGATTCTTTTACAAACTTTGAAATAGATTTAAAAAATATTAAACTCAAATAATAATATTTATATTTAGTTTTTTTTAGAGAGTTCCATAACTTGGGGTTCCCAAAAGCGTGCATCGACCATTTTCGACTCCTCCAGCTCCAGTTCTCTCTCTCTCTCTCTCTCTCTCTCTCTGCGCGCGCTCGTCGAGGGAGGCAGGGGTCGATGGGGGGCGAGTGTAGGTACGAGATCGGGCAGGAAGCCTACGTGAAGCTCGCCCTGCACGCCCTCAAGCACCGTTCCTCCCCCGTCAACGGCCTCCTCGTCGGCTGCTCCTCCGGCCCCGGGGCCTGCGTCCAGATCGCCAACGCCGTCCCCCTCTCCCATGCCCGCATAGGCCTCCTTCCCTCCCTCGAGCTCGCCCTGAACCAGGTGCGGCAGATCCCAACTTCCTACCCGAATCCTAGCCGCTCACCCCCACTCTCTCTCTCTCTCTCTAATTGTGTGGGAAGGGATGTTTTGGGTGCAGGTGGAGGAGCACTTCCGGGCGGAGGGATTGAGCATCGTCGGGTACTACCACGCCAACGAGCGATTCGATGACAACGAGCTGGGCGGTGCCGCCAGGAAGATTGGAGACCACATCTTTCGTTACTTCCCCCAGGCGGCGTTGCTCTTGGTGCGTCTCTGGTGCCTTCTTCTTCCCACGTTCGTTGTGTTTGCAACTGCAGCTTTTCTCCGACATTCCTTCTGTTTTCGTCTGGATAGTTGAACAACAAGAATTTGGAAGCGCTGATCAAAAGCAAGGGGAAGGTGCCGATTCTGCAGGTAAATTATGCGTTTTTCTCGCTCTCTTTTGTGTTTTGTTTTTTGGATTCCAGGTCTGCAAGATAGGAAATGACTTGCAATATGATTAGAAGACCTTTTCTTTTTTCACTCTAGACCATTTTGGCAATTGGGAGACCGGGGTTTGCCAGCCTTTGGAAAAAGAGATGTGCGTGACTTGGGCGTTGCAGGATTTGAACCAAGGTCTCTCACACACTGTGTAGACATGAGTACCACTGTGTTGGGTTCCCTGTCATCAAAAAAATTGGCAATTGGTTATCAGAGTGTTACATGAGTTGCGGGCTCTGTGGTTTTAGAACTTCCAAAGCCATGCCGGTATATATTTGCTTTCTTGTAGGCTACTGTTTCCAGCTTGATGAATGCATTGTTACAATTAGTTCCCTGACCTTCCGATATGTTCAGAGAATCTGAAAGGTTAACATAAGATCATACACCTAAGTTAGTTTTATTGCATTTTAGGTGGCCTGCGCCAACTCTTGAACTCTGCTAAGTTTGTTCTTCATAAGCTAATAATTTATGCTCATTTGTTTATGTGCAAGTGGATCTTTTGTCCAGATTATGTTATTCCTACCTGACCGTGGAAAGGAGTTTGGCCTGGGGCTTACTTGATAATTTGAACAAAGAATTGCCAAGAAAGGATGGTTCTCAGTTTAGGTTTAAATATTTAAGTGAGAGAAGATAGGGTAGTCTGGTTTATGTTTTCCAAGGAAGGCAGAATCGGATCGGTATCGGCTGGATCGCCCGATCCAATCGGATTTTGGGTGGCCCGATCCGATACCGCCACGCCCTTTCCCGATCCTTCACTGGGAGCAGTCAGATCAGGCTAATTTAGCCCGAATCGCCTTGGATCCGCCCGAATCGGGCGATCCGAGGTGATCCCCACCCATCCTCCTTCATGTGCCTCCTCATCCTCTACCCGTACAGAAGAAAAGGAAAATACTTACTGTTGTCGCCGTCTTTACCGCCACCATTCCCCGCTGCCGGTACCTCCTCCTCGTCCTCGTCCTCGCGCTGAACCTCTCTTGGAAGAAGAAGAAGAAGACACGACGCTGATCGGCCGATGCCACCATTGCGACCCCCTGCCGCCGTCAACCTCCTCCTCCCCCTCCACCACCACCATCGATGCTGCCATCAACCTGCTCCTCCTCCCCCCCTCCACCACCACCGTCAATGCCGCCGTCAACCTCTTCCTCTGCCTTTGCTCTCCTGGAAAAGGTAAAGTGGAGAGAATAGGTAAGGAGGAAAGTGAATATTAGTACATTACATCTATACAAAACCCCTGTAAAACCAGGTACATAGACAACTAACCTCAACTGTTGGGTTCAGCGGGCTCGGCAGGATCACTTTGGGATCGGGTCTGATCGGCCGACTCCACCGATTTAGATCAGGTTTGGGCCGGCCGATCTGATCCCGATACCCGAGTTTTCCTTCCTTGATGTTTCTTGTGACAGAGGAGTCCAACTATGAATCAGATCTGCTCAAGGTGAATAAGGTTTCAGGAGTAAGGAAACAGAATAATCATATAAATAAGAAAAGTGTGAATTATGTGGTGATGGGTTGCAAAATGTAGGTTTTTGACAATGCAATGAAGAAACATCATCTGGCAGTTTGTTCAGTGACGATAGACATGGGTAAAAGTTAGTCAAAGTTACAAGCATATGTGAATGTGAAGGTCTGAAACATACTTCAAGATGGTGATGAACCCGAACAAATTAACTGGGGCCAATCAATTTGGTAGATGTCATCAACATGTCTACATTGCACATTATTATGCTCAATTGCCATGATCATTGTGAGTTCAAATGCCATCTATGACTTAGTATGCATGATAGACACCTAAGAGTTAAGTTTGAAGAACATTCATTTGATAACTTTTATGAGGCAACTAGACATGTCCATGACATTTAGTATCGGGTGGGTTAATGACATCAAAATATTTGTTTGTCAGATAATTAGATGGCTAAATGACACTCATACGTTACCTTCTAATAATGATAGGGAGGACAACTGGGAAGGTGAGGAATGTGGAGAATTAGGTCAGAACATTGAAATAGCAGAATAAATTTACTAACAAGATTGGGTTTTCATGATGATGTCTAGGTTTTCCCTGATGTGAGGATGTTGTTTTAATAACGATGAAAAACCGGAAGTCTTTTCCTGTTCAATCTGCTAATGCTTCTCCCCTTTTGGTTGGAAGAGCAATGACATGGGAATAGTGGTCAATTGAAGTCTTATCTCTACTGCTTTCTCCCCTCCTATGACTGGGGACTGTGGTTCGCATCTTCAGCCACCTTCAACCATGAAGATGATACCGGCGGATGGTGTTTCACCTGTCATTCCTATCTGGCGAGTCTTTTTTACCGTATTTCTTTGGGCGTTAAGGAACCACAAAAGAAGAAGTGGTGTGTAAAAGAAAGTTCAGGTTGTGTTGCTCCAGGTGTAATGTGGAAAGGAGTTTGGTCTGGGGCTTACTTGATAAAATGTTTGAACCACAAAATTGCCAAGAAAGGATGGTTCTAGTTTTAGATTTAAATATTGAAGTGGGACAATATAGGTTGGCATGGCTTATATTTTCTTTGTCATGGCTCTAACAGTCTAGTTGCGAAGGAGATCTGCCCACGGTGAATAAGGTTTGAAGACCGGGGAAATAGAGTAATCATTAAACAAGGCAAAGGAGAATTATGTGCTGATGGTTTAGAAAATGAAAGGCAGACTGCTGTAAAGGAAGAATGGTCTCAATTGCTCTTTTGATGTATTGAGAAAGTACATGTAAGGTCTGTTGCTTCTGTCAGGCTGCTCTCAGCATGTACCTGCTTTCTTTCAGATTGTGGTTGGTGCCCTCGAGGCCTTCTTATGTATGGTATAGACACATCTTTGATAGTATGAGAATGGAGATTGCGATTTTCACATATTAGAATGTGCAGCAATTTGGAGGTGGTTTTTTGAACCCGTATTGCACTCTACTTGAATAGTTTTCACTTTCGGGTTGATCTTGTTAACACTTTGTTTAGAATTAGAGTCTGTTATTATTCGTTGATATTCCAGTATGCTAATCGGTCATCACTATATTCATCCTTGGGCTGTGATATATTTTTCATCTAGATTTTTCTTTCCCAAAATAGATGGGACCAATTTTCTTAATGAATATTAAATAGAGGCGGAATAATCAAGTAGGGAGAGGAGAGGTTCCTCACCCATTGACACTCACAATTATGGGCAACAAAGAAAGCAGGAAAAGATTACATATGAACCCTATAGCCTCCCTTGATAACTTTGAAAATAAAAAATTGATCCTATGAAAGCAACACTTTTCCTATCTTCCATTAACGGCAAGGATTAAGGAATCTTTCGTGAACAAAGCCCAACATGTTCAAGATGCAGAATAGATCCATCTTTTCATTTATGAGACTGGTAAGGATTGCCAAGCTCCTCACTGTTGTTGTAATCTTTCATAAGATTATGGAGTTCCCTCTGTCCTTTACATGGATCGGCAATATTCCTACTACGTAACCCTAGTCTAAAATATAGATTCTTTTCATCTGGAGTGCCGAGCAGTTTCTGAAATCGTTCTCCCCTCTATTGAATTTTAATGACCAAGTCATCGCCTTCTCAACCAACTCGCCATTATTCCAATCTGACAGCTGTTTGAAGAGATTGTGCTTAGTGTACTGCCAATTACTAATGTTACCGAAGGAATCCCCTACAATCTTGTTATCACTAGGAGAGACTTTACTAGATCCTTTGGAGGAACAGTCATGTTACTTCCTGAGAGGAGAATGCTGCAAAGTGGGTAAAACACAATTGTGTCCTGTGAACAATGCCTGTGAGCCCTCCGTGGTAGTTTCATTTACTAAAATTTTGGAAGCCATTTCCATTTGAAAGCCTTCTGCTCTGCAATCCACACAATCTCCTCTCGTCGCCTTTTCCTCTGTTTTGCCTTCTGCACTGTTTTCAGAGGTTGACTGCTTCAACATCCTTCACTGATTCCAACGCCAAAACACCCGAAGATTTTCTTTCCACTTCTGTCTGGATATTTCCTTCTTTAAGCCTTCATCTATTTGAGATCTCAGCTGTGTGATTGCATCCCTCCAGGCAACATTGGCAGAAATCACAGTTTATTATGAACATCCTTATTATTTTACAGAGACAAGAGGTTATTCTCATCCATATGTCTTTGGTTCTCTGGTAGCGTTTTGCCTACCACTGGCATCCAAGGAAGGCGGAATCGGGGATCGGATCGCCCGGTCCCAAACTGATCCGGGTCGGTGGGATTGGCCGATCCCGGACCGATCCTGGCCGAGTCAGACCAGCTGACTCGGCTAGGGATACAAATGTCTAAAAAATCTAAAAAAATCTGTAAAAAATATGAAAAAATAGAAAAATTATTCTAACATAGATCTAGATCAAATTTAATGTGAAATAGGTGACATTTACTCATCATTTTGTGACATAGGTGCATGCATTGATTACGTGCATGTATCTATGTGCATTAATCTTATGGACTAATTGGAAGTCTGCAGATTGTCTGACCCATTTATTAGTTGGGATTCAATAATTTAGTAGTGGAAAGATATCTAATGCATGCTCTTGCTTGAACATCAAAGTTAGAGGGAACTATCAACAAGGCAATCTCAGATTTTCTGCATCTGTGGCCATCTTCCAATTTGATAATCATAAAAAAATGAATGGTAATGAGGATACAATGTCATGCAGATGGGATGGAATAAATAATTGTTTATGGAAGTCTGTTAGTTTTTCAGTTGTATTGATGCTGTAAGGTGGAGTGGTGGATGCTGATTTGGTAGAAGCTCTCACCCACAAATGTGAGGATTTTTTACTGGAAGTTCTTATAGATTGCAGTGAAATGACTGGGAAGGCCTTGGAACTAGAAATCTCTGGGACATGGCGTGTCCTTTGCATGGAATGCAGAATCCACCTAGGATTGCCTGGGATCGGCCTATCTGGGCCGATCCGGCCGATCCCAGGCCGATCCCGGGCATGGATCGGTTCAGGCCAGATCGGGATCGGGTCGTTTTGCCCGAAATCCGATCGGATCGGGCGATCCGATCCGATCCCAACCGATTCTGCCTTCCATGCTGGCATCTACACTGGACATGTACTCCTTATCATGTGCTGGCTCATCTGCCCACATTGCATGTGACTTCTAAATTGGGGGTACAACTATGTGGGAATTCTTCTAAACTTTTTGCACAAGGCCTTTAACATGACACTTTTGTCCAAATTTCCATGCATGCACAAGCAACTATCGGAATGCCTAGTGTTTGTCAGTAGTAAAACAATCATCAACCTTGTAAAGTTATGCAATAAAATTAATCAAATATTTCATGCATCTCCCAGTTTTTGGTGTACAATTGTTTTTGAATGGTCAGACAACAAGATGAACTTGCAAGAAGAAGAGCAGATATGCGAAGTGCAAGGAATAGAGCATTTAGTAAAGGGCTCAGGGCTTCCAGATGTATCCAATCTTGTATTAAACCCACTGCCAAATGTGTTCTTCATCTGGCCATTACCACTTATTTTATCTCATTGTCAGTTATTCACTCTGACCTTGGCCGATTTAATACCTTCTTCTGGTGAAAGTCTCTTCTCTGAACAAAATCCTTTGATTCTTGATCCCTCTTTTCCAGTCTGTGACAAATTTGCTGTCAAGGACCCCAAATGAAGACCAAGAGCTCCTTGAGCTCAGCTGAATGGCTGCTAAAGTAACTGGGTCAACCAGTCATGTACATGAGGTCTGCTCTTCTGGCTTGATGTGGCTATTGCCTCCTCTTGCTGTGGTTTTTGCTACATATGAGCATTTGAAAAAGAAACTGTGGACTCAATATGCCTTAGACTTCCAATAGTTGGTCATAATCAGAGGGCTTAAAAGACCTCAAGGGTACCACTGTCCATTTGTATCTTCTGCATAATGGAGAAGCACCTGAAGGAGTGCTGGTGCCGAGGTCCTTTTTCCTGAGGAAGGAATGCAGGCAGCTATCCAGCAGTTAATGATGAAAGACAAGGTGTTGACTCTGAATTCACTAAGGAATGTCAGAGTACCAGTTGCAGTGCATCATAAAGCCAGAAACTTGAAGATTACAAGCTTGTGCCTCTTTTCAGTCTACTCCTATTTTACATCTTAGAGGAAGATGGCACTGGGGATCTAATTTCACTTCCCACAAACCACTGGAGGCAAATGGGTGTTCAAAGTGAAACAAAGGGTGAGAGAAGACCTGGAGAAGGTTTAGATCAATTCATCTTTTAGCATAAAAAGTCCTTCCACTCTGCAAGTGCCTCTGCTGCAGTAATGAGTGACCAGGGGCTTTGGTCTCTGGTGGCATAGTTGCCCAGTAGTCAGCTGTGGGATGTAGAATGAGATATCATTCAATTCTCGGTTAGTCGTGGCTGCTGACCAGGCTGACTGTTGCAATATACAGAAGTGAATGTCATGCTCTGACTCAGAGATGAGACCTCCACCTGATCCAACCTACTTTATTCTATATATGAAACAACTCTTTTGGCTGTCCCTATTGTTTTGTATTTTAGATGGTGTCATCAACAGGGCTTAGGTTCTTACCACATGATCTTCTCACTTGAGATGTCAAGGAATAGAAATAGTATTTTGTTTTCCTAAGAACGATCAAAGTTGGCATTACCGGAACAGAGGCAGATTTCAAAATATAGGGGTTCTTGCATCCCAGCTTCCAAAATACAAGGTGAAGCAGGTTAGTAAACAGGTGCGCTTCAAAACTATAAAGCACCTCTAAACTCTGGCTTTTCAACCTCCATTTGCAGGGACAGACGAGGTGTGGCTCATTGTAGTCAGAACATTTCTGTTGTGTTTTTGTCAGCATTGATGTGGTCCATTCTTGGGTGACTTCTTATTTGGCCTAACTTTAGCTTACATTTTGCATTCTGGTTTAAGAAATAGAAATTATGGCTTATGTATGTACGTATTGGGATTTCCCAATTGTTTTTCCATGTAAATCTGTAACTTGTATGCAAGAGCATTTTGGATCTACATTTATTGACATGAAACTATTGCATATTGATGAAAGATGTAAAGTTCGTATATGAATTTTGGGGCCAAAAGTCAACCTTCTTGTCTAACTGTATCTTGGATTAAATTATGGAGTCAGGCATATGAAGTTTCTTTCAGATTTGAACTTCTATATACAATATAGAAAGGGGTAAGTGCAGTTGAAGGTAAAGAGGTGTAACATGTACCAAAGAATGATAATGATGCCAGAAAAACAAAAGGTTTTTGTCATGGTTTCATTGATATTGAACAAATGAAAGCCACTAATGTAGGATGGCAAAATGCAAAGGTGGTGAACTTAGTGAACAAAATGGAACTTACTGGAATGGGATTGTATTGCAGTTGTGACGAGACAGACTTTATTGGTGCTAGTTCTTAAACCTGCCACAAAGCCCAGTTATTAATCTCCTACAAAGCCCAATTCATGAGATCTGGCTTGCTATTTCCCGTAAGATTTTGTTTGATTCCCCTGTCATTGTTCTTATGTTGAGGATGACCTTTGCTGGTGTCGTGTAGATTTTGGAGGTGGACATGGCACCCACAACGCACTCCACCATTTAGCCCCAGGCTGGTTGGAACATAACCTCTGTTTCCTGAGATGCATTGGGCCCACGTCAATTCCTCTGTCCGCATCAAATACACAGTGCACCAGAATTATTCTATAAAAATGTCCAATCATTCAATGGGACCTATGCTTTTAGAGAACTGAATAAGATAAACTTCATATGCTTTCATTGTATTTCCAATCCTCTAGACTGTAGAGAAATCCATGTGAGGATATTCCCAACAAAACTGCCAAAAGCTCTTGTTGCAATGGGGCTAATAAACCTAAGAGAAGAGTGAGAGTGACTAAATGAAAAGCAAAGATGAACTCCAAGCCATGGTTCACCAGCTTGGATCAGATCATTCCAAGTCGGGTGATTCATACCGGATAGGTCCAATTGGGCGACTGGGTTTCATGGTATGTAGTACCAGCCAGTACGGTACGTACCGGGCAGTTTCATACCAGTACTGGCCGGTGTTGGGATGGTTTGGATGGTTTTGTCCCAGAACTGGCTGTTATGCAATAAAAATAAATAAATAAAAATTCGGACAAACCAAGGCAGTACCGGCCGATTCGGCCTGTACACCCCAGTTCTTTCATCGGGACCGGCCGCTAAGGCCTAAGGTTGTCCTCTCATGGGCTGCACTTTGTCACTGCCTGTGAGAGGAACACCCAGCTGCCCGCAGCTGCTGCAGGAGCGTGCTCTTCCCCCTGTTGCAGCCACCACTTGCCTGCCCAAGCTCCATTCACCAGGAGCATGCAGGGCACCGCCGCCGGCAATCCGTGAAGCAGGCTTGCACCGCATCTCCTCCTCCACCGTTCCACACTTACACAGTTCTACTTCCACCCACAGCCACACTTGCTGGCTGCAGCACCAGCAGAAGTGCAGCCGCTCAGGAACCCGCCAGTCACCTCGACACTGGCGATCACTGCCAGCCACCAACCCAAGCCGCTGCAGCCGAGCGCATCCAGCCATCAGTCTATATGTACACTTATATGGGGGGGGGGGGGACCGGTACCGAACCAGTCGGTACCAATTCGTACTGGTTCTTGTACCGGAACCAGCCCTGACTGGTTCTGGAACCGGAACAGTTTTGCATACCTTGCTGGGTTTGCCATGATCCGGGGTGGATCAGTCTGATCTGCTATTAGTTATTTAAATAATAGTATAATATTTAAAAGATTGGATTGTTATAATAAGGATATAATGATACAGCATTAGTCATGGATCTTGCATTTCATGGATAAAGAGCATGAAACTCTATTGTCTAGCTTATTAATTATCTTTAATGATGATATAATGTTAAAAATAGTTAAAATAAAAATAAAGTCAATAATTCATACATACTTTAGATTGATGAAATAGTAGTTCTAATGTAGGTAAATAGTCCAAACATTGCAAGAAGTTTTGATTTTGCCTAAAAAAACAAACCTTAAACAGGCAGTGAGCATGGGGGATCCAAGTTGGTTCAGATCTTCGATCTTGAAAACCCTGCTCCAAGCCTCTCATGACTATCAGCTGCATAAATCCCATTTGCTTCACTTTTTGTAGTTATCTCATGTTGCCTTGCTCATTCCATCAACGTTTTCTCAGTAGCCCGCGTTTGCAAAGTTTCTTTTAGCTTTAGAATCTAGCATGAGTTAAACCACAAATTCTAATTGGACAGAGTGTTCTGTTTAGGTGAAAACGTAACTGTGTTCTATCTTGGGTGTACATTGTCTCTAGAACCTACTAGCATTATTCTCAATTCTCATGCTCTAGTCTCTATTCATTTTATATTACATATATCCCCTATTGGTAGACCTTGGAATTTTCCCATTTCCATTTTCCTTTTTATTTAGCTTAGTCTGTCACAAAGGACAACTATTGATCATTGATGGCCAGATAGGATGATGGTATCAAGAAATGGGCAGGTTGGAAGTCTTTTTTAAAATAATCGAAAGTGTTTTCCGCCATCAGTTGGATCCATCTGTGGTTTATTTTAAATATCCTTGTAGGTTCACATAACTTTTCAACAAAAGTGGAGTGTGCACAGGGTGACCAGATGTGATGTGCTTGAGTCAATACATGACAACTGATGGGCGATTATGTAAACTGGTTTGGCACAGCAGAGAGACATTCAGGTAGTCGTATGAGTGGATTTTTCTTTGGTTGAGGTGGAGATATTGAAAATAATGTATTAAAGTATGATATACTTGGATGTTAAGGTGCTAAAACTTTGGGTTTCCCTACTTAAATTCCTGGCAAGGATTGAAGGAAAGTAAAATGCCTTCCAACCCCTCTGTGTTGGTGTAAGTTGAGCAAGGTGCATGGTATTTCTTGATTGATTTGGATTGGAATCCACAGTTTTGGAATTGGCATTGGTTGGAATCTGATTTTATCATTGTCTTCATCCTCCATCCAGTGTTAAACAATTAGTCAATGTTTGGTCAAAATCATCCGAGTCAACAGGCTTTCCCCAATTTTGATTTTTTTAATTTGTTTAGACATTTATGATGATGGAGAGGAGCATTACTGCTTGCCAATTGCCACTGCCACCATCAGGGAGTTTTTGTTGACTTCTCTTTTCTCCCTTTCTTTTTCTTGTTCAGGGCCTTTGCAGCTTTTCTTTCTCTTTCCCTGTTTTTTGTCTAGTTGAATAGATTTTGCTGGAATCAGCCATTTCCTTTTTACTTTTCTTTTCTTTTCTGTTCCTTGCCATCCTCGTAGACTTTCCTCTCTTTTTCTTTCCTTTTCTTTTTTGTTATTTTTCTCTCCCTTTCTTTCCTAGATCGGTTAGAGTTGCTAGAACCTGTGGGATTCTAATTGGAGTGGAGTTGGAAAGAAATAAAAGTTTGCCTGATTTTTGAATCAGATGAAGATTCATTATAAAGTGCATATTGTTGGGCAGAAGGATATTCATTTGAGGCCCTATTTGACATTCGCGTAGGTAAGGTATTCGAGGGGGCGGGCGTGAATGCGCTATCCGCCCCCGGTTAAGCATTTTCCTTTGTGTCTAATATATAGTGGGGTCCACTTTTCTCTCTCCTCTGTTAGCTATTCCTCCCTATTCTGTTCTGATTTCAAACAGGGCCTAAGGCATCCTGGATGAGATGAGACAACATATCGATGACTAACTGTGGATAGGTAATTTTGATGTTGGAACCTGTGGTAGCTCATAAATAGGCAAGTATATGTGTTTATTTTCTATAGTGCATGTTATAAATTTCCACATTTTTTGGGTATACTCTCTAATGTCTCATTTTTTGCATATACAAATGAAACTATGTATGTCCCTTCTTAGATCCATTGTGCAGATCGAGTTAAAAACTGGCTGGTTTAAGTTGAATCTGGCTGAACCTGATAAGTAAGCCATATGTGGCCTTGTTCAGGCAATTTAGAGTCAGAACCAGCTAAAAGTTTACAAAATTATTTAAGGACTTTTTAATAAATTTTAAGAAGTGTCGCGACATATGATGACTTTATCTGAAAATTGATGACTGTATTACTCATTATCCTATCTCCTCCTCCCTCTACCTGAAACTGGTTAAAACCGGTAAAACATACTCCAGACCAGCGAGAATCAGTTTTGATTTCACAATTTTGTTTGTTACCATTTCTCGGTACCAGACACTGGCACAAGTTTAAAAATGTATCTGATACATTTCAAGTCATAAAACATTTGTATGATTTCAGCTTGGAAAGAGATACATATTTTGACATGTCTATGGCACAGAATTTTATTGTCAATTGAAATCTATCCATATAAATGCTTCTTTTGGGAGCACAATGGGGGCCAGATCCAAATATATGACAGATTAACGAGGTTTTATCACAGGTATAGATTGTCAGGGCCCTGCCCCTGTAATGGAGAAATAATTCTTTGTGGGTCGTCCTTCAATAATTTTTAGGAATATGTACATGTTAACCCAATACTGAAAAGAGTGGATGATGAGTTTTTAGAGTTTGTTGGGGGCTTGGAGCAAATATGTTCATTACTGAATGCCTGCCAAATCATTTGTGATAGATCATCGGATCAGAGAATAGTTAAGCCTACTTCCAAGGATCTTCTGGATGTGTCATGCCACCATGTCTGGTAAATGAGAGAACATTTGTTGTTCAAGGTTTTTCAGATCCTTTCACTCTGGAGATTTGGCATACTTTGATGTTGCATGCATGGATCTGTTTGTACTTACTACTAGTTTATGGTGGGACAATCCCTGATTCTGACGTTGAAGTTTCCCAATGTCTTGGTATCTTTGCATGATGGTAATGCTTCAGGCCAAGGATGACAAATTGTGCCTTTAATTCCCCACAATGAACTGTGGTCTTGAGATTTATGCTTGCAGAAATGCAGCAACTACGTTTGAGAATCAGTTACAGAAGGGGAACTGGACTGATGAACTCGAGCAGATTAAGTGAAATCGATCTAAGAGAATAGTCTTTCACTCAAGGTGACAACACGAAATAAAACTCTATTGGGTCTTGAACCTGAGATTTGTGATGCCCTACTAGCTAGAGTAATCTCCTTTCTTTCATAGGTTGGCCTGATGAGTTCATGGGTAACACACAGAAACTATGTGTTGAAGTATTACGTGATGGGAGAACAAGTGAAGAGCTTTGGATGATATAGAATTATGCTGACTAGCACTTTTTTTTGAAAAAATAAACAAAAATAAATTTCAAGCATCTTTGTATTTGCTGGCACAAAGGGGAATGCAACTAATTGAATTTTCTCACATGTCATCTTGGGAATAAAGTAATGAAATGATGCTGCCATGGCAATTGCAAGGAACATTGTATGTGGGTTCTGGGCAATATGTTCAATGAAAACCTAGAGTGATAATAGATTTTTTCTGCCCAATACAGTCTTGGTGTCAAATAACCCGTGGATTAATCCACTAAATAGTTGTCAAGACGGTCGCCTAGGTGAGCAAGCTCCCTTATGAGGCCAAGGCACCAGCCTGTCATTCTGCCCTTCAAAAAGGTGAGCAAGGCATCCGCCTAGGCGACTAGGTGCCCACCTAGACAAGTCAAGCGGGCTACGGTGCCCTGCCTGGTTGCTTTGAGCTGCCCGACCTGGGCATTGGTGTAGATCAGGTCCAAACACTCCTCCAACACCCCTCTCTTTATGTGTCACTCTCTCTCTCTATCCCCTCTCTTTCCTTCCCTTTCTCAAAATCTATATTTTTTCATGTATCTCATCCTTAATTTGTATGTTGGGGATATATATATTTTTGGGTTTTAGGGAGGTGCCAAGGTGTCCCCTAGGCAGACGTCTTATCACCTAAGCTTAGGCTCCACATGAACACCTTAGGTCGCCTTGACAACTATGGTTCATTTTAGATTGTTTAGTCGAGTTCCACTTCTTAGGTTCATGGACTTACCTATGATTCTGACTTGAGAACCTGGAAGAATTGTTCCTCACCATCATTCTTGATTCAATTCTTCCGTCAGAAATGTCACTTTTCTCACCTTACGAGCTTAAAGAAAATGACTTACATGAGTTTGCAATTTTAGAACTTGGAACCTTAATGTCTTAAACTTATCCCGGTTGGCAAACCATGGTGCATGTCATTTGGATTGCTAACGTATAGCATCCTGGATTTATAATGAATGATCACAGGATTTAATCGTAGGGGGTTCTGTGCTCGTGGAGGGCTGGCATGGCAAACCGGAAAAGGGTGAAATGTGTCTGTTGCTGATATTCATGTGTTCCTGTATGTCAACATGGAACCCCGTTTAGTAGGATCCTAAAGAAAAAATCTGAAACAGTCTTTACCAAAATTTCTATACCCACATCTCTGACAATTCTCTAGTACCTCTTTGTTCAGTTTACATGAAATATTCACCTGCAATAGGGCTTTGCTCGCTGTTTCATTTGTCAATAGAGCTGTACTATTCTATGTCAGTTATTTTATGTTGCAGCTCTATACAAGGGATTCATCTAAAAGCTGGCGCCAATCTGGATCAGAAGAAGGCACTCAGCTGACGATGAAAGAACCCTCAGCCAACGCAATTTTGTTAGACTATATCTCGTCAAGTAAATGGGAAGAGATTGTCGATTTTGATGATCACCTTGACGACATCAGCAAGTAGGCCCACGGAGCTCTTACCATTTGCTCGTTGGGATGTCATATGTCTGTTTCTGTTTCAAACTTCTGCTATAATAACTTTTTTTTGTTGTTGCAGGGATTGGTTGAACGCTGATCTGTTCAAGTAGGATTCTTTATAGGCCCCAGAAAACCTTCCTCTTGGGTCTTTTCCCTTCAGCAAGATCTGAGTATGTTCTGTGTGTGCCCTTGCTGCAAGTGTTAAGCATCCAAAGCCCTCCAATTGGTCAGGAAACACAACGCGGTGTGGAATGACAATGGGAACTGCATTCTAGTTGTAACTTAGGGATTAATCTAAATCATCGCTTACTGTTTCATCAAAAACTGTGGCTATTTTGACTCTTTAAGTTTTGTATTATTTTTGCTGACCAAGAGAAAGAGGTTTTGTTATCACTTCTTTAATAATTTTGACAATCATGACAATAATGTTTCGGTGATAGAGTTCTTGGTAATTAAGTTGAAGGAGATCCTCTACGTTGGATTCTGGTATGCCGCCGTCTGCTGAGTCGATAAAGAGTGTCTTATATCGTGTACAACGTGCTTTGTCTGCCACTAGATTTAGTCATTTACAGCCTCGTATGCATGTGCCAAAGGGTGTATGAGGGCAGGGATGAAACTCAAGTGAGTAAGGTTTACTGTACACTCGGGTCTGCTGCATTAGGGTTTTTTATTTTTTGTGAAAATTATTTGAAAGTCTTCAAGATATTTTGATTTGAGGTACAAGTTATGTTCCCATTGGATCATTTAAAAGAAATAATAAAAAATTAGAGCAAATCAATAGTATTAAGTTTATTTTAAAAAATTAATTTATTTTATTTTAATTTTTTTCGATAACCGGATGGCGATGTGTAAAAGGTTAGGATATTTTTAGAGTTGTTTTTTAAAAAATTTAAAAATAGAAAATTTAAAAGTGTTGTGCATTCAAGTTATGCAGTACATGTGGATGTGTATTAAGTCAAACTCAACTGTTCTTTGGGTCTTTTTTTTATAACGGAATAAATCTGGTTAAGATGACTTAATTGGGGCCAAGTGAGTTGTTCTAATTTGGTTAATTGAGGTTGGATAGAGATTGGGTGGATTTTTTCTTTCTCATAAAAGAGGTAGAATGACTTATCTGGGGTGGGTGAGGATAGGGGGCCAGCACGTCACGCAGGATAAGTCATCCGTCCTTATCTTAATCCGTTATCAAATTGGGCTCAAAAAACTCTTTACCATGTCTACCCTTGCTGCTGTTCCCTGCTACTAATGATGTGCTACTAATGATGTTCTTAAGGGATGCAAGCCGCTGGTTCGAGCAGATGGAAACTGTTTGGTATCTAAGTAAACATGGTCTTCGTGCTTGCCTAATACCTGAAAACTCGATGCACTGATATCTTTCCATCTTGCGATTTTTGATGCCACGGGAAGTGCACAGTTCGTCATCCCCTGGCTTCCCATCTCGTGCAATTTTTCTCAGTGCAATCGTGTGTGAAATTCTACACGATCAGTCCTTTCCTTAATTGAGTAGAGTAATATTTTGTGTATTGAATTCGATGCACAAAATTATGTCAAAATATAACGGTTGATCTTATTAATTTTAAAAAAGTTGAAGGCTCTTTGCACAAAAAAGACGTTTGCATCAAACCCGTAGGACACATTTTTTCAAACATTAAATACGGAGCACGTTCAACAGCAAAATATAATAATAATTTTTTTTTGTGAAAGAGTAAACTATTTTGTTCCAAAAATAAAATATTTGATATAGAATTAAAACATTTTGTTAAGTTTCGTTATTATAACAAAATATTTTATTTCTGAAGTGTTTTAACCTTATAACACATGTTACGCTCGCGTAACAAAATATTTCATTTATGTAATGTTTTATCCTTATAAAAAATGTTATGTTTCGCGTAATAAAATATTTCATTTGTACAAAATATTTCATTGATTTATTTCTTAAGTAAAACAAAATATTTCATTCCTATATTAAAATATTTCACTCTTACATAAAATATTTTATTTCTGTATTTTTTCACTGAGCACGCTCTATTTTTAATATTCGAAAAAGTGCGCCGTATGGATCTGACGCAGACGTTCTTCTCTGCGTAGAAAGGGTCCTTTCAAAATTTTTTGAACTAATGAAATCAATCGTTACAGATTGACGTGACTTTATACACCGAATTCGGTGCACAGAGCATTACTCAATCGAGTATTTGGGTTGCCGTACTCACATTACATGTATCATTAACAATTCGGATGGTGCTGCTAATGATGCTTAATAAAATGTGTTTGGTTATTTCACGTCAAAATCTGATGTCGACGTGCTGGAAAGGATGATTCGTGGTCGTAATAAATTTAGATCACAAAGTCTGAATTAAACGATGTCAACTTGTTATGTTTCGAGTGCTGAAACCCAGCGTTCTCATTTCTCTTCTGCTGCCTTCCACGTTCTCTCTATACTACTTACAATACTGACATTTTACATTATACAAAACATTAATACCAAAACTAAGATTACATAGAACCAATATTTCAATGAAATGAGACATAAGGTTTTCAAAAAGCAATCAAAAGTTCACCAAAAACTGTAAGCTGCATTGTTTGAGTCTTGAGAGTTTGGATGGAAAGCTCCAACGAACGATAGGGTTCTCCCATCAGAGCAATCCGCAGACGATCTCCTCATCGATAAAGCTCCAACGAAGGTCTCAATCCTTGAGAAGGAGGAGGGAAGAGAGGGGGGCCACGTTGACGTGGGAGAGAGAAAAGAGAGATGCGTGGTCTTGGAAACCCTAGATGCTTGGCTGAGGATTTCTCACAATAAGCCACTGTCGAGATTTTTCACAAAAACCCTCATAGGTCTATAATTGCATCTATACCCTCATTGTCCAAAATCTTATGTGTATGACCCTCTAGGCCTAACGTTAGCTTGAGAACTATTTCTTAGCTTAACCATGTTAACTTTAACATGAAATTAGTTTATTTAATCATCTCATAACTTAGACAATTAATTCATCATCTTCTGATGGATAATCATATCATGATTATTCTTTATTGGGATTTCAAGTTACGGAAAGCACTAAGAAACACTTCATGACCTCAGAAGATAAAAGGGTTCATTAGCCCACTCCAAGACCTTTCCGTTCACAGTTATCATACAACAATTGTGCTCCATTCAGCAATGCCCCTCTCATAACTAAGGGTTTAGTGATATTGTAGAACCCTTGTATCTTTTATAGCACAATGTGTAAGGATCTAGGGCAAGATCAGAGATACGCAACAGAATAAAATTTCCCCAGCCTGTGTTGATTTCTCATTTTTAATTTCTCTCAACTATCTATAAGAAGGGATCTGCTTTTACCTCTATAATATGCGGATCGCAGTGAAGTGAAATGCAAACTCTCTTGACTGTAACAAATCACATAGGTGTCCAGTCTCTAGCAATATCAACACATGCACAGACGACGGAGTTCTCCCCACGCAACAGTTCACAAATAATCTCCTTTGCACCACTCCAGCAAAGCCTCAATACTTGAGACAAGACTAAGAAGAGAGAGATGAGGGTGCTGACTCTGAGGCGAGTCAAGAGATGGCAATCCCAAGTGAGAGAACCCTGGATGTTTGGCCCAGAGTTTTCCCCATGTAACTATTGATAGACTCCGGCATTCCATCGAGATTTTCACAAGAACACTCATAAATTTATAATTACATAAATACCCCCATCGTGTGTAACCCTCTATGTCGAGTGCTAGTCTGGTTTTAGGCTTATTAAACTTAAGAACTCTTTCTTAACTTTTTCGCGTTAACAATTCACATGGAAGTAATTATTTAATTATCTCATAATTTAAATAAATAATTTATCATCTCATGATAGTTCCCTATTAGACTTTTAGGCCGCGGTAAGCACCAATAACATTTTGTGACCTCGGAAGACAAAAGAGGTCTATAACCCACTCAGGGACCTTTCCGTTCACAGTATCCTTTATTCATGCAATACCCCTAGACATAAATAAGAGTATGGTGATATTACCAAACCCTTCTTACTTATGGGTACTCAAATTCGCACTAGAAAAATCCTTTACCATTGAACTTGTACAACTCAGGCCGGGATTTCCCAAATATCATTTCATAAGGCATTCTCTCTCATGCTATATCTGCGAGTGAATAATCTATTATTGTCACTCAATTATCTACATATGTATTCCACTATATTCGAATACCTGAGCTTCTAGAATTTGTGATTGAAGCTCCTTTGCCATGAATGAAAACATAGGAGTCTTCATATAATGTATTCTTGGTGACTCATGTCCAATGACCAACTATGCAACTGTGATTGAAAAATCTCATGGTTGATAATCAGATATAATTACCATCCAAAGATTCGTAATCGGATTAGTTCAGTGAACTCAATCTCTAATAAACACCTACATATTCATTTTAGTGTCTCTACATAAATGATTATGAGACTAATCACCCTCGTCATATGAGCAGACACAATATGTACTAGTCTTTCCAAATACTTGATGTCCTTCTCAAATATTCTATGACTAGAAGCGTTTAAAACTTATGTTTACAAAAGATTAATCTCATTATCATAATCTTATTGGGATTCAATCTTCATTACATAAGTTTATGGACTTCTTCGTATGATACAATCATATGCACAATCTAATAAAATATAAAGAATGTATGCCATAAATTTTAATATGAATGAAACTGTAGATGACATGACGCCATCACTTCTAAAGTGTTTGACTTGGAAGACATACACTTCTTTCATAATGAACCCTATATTCGATGGTCTCATCTGAAAACTCTTTTTTCGGTGAACCATGCAACCGTGGCTAGAGATTTTGTGAGTAATGTTTATAGAGTATTCTCACTCCATTTATATGAAAGAGTGAATAATTCACTATTGTCACTCAATTCCTTTCACAAATATTCTACTATATTCGAAACTCGAGCTTCTATGTATATCATAGAATGTTCCCTTATTTCACATATGACTGACTTGCAAGACAGTTTAACTAACAAAGGGTCCAGACATTTTGTCCATATATATATATATATATATATATATATATATATATATATATATATATATAAAGAGAATACTTCTACATCATAGTATGCATTAATGTTGCACAACCCCTTTCGATTGGGTCATGTAATGTCCCCTATTTGATTTACGCGACTTATAAGATATGTCAGACACTCAAAAGAATTCACACTCATGTTGTGGACATAAAATATGCTCATTTGAAACTAAAAATATCTGTTTAGAAGGAAATACACATACTTAGAAGCAAATACACATATTATAAACCACAATATATATATTGTGAATAAAATATATATTTGAGGTAAAATATACATATTTCATTCCCTTTTATATCTAAAATACTATTTTCATTCCAAATAAGTACATTTCATTCTTATGGAATGGGTGTCGGTTCTCTGTCCTTTTAATAAATCACATGGATGTACTTGCACCAATCAAAGGAGAATGTGTAGCCAGGATTATTAAAAAAAAACAAGAAAAAAAAGAGGGAATAAAAGGTCAGCTTAGGTCTTTGGTTTGGGTTTCTAAAACTGAAGAATAAATAGGGTATTTTTAGCATCGATCGCTTCAATTAGAGGAACTTTTGTAGCTCTTTGTTTAATTATTTTGAGAAGACAATTAACCTACTTGGAACACATCTATGGAGTTTTTAACTTCCTATTTAAAATATAAAAAAAGTTCTTAAACTTGAACACCTTAGGGTGGGTTTGGCAAAACTCTTAGTTGAGAGCTGTTTCCACTTCTAACGTGGCAATTCTTAAAGATGAAGCAAAACTGCAATTGATGTCTTTAGGTCACTAAACAAGTTAACCTTTCCTTGACAAGCTTAATTCCGTTCCTAATCTTAGAAGCTCTAATTTGGAAATATTTAATTAAAAGTAAAAAAATCACATAAATGATAACTCAGATCTGATATATTTTCTTCAAATATTGAATCAAAAGTAAAAAATTTAAGGACCACTTTGATAATTCTTGAATTTTCATATTTTTAGTTTGGTGTTTATCTTACCCTGGGCCAGATATAGTATTTCTATGAGAGAAGTGAAATGAGTAAACCCCAGATTAAGGAACTTAATTGTATCCGATCTCGAGTGGTGTATTTCGACTCTCAAATTTGAATAATTCACCTACCCGTGAATAATCTATCTTAACTCTCAAATTTTAATGTGTAAAGAGTTTTAACCAATTAACATTGTGTTAAAGACGTTAATAACATTGTAAGGTATCATAATGCTTTAATACCCTTAAGACGTTAACCAAACATTAACGATAAGCTCCAATAGATAGGTTACGCTAAGGGCTAGAAAATAAATTCCGATAAAAAATGAAAGACAGATGACGTGACATTTTCTAAGGCCTTCTTTGTTTTTAGAGTGAGAGATAGTGTTCTACCCGGAGGGTCGAATACGGTGCCCAAGGTCGGTTAGATCCCACGTGTGTGAGAGGAGAGTGTGGGCCCCCTCCACAATTCTCTCTCATCGGTGTGTAAACCGCTCTACAATTCTGATAACAAAGCGGGCCTAAGAGAATCCGAGAGATAAGTTAAAAGGGGATAATAATTAATTTTTATTTATTAAAAATCACTTTCAAAATCAACCTTTAGTATTAAAAATATTAATAAAATATAATTAATTTTAAATTGTTCAATGACTCAAAATTTCCCTAATAACTCAATTTTACCCCATGTATAAGAAACTCTACTTTGGAGCCTTTAATTTAAAAACATACTTAAATTCTTCAAAATAACTTAGCTGGAACTAGGGGCATGTTTAGCAAAAAGCGTTCGGTTGGAAACTACTTACGAATTCCTTTAAAATGCAAGTGGATATTAACTTTTAGGGATTTTTACATATATACTCCCATAAAATTTGATTTTGTCAAAAATATCTCTCATCTGAGCGTAGGGGTGAGCACGGTTTGATTTGGTTCGGTTTGAACAGAATTTTTCTTAAACCAAACCGAACCGAATTAAGGTTTCAACCCGAACCAAACCAAACCGAACTAATTTGAAACCAAACCAATTCGGTTTGGTTCGATTTGATTCGGTTTGAACCATATTCATCTCTACTTTTAAAAATTAGATTGGATTCAAGCAATAGTAGAGAAAGGTAGGGTAAAAGAATTTCTACCAAATAAAGTAAATATTAAAAAAATAACATAAACAGTTGTAACTGGTAAGAACAAGCTCCATAATATTTTCACATAAAAAATTAAGAACTTCAGTTACAGTAAAATAGAAGGTGATTTGAAACATATTTTATAAAGTCGGAAACCCCATTTGGATGGCGGGAATTGAACTTTTTGAATTAGAATTTATAGTTACATATACATTTATATTAATTTGACAAAAATATTCTTAAATTCGGGTTATTCGGTTCGGTTTGATTTTATTCGGTTTCTTGAACTTTAAAACCAAACCAAACTAAAAATTTTAATACGGTTCGGTTTGAACCTAAACCGAAAATTTTTAAATTTCAACCCAAACCAAACCGAACAAAATCTATCGGTTCGATTTGGTTTCCAGGTTGAACCCGAATAATGATCACCCCTATCTAAGCATATTATCGAATATCCTTCATTTTGATAGAAATGTTACGATTATACCTCTTTAGTTTACTCCCGTCGACGGAGGAGAATATTTTATGAAATATGTCATCTACGGTCATTAAATCTAGGATATATTTGATAAAATTAAACTTTACAAGGATATATATATACACAAATCTTACTCTTTAACTCACTTAACTCGGGTTAAACACACGGGAGTTACGGCGAGGACATAATCGTGATATTACACATATTTCGAAGATATTCATGATAATATGCTCCAATGAAATATATATCTGACAAAACCAAACTTTACAATGATATATATGCAAAAATCTCTAACTTTTAAGATCTTCACCAATTTGCAATTCCGGTTAGCAAACAGAATGGGGTTTGGATTTTTTAGCTTTTGAACCCTAAAAACTTGCGATATTAGGAATAAGTCCCCTTAATCCCACTATTTGTAAATAAACCACCAAATTCTTCTAATTGTTAGTAAAAAAACCTCCAATTAACGATCGTCCGAGCAAAAAAAAGAATATGCCATCCAATGTAGAGGATATTCTTTCCCGTCCCTCGAGTTATTTTTTCTCCCCCAAATATTTTTTTCCTCTCCAAACCAGGGTTTGACGGACCGATCGTACCGGCCATCCCGATTTTTTGCTGGTACGGTATGATATGGTACCGCTCCGTCCCGCTTTGTCTCGTAAGCTATATATATAATGTAACACCCTCAAATATAACTAAGTTGTACTCTATATCATCGGGGCGCCTTTTGAAGTATCGACTTAGTTAGTATTGGGATGGGTGACCTCCTGGGAAGTCCTCCATTCTGGAGCCGATCACTATTAGAAAGGGACAAAACCGTGAGGCCGGTAGGCCAAAGCGGACAATATATCGACGGTATAGAATACGGGACATGACATATAATATATGTAAAATATTATTAAAAAAATTGTAGCTCAGTTGGGTAAGTGGTCTTATGTGTGAATGAGAGGGCGAGTGTTTGATTCTTGTTACCAACAAGCGGAGTTTTAACGTTTTTTGCATTAAATAATTTAAAGAAAAGTAAAAAATTTTGAAATTTTGATGTGTCTTCAAAGATTTGAACACAGGACGCCCAGAGGTGAAACGACTTAAACCAACTGACCCACCAATTAAATTTTATTATAAAATATAATATATTATATATATCGTCCCGATAGCGTCCCACAACCCGTCCGTCCCGTAATCTGCCTGGGACGGTCCGGGACGGCCGGTTCGGACCGTCCCGGAACAGTTTGAAAAACCATGCCCCAAACTACCCTCCCCACCTTCGGTCACCTTCCACCCCGTCCCGGAACAGTTTGAAAAACCATGCCCCAAACTACCCTCCCCACCTTCGGTCACCTTCCCCCCTTCTCTTTGTCTCCCTCACCTAATGTGGCCGGAGCCGGAAGGGGACATGGCCACAACAGAGATGGTAGCTAGGCCGCGGAGGAGGGAGCCGTCGTCCAGTCATCACAGACATAGCCACTCCCCTATCTGCAAGTCAGGTGGCAATGTCCTTCATCTAAAGCCTGGCCGCCTTCCGGAGTTCATGCGAGAGGGGATTTGATGTTGGAGGCGTGGGATTGGAGGCCGTCAGAGAAGTAGGGCTGTCAATGGGCCGGGCCCGGGCCGGGCTTAGGTCGGCCCGGCCCGGGCCCGACTTATCAAGAGTAAGGCCCGAGCCCGGCCCGGGCTCGACCTATGTCGGGCCGGGCCGGGTCGAGCCCAACATTATATAAAAAATTCAAAGCCCGACTAAGACCCGGCCCGACTATTTAAATAAAATAATAAAAATAATAAAAATTAATAGATTTAATACTATAAAATTTATAATCTCACTAAATAAATTAAAAATTTGATATTAATTACATAATTTGTGTGAAAAGAGAATTTTAGAATTTCTAATTAAGTAAAATAACATAAGTTTGACTAAATAGTTTTTAAAATTTGAAGTGAGAATAAAAAAAGGGATCGGGCCGGGCCGGCCCGCGGGCCGAACTCAAAGCCCGAGTCCGGCCCGCGAGTCTAGTCGGGCCGGACTTTTAGGCCCGACTAAAAACCCGCAGGCCGAAAAATACCTTGCGGCCCGGCCCGAAATCGGGCCAAGCCCGCGGGCCTGTCGGGCCGGCCAAGCCCATTGACAGCCCTACAGAGAAGCCATGGCCTTGAGGGTCAAGGGTGCAAAAGACGAATCGACCGTGCTCGATGAAGAAGATTGTCTCCCACACACTCTCTCTCTCTCTCTCCTCCCTCTCCTCTCATTTTCTCTCTCCCCCTCTCTCTCTCCTTAAATAGTGGGTGAGGGTGCCAATGCTAGAGAGAGAGATGCCCTCCAATTCTCTCTTTCTAGACACTCACTCACAAGGTTATTAAGCACATTATGGTCTTTTCCCTCCAACTCCCGTCTCTCTCCCTCTCCTCATTTTTCCTCTCCCCCTCTCTCCTTACATAGTGGGTGAGGGTGGCACAATGCTAGAGAGAGAGATGCCCTCCAACTCTCTCTTTCTACACACTCACTCACAAGGTTATTAAGGACATTATGGTCTTTTCCCTCCAACTCCCCTCCTCTCTCTCTCTCTCTCCTCCCATGCTCTCTTCTCCCTTTCCTCTCTCCCCCCCCCCTCTCCTTGCACAGTGGATAGAGGTGCCAACGACGGAGGGAGAAACCCTCTCTCTCTCTCTCTAGGCACTCACTGGGTTATCCAAAGATCTTATGTTCTTTTCCTCCTTATATTAGTTTAAGTTAAACCATGGTTGGATTAAACTAAACCAACTTTTTCAAACGGTGAGCGACAGCAGGGGCTTTTTCCTACAAAGGAGAATAATTTGATGACTTGCTTATAAATAGTGAGATTAAAGAGACTTATCCCTAATATCGCAAATTTTTAGGGGCCAAAAACTTAAAAAAAACCCTGTTAACATTTTAAAATGTAACCAGTTTGCGATTCCCAACCATGCCTACCGAGTTCTATTCTTTTGATTTCCACATAGCACATCCTTGGCTTTTTAATGAGCACCAAGCCATTGGCTTATCCCAATCAGTAGCTGTTGCACATGGTACCCATTGAAGGCCACCTGCAAATTGACCACTAAACAACCTGCAGAACAAGTGCTTTTGATAACCCCACTTTGTCCAGAAACACTGGTGAAAGTGGGAGTTTTCCATTGAAAACCCCATGGTCACTGGGATTCTGCTACATGGTTTTTCTGTTCCGAGAAATACTAAAACCTCACGCCCAAATGAAAAGATAAACAACAACAACAACAAAAAACAGGGATGAACGCAGCTGCATCAAGATATTACCAACGGCAACACATAATGGATAAAAAAAAACTCGGGATTTAAAGAGGTTGCTGGCACGATTCTGTGCAAGGTCACAAGTAGTCCGCATGAAACAGTCAATTTCGTTCCGAATGCTTTCAGGCAGAGAAGATGAACGGTGAAAAGAACCACAGGAGTGCACCAGGAGATCAAAGCCAACCACTGCCAACGGTATTAAAAATGCGACAGAAGAAATTTTTAACTTGGTTGGCCGAATGCAGGCCTTCTTCAGAACACAAATGACATGGTGCATTCCGAGCACCGGTAAAACAGCAGGGATGCAGGTTCAGGTATAGATATGTGCTGGAGGCTTTGCTTACTTGACAGAGTTTTCGTGCAAGAGTACGTACTCCCGGCTGCAATACCAAAATGAGGTGTCAGCAGAAGTTTTCTGGGAGATAAACGGGAACACGTTCTCAGAACAAGCACAATTAGTCAAACAAAAATGGCTTCGAACAATTTTATTACGAAGTAAATATTCTTCATATGAAGAAGAATGGGGCAAATTATCCATGGTAGTCTTATGAAGGAAACAGTGCCATACAGAAAAATCCGGAAGTTCAGAAGCAACTGCCAACTTGGTGCACCTAGATCCATTCCTGGAAGCATCAACTGGATGCAATCCAGAAACAATTGTCTACTTTCTACTACACACATGCATAAGCATACAACATAATATCATGAATATAAGACAGCTCCAGCAATTCACAAACATGATGTATGTAAAGAGGCACACAATTGATTCACATGAGTCCTTTCACGTCATTCATTCACTAGGTTTCACACCAGAAACCATCTTCACATGAAGACTAAACTACAAAGCTGCAAACTTGTGTTGCATAAAGGAGTGGAAGTGCATATGTGGCTTCTGTACAGAGTTGAACTCGTCAAGCTTAATTCTGCAAGCAATCAGAGGTGAACTGTTGCTAATGAATATAATATACAAATTCAAACGGTTCTCTCATGTTTAGTGTGAATACATATGTTCAATATTGTGCAAGTTTCTTTTTATTTTCATTAATGAACTGACACCTTGTGGTGTCCATGAAGAATTTTATGTGGATTCTGTACAGAGTGGGATAGCCGATGAGTTATTGGCTGTCGCAAAGAACACAAATAAACACAATAATAACATACCATGGAATGCAAGCAACCAGCAACACCCCCCCCCCCATGTTCAATATGGGCTTATATCTTAATGGTGAAACCTGCACATGCATGGTGTTGTTGATCATCCTCATGACATCCCAGAAGCATATTACATTCTCTCTGCAGCCTTTTCTAGAGAGAGATTCCCTGGGGAAAACGGATATGGTGAGGTCGCCAGAGGGTGGGGTACGTGAATATGCCAGCCGTCGTTGACTTCAGCAGCCGGCGTCTTCGCCACTGACCTGCTTTCGGTGAGGCCGGCAGGGTCACCTGCAGCACTCCTGCAGGGAAATGGGAGGAGGGAAGCATGATCAGGGAGTTGGCGGAGTCTTCCAGGAGCTCGGGGGAGTGCGAGGTCCAGGAAGAAGATCATATGCTGAAGTCCTCCGTAACAGCCCACCTCCCAGGGGCAGTGGGGGAGAGAACAATGTATGCATGGTGGAAGCACCTATGATGGCTGATCTCCTACTCAGCCGGATGGCCTGGCCGCATCGCTGTTCATGGCTGTCCCTGGTGCAAGGGGAAGTGGAAGGACTGCAGGTCAGAGCCCTCCTGTAGAAGGCAGGTGGCGGTGATGGGCAATGGGAGGGGAGGTCTCCCAGATGAGTAAGAAGGGTTATCTGGCAGTCGGGCCAAGTACGGCAGAGGTGGAGGCAGTGGCGACAATGGGGTTCCCATGGAATGCAGGTGTGCTGCTCAAGATCTCACCTTGGGAGGTCAGCTGGGGGACGTATCCGGATCCCAGGGTCCTCCAGATCAGAGTCACGCTACTGCAATGAGTTTGGGGCCTCCCTGATCATTCAGAGTTTTGGAGCGGTGGTTGACGGGGAGATTGGTTTAGTGGTTGGGGATGACCGGACGGCAGTAGTGATGATCCATGTGAAAAACACGAACGATCTCCCATTGGTCATCTTGGTGGAAACCGGCGGGGTGCAGTATCCAATGAGACTGCAGCTCCTGTCAGAGGTGCTACAGGAACCACGGCTGGAGGAAGAAGATGGATACGGCCAAGGTGGGGGTCGTGGCTCAATGGGAGATGCTTGAGCGACTTTGAATTCAAATTCAAATTGCCCACTTCCTTTTGGGTCGTGAACGGCTCAGTTGGTGGTTTCTAGTAGTGGAGCTCTGGATCCAGCCACCCGGAAGCTAGCCAAGCCCACTTGGGTAGGGTGGGTCGCACCCGACCAGGGTCCGCGACCCATGTTACCTGCAAGCCACAGGTGTAACGGGTCTGGTAGACCCATGACTTTGCTTCGTCTATACCAGCCTTCCTTGAGCCGGCCACCAGCACAGGCACAGCTGTAGATCGCTGACATCCCTGGCTGCGGTGATGCCACCAGACATCATGATCCTCCCTCCGGCAGTAGACGATCCTCAGAGGCATCCCCGTCAGGTGGAAGGCTGGCAGAGGCTAGTGGGCCGGTTTTGCTCGCAGTTGGAGGACCGTCAGGACAGGCTTCTGCAGCGACTCAGCCAGTCCAGCAGCAGGCGACAGCAACCCCGGTAACTGAAGGGAGGAGGCCCCTCTCCCCCATCCACTGCCCCTGACAACAGGAGCAGCACCTGATGCCCATGATCAGCCCTACAGCTGGGGGCCTTCTGGGTTTCATTGCGGATGGGGAGGTGTCTCCAGTCATAGAGCAGGCCAGCCAGCAATCTCGAGAAGCCGCTTGGACAGTCTCGGACATCGGTGTTCTTGCCTCTATAAGTCCAAGCAGAGGGGGAGGACATGGTCTCAATAGGGGAGGAAGCCATCCCGGAGACACCAGGATGGGGCAGACAACAAGAGGAAGAGCTGATTGCAGGGGATGCCTTAACCAGTGAAGGAGGAGATGAGGGAGCTGGTGGTAGTGATGGAGAGAATGATGCAGGAGCACGTAAGAGCGATAGGGGGAGAGGGTGGGCAACTCTTTCCCACGGCTGGACAAGGACTTGAAGGCGGCATTTTCTAGAGTGCAAAAGAGGTGGCATTTGATCATGGCGACGGAGGCTAAGGTGGGGAAAGCTCAGAAGAAAGGGGTCAGGGGGAGTTAGGGAGGAGGGATGGAGGGAGGGGCTCTAGGAGGACGGAGAGAGGGATGCCCCAGTTTCCTTATGAGCATTGTCTCATAGAATGTGAGGAGTATTTGTGGAAAGGAGAAGAGGAGGGCAGTGAAAGAGTTGGTGAGTCGGTGTAAGATTGGTATCCTATGTTTGCAAGAATCCAAATGTGAAGGGGATATAGTGTCTATCATGAGAGAGACTGGAGGTAACAGATTATCTAAGGGGGTAGAGTCTCCCGCTGAGGAGAGGTCCGAGGGTATTATGATCCTCTAGAATCCATTCGAGATAAAAGAAGTGGAGGAAGACAAACAAATCAACTGAGGAACTATCTCCCTACATTTCCAAAATGTTGAGGACAGCTTGTCCTGGGATTTCTCGGGGTGTATGGCCCTCAAAGTAGAGAAAGGAAGAGGTTGTTGTAGGAAGACTTGACCTTGTACCATCACAGCTTAGGCCGGCTTCCTGCATGAACGGGGATTTTAATGCCATTGCAGCACCATGGGAGAGGATGTGGTCGTATTCCATGGCAGGGGAGATGGAAGACTTCACGGCTTCATCACGGCAACTGCTCTTATTGATGTGGGAATGTCTAATGCTCAGTTTACTTGGTCCAATCTAAGGGCAAGTCCCACTTGCTCCAGGTTGGATAGGTTTCTTGTTTCAATAGATTAAGAAGATCATGATCCTCATGTGTAAGTGTCATCTTAGGTAAGATCAGTTTCAAACCACGGTTCGTAGTACCACCCGGTACATATCGGTACCGAGCATTACATCTCGGTACTAGACCTGACCGATCAAGTACCGATACCCGTATTGGAACCTGTTAAAAAACTAAAACAAAAAATAAAAAATAAACGAATCGGGGCCAATCTGGCCCGGTTCATTCCATCAGGACCGCCCGATTAAGGGCCTCAACTCACAGGCTACATTTTGCACTCCCATGAGTTGAGAGTCCAAGCCTTCCCCCTTCCTCCATTCGCAGACCCACCCCCCTCCCGCAACGGCACAGGATTGAGTCAATTTCTCCATTACATGTTTTTAAGTATCAAATTTCACTACATCAATACCTCAATTGCTCAATGTATGTGTTGGATTGTGTTCAATCATGTTGGATTTTGCATTCTAATAAGTTTTCCTACTTTTCCTGATTTTTTAACATTTTTACATTTTTTAAATCCATGCATATATGTACACTAATATAGGGGGGCCAATTGCCAAGCGATATCGTACCGGTATCGGCCTTGACCAATACCTATTCCAGTTCCGGTACTGCGAACCTTGTTTCAGACCACAAAGCCCTCCCACTGAAGACCAGTCGCTCTTACATGAGGAGACAGAGCTTCAGACTAGAGAGATTCTAGTTCATAGAGGATGACTTTATGGACACTGTCAACAGGGTATGAAGAGTGCAATAGAATGAGACATCGACCATGGCTAGGTTGGTGGGTAAAATAACGCATGTGGCACACACTATCATGGCTTCGGGTGCAAGCAAAACCTTATCTAGCAGAGCAACGAAGGACAAAATTGTGCAGCAAATAGAGGGACTGGACTGCTTAACGGGCACAGGGCTGATGGATGATGGAGACAAGAGTCTCAGGGATAGTCTAAGTGTAGAGTTTGAGGAGATCCTTATTAGGGAGAAGATTTATTGGACGTAGACGTCGAGAGAGAGAGAGGTCAAGAAAGGAGATAGGGACACTACCTATTTTCAGCACATTGCCTCTGGGAGAAGAAGAGTTAATTCCATCACTTGCATTAGAGTGGGGGATCAGCTCTTCTCTAGGGATGAAGAGATCAGGGGACAAGCTAGGGCTTTCTACTCTAGCCTTTTCATTGAGGACGACATTAGTAGACTGAGGATTGCCTCAGATCTCCTCCCTTGTTTCCCTCCAGAGGATAGGAAAGCCCTTTCCTTGCTTTTCTCTGAGGAGGAGGTTCACCAGGAGGTCTTTTCTCTTGCAGGGTGATAGGGCACCAGGCCCTAATGGCTTTCCACTGCCTTTTTTTTTAGATGTGCTGGGAGATTATCAAGGGTGACTTTATGAATGCAATGCAAGAGGGTAGGACTCACTTGAAAGGCATCAATAAAATGTCATGGTCTTCATCCCACAAAAAAATAGTGTGCACCATATTTTCGGGACTTTAGGCCCATTAGCTTTTTGAATGGCACTTACAAGATCATCACCAACCTGCTGGCAAAAAGAATGGATAGAGTTATGGGCAGAATAATCAGTGGTTTCAGGAAGCTTTAATTAGGGGAAGACAAATTCAAGAGAACTTCTTGGTGGCACATTAGTCTCTTTGCTATGAAATCACAAAAGAAAAAAAGAGTGATCCTTAAATTAGATTTCGAAAAAGCATATGATAGGGTCAATTGGTAATGTTTGTTTGATGTTTTGGACAGGATGGGGTTTGGTGATAGATGGATTGGTTAGATCCGTGCCTATATATCTTCTGCCTCTTTAGAGTGCCTTCCATGTCCTTCTATAGTGGTAGAGGGCTCCAACATGCTGACCCCTTGTCCCCTTTCCTCTTTGTGCTGGTAGCTCACATCCACAATAGGATGTGGATAAGAGCGGAGTAGGATTGATCACAGGTTTCAGGTCCAAGCCAGGTGGTGTAGCTATCGCCCATTTGCAGTACGCGCACAACACCATTTTTATTCCTAGCAGAGGATGAATCCCAGTTTTATTCCACCAGGTTGATGTTAGAGCTGCTGAAGGAGGTCAATGGCCTCAAGATGAACTTCAGCAAGAGCCTCTTGGTAGGGTTGAACATGAAGTATCGCCAGGTTGATGTTAGAGCTGCTGAAGGAGGTCAACGGCCTCAAGGTGAACTTCAGCAAGAGCCTCTTGTTGGGGTTGAACATGAAGTATATGGCACTTCAGAGGGTGCCATTCATTTTGGGATGTCAAATAAGAGAATTCTCTCTCTCCTATTTGGACCTCCTGCTGACTCTTGGGGCTCTTCGGCCCATTGTGCAATGATATGAGTCCAAACTAACAAGATGAAAGGCTAGGCTCCTCTCCTATGTGGGGGAATGGTGCTTTGCAAATCAGCGTGAGACAATTTTCCCATTTATTTCTTGTCTATCTTCTAGATCCTCGTGACGGTTGCTAAGAAGCTCAAGTGATGTGAAACACCCTATAGAATGCAGCAACTAGACAAAAAACCCCTTGGACTTATCCATAGCAAGCACAATTCGCAACTTAGAGACTATCGAAGACGGTCGCTCACCGGTGCGCACGCTCAACCCAAGGGTGACTCGATGATGCCGAGTCGAGGGTGGTGAGACTAGGCCCTTGCTGGTAGAGGGACAGCAATGTTATGAATGTGTTCCCCCCAAAAGATATGGAAACCCGAATTTGAAGGGCTGACCGAGTGCCACAAGGGACTCGGATCACTCGCTTCCTCCACAGTGGTCACTCGAAAGCAAGGGTGCTTTAAGGATCGGGCGCTCTCTAACACTCCAGTGGAGCGTTGGCGGATATTAATTGAACAAGCACTAAGATATGAGCAAGGGTTGAGAGATTATCCGGTCGGTTTGAAGAAACCGACCCCGGTCGGAGACGTGGGCGAGCGGGTTTTAAGCACTAAGTTATGGGATATACCCCCCACTTCTCACGTGGCAGACCCGGCACCCTCTAAGGGCACCGCGGTGGATCCTAGTAAGTGCCTCGAGCCTATACCCTCCTTTGAGAGAGATACTCTCGGAGAGCCTCCACATATCAGCCTGAGAGTCCGACGTGTGCACACGGAGGTAATACTAGACAAGCAGGGTACCATCACCGACAAAAGGGTGTGTCCGTGCCACCTTGAGAAGCTGAAACACCGTCTCCCGGTTAAGGACGCGGGGTTGAGTTTGGAGGCCGTGGCACGCCCAGAGCTGCCTTGGAAGACCACCTCCCCGGTGGACCCATACTCGACGGAGTCGAGTTCTCCGCACCCCAGGGGTATGATGGGGACATCACCGACCATCCCATTTTTTTCGAGGATCCCGTTGTTCGCCAGCAGTGCTCCATGATGTTCGCCACTTTTTTCTGAGTCATGGCATGTAATTTTCATATTTTCTTTGAATCATAATTATGTAATTTTCCTTTTATTTGAGTCAAGTCCCTAGGTTAATGAGTCATCTACCTAAATTAATTGTCATTAGGTTGGTTAGGTTGGTTAATGAGCTCAATTAAGTGGGCTAGGCCCAAAGGCGCCCCCTTCCCCATTGGTTTCTTGTCATTAGTCTAAAAGTCAGGGACTTATGTTAAATTATGGGATTCCTATAAATAAGACCCCATTCCCTCATTTGAGAACTAATGAATAGTTGAATGAAAATTTGAGAGAAAATTGGAATCCAGTTTATTTCCTTAGAGTGAGAAGCTCACCCCCCCTCTCTCTCTCTCTAAGGAGAGACCCTTTCTCTCTCCTCCCCCACCCAATTTCGAAATTCCTCTCTCCTCCCCCATTCACTTCCCATTAAGACCCCTCCCCCCTTCCCCATACATTCATTCAATTCCCCTCCAACCCCAAGGTAGAATCTCCACCTCCAAGGCACCCCTTCATTCTCCCAAGCAACCCTTCCTCTTCCCCAAGCAACTCTTCACCTCCCAAAGCACCCCTCCCTCTTCCCCAAGCCCAGCCATCACTCCTCCACCCCTTGGGGACCTCTCCCACCCTCTCCTATTCTCCCTTCCCCCACCTTGGTCGCACTCCTCACCCCCTCCCCTTGGCTGGTCGACCAGCTCCCTTCCCCTCCCATACACCTGTGAGCAGATCGCACCCCACCACCCATATCCATCTCCACTTCATCTCCAGCCCCAGCTCCGCCCTCCCTTGCACTTCTCAGCCCCCCATCAACCCCCCAACATCCCCCTCCACCTTCCACAGCCATTAGCCCCTCACCCCCTTGCGGTACCATCGCCCCTTGCCACCCCTATCATCACCTATCACCACCCTGCTCAGCCCAGTTCGCAGGCAGTAGCAGAGGCACGAGTTGCAGGCTCGACCCCAACATCACCTCAAGGATTCAAGTGGCGCATCTTATATTGGTGGAAAGCTCGTCCAAGCAGCTTCGCAGGCGAGGCGGTCCCGCCTCCATCCGACGTCTGTGCTGTCCGGTGGAGCCATCCTCGCCAGACTACGCAGATCACCTTCAGTTGATAGCCAGAGGCGACTTTCAGAAGACCTCACAATCAGATCAGTGAAGTTCTTGGCGCGCCCTTCGGAGGAGGACATCTTCTACAAGTCCTCTACCATACCCAAGAAGAAGGGCGCCGTTTGGACCCCAGAGCACAGAGTTCCTAATTTTCTCCCCGAAGTGCGCAGGTCAGTCCTTCCAGAGACAGATTTGACCCCTCCCACTATTCTGGTTCTCGCGCCCTACTCTGACCTCCTCCGGCAACCCCGTTGGTCTCCGATCGAAGAGGAGCCGATCATTGCAGCGGTTCTGGTCCCGCATCAATCGGACCACAGGAGTGTTTGTGGCGCCCTCGTCTTCCAGCAGCAGCAGTCTGGGAGCAGTCAGAGCCAGAGCAGTTCGGTCCTGGTCCAGACCCTGCCCCAGCCACCATCGACGTCAAGAAATTCCCTAAAAATTCAGACGTCCTCCTGGGCCAACCCAGGAAGTTTCGGCACCGGTTTCGTTCTGATCTGAGCTCAGATGCGTCCGTGGCGGCGCCATCTTCGACCCTCTGTCAGACTATTCCAGAAGCAGGCAGAACCGACGGAGTTCATCAATTCGGCTTCTAGCTTAGTTTCCCCACCCCGCCTGGCCGGCTTACAGCCCCTCCCTGCGGGAGGTAGTGTTTGTATGTAATTTTCAATCCCCCACCCCTAGTCCATCCCTCCTGCGTGAAAAAGTTGTGTTGTAATTTTCATTTCAGGTCCAAGCATCATGGACGCAGCGTGCGGGGAACCCACGCTTCCCCGCTCGCCCACGTCTCCGAACGGAGTCGGTTTCTTCAGACCGACTGGGTAAGCTCAACACCTCTGCTCAAATTTCCAGTACTTGTTTAATTTAATATCCGTCAATTGCTCCGCTGGTTAGTGTGAGAGCGCCCGGCCCCAAAGCACCCTCGCTTACCAGTGGCCGCCGTGGGAGTGTGAGAGAGTGATCCGGTGCCCCTTTGGCACCCAGCCAGCCCCTTGAACGTGGGCATTGTACCCTTGGGAGGGCAACCCTAGCCATGCTGGCCCTCTACCAACAAGGGTCTTGCTCCATACCCTCTACTCGGCATCCCTGAGTCACCCCCGGGTTCGGTGTGCACATCGGTTGTCGGCGGTCAACGATAGTCTTGCGTTCTTGTGAAGTGTGCTTGCTTGATAGGTCTAAGGTTCTTCGAGCTAGTTGCTGCATTTCCTTAGGGCGTATCACATCATCAAGTCCATTCAAGCTAGATTCTTCTGGCATGGCAATGGTGAAAGATGCAGGAGTTGGCATGACATATCTTGGGACAGGGTCTGTAAAAGCAAGGAAATAAGAGGTGTGGGCATAAAAAATATTAGAGATTTTAATCTGGCTCTTTTGTGTAAGTGACTGTGGAAATTGGGGGCAAACGACTGTGGCTTGCGGCCTCAAGTCATCGTGCACAGGTATTATGGAAGAACAAGGGTATTGGATATGACACCGACGTCTCAATGTCACCCATATGGAAAGGCATTTTGACGTGTAAAGAATTCATGACTTCCAATGTTCGAGTCCGGCTGGGCAGGGCAGAGAAGTGCCCATTTTGGAAAGACATATGGTATAGTGACTTCACCCTCGAGACATCCTTTCCAGGGCTCTTTGCCATTGCAGCAGTACCTTTGGCTTTAGTATCACAATCTTTTGACTTTCAGCTATCAAGAGGGACGTGGTCGCCGACATTCAGGAGGAACCTCAGGCCACGGGAGGTGGACCAGCTAGAGGGATTGCTTACCTTCCTTGACTTTGCTCCAAAGATAGATGGAGAGGACTAGAGGTAGTGGAGGTGGGACAAGGAGGGTCACTTCTCAGTTAGGTGAGGGATGCGTCATAGCTTTGCTTCACAGATTTGGTCTCCCAAGAGTCCTTTAAAGGTGAAGCTCCTCATCTAGAGGATTAGATGAGGATTTTGCACAGGAAGCTGCCTACTTATGATATCCTCATTGCTTTTCTTCAAGAGATTCCAGTGGTGTGCCGCTTGTGTGGAGAGAAGGATGAGGCACTGAACCATCCCTTTGCAAGATGTTCCTACTCACAGGAGGTGTAGACAATGGTCACCAGGAGGGTACATTGTACCATCGACTTGCATGAGTGTGCATCATTTGATTGGGCTATAACATAGGAGCTAGATTCTAAAAGTGCATAGAGTTGTTTCGTGGCTGATTCTTCACGCTACTTTGTGGGCATTATGGGGTGAAAGAACAATAGAACACGACGGATAGAGTCGTTGTTTTTACTTATCAAAGAGAGAGGATAGGCGGAGCTCCAATGTAATGTGAAATCTTACAATTCTTCCATTTCTTGTCTTTAGGGGGATTAGTGTCAAGCTCTCCGTCTTAAGATGAAAGGCCCCTTTTGTATAGGGATTTTTTTAGAGCTCATTGACTTTACGTATATATCTCTTCTTCTTTTAATACAATAGTGGTACCACCCACTTTCAAAAAAAGACATCCCATAAGCAATTAAGCAGGAGTATTTGCCTGCCAAGCCGATGCAATTAACACTGATTGAGGAGAGTGGGGAAGGGTCCAACATATGAATCCATAAAATCTAATTAACACATGAGGTCTAGGGATTCACTTAAAATCCCAGAATACAAATAATCTCATACTATAATAAACATCAAGGTCGATGGTTATTCATATATCATCATCATCAGAGACTTATCCCAATTTGGGGTCGGGTACATGAATCATGTTCTGCCAAAAATTTCTATCAAGTGCTATATTCATATTTAAACCCAAGAAACCAATGTCCTTCCAAATTACATCGCACCATCTCATTCTAGACCTTCCCCGAGCTACTAGCATCCACTAAGATTTGGTCACATCTCTTAACCGGTGCTGAGTTAGGACGACGAAGCACATGTCCAAACCACCTGAGTCTATTTTCTCTCATTTTACTATTAATTGGGGCTATCTCTAATTCCTCATGGATGCGCCCATTCTTAATCTTATCTTTCTTAGTCTTGCCATACATCCATCTCAACATCCTCATATATGCTACACACATTTTATGAATATGTTCTTTTCATACTGCCCAACACTCGGTATCATATAACAAAGATCTCACAGCCATTCTATAAAACTTCCCTTTGAATTCCACAGACATACGACAATCACAAAGGACTCCTGATGTGATTCTCCAGTTTAACCAGCCGACCTTAATCCTGTGCGTAATATCGTCATAAACCTCCTCATTCTCATGTATGATAGACCCTAAGTACCGAAAGCTACTACTCTTAGGAATGTTTTATCATCAATTAGAATCATGTCTTCCTGTATCACTCTTTTATTACTAAAATTACAGTGCATAAACGCTGACTTGCTCATACTAATTTTAAAATATTTAGACTCTAAAGCATGCCTCCAACGTTCTAACTTAACATTTAAAGTATCGATACTCTCATCAATTAAGACAATATCGTCTGCAAATAACATACACTAAGAGATATCATCATGCAATTATTTTGTTACTTCATCCATAACTAAGACAAGGAGATACAGACTTAGTGCAGAACCTTAGTGCAAACCTATAGTAACCGGAAATTCACAAGTCTCTCCAACAATAGTTCTAACATTAGTAAAAACACATTTGTACATATCCTTGATTAAATAAACATATCCCAGATAGACTCCTTTCTTTCTTAATGTTCACCAAATCAATTCTCTCGATACTCAATCATATGCCTTCTCCAAATCAAGAAAAAGCATATATAAATCTTTTCTCAACTCTCTAATCTCTATACTTCTTCATTAACTGTCGTAGTAAGAAAATAGTTTCTGTAGTAGATCTATTCGGTATAAAAGAAAATTGATTTTTCGATACAGTAGTCATACATCGAAGGCATTTTTCGATTACTCTTTCCCAAAGTTTCATAATACGACTATTTCCCCGGGCCGCACGGAGGCGGCCGGAAAAGTGTGGAGTAGGTGACCACGTCGAGAAAAGGAAATAAAGAGACAAAAGAAAAAATGAGGGGATTTATGTTGTGTCCGAGGCATTTTTCTTTTGTAGCCGTATGTCTCTCGCGGTAGTACCGTACACTCGCCTTTTTCGAAAGGTCGAGAGGGGCCAACTTGCACGAGAGGTTTACGGAAGTTAGTGAATGATAATAGTGGCCTGCGAGAACTGAGTGGTTACTCATTCGGAATGAACGAGACCAAGGTGGCTGGGTGACAGGGTGACCGGACGGGGTGCGGGCGTGCCAGTCGATCTCTCGACAAACACCTATGGAACCAAATTTTTGACTGGGAAAGCGTCACCAGGACGCAACACGTGGGCACGGGTATCGGGCAACACGTGGAGAGAAGGGAGGTTCCACGTGTGAGAGTGTGCAGGCGATTGCGGGGATTCATGTACGGGACGTCTTTCCCCACCGACCACAAGCAGCCGGTGTTTATTTACATCGGATTGAATCCGAACACCTTTGTTATGTGTTAAAGAAGGGTCGGGATATTTCTGAAGCCAAGGACAGGGGACCGAGTACATCCTGCAGCTATAAAGTGACTGTCGGGTTTAACTGGAGGGGTTTGATAAATTGGGGCCCGAGAGACTGGTTGCACACTGGCTAGTGCGGGTATGAAACTGGGACCCGATACGGGCACGTATATTCAACTGGTTTCATGCTTTATAGATGCCACATGGGTTTTACAAGAGGGCCGAAAGGGCCAAAATACAACTGGTGCAAGCCGCGGGACAATTCCGACACATGGGTCGGTCCCCGGGTCAGTGCAAGATAAAGCGGATTATCCGCGTGTTTTTACAGAGGCTCTCCGCAAGGAGCTAGGAACGTGCCCGAATTGTCGAGGGAGGGCTAGACTGGATGGCAGGGGCAGACACTGGTTGGCGCTCGAGGGAGATCGAACGCGGCTCGAGGTGAGCAGTCGGGTACGGGTCCCAGAAGGCGAGTGTCTTCATGCTGGGGAGTTAGGGCCGGTCCCGAGAAGGTTACTTCCAAGCCAGGGTCCGGCTAACTCAGGTCAGCAGTCGGGACCGTCGGTGGCCGACTCGAGACGAGTGACAGGCACATGGTCCCATGATGGGAGCAAATCCGACATTATGGCGTGCGCGCTGTTATCATAACGCGCCAAACGCGGGCGGACCCGATGTGCGGGTGTGATTGCCGTTATCATAACGTCTCATACGCGGGGTAATAGACTTGAGTGAGACGGCTAGACACCATGTGAGGGGAGTACGTTCGACATACCCTCGGCGTATACGAGCCGATCAACAAGCACACGCGTCTTGCTCCTCGCGTTCTTGCCGGAAGCCTTGAAGCTTGAGCCCTTGCGCTTGTGAGTCCCTTGTCGGTCCTCTATGTGTGCCCCTATATGTGTATATGCCCCTTGAGCTTCTAAGGGGGGTTTTATAGTGGAATATGAAGGGACAGGGGGGTTTACGCGGACTGGGTTGGTGGGGGTGAGCAGGTCCGCGTAAACCCCCTAAAAATAATTAAAAAATATTTTTATTATTTCTGAGAGGGGGAGGGGGGTTTACACGGGGAAAGTCCCTGTTTTGTTTTCAAATAATATTTTTTTGTGAGTTTACGCGGACCAGCCCCCCCCCCCCGTTTACGCGGGGAGAAAACCCCTTTCTTTTCTTCTTTTTTAAAAAAGTTTTTTTGTTTTTGTGTGGGCCAGGGGGTTTACGCGGGCACGCGGGACCGGGTTTACGCGGGGAGAAATGGGGGGGTTTTTTCCCATCCTATTAAATCCCATGTTTTTACCGTTTGGGCCCACTTTGACTTCGTGTGACCGCAAGAGGACAAGGATACAGGGCTTGGACTGGTTGGCTGGCCGTGTGTGCGCGTAGACCGGGGAGATTGACCCGCGCGATCTCGAGACTCCGTCTTCGCGAGTTTCTTCACGCTGGTACGTCGATCGACCTTGCACGGAACTAGGACAAAGATGAGTTCACGTTGGGATTGACCGGGTTGGGTAGAGGGGCCGCCCCCGGGGGAGTTCGCCCCCACCAGGGCGCGGCCGCGCCTGGGGCGAACTCCCCCCAGGCGAGCCGTTGCCCCCGGGGGGTGATCCCGGGGACCTTCTTTCGTCGCTCGACGTTGTCCTATGAAGGACCCGAGGCTCCGGGGTGCTGAGATTGGCCCGTGGGGATCAATTACTTGGTATGGTCGCAGCCGCTTGCAAGGTGTTCGGGGAAATTCCCGACACACTTTGTGTTGTCGAACGGCCTGAGTGGCTGACTGGTGGACCTTAGATTTGGCCCCGGGACGAGGATGGTAGCTCGTAGGAGCCGCGAGGGGGGGGCGTCTTGGGCATATGGGCCCTGCCTTGGTGAGTTAGACCGCGTTGCACGGCGGGTTGACAGGCAGCCCCAGGTTGGCTCGGGGGTTGAAAATAGACGGCTCATCATCGCGTGTCTGAGGGTCGGGGGTGGCCCCAACTTGCTGGAGGGTTGCCATCGGGCGCGGCCAATGTGTCCAAGCAGAATGGCTGGGAAGTACGTGCCCACGAGGTGTTCAAGAGAATTCCCGATACACGAGCACGGGCCGTATGGCCGTGGTAAGGCCTCTCGGAGCCTGTAGTTGACTGGGAAAAGTCTTCCTTGGACTTTTGAATGTTGGAGGGGGGCATCTTGAGGATAAACCTCGGCCTCATTGCTGGGTGCCACGTGCCGTCGCTTGTGGTCAGGGCGCCCCCGGGTTGGCTCAGGTGGCTGAGTTGAATGTGGGTAAACCCGCAAGTTGGGTGATCGGGGGTGGCCCCAATCAATTGTTGATGTCGCCGCGGGTCACGACTAGTTGGTTAGGACCCTTGGTTGGGCCCGGTGTGACGTAGAAAGGGCTGAATAAATGATGCCTTGAAGGTGTTCGGGGAAATTCCGGAGCCCTTATTTCTTGTTATTTTCACTGGGAAAATACTTGATACAACAAATGCCCCCCACGGGACGTGCGTCGGAGGCGGAGACGGAGCTCCTCATTTTGTCTTGTTGTAGTTGTGTTTGGAGCTTCATATGCACTTCATATACATGTATTTTTTTCATGTGCTAGCTTTTTATATATTGCCAACACTATGTACTCACCCCCCTTTCGTGCTTTTGTTTTGCAGCTATGGCGAGGTTTGGCAGAGACGACCGGGCTCAGAGGCATGCTGCCCGTGAGGAGGATCACTGGGTGAGGAGGATCGGGCGGCCCTTGCCTCCTTTGGGCCCGCCCGTCATCACCGTGGCCAGCAGTGGCTAGCTTGACTTGGGGCGGTCCTTGGTTGTTGACGACCCTGTTGGAGAGGGGACGAGTGGAGCTGGAGCCGTGGAGTTGGCGAGGATTTCCGAGACCAGCGGCATTTACACGTATGACCGCTCGGGAGGCTATCTGAGGGAGTTTCCCTTGGACGGACACTTGTTTGAGTTTATGAGGAGCTTCATCCCCGCCAGTACAGAGGAAGGAGACCCTAGTGTGGCTAGAGAGCGTCGCCAGTTGGAGCGGGCCATTCTGCTTGGTCGGGACAGCCTGCACGGGGTCGCATTCTACAACTTCCTGAGTTTCTCGACAGATTTCTGGAAACAGAGGCAGTTCCCCAGCGTAAATTGCCTGGGGTTCTTCCAAGGATGGCAAACTCGGTTTCGGTCTCGGTTTCGCCCGGGTCCGAAACCGAGTTGACTCGGTTTCGGTTTCGGTTTCGGCCGAAACCGGCCGAAACCCATATAAAAGGTCAAAAAAATTAAATTAATTCTAAAAAATATGATAAAAAATCATAAAAAATATTAATAATCACTTAAAATCACAAAAATCATTACACATGCATTTGACTGAATAAGTTAGTGCAATAACTTTGAAGTAGACAACTACAAAAATTGAACTTCAAACATTGAACATGTGATAGTTAAAGTAATATTCCATTGTACATTAATACAAGCAGTACAAAATTAGACAAAATAGATAAAATAATTGTTACAAAAATTCATTGATTCTTACCTAATATGGATAATAATTATTAGAAGAACCTTCTCCCTCATCGTCTGGCCCTTGATGTTGATACCCATAACCATGTTGCATGTATGGTCTATATTCACTATAACCAAACAATGAGGTAGCCAAGTCCTGCATCCCTCTTTGGATCCCTCTTGGAGTGTTTGGTTGGCTTGAGCCGAATCCAGTATCAGCATAAGAATCTTGAGGAAGAGAAGAGGAACTGGCCGGATGGAAGTTGAATGATGGTTCATAACCCCACGACCGATAAATCGCTGCCTCCTGTTGGCCACCTCCATAACCTGATGGATGCCCATATTGACTCTGTGACTCATGTCCTCCCTCACCCTGACTGTATCCTCTGCCTGTGTCTGCGTGGAAGGAGGAAGGACCACCAGCATCCCCACCGCCAGTAGTAGCACCTGTAGCACCTGGCACATACGAAAATATATAATTTATCTCCTACCAAAACCTTTTCTGATTCGAACTGATAATAAGAATTTAAGTTACTTTCCAAAATAAAAAATCAAAGGATCACGAAACCTGCAGTCTCCAGTCGCCTTTTGGCCTTTGGGGATGCTTTTTCCTGTGCCGGTGTGCTTTCTTCTTGCACCCTTGACATGAATCCTGTTCCCCTTGGCGTGTGCCTCAAATAAATCTGCTTTAACTGTTCAATTGCCGGGTCCTCTCGAGCAGCAATATTTGTTCTCTCAGTTTGCCCATGCACTGATGTACTTCTTCTTAAGGATGTAGGTGCCTTGCCCATTCTAGGAGTGACTGGCCTGCTATCTGAGTCGGAGTGTCTAGCTGGCTGAAAATCATGTTGCTCCTCAGTGTCCTCAACAACCCTAGACATGTGGGCATGAGTATCTCTGGCCCTCTTTGATTTTCTTCTTAATTCGGGATCCCTTTGCTCATCTTCATCTAGTATGCCCTCTGCCCATCTTCTATCATCATCATCAAAAACGGGCTCATCAACCTGCTCTCGTGTCTCCACCCAAGACTGCAACGGATTCTCATCATCAAATAAGGCATCCACATCAATTTCTGCGGCGGCATCCCCGGCGGCGCGTTTGTCTCGCAGCTGTTGTCTCAACCTCATATTCTTTATTCTCAACCTCATATTGTAGTGGCAGTACACTAATTTCTCTAACCGTTCAGCCTTTAGCCGATTGCGAACCTTTGAGTGTATAAGGCTAAACGTGCTCCAATTTCTTTCACATTGACTTGCTGATGTTGTTTGACTGAGCACCCTAATTGCAATGAAAGCCAATGCATTGTTACCCATATCTCGGTTGTTAACCATTATCCACCAGTCAGCTGTTCCACCAACCATAAAAAAATACATTTTAGTTGTAAAAATATATATTCATCAGGTTAAGAAATCCAAAAAATAAAATATACCTGGGCTCACTCTTCCCACAGCGTATTGCAATTGGGAGTCAGCATATGTCTCAGTCCTCATTCTGTAATGGTTCATCTACAAACATAAAGTAATAGATTAACATAACTACTTAAATAAATTCTATACATGTTATTGACAGTATCAAATAAAGGCGAACCTCTACTTCGGCCTCCAGTCTCTTTTCTGGATTCCTCGATAAACGACCAATGACTTTTAAAGTCCCTTGAAGCACCTCGCCATCAACATGTGCATCGGCACCGTACATAAATCGAGGGTTGAAGAAATAACCTGCATTTGTGTATAATTAACTAAATAAAATTTATAAAATAACATAAAGGCATTACCTCAATTTCAGTACAATTAATCACTCACCAGCTGCATGCAAGTCATGGTGTAATGTGTTGTCCCATCTCTGGTCAATAATTTTCCACCATTTTGCATAATGTTTGGGAAGGGAATGCTGCAACTCCAATTTGGCACGGTCCATGGCCTCGTATAGATAGCCCATATCATTCTTCTCATCGCCATCCACCATTCTTAGGACCTTCACGAGAGGTGTGACTACTTTCAAGTACCGTGACACCCTGTCCCAGAATTTGTTGTCGTCCACGACGTGGCAGACATCCAGATAATCCATCTGTGTATCAACATTGCCCTTGTCGATGTATTCCCGCAGGGCATTGTGGTACATGAAAGCTTTCAGCTCATTCTTGTACCTGTGCAGATAAATGAAAATTGAAGCTGCATCAACTGCTACATATCAGTAAGGATAAAGTATCAAGAATTGAGATCAATCTTATACCTGTGCAAAGACTCCAAAGAAATAAAATTGGAAGCAAATCTGGTTGGGCCTGCACGGATGATATCTCGCCCTCCACTGGCATGCGCCCTGAACATATTTAGTATCCTAGGATGGCCATAGATATACTGTGTGACTTTTTGTGCCTTGTCAATTGTCTTCTTCACATGCTTTTCCTTCCCTATGTCTTCAAGCATCAGATCAAGACAATGTGCTGCACATGGGAGCCAATATAAATGACTGCGCTTTTGCATCAATTTCTTTCCTGCAGCCTTGTAACTGGCTTCATTATCAGTCACCACCTGCACAACATTCTCCTCTCCAATTTGTTCTACCATGCCATCCATCAAATGAAACAAATAATTTGCATTCTTTTCATAATCTGATGCATCAACTGATTTCACAAACACTGTACCGCTGATGCAATACACCAAAAAGTTTATCATGGACTTTTTCGTGGTACCAGTCCAACCATCACACATGATGGTGCATCCTCTCTCCACCCATATATGCTTGAAGCTTTCAACCCAATCATGGAGCTCCTCAACCTCTCCCTCAAGGCCACGCCCGTATATGTCTCGACGTGAGGGGGCTTGCAAGCCAGGGCCAGCATCTGCTATGGCATCTATCATAGGTTGGAAATATTCACTTGAAGCTGCATGTGCAGGGACACCTGAATGAAAAAACCATTTGCAAATAGATTTAAATGCATGCCCTGCAACTTCTGCTGATTTTTTGACCCCTCTCATTGCTTGCTTGATTTTAGGTTGTGTAGCTTGGGGCCTTCTGTGCAGATAGCTGTCCATGGGACCTGTTCCCTGCGTATGTGGGGCAGCACCAACGTCAGGACGTCGTGCAGCTGTACTCTCATAAGTCCCTGATCCCATGGCTCCCTTCCCTTTCCTTCGAGCGGCTTGTTCACGCTCCCTTGCTTCAGTCAGCTCTGGATCAGAATCCTCAGTGCCTTCCTCATCATCATCCCTTCTAACCCTTCTGCCAGAAATCTCCTCAGCAATTTCAGCCTCATCCTCAGCCCTTTGTTGCACCCTCTCCCTTTTCCCCAGAAGGCATTGGCGCATCTCTTCTCGCACCTCTCGGGGACAGTTGTCACATTGTCTGACCTCTCCTCTTACCCCTGCCAAATGTTGTTTTCCTCTGGTAATTCCGCCATACATTTCCTTACCACAGTAATTGCATTTCACCTTTCTTCTCTTAGCATCTATTAAAGACATGTGGGCCCACCCCGGATCCTCCTGCCCTTGCTGCTCCTGTGTTTGCTGACGTCTAGGCATGATGCTGCATTAAGACAGTGACACACAAAAAGGTATAAGTACAATTAAAAACTTAACCCTTAATTAGCAAGTAACCCTTAATCACCCTTGCAAAAAATCAATTACCAGTATGATCCCACCCCAAAATCTTCAATGTAGTTTAATTGAGCTTCAATTTAGCCTAAGCAAACTGACTTAGACAAAAGCCCCAAATTTTATATACTAATTAACCGTTAATTATCATTTACCCCTTAATCACCTTTTGAAAAAATCAATTGGCAGCATGATCCCACCCCAAAATCTTCAATGAAGCTTAATTAACCTTAAATTGTGGCTAAAAAACTCGAATTAGACAAAAGCCCCAATTTCTATGACCTAATTAGGGCTTAATTAGCAATTAACTATTAATCACCCTTGGGAAAAACTAATTACCCGCATGATCCAACCCCAAAATCCTCAATGAACCTTAATTTAACTTCAATTGAGCCTAAGCAAACCAATTTAGACAAAAGCCCCAATTTTTAAAATCTGATTAGGGTTTAATTAGCAAATAACCCTTAAGCCCTTAATCACCCTTGGAATAAACTTAATAAGCAAGACTTGCTTACCCCAAATTTTTAACCCAACCAAAAGAACACAACAAAATAATCAAACAAAACCCAATGAAATTAACCTCAAACAAAATAATCAAACCCTTGAAGTTGAAGTTGTGTTGGCGCAAGAAGGCTCCCTCAGACCGACTCGGACGGCCTTTCACCCTTGGTCGGACAGCTGCCGGCAGGCAGCAGCCGCAGCAGCCAGCAGGAGCAGCCGCAGGCAGCAGCCGCAGCACAGCAGCAGCAGCAGGCAGCGGCAGCAGCGGCAGCAGCACAGGCGCGGCAGCGGCAGCAGCGGCAGCGGCAGCGGCAGCAGCGGCAGCGGCAGCAGCGGCAGCAGCGGCAGCGGCAGACACCACCCGCGACTGTCACACCAGGGGGGGAAGGTTTCGGCCGAAACCTGTGGGTTATGGGGTTTCGGGGGCCAACATTGGCCATAAAGTCACTAGTTTCGGCCGAAACCAAACGGTTTCGGGCCGAAACCGTTTGGTTTCGGGCGAAACTCGTATCGGTTTCGCCCGAAACCGATACCCCCTTTAGTTTCGGATTGCTACAGTGTTTAATGTGTGTTTCGGATCGGTTATGGCCGAAACCGATACGTTTCGGCCGAAACGTATCGGTTTCGGCCGAAACTGCCATCTATGGGTTCTTCAGCAGGGCGGACCAGTTCGGGGTCCGTGTTGGAGCACTAGGTCCAGCTTCTTGGGACCTACACGGCCATCACCGAGTCGAGACTGAGGGGGTGATGGGGTTGGTGCTAGAGCCATCAGGGCTACAGTTTGCCGGAGAGGGGTATGATGATCACAGCCTTCTGGACGGGATACTACGGCAGACAGTTATGAGCTGGTATGGCCGCTGGTCCGTGATCTCTTCGCACATATACCACCAGGGGGCGACATAGTGGTTGATGGGCATAGTTCACCATTACAGGCTGCTCCTAGACCGGGTAGGGATCCGGTATGCAGTGACGGCAACGCTATATAGGTACCCCTGCTACGCTGGGCTTATTCAGGCACTGGCGGAACGCTTCAACCGCCGGTGGAACACAGTGGCGACAACAGAGGGGAAGACCTCCTTGGACTTGTGGTCTCTTTTCCAGATTTCGGGCTTGCCGATCAGCGGCGAAGGCTATGAGGAGATAGTGTTGGATGACCTCCACCGCAGCCACACCGACGGGCTGGGATGGTACCAGGTACCTCACAGCTACCAGTATTTGCTGAAAACTTAGAGAGACTTGGCTCTAGCAGGTAGGGAGAAGGCCGCGCACACTCCGAGGGTGCCTTTGAAGGCGTGGGCCCGTCACTTCTACAAAGGGCCCTTTTACTTCTATCACGAGTTTGCACGATACCAGAGCCCTTGGGAGGAGTACACAGAGGTGGAACTGTAGTTCCGGACTTACTCCCGATACATCTACGCACAGAGAGAGAGGTGGAATTCCCATGGGCTATCGGACGTGACTCATTTGGCTGCATACTTGGCGTATTGGTTGACGACTTTCGTGGTCCCCCATGGAGAGGACAGTCTTCTGCGGGCAGAGTTGCTGTGACCCGCGTCCTTGCTAGTAGAGGGACGGAGGTTGGCGTTAGCTCCTACGGCATTGGCCAACATCTACCACGGACTGGGGGGGATGTCAGTACACCCCGCGTTACGAGAGAGGAGTTTGCTTCTGCCGACACACTACCTTAGTGTGTGGGCTGGCCTACTTTTTCCCGGGCTGGCGACGAGGGCGACAGTGGCGAACCCGGCGGCCCCCTTACTCTTCAGCTTCACTGGTCAGCCGGACGGAGACGCAGTAGAGTAGCTAGAGGGGGCCAGGAGGGCCCTGTCCTACTTGTCGGGCAGGGGCAAGAACAGACTCGCTTTTGACTGCGGGTCGAGAGGCTTTCGACCAGTTCTGGTATAGACGAATGAAGGGGCGACCTGCGTCCTACCGCACTAGCGCGAGCCAGATATGTCTGTCTATACTGAGTGGGTGATCAGCACCCGGCCGACAGTGTTAGCGCTGCACCGGTCCAGCGCCAGCATCCTGGAGCCCTACTACCCGCACCGGTTCGCTAGGAACTTCGGGTATGACCAGGCGATCCCGCCGAACCAGGAGTTTCCTTTAACGGGCCGAGTGTATAGGGGCAAAGATAGTCACTTGCTGGCGGCAACTTGGTGGGACTTTAGTTGCCGAGGGGAGCCGGAGAAGCTACCGACACCAGGGCTAGATCACCGAGGGAGGTTCGACGTCCACTACGCCCAATGGTGGTTTGAGCACTGGCATTTGTATCCCCAGAAGGCTTCGGCGATCCGAAAGGCTGAGGAGGGACGACTTCTGCGAGAGGATAAGCCTCCTATTTCACTGGACGAGTACCTGAGGACCCGCTTTTCCCGAATCCGCCGGGACGTGGAGCAACTTGAGCAACAATGGCCTCGGGACGGTCAGGCTTCCTCATCGTCGAGGCGGGGCTATAGTGGGGCCATCAAGCCCCTGGGGCTGGCGCAGGCGGGACCTGCGGCTTCTACAGGAGCTGGGACATCGAGGTCGCGGACGCAGAGGACTTGGTGGACCCAGTTCCGGGCCGACTGCGGCTATGGGAGGAGTACCACCTTGGATGGAGTGCTCCCGGAGGGGAGTTTTACTGACATTGTCGCCAGCGACTGGAGGCGTCATATTGCCCATGCGATCGGGTCGGCCGGGCCGGTGGAGTTTGTTTCCCACATCGAGCGCGCATGTACGCTGAGGGACATTAAAGAGGCAATTGCGAAAGCCGCCCGAGTACTGGGGTTGAAGTCGGAGCAACTGGTTCCTCTGCCATTGACTCCCTTCGGGGGTTCAAGTAAGACACACTCTTTATTGCGTTTCCTTAGCCTTATTTCTTCGTCTCTTTGGCTGAGATATCGTTCATCAGTGTGTTTCTTTGACAGGTTCCCCGACAACAGAAGATCATTCCTCGGCGGGGGTGTCCACTGGGAGTGGCGACGAGGACATTCAGCCCAGGCGGAAGCGCCCCCGTGTGGGGGTTGGAGCAACTAAGGCTGGGGAGTCTTCTCGTAAATCCGGGAAGAACGAACATATTGAGGTGGAGCCGGCTCTGAGTAAGTGTCGTGCTCAATCCTTCTTCTTTTGCCGATTTAGTCGTTATGGTTGACTAACCTTACGCCGTTTGACTGGTATTATAGCTCCGTTCGAGGCTGGGGCGGAGGTGGCTTTCTCGCCACCCTTGGAGACCGATCCTTTGCTAGATGATGAGATCGGGTGTGATATCGACGTGGATGAGATGCTCCGGATGATGAACGAGACTAGCCCTAACATTGGTGCATTCCCCCACTTTGAGTCGTGGGAGACCTGAGGGGGCGTTCAACCAGGTAGGATCTCTAGGACTTGTAATGCTCTATCCATAACAATGTTTTCTTCTAGAAACTGACATTGCCGTGTGTCCACGTGCAGAGATGGCGGAGACGATAGGGGCCCCTGCACCCTCCGAGATTATGGACAAAGTGCCCACTTCTGCTGGTGGGCAGGAGCCCGAGGGACCCCAGGATGGCTCAAGTGCTAAGCCAGTGTACGGAGGGTTGACTCCTCCTTTACTGGTATTTACTGTACCGAGGTGGTTGACTGGGTTTGTTGCTTTGCCTGCCAGCTGATGACTAGGCGGCTACTTTGGAGATGGCCCGGGAGTTGGTGAGCACCGGGCCGACTATAGAGCTCCCTTCTTTCGAGGTTGAGCCGAAGGTAGCAGGTGGCCCGATGACCCTTGTCACTGGGGTTGTATCCGGGCCGCTGTCACAGTCGCCGATCGAGTTGTCCCTCCCTTCTTTGCCAACTGTCGTCTCAGCTTGCACGGTGGGGCTAGTTGGGTCTTCCACCATGGGACCCTCAGGTATATGGCTAGCACTTAAACCCAGCTTTCGATTTCTGTATATGCCTGATACTGAAACTTCTCGAGTACGTGTCGACACAAACTTCTTCACCTTTGGAGGAGGGTGAGCTTCCCACTGAAAATTCTGGAGCTACAGGCGAGGAGCCTATGGCCATAGCTCCGGATGGAGAGGACGAGGAGATCGTCGACATAGAGGGGATCTCCGACAGAGGCGCCTCAACTGGTGAGCTTTATTTGGGGCTCTGGCTGGCCAATCCCACTCTGTAGGGTTGGATTGTGTACTGACTTTGTTGTTTTATCGATCCGCAGAAGCTTCTAGTTCCGCCACCTCCGGAGCTTCATCAAGGCTTCCTCGCGCTCCTCGGGCAGTGGTAGCCTTGCCATGGAGACGAAGGAAAGTTCATGTTCCTCCTCTTCTGGAGCCTCACCGACCGAGGCGACGGAGACTGAGGCTACTTCTGCAGGTGTGTGGGGTTCTTTCCCTCCCGCTTAGCACTTATTTATGCTTCCTGGCGGAATGCTGATTCTTTTGTTTTGCATATAGCACTGGCGTCGGAGGAGCGTGCGCCAGCTCCAGTTGTAGGAGGCTTGGAGGAGCTTCCCGTCCTTACTGTGAGCGCGGGAGGGGACAGGGCCGTGGAGAGGGACTCCCCGGTTGTTGAGGTTGCTGCCTTCCCCTACTCCGACGAGTGAGGTCGCAGGTGTGGAAGGGCTTGTTCCAAATAAAGGTTTGAAATTTTCTCAGGTTTTCCACCTTATTTCTCATGGAAAGTTTCACATGTATTTCTCACTCTCCATTTGTTCTTTTTGGTGTTGTGCAACCTCGACGGCCGTGCTGATGGAGACGGCCGATCCTTCCTTGAAGCTAGGGGTTGAGTGGCCCACCTCCACTACACCGCCGGAGCCCCTGGTGGACGAGAGTGTGGCCACCTCTTTACTTCAGCATGTACGAGGGTACCCTTAGAGTGACCCTCTCCTTTCTCCGGAGGACCTGAGGAGACGACTGGCAGAGTGCACCCGGGGTTATCACATCCTTGGCTTCCCACAGGCGCCTTGGATGACCGGGCTGGCAACGATATGGGCGGAGTACTTGCGACTTCGTCAGACACAGGAGCGGAAAGCTCGAAGGCTGGCCGCCATCCAGGAGGAGCAGAAGCGGCTGGGTCGGACAGGCGGCGGCCGTGGCCTAGCAGAGGGAGCACGCCGAGGAGGCTCAAGCACACGCTCGCAACCGAGCCATTCAGCTGGAGGAGGCCGAGAGCAGGACGGAGGCCTTGAGGAAGGCTCTAGAGGAGCAGCAGTCGGCCACCGAGCGCGTCAACTCTGAGTGGCGAGAGGCTAGGAGCACGGTCGAGGCCAGTACTCAGCTCTTGTCCACCCATGAGGCGGAGTTCATGGCCACTCAGTCTCGTCTATCGACACTGGAGGGGAGCGAGCCGTGACTTGGTTGTGCCTGAACTTCCTTTTTTGTTATGCTCTATGTCCGGTTGCGCGGATTTCTCTTGTTATCCCAAGGGCAGGTCTTGGGCTCCTTTATGAATGACATAATACTAGATTTCCTTTTGTCACTCTTTGTGTCGTCCCACCTTTTTTCTCTTGTGGAGTAATGCTGGATGTATGAGCTGGTGACCACATACTGCTAGTCGTGGTTAATTCTTCTACTATATGTTGATGCCGACGACAGGGAACTGGATACCGGGGTTTGGGCACCGGCCACTGGGAGCTGGGTGTTGGGTACTGGAGACCGAATATCAGGTGCACTGGGGCTGCGCACAAAATACTGGAAGGCGTATTGGGGGCTGAGCTATGAAGAGTAGACTGGATATAGGATATTAGGGGCTGAGTACTGGGTGTTGGGAGCTGGGAACCGGATACTGCGTACTGGGGGCTTGCCCAAGTAAGGCATGTTGACCGGGGCTGCACAGAAACTGGGGGACTGGGAGATAATATGTACGAATTCATTAATTCAAGGGACTGGGAACTGGAAACTGGCGGCTGGGGCCTGACCCCTAAAAGGGGGAGTTGGCCAATGGTGTTGGGGAGTGAAAGCTGGAGGCCGGTCTGTGAGGGTATGTTGGCCTATGTTGCCAGGGACTGGAGGTTGGAGGCCAACCCGTAAGGGTGTGGTGGCCTGTGTTGTTGGAGTTGCTGGTTGGTTCTGAGGTATGTTAGCCAAAGACCGGTTACTGGCAAACTGGCTATTGACATGTTGTTAGCTGGAAATGTAGTTCACATTGGTCTGGAGAACTGGAGCTGGGGCTAGACGGCTGACCATTGAAGGCATTATAGCCGGAGGCTAGGACTGGAACTAGAACTGGAGCTTATGCTGGCACTGGAATTGGAGCTGATGCTGGCAAACCGTTTAAGGTGCTATATCCGAAAAATTGGGATTGGAGCTGGTGCTGCAACTGGGACTGGGGCCGACCGGCAAACCGATTAAGGTGTTATTGCCGAAAACTGGGACTGGAGCTGGAACTAGCCGGCTAACTGCTTATGTGTAGTAGCCGGAAGACTGGGACTGAAACTGGGGCTGGAGCTGGAACCGGCCGGCTAACTGCTAATGTGTAGTAGCCGGAAGACTGGGACTGGTCGGCTGACCGCTAAAGTGTGTAGCCGAATGCTGGAACTGGAGACTGGGGCTGGTGATGACTGACCCTCGGGGGTGTAGTGGCCACCATTGTCGTGGAGTAATGTTGAGCTTGCCGTCGGCGAAATGTCGCGGTCAACGACTTTCATCAGTGAGGAGTAGAGAGGAAGAGGTTTTTATTATTATTATTCTCCTTACCAGCCCTATCGCCCTTGCGGGTTTTCGCCAGAGCTGGCCCCCTTTTGCTTTTTCGGGTGCGCCCTTGCGGATTTTCGCACTGAGGGGTTACCTAATTTTGCCTGAGACACCCTCGCGGGTTTTCAACTCAACTGGGTTGATTGCAATTTTTGCCCTCAGTAATCCCGTAGAGGGAGTTGACTAAGGCCGCCGGGGTATATCTATTTTTAACCCCATTTTGTTATTTCTCTTTTTTTTTAGCTTACCTGGGAGCCTGATGACTATATTGTTGCCGGTGCTGGACGTCCTCGCTCTTGCGGCCGCGGGGACGATGTTGGGAGACTAACCGTCACAAGTATATGGCGGTGACGCTGGGGGAGCTGACTGGTCATGAAGCCTCATTAGAGAGAAAGAGCGGAGGAAGTGACTGGTCCCACCCTTTAGAGGGGGTGGCTACTGGGTTGCCACTGGCGGCCGGGACACGCGCCTTAGTCAGGGTGGCACGCGAACTCGTGCTCTGGAGCGTGGTACAGCTTCACGTGTTTACCATTGAGAGGTGGGAACGGCTTATTACCCATTGTGGTCTACGACCGTGTAGGCCCCACCCTCAGTAAACATCGTAAATGATGTATGGACCTCGCCAGTTATGTTGTAATTTTCCACTAGAGCGCCTTGCCATGACTTCCCTTTCCTTAATCATGACAAGATCGCCTTGCTTGAAGGCTTGCTGTCTGACTAGCTTATCGTAGGCTCGAGCCATGCGGGCCTGGTAGACCTGAAGATGTTTGTAGGCCTCGAGTCGCTTGCCTTCCAGACTGATAAGCTCTTCTAGCCTTCTCTGGTATTCATCTTCCTCTGGACCAGCGAGGCCGGTATGAACTGCGACGCGGTACGATGCCAGCTGGATTTCGATGGGGATGACGGCTTCCACTCCATAGACAAGAGAGAATGGTGAACACCCCGTAGGGGTCTTGTAAATTGTCCGGTAGGCAGATATCGCCTCGAACACCTTTTCACCCCAATCGCGCCTTCGGTGGCTAAGAATTTTAGCTAGAAGGTTACAGAGGGTTTTGTTGAAGGCATCTACCAAGTCGTTAGCTTGAGGGTTGTAGACCGAAGAAGTTCTCCAGTCGATATGGAACTTGGCCGCTAGTTGATACACGGCTCTATTCTTAAATGGTGTGCCACTGTCAGACACTATGCGACGGGGAGTGCCAAATCGGCAGATGATGTTGTGCCGGACAAATCTGGCTACCACTTCGCCGGTGACCTCCCGCAGAGGGATGGCCTCCGCCCATCGAGAGTAGTCGGTGGCAGCCAGAATGTACTTGGCCCTTGGAAGATGGCGGGAAAGGTCCCGCGATGTCCATCCCCCATTCTGCGAATGGCCATGTGGGGGCCGTTGGGCGCAACGGGTTTGGAGGTCTTCTGGGCACCGGACCAAAGGCTTGGCATTGATGACACGTACGGGCATACTGGGTGCAATCCGCGTACATGGTCGGCCAATAGAAGCCTTTAAGCTTGATGTTGTTCTTCATTCTGTCTCCGGCTTGGTGAGTGCCACATAATCCTGAATGGACCTCATGCATGATGGCTCGGGCCTCGGCTGGGGAGACACATCTCAAGAGGACCGACTTGTCCCTTTCGTGAACAAGTCTATATAGGGAATCGCCAGTCAATTCATATGACGTAACCCGACGGAGTAGCTGGATCCTTTAAGCTCGGTCAAGAGGGAGCCAACCTTGCTTGAATTTGATGATAGGCTCACGCCAATCTTCTTCTTCTGGAGAAGTGTCCTGGCCGAAGCTATGGACCTCGTAGATGGTGAGGCCGGACTCGCCTTCGAGTGTACTCAACATCAGTCTTTTGTGCTTGACAGTGATGTCGACTTCGCCCTTGGGCGGAAGCTTAATGGCTGCAGTCAATTTAGCCAAGGCATCTGCGTGAGCATTGCAACTCCTGGGAACATGATCTATTTCAAAGAAATAGAACTTCCGGATGAGTCTGGTGACGGCGGCGTGGTATGACACCAACTCCTGCTTCCGCACGTCGTAAATGTCGAGGACTTGCCGGACAATGAGCTGGGAGTCTCCATAGGCTTTGAGGCACTTGATGCCCATGTCGAGAGGCATCTGAAGCCCGATGATCAGAGCTTCATACTCAACTTCATTGTTGGTCAGGGATTTCATGAGGGCGCATAGTTGTACAAAACCCCGCCCTGACGGGTCAAGAAAACAATGTCGGCACCTGATGTGGCGACCGAGCTTTGACTATTCTGAGTGACCCTCCGAGGCGCGCCATCGAAGTAGAGCTCCCAGCAAGGTACATTGGCCACGAGGGCGTCTTGCTGCTGGTAATGCAAGACATCTCCGATCTGTTCAACTGGCACTTGCGACTGAGAAGCAAGGGACTCCTCATCGAGGAGTTCCGTGTTGAGAGGTGAGTCGTCCGGTATCGGATGGGCGGCTAAGAATTCCGCCATGCCCTGTCCCTTGATTGCTTTCCTGGGGACATGGATGATGTCGTATTCCATTAACAGGAAAGCCCAATTTCCCAATCGGCCTGAGAGGACGGGCTGCTTGAGAAGATATTTGAGTGGGTCGTGCTTGGATATGCCGATGGGACAGGATGTAATGTCGCAGCTTTTTGACGACGAATACCAGCGCTAAGCAAACCTTCTCCATGGGAGAGTAGCGATACTCAGCACCAATCAGTTTCCGGCTGAGGTAGTAGAGCGGCTGCTCATTGCCCTCTTCATTAATTTGTGCCAATAGAGTTCCTAAGGAAGCGTACATGGCGGCGATGTAGAGTATAAGGGGCTTGCCCTTGACTGGTGCCCCCAGAACCGGGCGAGTGAGAAGGTAGTCCTTGATTTGCTCGAAAGCAGTCTGGCATTCTGGATCCCATACAAATGGGGCACCCTTCTTCATAAGCTTGCCGAAGGGCGCGCACCGACGGAGAGATTGGAGATGAACCTTCGTATGTAAGTCAATCTTCCTTGGAAGGACTTGAGCTCGGTGAGGTTCTTAGGCAGTGGAAGCTCCCGGATCGCCTTGATCTTGCCGGGGTCCACCTCGATTCCTCGGTATCTGACGATGAAGTCGAGAAACTTGCCGCTGGACATGCCGAAGGCGCATTTCATGAGGTTCATCTTGAGCCCATATTGCCGGAGTCGGTTGAAGACCTGGCGCAGATCACGTAAATGGTCTTCCCGCCTTTTAGTTTTGACGACGAGGTCGTCGACATAGCATTCGACGATGTTGTGCAGTATCTCGTCAAATATTTTGGTCATGGCCCTCTAGTAAGTAACACCAGCATTCTTCAAACCAAAGGGCATGCGCTTGTAGTTGAAAATCTCTTTGGGAGACCGGAAGGCTGTGTGGTTCTTGTCTTTGAGGGACATTCGGATCTGGTTATAACCGGACGACCCGTCCATGATAGACAAGGCTTCATGTCCGGTGGTCATATCGACCATTGTTTCCGTGATTGGGACGGGGGAAATCGTCCCTCGGACATGCTTTGCTGAGGTCCCAGAAGTCGACGCAAATACGGACTTGACCACTTTTCTTCTTTACCGGGACGATGTTGGCGAGCCAGATTGGATAGATACACGACTCGATGAAGTCGACCTCCGCCATTTTATTGACTTCGGCCGAAACTTGAAGTTCCAGCTCATGGCGCATGCGCCGCTGCGGCTGTTTGACTGGAGTTGCTGAGGGAGAGATGGCTAGCTCAAGCTCCGGTACAGAGGGGTCTAGCCATGGCATCTCCTTGTACGTCCAGGCGAAGCAGTCTTTGTATTCGATCAGGAGTCGCCTGTAGTCCTGCCTTTCCGCTTCGGTGAGAAGAGCATTGACGAATGTCGGCTGGTGGGCTTCATCTTCGCCCAAGTTGATCTCAACAAGTTCGTCAACGGTTGCTTGGCCACCGTCCTCCAGCTCGGGAGGAGCGGGTTGGAAGTCGACGAAATCTTCATCATCAGTGTCAGCTTCGTGTACCTCTTGGTTTTCGAAGCCACTAGTTGATGCTGATGGAGCTGGAGAATTGTTGTTACTGGGCTCTGGCAGGGATTGTTCCGAACCGCTAGCGTCTTGCTGGCGATTGCCGGTTGGTGCCGTTGAAGCTTCCCTGGGGTTGCCTGCTAAAGCTGTCAACATTTCATGGCTGGTGTTATGGACACCTTCCTCATCAGGAGAGTTTGTCGAACTGGATTCTTCGACAGGCTGGGAGGCACAGGGAGCCTCTTCAGCCCTGATATCTTCGTAGGAGGGTGGCGAAGACTCATCGATTGCTTGAACTGGGGTGCTGGCCTTGGTGGGGAGTGAGATCAGGATCTCATCCTCCTCGTCCTCAGAGCTGTCGAATTTTACAGCGGCATTAGCCTGGTCGTCGACCGGCTGTGTCGGACCTATGACGCTAACCGTGTAGTAGACGCGTAAATCTGGGTCTTGATCGTAGCCGAGTCCCCTGGTATCTTTGTAGGAGAACGGGGGTTGCCCCCGGACCTGGGACGGAGTCCACAATTGGTGAAAATATTCACGCCGTGCGGAATCTTGCCATTGGGGAATGTGCTGCTTTAGGCACATTTCTCGAATATGTTGCGACAAGTCATCCATTACTTGGACTGCTTCGGGGGTATCATCGGCTTGCTTGGACTAGCCGAAGTCATCTTCCGACAGGGCTTGAGGGGCCATGTCTCCCTTGTAGAAGACAATGGGCTTGTCCCTGTTAACCTTCTTGTTTCTGAGTTGTCGTTTGTAGGTAACGACGAACGTCGTGAGCGGCTCAACCTTGTGCTCTTCTGATGCACACGAGCGTTGTATGCACTCTGGCGGCAAGCATATGCTCTTGCCGATGGCTCAGCTAATAAGATTAGCCTCGAAGTCGATTTTACGTCTCTCAGGGCGATCTGGGGTTGACTTAGAGCTGAGACATAGCCGATGAAGCTTGGCCTTTTCTTCGTCGACGGAGAAGAGATTATCATGATCTTCCTTTAAGAGCTAGCCATTGCTTTTACTTTTAACTATGGGATATGCACTGGGTCCCCCGAAGGAAAGCGCGGCATCGGCAAGATTACATTCTGCTGGGGTGAATGGTGATAGGTCTGCAAAGACTGTGTGCTGTTCTCCGCCCTTGGCATATTAAATGCACTGATGTAGAGTTGACGGGACGACCCAATTTTCATGCAACCAGAGTCTGCCCAATAGTACTTTGTAGGATGTGTTGGCATCGATGATGTAGAACGTCACCTTGGAGGAGAAATCATCGAGCACCAAGTCAACATCTACCCTGTCGAGGACGTCCTTGGTGTCCAGGTTGAAGCCGGATATCTTGACCGCTTGAACCTTCTGAAAGTATAGAGTCAGATATAGGGTCTTGAAGGTTTTTAGCGGCATGATGTTGACAGTAGCACTGGCGTCCACTAGGATCCGGTTCACCTCATGCCTATTGATTTTTCCCCTCATATAGAGAAGGCGATTATGGCACGGAGGGGAGAGCAACATATCTTTTTCCGTGAAGGAGACGGCGGCTGCGAAGGCTTCATATGTCGCCACCTTCATTTCTACAGCATGTGCTTCATAGACTTCTGGTTCTTGGAGTATTTTGATAAGGGCTTCTCTTAGCTCTTTGCTCCAAGCAATAGCTTCCCAGATTGTGATGTTGGCGGGAAACCGCTTCATCTGGTGGACGACTTTTCGGTCGGCTCGAGCACGGAGCGTCCTCCAACGAGGGTAGTATGTCTGGCAAGGTCTTATGTGAGCTGTTGTGTTGTTCTCCGTCGGTAAGTTGTATGGCCTTGCCTTTGCCACCAAGATCGGACTGACCTTGATCCCCCGTAGGCTCTTGGAATATAAGTGCTAAAGATGACTCTTCTGGAGGTGACTGGCGAGCTGGGTCGTCCTTGCCGGACGGTCCTACCCGATCTTCGGAAGTGACCGGCGTTGGAGCAGGGACTGGAACGCTGGTGATGACCTCCTCCATACCGAAGGGATCAAAGATGCTGGGCCCTTTCCAAATTTCTATCTCCGGAATGGGGGCAGGTTCCTCCCCTCGAAAGAGGATGATTCGCTCCGGATCGAAGGTGGACGGGTGGAGAGGCAGCTCTGCAATCCTCCCGCGGCCTCGGCCACGACCTTGGCCACGGCCTATATTTTCCGGAGTTGGTTGTAGCCCTAGCGGGGCGGTGGTTCTCTGTCTGGTCCGGAAGGCCACTGGCTCGCCTCGCCGAGAAGCGTTGATGTTATCAGGGGGTGGGATGGCCACCATGTTGCAGGTGCAGCCTCGAAGCATTTCTTCAAGCTGCTCTGTGATGATCTCCTTATCTGTGTAGAACAAGGAGAGTTCTTCTGGAATGAGGAGCCTCTCGCCATTTTTGATCTTCTGGATTATTTCTTGAACCCAGCTTCTAAGGCGAGCTCGCTTCTGTATTTCTTCCCACGGGATATAGCTATCGAGTGGGACACCGCCAGTGGGACGAGGAGGGATGTATTCCTCCAGGTTGTCGATGAGCCATTGTAGCCTTTGAAGAGGCGTTAGCTCGGCTGGCGATTATAAGGCGGTTGCTTGCTCGGCTTGCTTCTTGAGCCGTCTCTTGAGGTTCTTCCTCATATTCCTCTCCTGTCTTTTAGCGATGGCCGCCTCCAGGGGAGTAGGAGGAAGAGGTGCTAGAGTCGGAGTTGACAAATCCCCATGAGGGTATCTCCGAGCTGATGTCTTGGCAAAGTGAGGTCGACGGCTTTTCTTTGTCCAGATTTCAATCCAGGCACCTTCCGCTTGTTGCATTTAGAAGGTGGCGGTGATCAACTGGTTGATGACCTCAGGTGGCAACCCCTGGTATGCTGGTATTCTGGGACTGGCGTCCGAAGATATATGCGCGGTTTGATGCCTTACCCACGGTGGCGACACTCTTCGTTGAGATGTGGATTGGGGGACTCGCTTGGAGCTGCTCCTTAGCTTTGCCTTTGCTATCGGGGTTGGAGCGGTGCCCGGTGGCACCTGGAGGTGTAGCGAGGCATCGCCGCTCCTGGCGGTTACCCTGACCTTGTGTATTAACCAGGCCTTGCTGTGAAGGGCCGGGCTGGCTTGCCAAAGTCGCTGAAGACTCTGAAGATGTCCCCTTCACAATCTAGACTGGGCTGTGGGGTGTATGAAGAGGCTCCGAAGGCATGCCGAATGGAGAGACACGACATGGTCGTGCCACGGCCTCGCCCCGCTTTTGCTTCCCCTTCCTATCTCTCGGTATAGAAGGTGGTGTCGAAGGAGGAGGGTAGCAAGAGGAGCTTGGGGCAACCACCGTCGTCTCGCTTACCAGGACATCCTCTCGGCCGAGAAGGACTCGGAGTAGCCTAGCAATATCCTCCTTAGAGAATGGAAGAGACTCCAGCTCATGCCATGGCCGCCATTACGAGGCCGAGGTGGCCAGAACTGGCCGACTGGTACTCAATATCTGGGCGTCTGGAGGAGCTGAGGTGGTAGGAGAATGGATGACGTTGACCGAGAAATTACTCCGCTCAGTCTCCTGACTGGCGTCCCGCCTTCTACGGCTTCGCAGTCGCTCAAGAGCTTCTCGATTGTCAGTTCGAAACTCGAGTCACTCCGGGACATGTCGATAAGGCAACCCGTGCCCATTTGCTGGAGGGGGATCTGGCTGGTTTGGCGCGCTTCTGGCAATGCTCAGGGTTTCTGCAACGGCTTCTCGAAGCCTCAGAGTCGCCATAGAGTTCCCCTCAGCATCGATTTGCTCCCACTGGATCTGTTCCTGGATTAAGTGTTGAACTTTCTTGCAGGATTCGATCGCGTGGCAGATTATGGCATGAAAAGGGCAATACTGGGGGTGACTAAAGTCCCATTGAGTATAATCTGTTGGCGGCTCATGGGCTATGATTTGCCCCCTCTGGACGAGGACATCAAAGAGCCGCCTCGTCCTTTCCCTTGGAAAAGAGAGAGGCGTACGGTCATGCCAGGGTCTCCACTCCGGATACCACAATGAGTGCTCGCCTTGGCTGGTTCTGGGCTCCTCTGTTTCAACATCGTAGAGGGAAAGCGCAGCCATCATGTGAATCACATTGGCTGAACAGTGAATCACACGTGATGTCTTGGTGGGTCTGGACCACGCATGTGGTTGCGGGGGATCGACGAGACCGCTCTTCATTTTGATGAGGTCGTCTCGGATTAGCTTCTGTGCCTGAGTCTTGAAGACGTAGCAATCTTCAAGTGGGTGACCTAACATACGGTGATATGGGCAATAGTTAGGGTCATCTGCTTTTTGGGCATCATCTAGCTTGTGAGCTTCTGGCAGCTCGATAATCTTCTGGGCCATGCAGAGGTCGAAGAGCATCTTCGTGTGTTCCTTCTGGAAGGAGAATGGCATCTTCATACGCTCTGAAAAGGAAGGAGCAGCTGGTTTGTCTATCGGCTTCTTGTCGGAGCCACTTGACTCGCCCTCCTTGCTGGCTTTGGCGATGGGGGTGAACTCGATAATGTTCACCTCCTTATCGGGTTGGCGTTCTCGCGTCTACTTACCCTTTGCTGAAGTATAACTCGGGTTATCGGCGAAGAACATCTCTATTTCGGCAACAGCCGAGTTGAGCTGGTCGAAGCCCTTAATATTGGTGCCGAGAAACTTTTCACTGACCTCGGCTGCCAAACCTTTGCGGCATATGGTAATGGCATCCTCCTGGACTGGCGGGTTGATACACCTCATGCTGAGGTCTCGCCATCTCTTGATGAAGTCGAGGGCACCCTCGCCCTTCTTCTGCCGGAGAAAGCAAAGCTCAGCCAAGGAGATTTTGCGCTCGGCCGTCTAGAAACGGTCGAGGAATTTCTTCCAGAGATCCGCCCAGTTAACTACTGAATCGGGCTTCAGGCGAGAATACCATTGGAAGGTCTTTCCCATGAGCGAGGTGGCGAAGTAGCAGAGGAGGTATGACTCGTCCCATGCTAGCTCGCCCATGGCCGTGATGTAATAGGCCAAGTGCTCATGTGGGGACCCTTGCCCATCGAACTTCTGCAGCTTCGGGGGCTTGGCGTACTCCGGGGGAAGCTTTTTCAGCTGGTGATGTAGAGGGTATGGTACACTGTAGAGGTCTATAGTGGCGATCCCTTCCCCATACTGGGCGAGCTTCGTCTCGACGATCCGCTCGATCATCTGCCGTTGCGCCACAAGATTTTCTGGCATTGGCGTGTTGGAGGCTTGTCGATGAGCTTCCGCTAGAGGCGTACCGAACCCTGCTGCTGTCGGGGTTCGAGCGGCTGCTACTGAGGCGTTGGCACCATTGTGCCCAACTAGTAGAGCCGGTGCTTCGGCCAAAGACCTAGCAAGTTGTTGAGGGTGAAGGTCTCGCTCCTGAAGAAAGTCTTGCAGGAGGGCCTTCAAATGTTGATTCCCCTTCATGAGAGTTTCGAGAGTCACCTCCTGGACCTCATTCGCCGAAAAATCATTGTTAACCCGATCCGCGTTAGCGGGAGCGCCACGGTCCTCGACTGGAACCTCTTCAGCGTGTTCCGATGCTTGTGGTCCGACAGAAGTGCCGGTGTGACCTAGCGGCACCGGAGGCTGATTGTGAGGGTGAGGCCTCCTAAGCTGGGTCAGAGACTGGTTCAGGTCATCAGACTGAGTCTCGGGTTGGTGTCCTGTGGCATAACACGCGAACACCCGAACTGCGTCATTGATGAGCCGAACCATCTGCTTCTTTTGGGAATGTTTCTCAGAGCGGACTGGTGCCCCCAATCTGTCGAAGACTGAGGTCCATCGGGGTGGATCTTCCGTCATGAGACCGAAGTTGACCCAAGGAGAGCTTGAGGCTGGCGGCTGGTGGCTGGTGGCTGGCGGCTGGCGGGGCCCGCCACGAGCCCTTCTTTGCTTCCCCCTATTTAGGCTAGAGACGCTGAGTGGCTGGGTGCCGTCGGACTATGCCGATGAGGGCTCGGGTACGTCTCTCTCATAGTTGTCAAGGCGGGAAGGTGGTTTCTTGAAAGTAAGGCGAGCCCACGCCTTATTGGGCTTGAAAAAGGCGGGCCAAGGCGCCGCTTTGGCGGCCAAGGCGCCCAAAGCGGCGCCTAGGCGGCCCCCTTCTATCTTCGTCTCTCTCTCCCTCTTCTCCCCTGTTATAAACAGAAATTTTCTTCCGGGGGCTCCGCCCCCTTGACCCCCGTGACCTAACCGAGCAGGTCGAACCCCGCGACTTGACCGCGCAGGTCAATCCGCGTGCGAGGGCGCACGATGGCGAGTTCGGGCTCCACACTCTAACACTCTCTCTATTTCTCTCTCACACTCACAGTGAGACCCACCCTCTCTCTCTCTCCTGCCCCCTCTCTCTGTCTGTCTATCTCTTCCCTCCCCTTGCCCCCTTCTCTCTCTTTCCCCCACCCTTCCTCCTCTCTCTCCCTCTCTCACACACACACACACAGTTCGCAACTATCTCTCTCAGTCCCTCTCTCTCTATCTTGTCTTCCCCCCTTTTCAATAAATAATGGGTTAATTTGTTAATAAAGTATTTTAAATTGTAATTTGAATTTTATGTCTTTTTTTTTACAGTGATCATCTATGGTACTTCCCTAGTTATGTGTTTGTTTACTTTATTATTGATTGTATGTGATAATGGGAGATGTCTTTTTCTTTTCGTATCTGCTTTATATTATATGTATGTTGTTTCGAGTATGATTTGCATATTTTTGGAAGAAATTGACAAACATTAGGTTAGTATTTTATTCATTCTGAAAGTCTAATTTTTATTGTTAATTTTATCTCAAAATAAATTTTGATATTTTATTGCAATGTCATTTCTATTAATTTTTATTTATATGTTCATACTAGTGTTGTTTCCCATATTTGTAATAATCATAATTAATTTATATATAAAAAATTATGTATATATTAATGATGATATTTTTTATGAACTTGACACCTAAGCGCCGCTTAGGTAGACGCCTATGCACTTAGGCACTCGAGGACCCCAAGCTCGCCTTGGTCGCCTTGACAACTATGGTCTCTCTTGACACCGCGCCCGGGTGTTCGAAGGGGGTTCTTGGTACGCGCCCTCCGAACAGCTTGAGCCTCCTCCTGGGTAATCCAGATTCTTCTCAGGCGAAGTTGTTGGCCTCCCTTGTCGTCGTTCTTTCGGCTAGACTTGAGAGTCTGGATACTGGACTGGTGCAGATGCCCCCGGTTAGTTGCCGAGGCACCAATTTCTCTTAGTTCCGCTTCATCCTCTCGCGTTCGTTGCAGGAGGATGAAGCGGTTGGTAGTGGGGATCGTAGGCACGGTCCGATCCCGGGGAATAATTGGTTCGCCACCATTGAGACGAATCCTCAAATCGCCAACAAGGAGGGTCTTACCAGAATTGCTGGTTGTAGCAGCAAGTCGCCTACTCTGCGACCGCTGCGGCGCTGCTTCTAGGGAGCAGAGGAGGACCTTGCTCCGAGGTGGTAGCGAAGAAGACCTGGTCTACCGTTGCCGGCAGCGTAGAGCTGTTGGCAAAAAGTGCTGGGGTCGGCCTTCGGGGCAGACGCCCACACCGAGAGCCGACGGCTGAGTGACCCGAGTGTAGGCTTCAGCCTGGGCCGAGAGAAGTGTCGCTAGTGCTCGAGATGATGCTCTTGCACCGAGAACCGATGTTGTAGAAGATGCTAGGGCGCCGAAGACTCAAGGTTGTGAACCTGTGTGGAGTATCGGCACTGCTGGAATTTGGGGCCGAGGGCCCATGGTGGGTGCTGGAGTTGCCATATCCCGAGGAAGAAAACCTGTGCTGGGAGTCGGCCTTGCTGGATCCCAAAGGTATAGACCCCGTTGTAGAGCTGAGAGGTCGGAGGCCCAAGACGGAGAGTCCGCACCGGGGATCGACCTTGATGAGGCCCGGGGTCGTGTGCCTGAGCTGGATATTGGGGAGCCTCGAACTCTGGGTTGGGAACCCGTATTGAGTGTCGGCTAGACTGGGACTCGGGTCAAGAAGCCCGAGTAAAGCGCTGGGGAGCCTTGAACCCGGGGTAGGGAACCCATGTTGGGAGCAGGCTTGGCTGGGGCTCGGGGTTGAAGACCCGAGTAAAGTGCCAGAGTAGTAGCCGAAGTCCGGAGCACGAGGCCCGCACTGGAAGTCGGCCGAAGCTGGACCCGAGAGCTGACGCTTGTTCGGGCGAGAGATGATCCGGGGCCCCTGTAGGGGCCGATAGTGGAGACCCCGAGTCTGGTACTCGGGCGAGCCACCGATGCTGGAGCGGTGCGCAGTGAGTCGACCGCACGAGCAGGCTCAAGAATTGGGATTGGCTGTGAAACAGCCACAGGGACCACACCCAGAAAGTAGGGTAATCCGATGACAGGGGCGAAGTCGCCGAAAGCGGTCGGCGTCGCCAAGTAGCCCACTCGTGCAAGAGTGGCGATGACGATGGGGCCATAGGTCACGGCCGCTGGATTGCTGGTTGCTGGCGAACGAGATGGTTGGAGACGGTTGTCGAGCGCGGTCCGGCTGCCAGAACGCGAGCTGGAAGCTACAGGGGAATGTGTCCCTCCTCTACCTCTCCTGCAAGGATAGGAAAAGGGCACCACGGCTTCAGGGCTGGCACAAGCTTCTCTTCAGCAGAAAGAAGAAAGGCGGGAGACGTCCCACCGGACGTGCCAACTTTTGCTTCCTCAGGCCGTGCGGAGGTGGCCAGAAAAGTGTGGAGTCGGTGACCGTGGCGAGAAAAAGGAAATAAAGCGACAAAAGAAAAAATGAGGGGATTTGTGTTGTATCCGAGGCATTTTTCCTTTGTAGCCTATGTCTCTCGCGGCAGTACCGTACACACCTTTTTCGGAAAGTCGAGAGGAGTCAACTTGCACGAGAGGTTTCCGAGAGTTAGTGAATGATAATAGTGGCCTGCGAGAACTGAGTGGTTACTCATTCGGAATGAACGAGACCAAGGTGGCTGGGTGACAGGGTGACCGGACGGGGTGCGAGCGTGCCAGTCGATCTCTCGACAATCACCTATGGAACCAAATTTTTGACTGGGAAAGCGTCACCAGGACGCGGCACGTGGGCACGGGGTATCGGGTGACACGTGGAGAGAAGGGAGATTCCACGGGTGCGAGTGTGCAAGCGATTGCGGGGATTCGTGTACGGGATGTCTTTCCCTACTGACCGCAAGTAGCCGGTGTTTATTTACATCGGATTGAATCCGAACACCTTTGTTCTGTGCTGAAGAAGGGCCTGGATATTTCTGAAGCCAAGTATAAGGGACCGAGTACATCCTGCAACTATAAAGTGACTGTCGAGTTTAACTGGAGGGTTTGATAAACTGGGGCTAGGGAGACTGGTTGGACACTAGCTAGTGCGAGTATGAAACTGGGACCCGATACGGGCATGTATATTCAACTGATTTCATGTTTTATAGATGCCACATGGGCTTTACAAGCGGGCCGAAAGGGCCGAAATATAACTGGTGCAAGCCGCGGGACAATTCCGACACGTGGGTCGGTCCCCGGGTCAGTGCAAGATAAATCGGATTATCCGCGTGTTTTTACAGAGGCTCTCCGCAAGGAGTTAGGGACATGCCCGAATCGCCGAGGGAGGGCTAGACTGGATGGCAGGGGCAGACACTGGCTGGCGCTCGAAGGAGACCGGACGCGGCTTGAGGTGAGCAGTCGGGTACGGGTCCCAGAAAGCTAGTGTCTCCATGCCGGGGAGTTAGGGCCGGTCCCGGGAATGTTACTTCCAGACTAGGGTCCGGCTAACTCGGGTCAGTGGTCGAGACCGTCGGTGGCTGGCTCGGGGCGAGCTACGGGCACGTGATCCAATGGCGGGAGCAAATCTGAAATTATGTTTTCAACTCTTGTATGTTATTAAGTGTTCATCCCACTTCTTAAAGAAGGTATTAACAATTATTAGATCATAAACTATAACAAAATCAAGAATAGTATAATCCATATCATTTCTATTACTAGAACCAAATCCTCCATGGATTCTCTCACAACCTCTATTATTTTTACCCAGATGACCATTAAGATCCCCTCCAACAAAGATTCTCTCTTCACTAGGGATATTTTGGATCAAACTATCCATGACCTCCCAAAATTACTTTTTAATGCTCTCTTCTAATCCTACTTGAGGTACATATGCACTAATTATATTCAAAATATCCTCACCTAAGATAAGTTTAATAAAAATAAGTCTATCCCCCAATCTATTAACTTCTACAACTCTATCTTTTAAGTTTTTGTCTATTACTATAGCAACACCATTTCTAGAGTTACTATTACCCGTATATGAAATTTTATATCCATCAAAATCTTTAGCTTTATGTCCTTTCCATCTAGTTTCTTGTAGGCAAACTATACTAACCCTCATATCCTTCATTAACTTAACCAACTCTAAACCCTTGTCCGTTAAAGTTCCTATATTCCAAGTACCTAGACGGATCTTATACTTTTGGACTAACTTCTTTACCTGTGATCGTCCAACCCACACGGGAACCCTTGCCTATTTGACACCGCAATCGGACGCCATTGCGACACGTCGCTTATGGGGAACGCCCTAGCTTACCTACAAGATTAGGAATGCCCTAGCTTACCTACAAGAAGGTAGTCCAAAAGCATATATATATGGTTATATATATATATATATATATATATATATATATATATATATATATATATATATATATATAAGTCCACCCCTTGAAGATGGAGTTTTGTTCTCAGTCTTGCCTTCTTCAACCTTGAGCCTTCAAAGTAAATACCCAGAGTGGATATACATAAGTCCACCCCTTGAAGATGGATTTTTGTTCTCAGTCTTGCCTTCCTCGACCTTGAGCCTTCAAAGTAAATACGTGGATATACATAAGTCCACCCCTTGAAGATGGATTTTTGTTCTCAGTCTTGCCTTCCTCAACCTTGAGCCTTCAAAGTAAATACCCAGAGCGGCTGCATTCACTGTAAGCGGCTCCCAAGTCCCAACCTCATCCTAGAACTCATGCAATGAAATATCCTGACTACAAACATTATTTCCCTCAACCATTATGTACATTAATACATGGTTTGAGTATTGTACTAGATCGGTGCAATACGGCTGACTGGTACCAAATCATGGGCCATGTGAGTCATGATCCGGGGTGTATCAAGTTGTTAAGGGTGAACCTACTTATTAAGTTTTTAAATAATAATGTAATATTCAAAAGTTGGTTTGAAATTTTTAACAATAAAAATATGTAATAATAACAAAATAATAAAACATTAATCAAGACTCACAAATTTTCATTTTCATAGATGAAGAACATGAAACTCTATTTTGCGACTTTATTGATTTACTGATTACCTAAATAATGTTATAATATTCAAAAATTAGTTAAAAAATGAAAATGGACTATACCATTATACTACTATCTTATGTAATTTATGTATCATGTCTAGATCAAAATCTGGGGGGAAAAAGACCTAAACTTTCATAAAAGTTTGATTTTGCAAACAAAATAGCGTCAAATTGCTTAAATTATGTGACTTGGCCGAGACAGCCCAATCTGGCCCAAGTCGAACTGACTCGTACCAGATCAGGGAGAACCAAAGTCGAGCCGGATCCAAGGATGGCAGCACCGGTTTCAATCTCGGTTTCGACCGCGACCAAAACCAAAACGTACCGGTTTAGATTTCGGTTTCGACTGGTTTCAACCGAAACTGGTTCAAAAATTCAAAAAAAATCAGAAAAATATAGGAAAATTTTGAAAAAAAATCAAAAAATATAAATAATCAAATAAAAATCAGTAATTTTAATTAGACATGTATTTGATTGTACAGAAATTGGATTAAGTGCAATAAACATGAAGTAGATATTGGACATGTTAAACTAATATTCTTGAGTACATATTATGCATCAAGTAGGTTCAAGCAGCACAATAAACATTACAAACACAGTAAATGTTACAGAAATTAAATGATCCTTACCCAAATGATGATACACTAATATAGATAATAACTAGAAGAATCTTCTCCCTCATTGTCTGGCTTCTGATGTTGATACTCATAAAAAGGTTGCATGTATTTTGTATATTCACTGTAACCAAACAATGATGTAGCTAAGTCATGCATCCCTCTTGGAGTGTAAAGTTGTTGGCTTGATTGGAATCCAAAATCAGCATAAGAAGCAGAACCTTGAAGATGAGAAGCGGATACTGACCCAAACTGTTACTGGTTGGAACTGGATGGAATTGAAATTCTGGTTGATGACCCCACCCATACATGCGTACTTCCTGTTGGCCACCTCCATAACCTGATGGATGTCCATATTGGCTCTGTGAATCATATCCTCCTTCACTATGATTATATCCTCTGTCTGTGTTAACGTGGAAGGAAGAAGTAGGTGCATATGTGGCACCGCCAGTAGTAGCACCTGCAGCTGCATTGGGATCATCATCGTCGTCGTCATCAGAACCATAAGAAACCAATCGCCTTCTAACCTTTGGCTCTGTTTTTTTCTCTTTTGATGTGATAATTTCATTCATCTTTGAGAGGAGTCATTTTTCCCTTAGCGTGTGCCTCACATAAATTTGCTTCAACTGCTCAATTGCCGCGTCCTCTCGAGCAGCAACACTAGTCCTCTTAGTTATCTTATGCACTGATGTACTTCTTCTTAAAGATGGAGGTGACTTGACCATTCTAGGAGTGACTACCCTGCTATCTGATTCTGAGTGTCTAGCTGGTTCAAACTCAGACTGCTACTCAGTGTCATGAACAAACAAAGCTGGATCCTCTCTTTGGTGCGCATGAGTCTCTCTAGCCCTCTTTGTAGGTCTTCTGAATTCTGGATCCCTTGGCTCATCTCCATCTAATATGCCCTCTGCCCATGTTCTATCATCAACATCAAAAACAGGCTCATCAACCTGCTCTCGTACCTCAGCCCAAGACTGCAAGAGATTGTCATCATCAAATAATATGTCCACGGCAATTTCTGGAGTTGTATCCTCAGCGAAGTGTTTGTCCCGCAACTGTTGTCTCAACTTCATGTTATTTATTCTCAATCTCATATTGTAGTGGCAGTAAACAATTTTTTTAACCATTCAACCTTTAGCCGATTGCGAACTTTTGATTGTATAAGGTTGAATGTGCTCTAATTTCTTTTACATTGGCTTACTGATGTTGTTTGACTGAGCACCCTAATTGCAATGAAAGCAAATGTATTACTACCCACATCTCGATTGTTCAAAATTATCCACCAGTCAGTTGTACCACTAACCATAAACAAATAAATATAAGATGTAAATAAAGATCAATTCTCCATGATGTACTAATACATATTGACTCAATTTAAGCACAAAAATTTAGTATACTTAGGCTCACTCTTCCCACAGCGTATTGCAATTGGAAGTCAGAATATATCCTAACCCTCATTCTATAATTGTTCATCAAAAAGGATAAAGTAATAGATTAACATAACTACTTAGTCAATTCTATACATCTTATTGATTAAATCAATAAAGGCTAACCTCTATTTCGACCTGAAGTCTCTTTCCCAGTGTCCTCGATAAACGATCAATGACTTTTAAAGTGCCTTGAAGCACCTCGCTATCAACATTTACATTGGCATTATACATAAATCGAGGGTTGAAGAAATAACTTGCATTTGTGTATAGTTAACTAAATGTTATATATAAATTAACCTAAAGAACAATGAACTTTATATCAATACAATTAATCAATCACCAGTTGCATGCAAGTCATGGTGTAATGTGTTGTCCCATCTGTAGTCAATAATTTTCCACCATTTTCATATTCTCTAAGAAAGAATTTCTGCAAGCCTAATTTGGCACGGTCCATGGCCTCGTACAGATATCTCATATCATTCTTCTCATCGTCATCCACCATTCTTAGGATCTTCACGAGGGATGTTACTACTTTCATATACCGTGAGACCCTGGCCCAGAATTTGTTGTCTTCCACGATGTGGCAGACATCCAAATAATCCATCTGAGTATCAACATTAGATTTGTCTATGTATTCCCGTAGGGTATTGTGGTACATGAAAACTTTGAGCTCATTCTTATACCTGTGCAAAGGCTCCAAAGAAATGAAATTCAAATCAAATACGGATGATATCTATAAGGATCAAGTAGAAAGAATTGTGCTCATTCTTATACCTGTGCAAAGACTCCAAAGAAATGAAATTCGAAACAAATCTGGTTCTGCACGGATGATATCTTGCCCCCCCTTGCATGCTCCCTGAACATGTTCAACATCCTAAGATGGCTATAAATATACTGATTGATGTTTTGTACCATCTTAATTGTCTTCTTCATATTATTTTCCTTCCTAATGTCTTCAAGTATCAAATCCAGACAATGTGCTGCACATGAGAGCCAATATAAATGCCTACGCTTCTGCATCAACTTCTTCCCTACAGGCTTATAATTGGCTTCATTATCAGTGACTATTTGCACAACATTGTCCTCTCCAATTTGGTCTACCATCTTATCCATCAAATGAAACAAATAATTTACATTCTTTTCATAATTTGATGGATCTACTGATTTAACAAATATTGTACCTTCGATGAAATAGACCAGAAAGTTAATCATGGACTTCTTCGTGGTACCGGTTCAGCTATCACACATAATGGTACATCCTCTCTCCATCCAGATATGCTTGAAGCTTTCAACCCACTGATGGAGCTCCTCAACCTCTCCCTCAAGGCCACGCACGTATGTCTCGACACGATAGGGCTTTCAAGCCAGAGTCAGTATCTACTATGGCATCTAGAATAGGTTGGAAATATTATGATTCAGCTGCATGTGTAGGGACACCTGTAACTTCAGTTAATTTTTTTACCCCTCTCAATGCTTACTTGATTTTTGGTTGTGTAGCACTTTGCCTTGTGTGCAGATAGTTGTTCATGAGGCCTCCTCTCTGCGGGGCTGCACCAGTGTCAGGACGTCGTGCAGCTCGTGCTACACCAGCTGTACTGAAGTATGTCCCAGAATCTATTAGTATTTTTCCTTTCTTTCGAGTGGCTTGTTCACGCTCTATTGTTTCAGTGAGCTCTATTGTTTCACTTTTCTTCTTCTGGCATCAACTAAAGAGAGGTGGGCCCACCCCGGATTGTCCTACCCTTATTACTCCTGACCTTGTTCACGTCTAGGCATGATGATGCATTAAGACAGTCAAAGACAAATGGTTGTAAGTAGAATGAAAAAAATGCAATGAAACATAATTGAGCTTCAAATTATGTTGAATCGAGATAATTAGACAAAGTCGCAAGTTTAAATAGCTAATTAGGGCTTAATTTAGAGTTTTATCTTAATCACCCTTCATTAAATGTAATTAGCAACATGCTCTCACCCTAAATTTCAATGAAGCTTAATTGAGCTTCAATTGACCATAACTTAACCTAATTAGACAAAAGTCCTTAATTTAAATAACTAATTAGGGCTTAATCTAAAATTTTACCCTAATCACCCTTCATTAAATGTAATTAGCAACATGCTCTCGCCCTAAATTATTCAATGAAACTTAATTGAGCTTCAATTGACTCTAACTTTACCTAATTAGACAAAAGCCCCAAATGTAAATAGCTAATTAAGACTTAATTTGGAGTATTACCCTAATCATCCTTCATTAAATGTAATTAACAGCATGCTCTCACCCTAAATTATTCAATGAAACTTAATCGAACTTCAATTGGCCCTAACTTAACCTAATTAGACAAAAGTCCTAAATTTAAATAGCTAATTAGGACTTAATTTGGAGTTTTAACATATTTAACATCATCATCATCATAGCCTTATCCCAATTATTTGAGGTCGGCTACATAAATCTTGTTCCACCAAAGATTTCTATCAAGTGCTATATTCATATTTAAACCCAAGAAAATTAATTGAACTTCAATATATTAACATATTTAACATATAAAAATTAAAATATTGAAGCGAACCTTACCTACAACAAAAAAAACTATCAAACCAACCAAAAAAACAAAAACTTACAAGATCTTTGAGGAATCTACAGCAAGAAATGGCGACGGCTGCGGCTACACGCTGTAAATTGCAAGAAATGGCGACTGTGACGGCGACGACAGCAAACCCCTCCACCTGTCGGACGAAACCGGTATCGGTTTCACCCAAAATGATTAAGAAAGTTTTTTTAAGTTTCAAACCTGCTACAGTGAACAGGTCCGAACTTGTTTCAGTTCGGTCCAAAACTGATACGTTTCGGCCGAAACGTATCGGTTTCGGCCGAAACTGCCCACCCTGGCCAGATCAGCGATCTGGCAAACTTTGCTTTAATATGCTTGACCCATTCCATCATCAGTCAATTTCTGCTTCTTAACAGCAGTAACAGTACTTGAATCATGGTTAATTACAGCAAAGATTGGACCAAGTGAAACTGGTTTGGAATTGGGCGGAACAGTCCCCGTTCTATAAGGTAAACAGCTTGACATGAGACTTCAAAACATGAAATTTTATAAGGGTTTCCTATAATTTCACAAGAGTTGTTTATAAACTTATTAACTTAATTTAAAATCCAATCATCAGAATCTTTCTTTTCAGAGAAGACTTCTAAATGTTATGCTGGAGGATCAGTTTATATTATTTGCATTCTGAACTCATCAATAGTTTCTTTGATGCTGATCCTAGCGAGCTGTGAAGCTGTTAAAAGAAAATTACGAGAAAAGAAAGCTTCTGGAGCGGAGAAGATTGGCTGATAGAAACCCGCTATCTCCACACCTGCCAGGGGGAGTCCAAATAAAATGATATACTTCTTGCACATTTTTCTTCATCCTCCTTTCCCCTCTCTTTTGCTGTCCCCCACTATTTATCGTCTCCCTACCTATTTTCCCCTTAATTTTTCCACCACTAACAAATTTGGTTCCTGATTACCGATTAGACATCCCTGCCTAGAACTGATAGGTTCCTGGACTCACCTTTCCATCTGGGAACAAACAATGCAGCCCAGAACAGGGGTCCATGATCACCAGTTTCAAGCTTTTCCAAAAAAGATTTCTATGTACTTGCATTCAGATGGCAGCTAGAATGATTAGATGCTCTCCAAGCTATAATAGGAAACACATTGTTTAAGATGAAACTGGCAGTTTCCAACACTTTGGTACAAGCCATTAAGAAAATAATGCACATAGCACAACAAAATAATACACGTGGGCACAGAAGTGCAAGGAGAGAGTTGGGAAATGCATGACCAGTAACTAAAGGTTGCCATTTATAATCAACTCACTCATCAGTAACAGCAGCAGATCCAAAATAGTGAAACAGAAGAAACACTAAATGCCGTTAGGTACCAGTAAAATGAGAACAAATTTGATATATGCCAGTCAACGCAAATCACATGACCGTTAGCACCATACCTACTATTACCAAACTTAATTACATCTTTTTCACGTAGTTCATAATAACGTTGGGGTTCAATGCGTTCATCCTGCACCCACAAAACCCACAGTCGTAAGAAAATGCAAAAAACAGAGTTAAAGGTCTGACAGCAATCTTTCACTTTATCAGATGTCTCAGTTCTACAAATGCTTGAAGCAAAAGCCAACAAACACTTACGTTAAGAAAAGTTCCATTCGTACTACCAAGATCCATTAAGTAAGGCCTATTGAAGCCGATTAGAAAAATGTCAATATAACGAAGTATAAAAGAAATTGATACAGCCAAGTATATGCCACGCAGAACTAAAATGGCTAATTCGTTAATTCTTACCTTACTTGCTTTGACAACAAACCGTCATGTTGTTCTTTATCCACAAGTCTGGAAAAAGAAAGTGAATGTCATAAACCCTGGAAAACTTTCCACAGAAAGTTCTAATTAACTCTAAGGCGCCAACATGAAAATGCTACAGATCTACCTATACTGAAGAACAGCATGTTGTTTGCTGCATGATGGATGATCAGTCGGGATGTCCGCAACCCTCCTTTCACGTCCAAAAAGATAACAACTTTGACGGTGTACATAGAGTGGCTCTGTCAATCAGGTATATCTATTAGAAGACAATACCAGTAAGAAATAGGAAAGGACGATCTGTCTCCCAGATGAAGTAGTTAAGGAAAAAGTTAGCATGCTTCTCTTACGTTAATGATAATGAGAAAATAGCAATAAAAGCTTCTCCTAAGTTAATGATAATGGGGAAATAGCAATACGAGTTTCTCTTAAGTTAATGATAATGAGGAGATAGCAATAAGAAACCAATACCATTTAGCACTTCACCAGCCTTAAAAACATAAAGCCGCCATCTTACATCCGGCTTACGAGCATCTGGTGGCTCATTAAATAGCAGTGTAACACCTGCAAATCAGAAGACACTCAGCAAGTGGGAAAACAACTTAAAAAGAGCCTGAATGATTCAGATACATATTGGCATCTAACAGCAATCCAACTTCCAGCCAAATTCTCAATCAGATTGCGAGGCTTAGACACTGTCAGTAAACTGTAACAAAATCTGATTTAGATTCACAGCAGTACCAATGAGTATGCGGCTTGACAAGGTAGCTAATTCATCATCATCAAAGTCTTATCCCATTATTTGGGGTTGGCTAGATGAATCATGTTCCGCCAAAAAATTCTCGAGTGCTATATTTGTACAAGATAGCTAATGAAAGGAATAAATACAAGCGGAACAGTTTCAGCACCCCATGAGTGCTTTGACAATGAACAATTTACCACTCAAAAACAAATTAAAAACAAACAAACAATAAGATATTTTAAATTAGGCCGGTGCCTTGCTCACCTAGGCAGGCACCTTGTTGTGTACGTTTCTGAGGTGCAGAAAGGTGGCCTGGCACCTTGGTCCCATACAAACACCTGGTTGCCTAGGCGACTGCCTTGACAACTATGGCATAATCAACTACTATTCTAACAGCAATTCAAAGTGTCCCACAGGCATGAGCAGGCTGACGCAGTCATTTCGCATAGGCTATGAAAAAATGATGAAAAATTATCCAGTACCCAATAAGTTTCTCTGCTCATCTTCTTTTTCTTGGTTATATTAGATTTGAATTAATTGTTTTCAATTGTCAGAATCAAAACATGCTATCTAATAAAGAAGCACTTTTAATTGTTTCAATGCATCAACTAGCCAGAAATAGCATTGATAGGCTCCACTCGTGTCTTGGCTCATCTGAGAGCTAGATTCACCTCAATTGCTTCTCTTTTACCTTCTGCTTTACTCGAGTTAGCTTCCACTTGTCAAGAGCTTGCTGAGTTTCATGCAGACCAATATCAGCACTTATCTCTGCATCATTTCCTAGAATGGTGATCTCATCATGACCTATTTTAGCATCAAAACCACTGTTAGCCATTGATCACTTAGTCATATCCTCAAAAGACGTATATCTATAGGGGCATGGTTTGGTAATACACCAATTTGGCCACTATTCATAGATAAAATGATTTGTTTCACTGGATTGGTCAGCTTCAGAGTAAATCCGTTTATGACTTCTATTCAGAGCCAGCTGACAAAGTCCTAATTGAGATATGCTTTTCCTAATTTGAGACACATTATCAATAGTCCTCAGCTTCTGAGATCAGGATTCTTGAGCTTCAGAGGTCAGACAAAGCCTTTTTACAAGTTCTATTCGCAGTCAGCTAACAAAGTCCTAATCATGAAGACACCTTTAATTTGAAACACATTATAAGGCACTGGTCAGCTCAAGAGTTTCAGAGACCAGGTTCTCTATCCCTGGAATAGTTTTGTTTCACAATCTTGGCCCAATGCATTTGCTCCCCCATGCCCATAGCTATGTAATAAGTAGAGGTCTATTTGCAGTGGAAAAAGGAACCAAGTTAATACAACCTCCCAACTCTTACTTTCTTCCACTTAATGCCATGCACCAGACTACAACTTGATCCTTCTCCTTTCCAGATGAAGCTCCTCTCATAGTCTCAATTTTCCACATCAGAATCTGGCCTTATACATTATATAAGAAGGAACGACCATATTCTTGGACTAATAGGTGCTAGAGTAACAAATTGGAACTATTATTAATACTACACATGAATAGTTTTAGGATGTGCTATTATCTTAATGAAGTTAACATAAACGAACATACATGTTGGGCCAAAAAGTCCGCAGCTCAACAAATACAGCCAATCAGCCAAGTTTGGTTACATGCTGATCAAGCTGGGAAGTCTCAGGCTAGATATCTTTTTTTCTTAAGATGTTCAAATTTTGGCAGGTTCCTGATGACCAGCCAATTTCAAAGGCCCAGGCTCTCCCTAACAAAATACATGACCTTACATTTATATGCAAATAAAGCAAACACTGTGGTCATGTACCATCTACATTAACGTGTTAGTAATTTACAAGAGTATACATAAAAAAATCATAACATCAATATTATACACAGTTATGTGAGTGCATATCATAGAACTGAAAGTTAACCACAAATAGAATTCCTAACACAATGAACTGAAAAAAAAATATTTATGGGCCAGTCTCAAGCTCAACATGGCTTGTTTGAGCTTTGCCAGGTCAATAGGCTTGGGATTTTGGATGCAGATGGCCTGAAAGCATGCCTTGCCAGTCCCATTCCTGAGAAAGCCATTGTCCAGCCCAAAAGTGCTTTTATTAGGATATAAGCATGCATCAGTAAGCATGCCTACTTTTTACTTTATTAAAACTGCCTTAGCATAGCAGTTGAGTTTTTCATTCTGCTAAGTTATGGAAAGCAGAGATGAAAGGTTATAAGCAAAAGAATATGAGATCAACCATCCAAGGAAAGTGTAGCACTTGCCATTGATTCTAAGACCTTTAACAAGATTAAGCACCTCTGTGCTCTAATGTGATTTCAGATAACCGACTGATACACAGTCAAACTTCTAGTTGCTGGCTTCGCATCTACACTTTGCACCCAAAAATCAAGCAAACATTGACCTCTCCTGATCCATAAGGTACCAAAAAGCACCTCTGTATTAATGAACATCTAATGTTGACTAATATCACAAGGCAGTTAAAACCAAACTCTTTCTAGATTTCACCAGTTCAGAAGATTGGGCAAATCAGGGTAAACCTTTTTAATCTTTTTTCTTCATCTGGAAAGTGGATGATACCACATATTCATTAAATTGAAAAGTGTACAAGTGATCAAAAGTGTAGTATACCCCATCCCAAAAGTCAACCTCCATAAAAAAGAGCTCTCCCTAGAAAAGCATCCACCAAATACAAAATGTGGTCCCAGAAAAATGTAAAAATCATCCCAACCTAGTATGGAAAAACCAACCACAAATGTTACTCAAAAATACAAGTATGCAAGTTTGCCCCAACCAAAGCCAATGCCCAATCTCGAGTATGATCACAAATGAAATGAAAGTACACTTGAAGGGATCACATTAAAAGAATAATGCTGATATTAAAAATAAATTCAGAAAGAAAGTAGTAACTGCGTGGTATGGTGGGGGAAAGAAATCACCTCGAACTCGGTTCGTCTCCTCAGCCAGCTTTCCAGATAGCTCAAATGAAGGTTTTTGCTGCATTTCACAAACAACTTTAACCTTTTGTGGCTACACAAAAACTAAATCTTAACTTGAACTTAATTCAAGTAACAACATATTGGCAAATATCACAATAAAAGCATGCATATGGGCATCTTTTTGACTAAAGCTCGATATGAAACTAAAATTATGTACAGCAACCCTACGGCGTCACACTTTGGTGCCACCTGATTTGCCACACTTTTCTTCCTGTTCGGTTTGGAAAAGAACGGCAGGAAAAGTGGAACTTAAGTTCGGTGCTCCAAAGCTCACGAGCATCGAACGTAAGTTCTAGCCTGACCTCATCTTAGGCATCTGATTTCATGATCAGATGGTTAAGATGAGAGTGGCAAACCAGGTGAAACAAAAGTGTGGCGCCATAATATTGGCCAATTATGCATTGTTTTGGTAAACAGGTAATATCAGTAGGCTTCATTCTAGCAAGAAAATCAAGTTGCAAAGAAAGCATGGTTGGGGTATAAACCTTCTGCTTATCTTCCAATTCTTCCTCAGCAGCCTTCATTTTAGCAATGGAATCCTCATGACTATCCCTGCCCAAGTCAATAGCTTCTCCATTAAGGCCTTTCGATGAGACTATTTTATGATCAAGTATGAATGGATCAATTCCATTAACAGCACAAAGTAGCACACAACCAACAGGATAAAGTCAAAGACTAATGGCACAAAGGAAATCTAACTGGAGAACCAGACAGCAAGCCTTTCCCCTAAAATGCCCAGTGACCCGGAACCATGCCAGCACTGTAATGAGTGGAACTTGAACAAGGTCGAAACAGAAAAGTAAAAAAAAATCATAAGAAAAGGAAAGGTTTTATGCCATTATACCCTTCAATTCTTCCATATCTCACAGTATAACCCAAGAATCAGTGTATTAGCCTGCATACCCCTGAAATCTATGCATATTATCTTCGATGCTCTCACTGTCAATCTGTCTATTTAACTCAACTAAAGTTGGGTGAAGAGTTAACCTAATAAGAGAAAGTCCAGTCTACCCTTACAATGAGGAGAAATTTAGAATCTTCACCTAATGTACATGCGTGTATAAACATATAAGAGCAAGAGGACCATCGTCAGCGAGGCTCCACATGGACTTCAGGGAGCTCTGCCTGCTCTTCCTTGTGGAGGTGGTGGATGAGTCCAGGGAAGTAGCAAGATCACCGGCTGTTTTGGATGCCATGGAAGGTGTATATGATGTCCTTCTCTGGCAATTATTATCAGCCAAGCACCTTCTACAGCTCCTCTTGGCCTCACCAAACTCTAACAGTGGATTCTAAAAGTGGATGGAATCTGAATAGCCAAATTGTGATAAATGAGACAAAGACGGAATGCCAGTATTTAGCCTACAACACTGCAAGGGGCAAAAGACCATATGCAGGAATTTGTCCACTTCTCTAGAAACCCAGAGCACATATTTTAACGGGAGAGAACTATGGAGGCACAGAAAAACAAATCCGAAACTTTTGTGTAAAGGAAGGAAAGTGATTTTAGGTGGATGGACAAAAATCCATTTCAAGGAATCCAAGAACCATTCCCATATTTGAGCAGGTGTTTCTAGATTTCCCTCTCAAAAGAAGGCTTTGCAAAATAACCCTACTGACGGCTATGTAGAGTATTTGTAAAATTGGCATGTTTCACACTCCCTTATGTATCCTTTTACATTTGCTGCCATGTTGGGCCAGGCTTAATATGGTGCAGGGTTTTATGGAACCCACCATAACCCCCAATTGGAGATAGATGATAAGTGTGTAAAATCTTTGGAATATAAGAGTGAGCAGAATGTAGGAGTGTTTTTTCCTATAATAGAGCAGTCCACGCCTGTAATTATAAAAGTGTTTATCCAGTTGTCTGAGCTCCCAGCTATGCAATTTCTATTTCAAAATATCATATGAACTATAAGTAGCTTTCAGACCCTCAAGCCAGTTTGGGATGATAATAGATACCCCACAAATAGTGACAGCATCTGATTGCCTTGATAATACATAAGCCACGACGTTCGAACATCTTTATTTATATTCCAGTGTAAAGTCAAAACCCATGAGCTTCACTAGGCATCTTTGCTGCTGAGGGGTAGTGATTTTCTACATAAGCAGATGTTTTAAACTCTGATGATTAGCTCTCATAGTGAATTTATTTCCCAGTAAGTAGTGTTTCCACTTCTAAACTGCAAAAAATATTGTTGAGTTCTTTGTCCTAGGTGGATAGTGCTTTCTGATATACTGAGAAGACCTTACTGATGTAAACAATAGGATGGTTCCCTAGAGTATAAAACAACACCCATTCCCATGGAGGAGGCATCACACTCCATGATTAAAGGCTGATTAAAGTCAGGGAGGGATAAAATTGGGGTTGCAGCCAGTGCTAATTTCAAATTGGTGATTTTAATATCTGCTTCAGAGTACCATTTATACTTTTGATCCTTCTTCAACATGGCAGTCAAAGAAAGAGCAATCAAACCATAATCCTTGATGAACTTCCTTTAATATCCAGCTAGGCCCAAAAAATCTCTTAATTACTTAACCCCAACTAGGCCCAAAAAATCTCTTAATGAAGTCCCACCAAGCTACCGCCACTAGGTGGGTGTCCTTACCCTTGTACAACTGGCTCGCCAGAGGAAAGTCCTGGTTCGGCGGAATCGCCTGATCGTACCCGAAGTTCCTAGCAAACCGGTGCGGGTAGTAAGGCTTCAGGACGCTGGCACTGGACCGGTGCAGTGCCAAAACAGTCGGCCGGTTGGTGATCACCCACTCTGTGTACACCGGCGCGTCCGGCTCTCGCTGAAACAGCAGGGCGCAGGCCACCCCTCCACCCACCGGCACTAAGATGGGCCTGAAGCCCCTTGAACCGCAGTCAAATGGGAGCCCGTCGTCACCTCTGCCAAGCAAGTACGGTAGGGCCCTCCCGGCCTTCTCCAGCTGATCTACGGCATCTCCGTCCAGTTGACCCGTAAAGCCGAAAAGCAAAGGAGCAGCCGGGTTCGCCACCTCTGTCCTCGTGACAAACCCCGAGAAAAGTAGGCCAGCCTACACGCTCAAGTAGTGAGTCGACAGAACAAGACTCCTCTCTCTAGGCATAGTGTGTACCGCCAAGGCCCCCAGTCCATGGTAAATGTTGGCCAAAGCTGCTAGAGCCAACGCCAACCTCCGCCCCTCTGCCAGAGGACACGCGGGCCGCAGTAGCTCTACCCGCAGAAAACTGTCCTCGCCATGAGGAACTACAAAAGTCGCTAGCCAGCACGCCAAATACGCAGCCAAGACTGTGACATCTGGAAGCTCGTGGGGGTTCCACCCCTCCCTCCGTGCATATATATATCAAGAATATGTCTTGAATCTCAGCTCGATCTCTAAATACTCCTCAAATGGAGTTTGATCCTGCGCAAACTCATTGTAAAAGCAGAAGGGCCTGTTGTAGAAATGGCATACCCATGCCTTCAATGTCACCCTGGGGGTTAGTGCTGGCTTCTCCTTGCCCACCAGGGCCAAATCCCTCCAAGTCTTCAACAGATATCGGTAGCTATGCGACACCCGATATCATCCCAGTCCGTCTGTGTGGCTACGGTGGAGGTCGTCTAGTACCACTTCCTCATACTCCTCGTTATTGATCGGCAAACCATAAATCCTGAAAAGTGCCCACAAGTCTAGCGAGGTATCTCCCTCTGCCATGGCCACCGTGTTCCATCGGCGGTTGAAGCGCTCCGCCAATGCCTGAATAAGTCGGGTGTAACATGGGTACCCGTACAAGGCCGCTATCACTGCATATCGGATCCTTGCCCGGTCCAGAAGTACACGATAATAATGGATGACACCCATCAGCCACTTTGCCGCACCTTGGTGGTACCGATGAGAAGATATCACTGACCATCGACCATACTAGCTGACCACGGTTTGGCGCAATATCCCGTCCAGAAGGCTGTGGTCATCATACTCCTCAACAGCAAACTGCAACTTGGACGGCTCTAGTGTCAAACCAGTCGCCCCCTCAGTCTCAATTCTGTGGTGGCCGTGCAAGTTCCAGGAAGTAGGACTCAGAACTCCAACTCGGACCCGAACTGGTCCGCTCTGTTGAAAAAACCCAGGCAGTCCATAGTTACAAGATGATGATAGTTGGTGGTCTACGGGGAAGTCAATAGTTTGAGAAGTCCACGTTCTATCCTATTGGACCCGTCGGCCTCCTACACTGGACTTCTCTAAAATTTGACTTTCCAAGACGCCTTTTCAGCATTTCATGTCTCTCATCAATCCCATCCTAATCTTGATCTTAGAAGCCATCCCATCACTTTCATGGATTCAGATCGACAGTTTTTTAGTTCCCTTGACCCTGCTTTTACCTTTGATGAGTTATATTCAGAAGTATCAAGATAATATCTTCTTACAGCACATATCCCTCCATAGTCTTCACAATAGGCCAATTCTTAGTTGAAGGTTTCATTCATATAACCAAACCTCTAAGCTTAATGTCTTCGTAACAAAAGATGACGGCCGTGTAGCATGGGCCTTTGGTACCGGGAACTACTCCCTTTATGTCTGAGGCAGGGGCAAATACCACAATGTAGGAACTCGTTACAAATGTACTTTTGGGATTGCTTCATCGATAGCCTTAAAGTCATAATTCCACCAGCAAGAGGGCTAATTTTTCCCTTCGCCTAGTAGTTTTTGACTGATCCAAGAATGGTTGGTATTGTCATCTGATGCATCTTCAAAAACAGCTTCACCATAATGTTTTAGACATGGCAACAAAATGTGATATAACAGAAACAACTAAGGATTGCTCAATGTAACGCTTGTAACTAATTGCAGCCAGAAGCAAGTCAGTATATGTTCTCTAAGAGAGACAAATCTGGATAAGAATTTCCCAGCTGGATGAAAGAGAGGCCATAAAAATGTGACTAAAGTTATTTCATCCTCAAAATTGGGCAGACAGCCTTGATCCAGAATAACTTATATGCAGGTTAGAGAAGATGATATTTCCAATGTCATGTAATATGAAAACACATTTGGGGGGAAAAGAAGAAAGGAAATTGCCCTACTTCTGACCCAACAGGTGAACCAAAATCTTTGTGAAGACGACAAATATTACTCAACTGCATGGAGACACCGGCTACCCGTTTCCCTGGATTGTGTTATTGGGATGGGCCTCCACTTGCCCCTTGCTTGGAGACACCGGCTACCCCTTCCTGAGGCCACATCAACATGGCTCAGCTGTGCAATGGAAAGCTTCTATAAGGCACCATGACCCCCGTCATCCCATGGGAGGATGATGTCAATGGATGGTTCACAAATAACCCCAAGCAAAATGGTTTACTATTGTCCTACAAAATGTCAAATCTATTATTCTCAGTATGTGAAGGTCTTCCAGATAGAGAAGGCCAAGTATTAAAGTGTTTAAAATTTTATTTCAATGATGGAAACATCACATTCTGGATTTAAAACATCACTGGACTTGTCAGCCAACCCTGCTAGGAGTCTGTTGAGCCCATTATTTTTCTTGAGTCAATCAAGATAAATAAAAAATCAAATCAATTCAGTAACGGTCGGTAAATAGCATAAAGCTAGCACCATTGCTCCAAAGGACCGTTTACGAACTCCCAAAGACCGTCGGATGTCCCATCATTTTCTCGAATTAATCGAGATATTGCGGATTAATTTGGTCCAATGATGACCGATAAATGGCACAAAGCCTAATGCCGTCATAGTTCTAGTCAAAATCCAAACCCCAGGAACTCCCACCAGATGCTCGAGATAAAAAAAAAAATTTTTAAATCCCATGCAGTAAGGAAACAATTAAACGTGAATATTTGTCTCACCTGCGGGATGTCCGGCACGTGTCGACAAGATGGTCCAATAGGATAGAAGCTTCCTCCCTTGACGAACGGTGCGGATAGAGCAAGAAAAACAACCACAAAGTGCCAAGAAGAAGTCGCTTTCTCCGCTCCACGTGGCCAAGCGCCAAAACCAAAACAAAAAATAAAAAAGGGGCCCTTTTTATCCTCACTCCACTTCTAGACCTAATGGGACTGGGTAAGTCCCATGGGGGACCTACTCGGTCCGGATAGGTCCACCCGGCCCCTTTGGGGCCTATCCAGTTGTTGAGCCAATTTGTTAACCCCTCAAAGTAGATAGGGGAAAAGGGATCCACAAGTGGTTAAATTCCACAATACATGTGAGTGAAATGGGTTAGGAAGGGAAAGTCATTGGTATAAAAATTCCCCACCTAGCACAAAATCACCAAACCACCACACACATGTGGGAAACATCAATTTCGCTCTCCTCATGTGAAAATTAAACAATAGAGGGGCTATTTATAAGGGAAGCCACCCTTTTTCAACCAATTTTTAGGGTTTAGGACCGAGTCCACCCCCTTTTGGGGGGTTTTCCCTGGGTCCACCCCCAAAAGGGGGGGTTTACCCCCGGGTCCACCCCTTTTGGGGGGTTTTCCCTGGGTCCACCCCCAAAAGGGGGGGTTTACCCCCGGGTCCACCCCTTTTGGGGGTTTGCCCCAGGTCCACCCCCCAAGGGGGGGGGGGGGGGGGGGGGGGGGGGGGGGGGGGGGGGGGGGGGGGGGGGGCGTTTACCCCGGGTCTATCCCCTCCTTGGGGGTTTGCCCCGGGTCCACCCTCCCCTTGGGGGGTTTACCCCGGGTCAACCCCCCCCCCCCCACTTGGGGAGTTTGCCCCGGGTCAACCCCCTCCAAGGGGGTTTGCCCCAGCTCGAACCCCTAGGGGGGGTTTCTCCCCAGGGTCCACCCTGTACACAAGATTAATAGGGTGTTTGGGAGTACTTTTATTTTTAGAACTATTTCTATCTCAAAACTTATGTTGGGTTAATTTTTAACTTAAATTTTAAAATTGATAAAAATTGGTTATATCTGTTTGGTAAGAGTGACATAATTTTTAAAATTTATTAAGAATTGTTTAGCCACATCGGAGGGAGGAAGGGGAGGGGGCTACGCTGCGCAGCGGGGAGCCGGAGCCGGAGGGGGGGAGCCGGAGGGGGGGGAGGGGGGGAACCGGAGGAAGGGGGAGGGAATCATCCTCCCAGCTTCGTTTATGCTGTCGTGGGGAGGGGGGACCGGCGGGAGAGAGGGGAGAGGCGGGAGAGGGGAAGGGACGTCGGCACAAGGGGGAGGGAGAGGCCGGCGGGCGGCCAACGAACGGGGCCAGGGGAGCCGGAGGGGGGGGAGGGGGCTGCGGCCGGAGGGCGGTGGGCGCAAGGGGGAGCCAGAGGGGGGGAAGGGGGCTGCGGCCGGAGGGCGGCGGGCGCAAGGGGGAGCCAGAGGGGGGGGAGGGGGCTGCGGCCGGAGGGGGGGGAGGTGGGCGGAGGGGGGCAGCAGCGGCCGCCGGGGAGGGGAGGGGGGATCCGGCGGGGAGGGAGGGGGAGAGGGGGGCCGCGGGGGAGGGAGAGGGGGGAACCGGAGGGAGGGGAGGGGGCTGCGCAGGGGGGGAGCCGGAGGGGGGGGAGGGGGCTGCGGCCGGAGGGCGGCGGGCACAAGGGGGAGCCGGAGGGGGGGAGGGGGCTGCTGCCGGAGGGGGGGGAGGTGGGCGGAGGGGGGCCGCAGCGGCCGCCGGGGAGGGGAGGGGGGATCCGGCGGGGAGGGAGGGGGAGAGGGGGGCCGCGGGGGAGGGAGAGGGGGGGATCCGCCGGAGGGAGGGGGAACAGCCGGGGGAGGGGGCGGGGACGAGCCAGGGGAGGGAGGGGGAGGAGACGTCGGCTGTGGGGGAGAGGGGAGGGGACGCACGGGGGGAGAATGATATGAGACTGCGGTTTCAAAAAAAAATTTGATCGGGAGTTATTTTTTTCTTGAGGAAGATTTGTACGGGAGTAGATTTTCTCCCTAAAATTTAAGAGAGTCATACCAAACGGAGTTATAAGATCTCCTTCTCTTTTTTTTAAAATTAAGAGAAAAAAAAAGGTAAAAAAGAGCAACCAAACACCCTATAAAGGTTTTTTGGGTTGATTAAATCCTACCCTACTTAACCAAAATAGTTGCAACATCACAGCAAATAAGTTAGCAACCACAACTAATAGAATTAGAAGCTAACAAAATGGTTGCAGCAGCAGCCTAGTTGTTAAAGCAACAGCAGCTCTGCAACAACAGCAGCAGCTCAGTTGCAGCAGCAGCTCAGTTGCGGCAGCAACAGCTCAATGGCAACAGTAGCAATAGAAGACTAATAGCAGCAGCAGCAATAACTAAGTTGGCAGCTGTGTGCAACAAAAGTTGCATTTCCCCAGAAGAAGAAACCTGACTTGTCCTGGTATGGTTTACTAGACTCATGTTGATGTCACAATATGAAACCAATAAGGCAACAACCATGACAAAGATAGTTATTGCATCCATTCTATGTGTTGGCCTGTATGTTGAACTGCCATCAAACATGTCATCAACTATATTGTTGAGACTTCTTGGTTCTAAATTCCATTGTATAACTGTAAAGGATCCTGGTGCCAGTGTGTTAGGAAATTGTCAGCCATGAGCTCAGAAACTGGGCTGATAAATTGGCCTTGTGTGTTGCTGAAAAGGCAGCATTAAGGAAGAGGTTGAAGAATAAACTCAAGTGGCATCTGTGGCTGATAATATTGCAGCAGTAACACCCCTACAGCAACGACAATAATGACAGCCCTTGGAAAAAATTAATCAAATCTAGAGCAAAAGGGCTAGTGGCAACATGGGTTTGCCTCGGTTCCACCCCCATATGGGGGGTTTGGACCGGGTCCACCCCCCCACATGGGGTTTTGCTCGGTTCCACCCCCATTTGAGGGATTTGGACCGGGTCCAACCTCCCCTTAGGGGGTTTGCCCCGGTTCCACCCTCCTCACATGGGTTTTAGCCCGGATCCACTCCCACTTTCCCTTGTTTTGGCCCGGATGGAGGGCGTAACTGCTAGAGTCCTTCGAGACTCTATAAATACCCCCAGTGGGGTCCATTTGGGGATAACAGGACACACAGAAGAACGTAGACAGACAGAGAGTGTTTGGTGCTTGTGTTTCTTTTGAAGGCCCATTTCCCAAGGTTTTGTGGTTGTGTGATGGCCGTGGTTGTGTTGTGAGGGTATGCTACAAACCCCATGTGCATCACAACCCTTTTATGAATTGTGTAATCTAGAGAAAATCTCCCTATGTGGAGAAATCTTTAAAGTCCGGCGATGTAGTTATGCAAACACCCTGGATATGATCAAGACACTTGTGTAAACCCTGATTGCTTATGAGTCAAGGGATCATGCACAATCAAAACCCTAATTGCCTGCGAGTAAAGGGTCATGTACAGCCAAAATATTAACTGTCTATGAACATCGGGTCATGCCACTCCTTGGAGAGGGATCATAATTTTTTTCTTCTGGGGGACGACAAACCCCCCCGCAAGGGGCGCTGCCCCCTTGACCCCAGCGACCTGACCGGGCAAGTCGATCCCTGGCGTTGCACAAAATCACCAAACCACCACAGACACGTGGGAAACGTCAATTTCCCTCTCCTCATGTGAAAAATAAACAATAGAGGGGCTATTTATAAGAGAAGCCACCCTTTTTCAACCAATTTTTGGGGTTTAGGACCGAGTCCACCCCCTTTTGGGGGGTTTGCCCTGGGTCCACCCCCAAAAGGGGGGGTTTACCCCGGGTCCACCCCCCAAAGGGGGGGGGGGGGTTACCCTGGGTCTATCCCCTCCTTGGGGGTTTGCCCCAGGTCCACCCCAAGGAGGGGTTTTGCCCCGAGTCCACCCCCCACCAACTTGGGGAGTTTGCCCCGGGTCAACCCCCTCCAAGGGGATTTGCCTCGGTTCTAACCCCTGGGGGGGGGGGGGGTTCTGCCCCGGGTCCACCCTGTACACAGGATTAAAGGTTTTTTGGGTTGATTAAATCCTATCCTACTTAACCAAAATAGCTGCAACATCACAGCAAATAAGTTAGCAACCACAACTAACAGAATTACAAGCTAACAAAATGGTTGCAGCAGCAGCCTAGTTGTTAAAGCAGCACCAACTCTGCAACAGCAGCAACAGCACAAGGGCTGCAGTAGTAGCTCAGTTGCAGCAGCAACACCCAAGGGTGGCAGCAACAGCTCAATGGCAGCAGTAGCAATGGAAGACTAATAGCATTAGCAGCAATAACTAAGTTGGCAGCTGTGTGCAACAAAAGTTGCATTTCCCCAGAAGAAGCAGCCTGAGTTGTCCTGATATGGTTTACTAGACTCATGTTGATGTCACAATATGAAACCAATAAGGCAACAACCATGACTCAGATGGTTATTGCATCCATTCTATGTGTTGGCCTGTATGTTGAACTGCCATCAAACATGTCATCAACTATATTGCTGAGACTCCTTGGTTCTAAATTCCATTGTATAACTGTAAAGGATCTTGGTGCAAGTGTGTTAGGAAATTGTTGGCCATGAGCTCAGAAACTGGGTTGATAAATTGGCCTTGTGTGTTGTTGAAAAGGCAGCATTAAGAAAGAGGTTGAAAAATAAACTCAAGTGGTATCTGCGACTGATAATATTGCAGCAGTAACACCCCTACAGCAACGACAATAACGACATCCCTTGGAAAAAATTAATCAAATCTGGAGCAAAAGGGCTAGTGGCAGCATGGGTTTGGCTCGGTTCCACCCCCATATGGGGGGTTACTGGGTCCACCCCCCCCCCCCCCCCACATGGGGTTTTGCCTCAATTCCACCCCCATTTGAGGGATTTGGACCATGGTTGGCAGTCCGAAACGTATCGGTTTCAGCCGTCACCGACACGATACCGGACCTGCTCATTGTAGCAGGTCCGAAACTTAAAAAAATTGATTTCGGGCGAAAGCGGTATCGGTTTAGCCCGAAACTTACATGTTTCGGGCTGAAACCATCCGGTTTCGGTCGAAACCCACGTGTCGTGTTCTCCCTCAGATCTGAGGGAGAAAGGGTGTTGTTGTTGCTTGCTGCAAGTGCTGCTGCAGGTGCTGGGTGCTGCTGTTGTGTAGAGGTTGTTTTCTTGAGATAAATTTGGGGTTTATTTGTTTTGTTTTGTGATTTTTTGGTTGGGTTGAAAAAAAAAAATTGTTGTAGGTTAGTTTTTCAGTTGTAGGTTAAGAATGAGATATGTTAAGACTTCAAATTAAACCCTAATTAATTCATTAAAATTGAGACTTTTGTCTAATTCGGTTTAATTAGGTTCAATTGAAACTCAATTAAATTTCATTGAAAATTTTGGAGTGGAATCATGCTGGTAATTAATTTTTATGAAGGGTGATTAAGAGTTAATTGATAATTAAGTCCCAATTAGTTCATTAAATTTAGAGCTTTTGTCCAATTCGATTTACTTAGTCTCAATTGAAGCTCAATTAAACTTCATTGAAGAATTTGGAGTGGGAGCATGCTGGTAATTAATTTTTATGAAAGGTGATTAAAGGTTAATTGATAATTAAACCCTATTTTTTTCATTATACTTACAACTTTTGTCTAATTTGATTTACTTAGTCTCAATTGAAGCTCAATTAAACTTCATTGAAGAATTTGGGGTGGGAGCATGCAGGTAATTAATTTTTATGAAGGGTGATTAAGGGTTAATTGATAATTAAACCCTAATTTTTTCATTATACTTACAACTATTTGTGTTTGACTGTCTTGATACAGCATCATGTCTAGACGTGAACAAAGTCAGGAGCAGCAAGGGCAGGAGGATCCGGGATGAGCCCACCTCTCCTTAGTTGATGCTAGGAGAAGAAAAGTGAAATGTAATTATTATGGTAAGGAGATACATGGCGGAATTACTAGAGGAAAGTAACATTGGCAGGGGTAAGAGGAGAGGTGAAACAATGTGACAAATGCCCGCGAGAGGTCCGAGAAGAAATACGCCAGTGCCTTCTGAGCAAAAAGGAGAGGATGCAACAAGGGGCTAAAGATGAGGCTGAAATTACTGAGGAGATTTCGGGCAGAAGGTTTTAAAATTAGTAGGAGTCTAAATTATTGATGAGAGTATTGATGCTCTAAATGCTAAGTTAGAGCGTTGGAGACTTGCCTTGGAGTCTAAAGGTTTTAAAATTAGTAGGAGTAAGTCAGAGTTTATACATTGTAATTTTAGTAATGGGAGAGTGGTTCAGGAAGACATGGTTCTAATTGATGGACATAACAATCCGAAGAGTAGTAGCTTTCGATACTTATGGTCTATCATACAAGAGAATGGGGAGATTTATGATGACGTTACACATAGGATTAAGGCAGGTTGTTTAAAATGGAGAAGTGCATCAGGAGTCCTTTGTGATCGTCGTATGCCTGTGAAAATCAAAGGGAGGCTTAATAGAACGGCTGTGAGACCTGCTTTGTTATATGGTACCGAGTGTTGGGTAGTACGAAAGGAACACATCCACAAAATGTGTGTAGCAGAGATGAGGATGTTGAGATGGATGTGTGGCAAGACTAAGAAAGACAAGATTAGGAATGAGCGCATTCGTAAGGACTAAGGATAGCCCCAATTGATAGTAAAATGAGATAAAATAGACTCAGGTGGTTTGGACATGTGTTTCGTCGCCCTAACTCAGCGTCGGTTAAAAGATGTGACCGAATCTTAGTGGATGCTAGTAAAAGAACTCGAGGAAGGCCTAAAATGAGATGGTGCGATATTATTAAGAAGGACATTAGTTTCTTAAGTTTAAATATGAATATTGCACTTGATAGAAATCTTTGGCGGAACAGGATTCATGTAGCCGACCCCAAATAATTGGGATAAGGCTCTGATGATGATGATGATTTCGGGCAAAAGGAGAAGGAGGGATGATGATGAGGAAGGCACGAAGGATTTAGATCCAGAGCTGACTGAAGCAATGGAGCGTGAACAAGCCGCTCGAAGGAAAGGAAAGACACCCATGAGTTCAGGGACCTACTCCAGTACAGTTGCACGACGTCCTGAGACTAGTGCTGCCCCGCAGAGAGCAAGCCCCATGGACAGCTATCTGCACAGAAGGCCCCATGCTACATAACCTAAAATCAAGCAAGCATTGAGAGGGGTAAAAAAATCAGCAGAAGTTGCAGGGCATGTATTTAAAAGTATCTGCAAATGATTTTTCCATGCAGGTGTCCCTGCACATGCAGCTGAAAGTGAATATTTCCAACCTATGCTAGATGCCATAGCAGATGTTGGCCCTGGCTCGAAGGCTCTGTCACGTCAAGACATATACGGGCGTGACCTTGACAGAGAGGTTGAGGAGCTCCATGACTGGGTTGAAAGCTTCAAACATATATGGATGGAGAGAGGATGTACCATCATGTGTGATGGCTGGACTGGTACCACGAAGAAGTCCATGATTAACTTTTTGGTCTATTGCATCGAAGGTACATTATTTGTTAAATCTGTAGATGCATCAAATTATGAAAAAAATGTCAATTATTTATTTAGTTTGATGGATAAGATGGTAGACCAAATTGGAGAGGAGAATGTTGTGCAAGTAGTAATTGATAATGAAGCCAGTTATAAGACTGCAGGGAAGAAATTGATGCAGAAGTGTAGGCAAATTGTCTGGATCTGATACTTGAAGACATAGGGAAGGAAAATCATGTAAAGAAGACAATTGACAAGACACAGAAAATCATACAGTACATTTATATTGGCTCCCATGTGCAGCACATTGTCTGGATCTGATACTTGAAGACATAGGGAAGGAAAATCATGTGAAGAAGACAATTGACAAGGCACAGAAAATCATACAGTACATTTATGGCCATCCTAGGATATTGAATATGTTCAGGGAGCATGCGAGTGGGAGACGAGATATCATCCGTGCAGGCACAACCAGATTTGTTTCGAATTTCATTTCTTTGGAGTCTTTGCATAGGTATAAGATTGAGCTCAATTCTTGATACTTTAGCCTTATAGATATGAATCACATGATCCGTATTTGATTTAAATTTCATTTCTTTGCAGAGGTATAAGAATGAGTTGAAAGCTTTCAAGTACCATGTTGCCTTACGGGAATACATAGACAAATGTAATACTGAAGCTCATATGGAATATTTGGATGCCTACCACATCGTGGAAGACAACAAATTCTGGGGCAGGATCTCACGGTACATGAAAGTAGTCACACCCCTCGTGAAAGTCCTAAGAATGGTGGATGGCGATGAGAAGAATGATATGGGATATCTGTACGAGGCCATGGACCGTGCCAAATTAGAGTTGCAGGATTCCCTTCCCAGAGATTATACAAAATGGTGGAAAATTATCGACCAGAGATGGGATAACACATTACACCACGACTTGCATGCAACTGGTGAGTGATTAATTGTACTGAAACATTGTTCTTTAGGGGCGAGTTTGACTATAGGTTAGAGTAACACGGTTAAGATAAACACATTAGATTTGACTACGCTGGTGGCCTGGTGGGCCACTGTCCCAGGGGAATGGGAATGAGGGATTGGGCCCTAAGGGGGCTAAGCCGCTAAGGCTGTTGGGAACCTAGCCAGGTCGACCTGCCCAGGTTCCCAGCGGCCCTTAGCCCTGCTGGGAACCTGGGCAGGTTGACCTGCCCAGGTCCCAGGTCAACCTGGTCAGGTTCCCAGGGCTGCAGGTCGAGACCTCTAGGTCAAATTTGATTAAAACTCAGCACGTTATTTGCTCAACCCTCGATTTTTATACGATGCCAATGCACATGTTGATGGCGAGATGCTCCAAGGCACTTTAAAGTTATTGGTCGTTTATCAAGGACACCAGAAATGAGACTTCAGGCCGAAGTAGAGGTTGTCCTTTATTGATTTTATCAATAAGAGGTATAAAATGTATTTAAGTCATTATGTTAATCTATTACTTTATCTTTGTAGATGAACAATTATAGAATGAGGACTGGGACATATTCTGACTCCCAATTGTAATACGTTGTGGGAAGAGTGATCCCAGGTATATTTTATTTTTGCGATTTCTTAACCTCAATATGTATTAGTACACCTTACATTTATTTGTTTATGGTTGGTGGAACAGCTGACTGGTGGATAATGGTGAACAACCGAGATGTGGGCAGTAATGCATTGGCTTTCATTGCAATTAGGGTACTCAGTCAAACAACATCGGCAAGCTAATGTGAAAGAAATTGGAGCACGTTCAGCCTTATACACTCAAAGGTTCGCAATTGGCCAAAGGTTGAACGGTTAGAAAAATTAGTTTACTGTCACTGCAATATGAGATTGAGAATAAATAGCATGAAGTTGAGACAACAGTTGCGGGACAAACACTTCGCTGAGGATACAACTCCAGAAATTGATGTGGACACATTATTTGATGATGACAATCCCTTGCAGTCTTGGGCTGAGGTACGAGAGCAGGTTGATGAACATGTTTTTGATGTTGATGATAGAACATGGGCAGAGGGCATATTAGATGAAGATGAGCCAAGGGATCCAGAATTCAGAAGACCTACAAAGAGGGCTAGAGAGACTCATGCGCACCAAAGAGAGGACCCAACTTTGTTTGTTCACGACACTGAGTAGCAGTCTGAGTTTGAGCCAGCTAGACACTCAGAATCAGATATTAGGCCAGTCACTCCTAGAGTGGTCAAGCCACCTCCATCCTTAAGAAGAAGTACATCAGTGCATGGGCTAACTGAGAGGACAAGTGTTGCTGCTCGAGAGGACCCGGCAATTGAGCAGTTGAAGCAGATTTATGTGAGGCACACTCCAAGGGGAAAAGGACCCATGTCAAAGGTGACTGAAAAAAACATCCCCAAAGGCTAAAAGGCGACTGGTTTATGATGGTGATGATGATGCTGATGATGATGATCCTAGTGCAGCTACAGGTGCTACAAGTGCTACTACTGGCGGTTGCACATATGGTGGTACTTCCTCCTTCCACGCAGACACAGGCCGAGGATACAGTCATAGTGAGCGAAGATATGATTCACAAAGCCAATATGGGCATCCATCAGATTATGGAAGTGGCCAACAGGAAGCAGCCATTTATGCGTGGGGTCATGAACCAGAATTACAGTTCTATCCAGTTCATCTTCTCTTCCTCAAGATTCTTACGTTGATTCTAGATTCGAATCAAGCCGACAACCTTACACTCCAAGAGGGATCCAAAGAGGGATGCAAGACTTGGCTACCTCATTGTTTGGTTATAGTGAATATACACAATACACGCAACCTTCTTATGGGTATCAACGTCAAAAGCCAGACGATGAGGGAGAAGGTTCTAGTTATTACCCATATTAGTGCCTCTTCAATTAGGTGAAATTAATCAAATATGGAGCAAAAGGGCTAGTGGCAGCATGGGTTTGCCTCGGTTCCACCTCCATATGGGGGGCTTGGACCGGGTCCACCCCCCCACATGGAGTTTTGCCTCGGTTCCACCCCCATTTGAGGGATTTAGACCGGGTCCAACCTCCCCTTGGGGGGTTTGCCCCGGTTCCACCCTCCTCACATGGGTTTTAGCCTGGATCCACTCCCAATTTCCCTTGTTTTGGCCCGGATGGAGGGCGTAACTGCTAGAGTCCTTCGAGACTCTATAAATACCCCTAGTGGGGTCCATTTGGGGAGAACAGAAGGACACATAGAAGAACGCAGACAGAGAGAGAGTGTTTGGTGCTTGTGTTTCTTTTGAAGGCCCATCTCCCTGGATTTTGTGCTTGTGTGATGGCCGTGGTAGTGTTGTGAGGGTATGCTACAAACCCCATATGCATCACAACCCTTTTGTGAATTGTGTAATCTAGAGAAAATCTCCCTATGTGGAGAAATCTTTAAAGTCCGGCAATGTAGTTATGCAAACACCCTGGACATGATCAAGACACTTGTGTAAACCCTGATTGCTTATGAGCCAAGGGATCATGCACAATCAAAACCTTAATTGTTTGCGAGCAAAGGGCCCTGTACAACTAAAATCTTAACTGTCTATGAACATCGGGTCATGCCACTCCTTGGAGAGGGATCATAAAAAAATTTCTTCCGGGGGGCGGCAAACCCCCCACAAGGGACGCTATCCCCTTGAACCCCGCAACCTGACCAGGCAAGTCAATCCCTGGCGTTGCATTGATGGACACGCAAAGCTGGGCCCCAACTCATGAGGGCCTAAGAAGGGGAAGCAATCTCCCGAGAGTCTTTGGTCAATAGGTCTTCCCCAATGAGGGACTTGCGCCTATTGCCAAAATTATACAAAAACCCCTGTTCAGTCCAGATGTTACCAAAATACCCTTGGTTTGGACGAATTGCATAAATACCCTTAATGACGGGGCAATTGCAGAAATGCCCCAAAATGAGGAAAATTGCAGAAATACCCATGATAGGTCTGAAATTGCCCTGATTGGCTGTGAGCAGAGGGTCATGTACAACCAAAATATTGTTTGCCTATGAACGAAGGATCATGTGCAATCGAAAAAACTTGTCGACAAGTCTGTACTCATGAAATGTACTTGTGCTATCTTGTACACTTTATAACATTTTATGAAATATACTAGTGGCCATGTGAGCAAGATTCTACAAAATCTTGTGAATGTTTGAGTCGTGAAATACCATGCTTCGCATCATGCAAAGATAATTAGGGAGTTTCGAGACTCAGTTAACCTCGTAGAGGTCAAATGGCCAACACATAGAGGCCTTGAGCCTTGACATTACGAATCTGGGGATCTACCTCAATCCTCGTAACTATGTCAGTTAAGCCCATAGTCCTTCCTGAAAAGTTCTCAATATTTGGCACCGCCTCGCACGACTTAGTGCTTAGGGCAATGCCTTCAGCATCACACCTAACTTTATGTAAATGGTGGATTTTCTTTGGCAGTTAATCAAGGGTATTCGGACTTGTACCGATGTAAATAAACACCGACTACGGTCGATGGGAAATTGTCCAGTACCCGACCCCTAATCGTCTGATAAACTTAAATTCGCAGAAATAATAATACACCCACTACCTAAATAACTACGAATATGCATTTTCTTCTTCAAAGAAGTATTTATTTATTTATTTCCGTGAGTTAAACACCAGTCCAAGGAAAAAATAAAAAAGGGGGGCATGGCCATCTAGTCTCAGATAGGTCCCCCAAGGGACCTATCCGGTCCCAAATGAATCCCAAAATTCTGTAAATACCCCCATGAGCCCCGTTTGGAGGAAGAGAATCAAGAAGCACACTCAGAGGAGTTGCAAGGAGCACTCGGAGCACTTGTTCTTTATGTTTTGTGAAGACCCACATAGGGGTATGATTTATAAACGCCCTTAGGTCTTACATTTATGCCCCTATGGACTTTATGATATAATTTTCTATGCAATTTGGCAGTGGAAGTATTGAAATTTTTGAATTAATCATAAATTATGTAAATACCCTAAAATTATAAGAAAATCCTTCAATTTCCTATAATTGCATAAATACCCTACAAACTTTGAAAATTGTAGACATGTCTCGTGCTTCTACGAAAAGTCTTGTAAAATCTACAATTTGTCGACAAGGTCTTGTATTTGCAGAAAAGCCCAGTGTTTATGCAAATATTCTTCATTCTTTTCAAGAATTGCAAATACCCCGATTTCCGATCACTTGCGTGAATCCCTTTCTCATATTGGAAATAATTCTTCCGGTGGGTAGAAACCCCTCGCAAGGGGGCACTGCCCCCTTGACCCCAGCGACCTAACCGCGCAGGTCAATCCACAACGTTGCGCCGACGGACGCATGGAGATGGACCGCACTCTATAAGAGCCTAAAAAGGAGAAACAATCTCCTAAGTGTTTTGTCACATTGGAATTAATTCTTCCGGGAGGCAGAAACCCCTCGCAAGGGGACACTACCCCTTTGACCCCAGCGACCTAACCGCGCAGGTCGATCCATGACGTTACGCCGACGGACGCATGGAGATGAACCACAATCCATAAGAGCCTAAAAAGGAGAAATAATCTCCTAAGCCCCTCTTTAATAAAGGGATAGACAAATGGAGGGATATCCCTTGTGAGTTAATTTATCCCGAAGTTTAGCCTCATTTATTTTGATAGACAACGGGTTAAATGGGGGGATAAATTGTTCCACCAGTTCGAGTCAATTTAACCAGGATACATGAGGGCTATCTCTCATTGCAACCGGATTAACTTTATTACCCTATCATACTAAAAAATGGATAAAATGTGACTTATCTCCGGGATAAACAGAGGATATCCCTCTATCAAAGAAGGGTTAAGTGTTTTGTCGTGTGCTCTTCCATCAAGAAAAGACTTTCACCTTATGTTAAAATTACACAAAAACTCTCGGCCCTTTTAAAGAGGCTTATTGTTGTTGTTAGGACTTTGCCCTTAGCGTCAAAACCGATGTGATGAAAGATGATAGTTTTTCTTTGACAGTTAAACAAAGGTGTTCGGACTTTATGTCGATACAAATTAACACTGACTGATATTAGTGAGGAAAGATCTAATACCCGAATCCTAATCGTCTGATAAACTAAATCCACAGAATGAATGATGTACATGCTATCTAAATAGCTAACAAATGTGCACTTATGTTCAATAAATGAATATAATCACCCCTTTTAAAATTTTCCATGTTAAAGAGAGTCCTTTCCACCATCCTAGAAAACTTGCTAGTAGAATCATCAGGGTTTCTAAAAAATACCTCCATTTTGCTTTTAATATAGCAATCAATCTCAATTAGTCACCATTTTTTTCCTTTCCTTGAATGACTTACAAATGCCTCAAAGCAACCCTATTGAGCCAAAATCTGGGTAAGACTGTTCAGTTTCCATACATAACACTCAGATTATTGAAAAATGAGAACCCGCTATTCCACAATCAGACTCACAAACAGTTGTCTGAATGTCACATTCATATGGCAAACCATCTTGTATTCTTCATAAGTTCAAGTCAACACACGTGCACAACAGCTCCAGTTCATTGCCGTTTTGTCTTTTTGGTGAGTATAATCACCTTGAACCTTATACTTTTACAGATATGTAAACTTCGAGATATTCTGATCACTATTCACTTTTCCTAGCCTTTCCCAGAACATGTGTTGAAGCATTCAAAGTCATCCAAAATGCTGACCATTTCCCAAACCATGAGTCATGAAATGAAAAAAGGAGAGGCTCGGAAGTAGCCAATCTAATCAAAATTGCCTGACCACACAACAAATTTTGAAACCATGTGGGACTTAAACATGCATGTCAACTCCCCCCACCCACACACACACAGACTGGCATTGAAGAGGCCATCAGAGACCAGTCAAGTCCTGACTCAGCAAATAGATCGGTGTCCCAGGTGTCATGAAACATAGACCATTCTTGCATTTGTTCTTCATACTGCTCGGCCAACAAGGGGTCAGCCTCATAGATCTCCTCCTGCACCTGATCTAAAACTTCATTGGCCAATGTTGGGTCAGCCTCATATACCTCTACCTCAACTGGTGGTTTAGCAAAATAGGATAGTAACTTCTTTATATCCTCTAGGTTAGACTTGAAACCCTCACTCCAAGAGGAATAGTCAGCCATGATGGAAGTGTGCCCAAATAGATATCGGACCTCAGCTTGTAGGGAGGGGCAAGCCGATTCCCTAAGCTCTGATACCAAAACTGATGAGAGACAACCATCATGACACATGCAATCTTTGTTGGTTCACAATTTCCGCCATGGCCGATCCCAAGCCCAGATGAGAAAGGAGGGTGATTTGCGTTAGGTTGACAGTCAACAGTGTAAATTTGTCACATCAACAATATGAATTCTAATTGTGCTAATGCGAAGGTGTCCCCCGGAAGCGGCGCAATACATCGGAACCTGGATGAAATGATAAGTGAGTAAAAACTAGCTAGGGCGTTCTCCATAAGTGACGCGCTGCAATGGCGCTCAATTGCGGTGTCAAATAGGCAAAGGTTCCCGTGTGAAGTTAGACGATCACAGGTAAAGAAACTAGTCCAAAAGAATAGGATCTGTCTAGCTACTTGGAATGTAAGAACTTTAACGAGTAAAAGTTTAGAGTTGGTTAAGTTAATGAAAGATAGGAAGGCTAGTATAGCATGCCTACAAGAAACTAGGTGGAAAGGATCTAAAGCTAAAGATGTTGATAGATATAAAATTTGGTATGCAAATAATAGTAACTCTAGAAATTGTGTTACTATAATTATAGATAAAGGCTTAAAAGATAGAGTTGTAGAAGTTAATAGATTGAGGGATCGACTTATTTTAATTAAACTTGTCCTTGGTGAAGAGATTTTGAATATAATTAGTGCTTATGCAATACAAATGGGATTAGAAGAGAGCATTAAAAAGCAATTTTAGAAGGCTATTGATAGTTTGATCCAAAATATCCCTATTAGAGAGAGAATTTTTGTCGGAGGGGATCTTAATGGTCATGTAGGTAAAATAATAGAGGTTATAAGAGAATTCATGGAGGATTTAGTTTTGGCAATAGAAATGATATGGGTATACTATTCTTGATTTTGCCACGGTCTATAATCTAGCAATTGTTGATACCTTCTTTAAAAAGAGAGATGAACACTAAATAACATACAATAGCGGAACACATAAAGTCAAATTAAGCATTTTCTTATTAGGAAGTGTCCTTGATAAAATTTTGTGTAAAGATTGTAAAGTTATTTCTAGAGAGAGTCAACCTCACAATATAGGTTTTTAGTAATGGATGTCCTTATCCCAAAATTCAAAATAAAGATCATTATAAATAACTACTCTAAGATTAAATGGTGGAATTTAAAAAATTAAAAATATTTAAAACTCTTTTGACAAAAGAAAATATTTAGAATTTAGAACAAAAAACTAATGTAATGTGAAATAATGTTACAAATTGTATAAAGAATGTAGCAAAACGACTCTTAGGTGAATCTAAAAGTAAAAGGAATCTAGAGAAAGAAACTTGGCGGTGGAATGAAGAAATCCAAAATACTATTACAGCAAAAACAAAATGCTTTAAAAGTTGGCAAACTAACAAAAAAAAATCAAACCCTAGAAGCTTATACACTAGCTAAAAAGAGAATTAGGAAAATAGTCAGTGAAGCTAAATCAAAGACGTGAAGAATTGTATAATAAATTAGGAGCCAAAAAGTGAAAATGATGTATTTAAACTTACAAAATTAAAAGAGAGAAACAGTAGAGATCTACATCATGTTCGTTGTATTAAAGGTGAAGATTAAATGATTTTATCTAAGAATCTTGAGATTAAAGAGAGGTGACGCAGTTATTTTCAGAAATTACTTAATGGAGATTGCGTCAAAGATTTATCTTTAGAAGGTGCCAAAGAGTCAACAAAATTTAATAAATATCAATATTCCATGCGCATTAAGATGTCAAAAATGGAGGATGCTCCGAGAAAAATGAAAATGGGCAGAACCTTAGAAACAGATGACATACCTATTGAAGTATAGAAAGATCTAGGCAACATTGGTATTAAGTGGGTAACTAAACTTTTGAATAAAATTTTGAAGGAACAGAGAATGGTAAAAGGCTGAAGAAAAAGTGTTGTTGTTCCTTTCTATAAAAAGAAAGGAGATATTCAAAACTACAATAATTATCGTGGAATTAAACTTACGAGTCATACTATAAAACTTTGGGAAAAAGTAATCAAAAAACACATTTTATGTGTGACTACTGTATCAAAAAATCAATTTGATTTTATGCCAAATGGATCTACTACAAAAACTATTTTCTTGTTATGATAGTTAATGAAGTATAAAGAGATGAGAAAAAAATAGCTTTTTCTTGATTTAGAAAAGGCATATAATCAAGGACCGAGAGAGCTGATTTGATGGACATTAAGAAAGAAAGGAGTCTCTTAGGGATATGTTTATTTGGTTCAGGATATGTACGAAGATGGTATTACCAGTGTGAGAACTATTGCTAGAGAGACTTGCGAATTTCTTATTACTATAAATTTGCATCAAGGTTCTGCACTAAATCCATACCTTTTTGTCTTACATGATGATATCTTTTGATGTATGTTATTTGCATAAGATATTGTCTTAATTGATGAAAGTAAGATGGTTTAAATGGTAAGTTAGAACGTTGGAGACATGCCTTGGAATCCAAAGATTTTAGAATTAACAAGAGCAGGTCAGAGTTTATGCACTGCAATTTTAATAATGACAAAGTAACACAGAAAGACGTGATTCTAGTTGATAGACAAAACATTCCTAAGAGTATTAGCTTTCGGTACTTAGGGTCTATCATACTAGAGAATGGAGAGATTTATGATCATGTTGCACACAGGATTAAGGTAGGCTAGTTAAAATAGAGAAGTGTATCAAGAATCCTTTGCGATCGTCGTATTCCTGTGAAACTTAAAGAGAAATTTTATAGAACGATTGTGAGACCTGTTTTGTTATATGGTACCGAGTGTTGGGAGTTAAAAAGAAACACATTCATAAAATGTATGTAGTAGAGATGAGGATGTTGAGATAGATGTGTGGTAAAACTAAGAAAGATAAGATTAAAAATGAGCGCACATGTGAGGACTAAGGTGTAACTCCAATTGATGGTAAAATGTGAGAAGATAGACTCAGATGGTTTGAAAATGTGCATTGTCACCCTAACTCAGCGCCGGTTAAAAGATGTGACCAAATCTTAGTGGATGTTAGTAAAAGAGCTCGAGGAAGGCCTAAAATGAAATTGTGCGATGTTATTAAAAGGGACATTAGCTTCTTGGGTTTAAATATGAATATAGCACTTGATAGAAATCTTTGGCAGTACAGAATTCATGCAGCCGACCCCAAATAATGGGATAAGACTTTGATGATGATGATGATGATGATGATGAAGACGACTTTCACTGTGCACAGACTTTGATCGAGTAAGTGGTAGCATTAGGGCACACAGCTGTCAAGTAGGTGGCGGGCTTTGCAAGAGATCGAAATGGAGGTACCATCCTGCTCCTACAGCGGTCGCCATTGTTGGTAATGATCTGATGGAGAGTTGTTCTAGCCTACCGCAGCAGCTTCTGTGGGTGTAGATGGAGGAGGTGGCAGAGTTGTTCAAATCTGCTGCAAGGAAGGGAAGCGGAAAAGATGGGTGGCTGTGGCAGTGGGGGGTGATGGGTGGTTGGGATAGCTGGGATGGAGTGCAAGACCAGATGACGAGCTCCTTACACTATATTTGCCCTCTAAATAGTGCTCTGTCCTCGTAGGGACTTTTACATCAAACATATGGCGGGCGGCCACACTCTCTTGCCCGTGTTGCATTTGAAGTGGGATGATAACAGAATGGTCGCAGTCCTTAGTGCTGCTGGTGATGGATGGTGAGATGCGGATAAAGGGTGCTCAGATCTGCAGGAGAACGAGAGGTGGAGGGGCAGTCGGATGGGAGAATCCACTGCCCTCAGTTGTCGCTTCACCTGGTGTTGCTGCTCTGCTATTGTTGAAGGAAAGAAGCAACCAGGGGAGTGGAAGAGGGCTGGTCTGCTGCTGCTGTTCAGACAGAAAAGAGGGCAGGAGGTCACCCTACGGATGCTGGAGGAAGGAGGTTGACCTAGAAGAGATGAAGCTGATGGGTCCTGCAGGTTCTGCTCGTGCACGAGATGGGGAGGTGGATCCAGACTTGATGGAGGGGAAAGGGGGTGGGCAGCTTGCAATGGCAGAGGTGGGAATGGTGGGGGTGGATCAGGTTGGGGTGGGGTGGGTCTCTCACCCAGGGCCTTTCGCCCTCTCCCTCTTGGAGCACACACAAGCTCACACACACCAATGGTGGCTGCTGCAAAACAGCATATCTTGTTTTCTTTAAAAAACAAGGGTTTACAAAAGAGAGGCCACTATTTATAGAGAGTGACTACAAAACACATCCAAAATGACCCTAAACAAAGTAAGAACATACTTACTCCCTAAGCAACCTAAAGACATAAGTGACCTAGACTTAAAGAAAAACAACACTTCAAATAAAAGAACTTAGAACTTTAATTAATAAGATAGCAAAAAAAACTTTGTATTATCTCCATGGACTTCGCATTCCTCGAACATATCATAAATGTTCTTCCAACAAAGTGGATCAAGCTCCCATGTCAGAGAAGTTCTGGGAAAGTATGTCGCGGCCTCCGCAGGTGGAGTCTAGGGCAAACCGAGTCCCCCTAGGGGGCGGCCATCTTGATGAGGTTGTCAATGGCTCGGGAGGAGGACGCGGACGGTCGTTGACGGGGAGGCATCCAGCGCCCTCGGGGCCTCGAAGGGAGTCCCAATGTGCTTCTATTATAGGAGGACGAGCCACTTGCAGAGGTTCTGCAGAGTGCCGAAGAGCCGCCACGGCCGAAGACTGGCAGTGGTGAGAGAGGAGACCTTTTCAGATGCTCCTTTGCAGAGATTGTCAAGTGCAAAAAACCTTCTCTGCCAACCCAACAGGGGAGGACATAATGCCTGGAGGTAGGGAGTATCCCCCTAGACCTCCTCCATGGCCATCTAGAATGAATCAGGCATTGCTTGTTCTTGTCACCCTTAAAGGGAGTAGTGGAGCCAGAGGTAGTCAAGGCGTTCATGAATGCTTGGTGGGTGTGTGGGTGTGTTGGGAGGGGGGATAGTCCATGGGAGATTCGGCAGGTCGTGAGAAATGGGTTGTTAGCTGTCGGACCGACCGAGGATGTGGTACGAGCAGTGGCAGAAGTAGATGTCATGGTGGCGGACGGAGCTACATTCCGTGCCCAACTGTGGACCCTCGCAAGAGGGAGATACACTGACCTGAGAGAAGTTCGGGTTCGCATCAGGGTTATTGGGATTCCTATCATCCTTTATGACGAGTCAAGGATAACCTACGTCGTCCAGAGCTTCAAAGAGGTCGAGCTAGACAATCTCCACTTCGCCCCAACAGGACCCCTAACGGTGATGGAAGCCACCATCTGGAGATCCACTCTAGCGATGGTGCCACCAGCGATCTCCCTGGCCATAGGGGAAGACACCTTCGTTGCCCAAGTAGCTCTCCAACCAGGCAAGTAGCTACAGCGGCGTCGGAGACAAAAGCCAAAGCAATCTAAGCAACGGATAGAGGTGAAAGATGACTAGCTGATATGTGGCCCCTCCGAACAGTTGTTTCAAAATCAAAATCAGGCGCAATACCTTATGGGTCGGTCGAGCAATCGGGTATCTCTAGACCAGAGATGAGGCCATCTTCAACGTGGCCCAAGTGCCACCGAAACGGGCCATGGGCCGGACTTGAACACTTGTAACCATCCAAACCCGATCTTTATTACCCATGACTTATCCATTACAAGGAGTCACTGGGTTATCAAGTCTCAGGGGCCTAAAAGACGCTACAAGATCCCCTGAGCAACACCAGCTCTTCGGCTCCCTGCCCCGCAGATTGACGTCATCGGCAAATGCGAATGACGTCGACCGCCTCTCAACACCATCCGGCGAGCTTCCCGTGGGTAAATACAACCACTGTCAACATTGGTCCTCTCCCAGGTGCTTTGCGGACTGCAACAAAGGGTAGACAACACCAGCCACCTCCAAGCAATATCGTCGGGTAGCCACCCACCCCATCCTCCAAAACTGCTCTTGCTGGAGGCATGCAAGCGTGCCATTGACTGGGTAGACCATTAACCACATGTGTAAGCATAATGTTTGGCAAGGCCAGTATCTGATCACAAATCTATTTTGCTGAGGACCAGTCGCAGGTATGAGGGGAGGCAATACTTCATATTTGAAATATATTGGCTCAGGGAGGTGGGCTTCATGGAGACCGTCAAGCGGGCCAGGAATGTACAAAGGCATAAACAGTCTCCTATGACTATAGTAGTGAGGAAATTAAAGCATGTTGCTCAGCTGCTTAAGAACTAGGGTGCTGACAAAACCTCACCTGGCAGAGTTGTAAAGGATAGAATCATGCAACAATTAGAGGATCTCGAATACTTAGAGCCACAGAGATACACTCAGAGCAGAATTTGAAGAGATCCTCACATGGGAAGAGATCTTTGGAAGCAAAGATTGAGAGAGAAGTGGCTCAAGGAAGGGGACAAGAACACTGCATATTTTTAGAGAATTGCTTTAGGGAGAAGGCAAATCACCACATTGTCTCTATCAGAGTAGGTGAACAGACTCTCACAAGAGACGAGGAGATCAGAGTGCAGGCCAGGGACTTACTAGTCCAAACTCTTCACTGAAGACCAGATGATCAAACCATGGATCACAGATGACCTACTTCCTTATCTTTCTTCTATAGAGAGGAAAGATCTCCCGCCACTTCTCTAAGGAGGTGGTCCGACAGACAATTTTCCCTTGCGTGTGATAAAGCACCTGACATGGACAGCTTCCCTATGGCTTTCTTCCAGAAGTGTTGGGACATAATCAAGAATGATCTCCTTTTAGCACTTCAGGAATTTTAGGAGGCCAGGGCCCACTTGAGGGGCATCAATAAAACCATCTTGGTGCTCATCCCCAATAAGCAAAGGGCACAATGATTTCTAGACTATAGACCCATATGTCTACCAAATGAAACATACAGAATTATCACCAAGCTGCTAACCATGAGAGTAGACAAGGTGATTGACAGAGTGGTTAGTGGGCATTAAAGGGCCTTCATCGGAGGATGGCACATACAGGAAAACTTCTTGTTGCACAAGAATGCTTAGATGTGATGAAGACTCAAAGGAAAAGAGGTGTGATTTTGAAGTTGGACTTTGAGAAGGCGTACGATCGTGTCAATTAGCAATGCTTATTTAAGGTCCTTGCTAAGATAGGTTTTGATGAGAGGTCGATTGGGTAGATCTGGGCATGTGTTTCCTTAGTCTCTTTTGTAATCTTCGTCTATGGTCAACCAACTTCCTCTTTTCATAGTGGCAGAGGACTCTGACAAAAAGACCCCATGTCCCTCCTCCTATTTGTTTTGGGAGCACAGATTTTGAGCAAGATGTAGATGGGGGCTGAATCAGTAGGACTGATCAGAGCCTTCCAAGCAAGGCCTGATAATGTTAGCATCAGTCATCTACAATATGTGCATGACACCATCCTTTTCCCAGTAGAGGAAAGAGCCAACTACATGTCGCCAGGTTAATGTTGGAGCTGCTACAGGAAGTCAACGGGTTGAAGGTGAATTTCAACAAGAGCCACATTGTTGGGGTCAACATGAAGGAAAGAGTCCTTAGAAGAGCAAATTTCATATTAGATTGTCAGCGTGGAGACTTTCCTTCCTCTTATTTGGATTTCCTGCTATCTCCAGTGGGCCTTACATTGTAGGGATTAGTAGGTTGTGGTGTAGAGGTATGAGTGCAGATTAACACGCTAGAAAGCGAGACTTCTATCCCATGGAGAGAGAATGGTGCTATGTAAATCAGTTCAGAAAGTCTTCCCATCTATTTCCTATCCATCTTCATGATCCTGAAAACGATGACTAAGAAGTTGGAGCCTATCTAAGTAAGATTCTTCTAGCATGGCAGTGACAGCACTAGCAGGGGCTAACATAACATCTCATGGGGTAGAGTTTGTAAGAACAATGACATGGGAGGAGAGGGTATCAAGGACATCAAACACTTCAGCTTGGCGCTCCTATGAAAATGGTTGTGAAAATTGGGAGCTGATGATAGTGGACTATTGACTATAACTCATCAAGCAAAGGTATTATTGTAGGGCCAAGGACTGGGACTTGACCTAGCATCCCAACACAATATCCCACTCATCTGGAGAGGCATTCTTCAGTGTAGAGACATCAACTCAAGCGTACAGGTCCGGCTATATACTATGTAGTCAGAGGCGAAAGGCAACCCCTCATGCCTCAAATGCCTAGGCCATGGCCTAGGCGTTTGAGGCGATATTTTTTTAAATAATATATAATTCATAAATAGAAATATATATCTAAATATCACAAAAATGAATACATAAAATCAATAAACTTCCTAAATTCATTCATTCCTAAAATCAAACAAATTTAAATAAAATTAACAACAAATCTAAACAAATTTAAACAAAAAAATAAATGGGTCAACGCGTGTAGATGTGGGCCAGGCCAACGAGGCCGCATTGAGGCAAGGCGACTTGTGGCTGCCTCCATCGTTTTTGACAACATAGGTTGGGTAGTGGACAAAGGTGCCAATTCTGAAGAGATAGATGGTGTGAGGACTTCACCTTGGAGGCAACCCTCCCAAAGCTCTTTGCGACATCTATCGTTCCCCTGGCCTTCGTGGCCTACACCTTTGACACAACTCTCAAGGGGAACATGGGCGCCGACCGTTAGAAGGAATCTTAGGCCAGATAAAGATAGACCAACTAGAGAAACTCCTATTCCTCCTAGACTACACCTCAGAGCCAAGCAGAGTTTACAGATGGTGGTGGAAATGGGAGAAGGAGAGATGCTTCTTAGTTTAGTCTGGATACTCATTTATCTCAGATAGAGCATTGTATCACTGTTTTCCCTCGTTGACTCTCAAAAGCCCCTTTAAAGTAAAGCTGCTGATCTGGAGAACATCACATGGCCAACAACCCACTTGTGAGATGATTTCTCACTTCCTATAGGACATCTTCCACTCTTTGTTGTTTATGTGGGGAGGAGAAAATTTTGAACCACCTCTTCACAAGATGCTCCTTTACTAAGGTAAGGAGGTCTGGACCAAGATCGCTAGTAGGATCCATTGCACTATCGACCCTTATGAGAGTGTGCACCATATGCTTGTAAATTGGCACATGAATTGCAAATAGAAGAGAGACGGATTCAGTAGCTCATCCTCCATGTCACATTATGGGCTATATGGGCAAGGAACAATATAATTTTTAGAAGCGAAACAAGACTTGAGGAGAGGGTTGTATCTTTTATTTGTGCGAAAATGAGGGGATGTGTTGAACATCTATGTAAAGTAAAGTCATAAAATTCCCCTCTTTTCCTCTTGTTGGGAGGTTGGTAAGGTATGCACCACCTCGGTGCAGTGCTTTTGTATAGGGATCTTTTGAGAGCATACTGACTATACATGTACACCTCATTCTTTTTACACTTAATACAACTGTGGTACCACCCACTTTCAAACAAAGAGATAATAAAATGAAACGACACTTAAGCAAGTCATTGTAGTGGGATTTTCTTTCTCTTTCAATTAAATCGACCCACAAATCAAATCAAATCAATACACTAATATGCAATTCTTTTAATATATTAGTACATTGCTTACAATATAGGATTTGAGGACACCTCATCAAACAAATGGATGAAAATTGACATCATGATGCAACCATAAGACACGAGTGAAGTAAAACATCATGTCAAGTTAAAAGTCACACCATGTAGCAAAGTTAGCAAAACATAGTGAATACTTAAATTAAACATCCACATAAATTCTTTATGTAACAAGGTTGCAAAGTGAACCACAAGAAGTAAACTGCAAAGAAGATTCATTCATTCCCTCCATGTGCATACAATACAAAGAGGATGTGTAAATAAGTCCAATAAATTAAAGTGGAGGAAAAAAGGGGTAAAAAAGGAAAGCATAAGACTCACTGACGTTGCTGAACTCCTCTAATTTTTGTCACCTATAACCCAAAAACAGAAACATATATTAATTGATAAAGTTTAAAATAATAATAAATAAATAAAAAGAGCATGACGCAATATCAACAGGAAACATGAATTTTCCCAGACCATGAAGTTTGAACAGCTAAAAAGGTCACCAGCAAGAACTTGCAAAAGCATTAACATGGCACAATTCAAAGTTGATGCATTCATTACATGGGATTGATGATCAAGCACAATCACTGCTCCCCTTGGGATAAAGGCAGTGGGAAATGCAATGGTCTAATTTGTTTGTATTACATATGTTTGTCTGCATATTTGTGGATAAAACAGTATGCACAAGCTAATTACTATGAAACTAAACCTACAATGAAGGAAAGCTAAGAATGAAGTTTTTAGGGAGGGATATCACCAGACACCTCGTCACGTGCAGCAGCTTTGGAAGCCTTGGAAGGTGAGCGAACACCATGTCCACTCCTATGGCTACGTTCCATTGGAGAGCTTGAACGATCATGGGCATGCCTTGATGATCTGGAAGTCCCGCCATCACTCCTGTCACGTGCAAACCTTCTCTCATCAGAACCATCCCTATCCTCTCCCCTTTCTCTATTCCTTCCCTTGTCACGCTCTCTGATAACACTCCTGCCTTCCTCACTATGTAATGTCTTCTCCATCTCATGCTCCACTTGAGATCGCCTCAAACGTTTGGTGCGAGGAGAAGGAGAACGAGAACTTGTCCTGATCGGTGAGCTTGAATGGACTTGTCTTGGGGATCTACCATGCTCAGGATGTTTTTGCTTCCTGGGTGATCTTGACTGCCTGTGACTAGGTGATCTTCTACTGTTTGGCACCTTTTCATTCACTGGTGATCTTGACCTGACGTGCTTTGGTGACCTAGTGCGCTGTGGTGGCTTTTCTTTCAACGGTGATCTGGACCTCCCTTGCCTGGGTGACCTAACACGGGCGGTCACCTTTTCCTTTACAGGTGATTTCGACCTTCCATGTCTGGGGGACCTACTGTGCTCCCTCAACTTCTCTTTTGCAGGTGACCTCATCCTCTGAGAAGAACCATTCTTGACAAGTGATTTCGTTTCTGGGGAGCTCCTGCGACGAACAGGGGACCTCCCTCTACGAGGAGAGCTGTTCTTTGGAGGGGGAGAAAGACGGTCCCGGTCTCTGACTGGAGATCTGGAAAGGTTCGAATAGCGCCGTCTCGCAGGTGAATCCCGATGCATCGCCAAACTCATGCTGACTCAAAAGGTTGCAACTCTTCTCCAGCCTACAAAATGTTATCATTAAAGGAAAAGGAAAATGTTTGTCCATAAACCTTCTTAGTCCATCATCCAGAGGTTCAACAACTCTAAATGCAAGAAAAACGCATAGCATATTAAAAAGTGATGTATGTTGAATTTAACTTCCTAAAAAGAAATCTACACTGATTTCAGCAATCACTCTATCAAATGCTTGATGGTTCCAAGTCAATGTAAGCATAGCAACTCTAGGAAGCATACAACGAAATAAAACGAAGCACACAATACTAATGTACAAATGTGACCCCAAAACCATATTCTAATACGTCGGATAAAATGTGGTGCCCAACTTCAAAACACCCCAGGGGACACAAAAGAATGGAACTTTATCAACCCAGGTAAGGCATCTAAAAGTGCGCCCTAAACATGTAATAAGAATGAAGAACACATACAGACTCCCATGGGCATCATAAATTCTGGAACTCTGGATAAACAAAAAAGATAAAAAGGGGGGACATGCAAAAGTAGAAGACTACTCACAGATTAGGGTTTTCGGAAGAGAACAATCCAGAAAAAAGATACTCCGATTAGAAGCGACAACGAGAAGTTCGACAATGGGCGAAGGCTACCAGATGAAATAGGGCGACAAAACGATTAAAAACGAAGGAACAAGAATGAGAATGCGAGAGTAGAGAGGAGACGGAGATTACCTTCGAATATTTGCTCATCCAGAACGGGGAAAGGAGGGTTCCTTCTCCTCTATGGACGAAGCTTCACCTCCCCACCCTCTCAGCGCTCTCTCTCTCTCTCTCTCTCTCTCTCTCTGCGCTCACAGTTCGCGGACAAGCTCTACCCTGCAGGTAGGGTTGGACGATTTCGGATTGAACCTTTCGGGTTATAAAAGGACCGAGATGGTGACCGCGCCCGGCTTTGGATCGATCCTTATAGATGAAAACGGATTGTTTCGGATTATCCGCAACTTCGCAGTTGGGATGATGGGGTTGGACATGCGGCCATGTCTGACCCGACAAAGAAGATTAGATCCGATTTTGAACTCTTCGAAGTCCAGCAAGCAGGATGGGGGCTTGGGGATGATTTTCCACTTGAAAGTATGTTGTGAGCTTTTAGAGCTCTCGTGACATGTTTTGACAAAAATTTTATATGAAAATTATTTTAAAATTTTATAAAAATTATTATTATAAGTGAATTTATAAAAAATTATTTTTAAATATATATTAAAAGATATATAGCTTAATTAATTCAAATAGTACATAAATATCATTTAAATATATTTTTTGTAAATTTTTAACATAAAGGAGTGATATGACGATAAATAAATTTGATATTTTTACACAATTCAAATTTACACAGTGATACGTCCGTTAATACATTTATAATAATATTTTTTACAAATTCTCATTTAACATTAATTTTCGTGCAAAAATTCATTACTTTAACTTCTACTACTTTAACGTGAAATATTTTTGTTAGGACATATGATGGTGATAGAATAAGGGTGAGACGGAACAATCAATCCTAATTTTTGAATTCATACACTGAAATTTTGTTTCCTTTAAGAACATAATTAGAGTGAGTTTTGACCTATGGCTCTATAAAAGGGATAAGTCTTGTAAGAAAACCCAAGTTTTGCAAGAAATATAGTAGAATGAAAATTTAAACTTTGATTTTCCTACAAATACTATTATGAGTTCGACTAGAACAAAATGAAGAGCAAAGCATGGATCACATCCATATCTTTATAGCGGTTGTGAATCTCCAACACTCATTGTAGATAGTTCCACAGATCGTGAAAGTTACGCTCGCACTCAACCTCTAGCAAACTCCGCACGAATCACAAAGAAGGGACCTCCTATAACACATACAAGAAGCAAGGGGGGCACCTCTTAAGAGAAGGGAGGGGGAGGCCTTGCCGGGAGAGAAAGGAGGGATGACCTAGGGAGAAACCCTAATGCTTGGTTAGGGTTCTCGTCAACCCTCTTATTCATAAAGTTATATTGGGATTTTTCACAAAAATCTAGAATTTCTGTAATCTCCTTTCAAGGTCCCTACCTTCAATAGTTCTTGTGTACGTGACTCTCTAAGTCTAATATTGAGTTGGCAGTGAGTCCAAATATCAAAATTCTTTTGATATTAGTAAGGAGTTAACTCTTAGCCATTTTAATAGAACAACTTCTAGTATTTTATGTGAACTAATGCTTAGTTTACTTAAATTAATCGTCTTGTAATTAATTTAAGTGAGTAATATATCATGGTTAGCTCCAAATAATGTGTCACGACCCTCAGACGATACATAATCTGATTTGAACCTTCTCGCTTGTAATTTCCATGTTACTATAATTCTTCACTCACATAATATCCCTGATTAGACTAGAGTATGGTCATGTTCTTAAACTCTATTTGTTCAATTTAATAGTGTCCATACTCAATATAGTCGAACTAGAAATTCCTTTCTATTAAGACATGTAACCTTTGTCAGGGATTTCCAGGAGTGCAACTCCATTGGACATCCTGTCTCTCTCTCCACAAAGGTATATCAAAGAGTGAGTGACTATGTTGACTACTCAATCATCTTCACATGCATCACACTAGCCTTAAGTGCTTGATGGTACTAGACTTATGTCTAAGGCCGATAAATCACGTATCAAAGAATAGTGCTCCATGTGCAATATGTCTTTTATCTCTGATAACTAAAGACCAATCACAAAACCATGAGTAAGAGCATCTTGATTAATAGTTAGGTATATTAGACGATTTAAGATCATTGTTATAGGTCAATTTAGTGAACATATTCTCTAATGAGCACCCATACATTTATCTTAGTTTCTCTATGCAGACTATGAGATCAATCATTCTCATATATGTATGACACCTCTTTTCTTGGATCATATCACTTGGGTCTGGGCACGTGCACATATTTGATCTATCATGTCGTGAGTTTGGAGCACCCGCATCATATAACACTACAAGAAAAAAGCATGTTCAATGACAAAATTTTAAGACTGATTTTTTCTTCACTATTAGCATCAAACAATGTATCTGTCGCTAATGTTGACGAATGTCGAGTTAGAGTCCGATTCACGATGAATTAGGTTGTCGCAAAAATATCCAGATCATAGCCTAACACCTCAGATTTGTAGCTCGGGCTATGATCCCAAGGTGCCATATTGTAACACCCCGATTTCAGATAAACTTATTAGTATATTGGACTAGTTGTGTTAAGAGATTATTAGAGTGGTTCATTTAATAAATCTAACTCATTATGAGAAATTCCTAACTTCAGGAGAGTAATTCGTTATTTATAATGTAACTTTGTGTGTGAATGTTAAAAAAATGAAATTGAACTTATTAGAAAGATAACTCGATTATCTACAACTTTTGTGTTGAACATTTTTTTATATTCTATCATTTAGTAAGTTAAAATATCACATAACGAGATGTTGCATTGGACGATGAGTTAGATTTAAGATGGTCATAACATAGTCACATAGTCGGAGTTAAGATAGTCGCTGGTAAGATAGGCGCTATTAAGATACTAAGATAGTCGTCGGTAAGATAGGCACTATTAAGATACCGAGATAATTGCTGGCAAGATAAGCACTTTAAGGAGATAGTCACTCAACTTAGATATTGAGATAGTTGCCGGTAAGATTGGCGCTATTAGGAGATAGTTGCTCGACTTAGATATTGAGATAGGTGCTATGGATATAGCTGATCTTCAAAGATAGGTATTGGTAAGATACCTGAAGTTAGGGACTTATTAGATCGACTATCAAAAGAAAGTATTAGCTACCTCACCTAGAGATAGACGCATGATGTGATAGTCAATTGATTTTATGCAAATAGGCGATCTTATACAAGTTGAGATAGTCCATGGATAGCCATAGTTTACATAGTCTAAGTTGAAGATAGTCGTTAAGATAGTCGTTGGATAGCCAGAGTTGAGATAGTCGCAGCAATTGAGATAGTCGCTGGATAGCCGGAGTTGAGATAGTCGCAGCACATATTGCAGAGCTGAGATAGTCATTGGATAGTTGAAGTGGATAGCCAGAGTTAAGATAGTTGCAGCACATATAGAAGAGATGAGATAGTTGTTGGATAGCTTGAAAGATAGTTGGATATGTGAGAAGATAGGCAGAAGGATAGCTAGTTAAGTGGGAAGATAAGAGGAAGATAGTTGGAACATCATCTAATCCAGATGAGTTAGTTGATAATTAGCTATTAGCATGAGATCTAAGACTTGCATAAATTATGAAATTACCCGTATTAAGACTAATTATATGTAGAAATCTCAAAATGAAATAATATTAAACTCATTGGAAGGATAATATAATTATCCTTAATGCTCATGTTGAGTAATTTTACTAATCATGTCATTTACTAGGTCAAAAATGAGAAAAACAAAATTAGGTAACGAGTAAAATTATAGTTCTACCACTTAATAGAGTCAAAAGTTATATTACATGAGTTAACATAGGGCTAACGTAGGAGAATTAGCTTAAGCTTATGAAATTAAAAAACAGAGCACATACTCGAGTGTTGTACGCCAGAGGTCAATATGGTAAGGTAGGGGTGTATACCAGATGTCAATAGGATAAGACAGGGTGTATACCTAGTGATAACAGTTGGGGCAGGTGGCAAATATCTTAAATAAAAATAAATTAAATAATTGTCTACTTTCTAACCTTGAGAGTTGTATATTTAAGCCTTAATTACCTTTTTGTTATTCATTTACGTCTCAGTGAGAACTAGAGAGGAGGAACCGTAGGAGCAACAGAAGGAAGAAGAGGTAGAAGAAGGTCATCCCCAGCTTGAGGAGAACCCCTAAGAGCAGTTCTAGGAGACAGCAAAGGCTAGAGATCAGGGAACCAGTAGGGGTTAAGGATATTTTAGTACAGGTAGACACATGATGAACTGAATGTATGCTACTCTTCTATATAGTTAGTTTAATGCTATTGTGATATGCTAAAAATGTTAAGAATTGACTGTGAACAGTAAAAGCGATCATGCATGGTTAGGATCTTATGAACTGCATTTGAAATTGTTAACTATGCGATCTGAATATTTTGTTTATTAGATTGACCATCAATTGTAGGCTATGTAGCACCAATGAATTTCAGCCACATTTGCCTTGGACACACCTCTGGTCTAAATGGCTGCCCACTAAGATTTATATTCTATTGTGGAAAATTATTAATAAATGCCTTCCCACAGATTCTAATGTTCAGACTCTGGGCGTTCAGTTATGTTCTAAATGCCATTGTTGTAAACAGCCTCAAGGTGAAACAGTGAACCATTTGTTCATCACCAGTGAGTATGCTGCTTTCATATGGTCTTCTCTTCAAACCGCAGGTCTGCAGGTTGATGGATATTCTGCTAAAACCAGAATTCCTAATTCAGTCTCTCACATTAACACAAAATCCTTGTATGGTCTTTTCTTCTTGGCTACTATTGGCTATGTTATGTGGGAGCTATATATGGTCTGCCAGGAACATGACAAAATATGAAGGAAAGCAAATCTCCAAGCAATGTCTGATGCATAAGATCATAGCCCAGACCAAGCAACTATGTGATTCCTCCGATTTAAGAGAAAATAGCTTCAGCAATGGCAAAATCTTAGCTCACTTTGGCATCAAGGCTGACAGCAATAGTAAGCCTCAAGCTATACTTGTTAAATGGTTATGCCCTCCGTGGCCATCACTCAAACTGAACACAGATGGGGCTTGCAAAATATCAGGAATTTCTAGTGGGGGAGGAGTCATTAGAGATGCTAAAGGAAATATTCTTATTGCTTTCTCTCATTACTATGGTCTCTGCAATAGCATCATTGCTGAAGCCAGAGCTCTTCTTGATGGCATAAAATACCATCACACTGTGAATACTCAACCGGCATTGATAAAATGTGATTCAAAAGTTCTGGTGCATATTATCAATAAATAGGTTCAATGTCCATGGGCAATACTTGATCATGTCAGAGAAATCTGGGAAAATCTTTCACAATGGGACTCCATAACTCACGTCTATAGAGAAACCAATATTGTTGCATATTCATTAGCCTCCTTAGCTTGCACCAATAAGTGTAAATTTTTTTTTTATCATGAGCTTCCCGTGAATATTAAGGGTGCAGCTCGACTGGAAAAGCTAGGTATGCTTAGCGTTCGTCTCATGTAATTTTATTTTTTCTCTCCTATCAATAAAATTAACCTCCTAGTGGTATGATGGAGAAGTGCATCCAAAAGGGGTACACTTTCCAAAATACTCCTAGGCATGGTTTTCTAAAAAAAAAATTGTAGGCTATGTATCCTTTAATTGTTTATTCAATTTTATTAAAGACTGTTCAAAAAAGAAAGTATACAAAATGATTGATATGCAACTAAGTACATGGATAGTGCCATCGCAATGAGATTATTAGCAGTCCATAGCAAGTGTCCACTGCGGATTAGCCCAATTCCAATGACAAATGGAATGACTGCTAGGCGTCAGTTGTCCCATTTTGCACAATCGACGAAGACCGTTCAGCTCCCAACATATAGGCCTTTTGTTTGGATGCCTATCATATGGCGCCCCGATACTGACTGACCCCTATGCCATAGTTTAGATACATGTCCGACTATTAAAATAATCTTGCATGTAATCAAGATTGATTGAATTAAAATAGGCCCTAATAAGGAAAGACACTTATTGTAAATTTGTTTATAAGGCTTGCACCTGCAACTAATTGACTGACTGACTGACTGAATTCAGATGAATCTGGATAATTATTGAGCTGATTGACAAGCTAGATTGAAGGATTAAACTGGATTACAGATAAAGTGGCTGAATAAGAAAGAATTGCTCACATGATCAAATATTGTTATGTTCTGTTAATTCATTCCTTGAAATTATGATATATGTCTATAATCTGTGAGGAATAGTGATTAATTGAGTATTATGACATGCCATGTAAAAGTAATTATATAGTAAGCATGTAATTAGTTCTAATGCCTATCGAGTCTTAGGACTCACACGTGCAATCTAACATTTTTCAGGGAATTAGGAAGTGTGCTTGATAATCCGCGAGCAAGAGATTAGAGGAGAGAGCTTGGGGACTACTCATAGCTACTATGTTAAGGATTCTAAGGTTGCAGTCTTTATGTAAGTAAGCATACCTTTAGTTGAGTTCTCTTTGTATGAGAGATGTAAATGTCCTTTTGTATTAAGAGGAATAAACTGTGTTGATAAATGATGTAATTATAGTTTTAAAATCTTAATAGTTGTGGTATGGTTATGTTATTAGAATTATAGATGGTATGGGTTTGGGTGCCTTGCGAATACCCCGGTTCATAGTAACGGATGAGTATAAGGTGACGCTCTCTGACCGAGCATCGAGCGCCCCGAGTTGTGTCATAGTAAATGGTATCAGAGCATGAATATGAGACTTGGGAGTTATCTGTAACTATCTTATTTGTATACCATGCTAGAGGATCTTAAGAACTTATTTAGAGTTTGGAAGTTAACCTTAACTGTCTATTTTTATTGAGGTTGTATTAATTGGGGTTAATTCTCCCCTACAGGAGACGGCAGAGAGTGGTAGAGGAGGAATGGACCTTCCCCAGGGAGAGTCGGCAACCTCAAATGGAACATCTGCTGGTGTCAATGGGAGAGCAACGCATGGAGAATAGTCATTTAGAGGACAGGAAGTTATGGCTGCATCGAGCATGTCAATGGTAGATATGGGAGGATTTAGTAGAAATTTCAGGGACTTATGCAAGCTATGCAGATGCAGGTTCAGACGCAAGTGCTGATCCAGGCCCAGTTAAAGGCTCGGGCGGAAGAACTACATGGCAAGATAGCAGGGACAAATATGATGGAGAAGTTTAAGAAGATGAGTCTGTCATCTTTTAAGGGGGAGAGTCAACCTAAATTGGTGGAGAGTTAGGAGCGAGATATTGAGAAAATTTTCATGGCCATTAGATGTGAAGAACGAGACAAGATAGACTTAACTACTTTCATATTATAAGATCGTGCAGATGAATGGTGGAGATCTGCACTTCGTATCACCTTTAGAGGTAGGGAGACAAATATTGTATGGGAAGAATTTTTAGACATCTTTCATGCCAAATTTCTACCACAACATGTGAGGGACCAAAAGGAGCTTAAATTTTTATGTTTGACCCAAGGAGAGTTGTCAGTTGCAGAGTATGAAGCTAATTTCATAGAGTTGGAGAAGTATGCTCCTCATGTTTATGCAGATGAAGTAAGGAGGGTAAACAAATTTGTTAGAGGATTGCGAGGTTTAATCAGAAGTAGAGTTGTCATCCTGTATCACCAAACTATGGCAGCAACTTTAAGGATAACATTTATTGTAGAAATTGAACGTTAAAGGAAAGAAAGACATATAGAACTAAAAGGAGAAACCCCTATTTAGATATGAGAATGGATAAGGGGAAGAGAGCAGCTGTGATATCCTGGACCCTTCGGATCCCTCTTCTTGGGTCTCAGATCGATTGTCTCGGAGATTTTGTTCTCATTTTGCCCCGGGTTATCTTTCGGACATCTTTCGGGTTCGGATCCGTACATTTCAGATCAGTTTCGGAGGTCCCGGAACGTGTTCCACGATTTCCCGTGTTTTCCCTTACAGGACCTACGGAACCCCGTAGCGGGTAAATCGAGTCGTTCACCTACTCAGGGATGGTACCACATCGATCAATGTGTTCCAACGATCGCGGCAGTATATTTTTCTATTTTTTCATATTTTTCAAAAAATCCGGATTTTCTATAAATACCCTTCCTTTTTCTTTTTCTTTTCTTCTTCTTCTTTCTTCCTCCTTCTTCCTCCCGTGAGCGACCGCGCCCCCTTCCTCTCTCTCTTCCTCTAACGTGACCATGGCGGCACTCCCCTCCGGCTATAGACGGCAGTGAGGCGACGACGTGGCGGCGACGGCGGCGGCGAGGCGATCGTGGCGGCGCAAGGCTCGTGGGATTTCGTGAAGGTTCGAGGGTTCTAAAAGCTTCTTCTTTGCGTTCGACGGCGTTTCAGTGGAGCTCTAGCTCCATTGAGGTAGGGAGATGAATCCCCATGCTCATCCCATCGTCCCCCACGATTTGTAGGCCGAGGAGAGGTCGAGAGGGGCATTTTTGAGCCGGGTAGGTGTGGACGTCGAAAAATATCGATGATGATCATACGGCATGCACGTCTCGACACTCGAGAGCAAGCCGAAGATGAAAATGCCAAATAAACCTCATGCCTCGCCCGATCAGGATGAGGACTCGCTTGGTGGTCCGCTAGCCGATGAGGGAGCCCCCCCCGGGGCGGAAGATATGGCCACAACTCTACAGTCGGCCGTGCCGAGAGCTGAATCAAAGAAGAGTCGGGGACTCCGATACAGCCCGACGTGCACCGAAAGTCACGCAGAGTCTGGGACCGGGCCCCAAAGGCTGTGAATGGAACATTGTAGAGGTCATACATAGCAACCGGAACCTTCCGGGAATGTCGACATTCACGTAAAATGGCCGCGACTTCGAGAAGAATCCGTTTAGTGCTTAAAACGGCGCGAGGGGGTCTTAAAACGGCGCCCCTTATCCGGCGCGCCCCCCCTTTAAAACGGCGCGCCCCCCTTTGGATATGGCGCCGTTTTAACCCCTTTTCTTTTCATTGGCTACACGGCGCGCCCCGAAGCCCCCCTTGATGCTTAAAACGGCGCCCCTTTGAATATGGCGCCGTTTTAACCTTTTAACCCCTTTCTCTGAAGCGCTTCCTGGCGAGCAACCGACCCATCCCATCGGCATTACGGTCCCCTGTTTCCTGGGAACTGCACGACGACGAACTGCTTAAAATGGCAAAAGGTATGCTTCGACCCGTTGGGCATCCAAGCATGTTCCTCAAATGGAAACCCTCGAGCCCTGCACTGTCGAACGCTTGCTCCGTCAGCCGGTCGCCCATTCCCCTGCAAATGATGAAAGCAAACGTGGCTAGCGGTGTACATGCCAGCGAAGGAGGAGGCCATGCCTCTGCCCCTCTCCCGGTCACACTGTAGCTGCGGCGGAGGTGACGTCCACGACAACGGCATTCGACACGGTGACCCCATCAACGTTAGCAACGGCAACTGCGAACAGAACAAAAAGCCATAGAAATGGGAAGCTTGCTTCCCTGCTCTCCATATAAATACAAGCCCCAGGCAAGAAGCAACAGAGGAGGGACGCTCTACTGGCGGTGAAGCCCTGCTCCGAAGTGTGAAGAGAGATAAGAGGGTGAAAGAAAGAAGGAGAGGTGAGGGGAAGAGAGCTCGCTTCCCCCCTTTGTCTTTACATTTCCTTCTGCCCCTTTGATTTCCTTTTGGTGATCTTCATATGTAGACCTTTATCTTCGTATTCCCTTTCAATGTAAGCGGAGTTCGGTCTGTTGTGAAATGAAAGGAAAACTCCCCTTTGGGAGATCTTGATGCCTCAATCCCCCTCAATACTCAGCCCATAGTGGCTCTCTTTTTTTTTACCGCCGTGTTCTTGTGTCGACTTCGGCTCTCACGTGGTCTTCAGCCACGCGATCACGGCAACCCTCGGGTCGTCGGAGTTCCTTTGTAGGCTGGCCCTCAGGACCTCCGGCACCGAACGGGGGGAGTCGATACGATCGCAACAACCCATGGGTCACCGGTTTCCCTTGTAGGCTAGCCCTCGGGATCTCCGGCCCCTAATGGGGTAACTTTACTGGTGTCGTTGCTTGCACGCACCGGGATGTTTCGGGGCCGTCGGAGTTCTCTCCGCATGGCGCGCCCCATCTTTTCCCCCAGACCCTTCCGATCTAGGGGAGGTGCTGCCCGATTTTCATCAGGGTCAAGAACACCAAGAACAATGAATAAATGTATCATAGAATTTGCCCACGGGTGAAACAAAAGAAACACACAGTAAAACTCTGTGAACTGAACCCCCCCCGAACGAACACTTAAGCATCCACGCTAATCCACCTGAATAAACAATTAAAATGTTTAAATCTTATTTCTGTAAACATAATCCATCCATAAGATGAACAACTAATCAATAAACCGGCTTACAATTTAAAGAAACAAGAAACAGAGCATAAAAGGGTCAAGATAAAACCTCTTTGAAGCTGTCCCGGCGTGGCCTAATCCGGCGCGGTCACCCCTCACCGCGCCGATTTAACACCACCCTCGTAACCTCCCATCTCCCTTGAACGCTAAAACGGCGCGCCCTTATGCCTTGCTTAACCATTAAAACGGCGCCCCTTGGCCTCCCTTAAACCGGCGCGCCCTTCAGCCCCTTGTAATACCTTAAAACAGCGCCCCTTATCCGGCGCGCCTCCACCTCCATTTACACCTTAAAACGGCGCCCCTTATCCGGCGCCCCCCCCCCCCTTCTTACACCTATTGAACCGGCGTGCTTCATTAAAAAAAAAGGGGGAGGGAATTAACTAAGTAGGAAGAAAAGGCTTGAATTGATGAATAAAGCGAAGGAAGAGAACTAAACCCAAAAAAAAACGAAAGGAATTCTATTACCCGCGCCTTAACCAAATTTTGTTCCGGGGGCGCTGCCCCCGAAAACCCCCGCAAGGGGCGTTGCCCCCTTGACCCCCACGACCTGACCGGGCAGGTCGAACCCCGCGACCTGACCGCGCAGGTCGATCCGCGTGCGAGGGCGCACATTGTCGAGTTTTGGCCTTACACTCAACGACCCGCTCCCCCGGACTGTGTAATGATGCCCCGTGGTATCGGACATGGACCTCGGGATCCCCGACATGGTCATGATCCGTGCACCTCTTGGGCCGATAGTTCATCAAATTGACCCACTTCTTCCGGGATCCGATCCCGCACCCACATGAAACGTGCCGTACCTACGGTAGATATCCGAATGTCTTTGTTGTTACCTTCGATGCTTCGAATATGAACTCTCGACCGAATACTGGATGGTCCTTAGTGACTGATATATATACATATACCAGGATCTAATCCCGCACTTGCATTAAATTTGCCGCACTCGCAGCAAATATTTGTATGGTTTTGAACGTCGTTTTGCATACCGATGCGGAGGGTTTAAATCATGTCAACCCAACTCGCATGCTTTAATGAAAAACGATCTTTAGGTCATTTGACCCCTTTTCTTGGCGATTAATCAGAGGTCTTCCCCTCTCTGAGGGGATGTAATTAACGTCGCGCCCTTTATGGCGCGGCGGGTCTCCAGTCCCGACCCGATATCCACAATCATCTGATCAGTCAGATGGAGCGCACCCCGGGCTTCGGACCACTCCAGTCTTGAAGCCCGAACACATTGTCACCTAGGTGACTGGCACGCCCTCGCACTAGATAAACCGATAAAAAGACCACCGATATCCCGATACTTTCACACACGAAACCTAGTGCGTTCCACAAGCTGGCACGCCCGGTGGGACTGGACTACCTCTCATCTTTTCGCCAAGATTAGGGGCCCAATGGCCTTTTCCGAAGTCTTAACTTCCGCATTTTTGAAATTGCAGGAGGGATCCATTTCTGAAGAACCGATGGCTGTCACTTTCGGTCCATTGGTTGTGGCGAGCCATGCCGAGCATGGCTACTTGGCAGTGCCGATCCAGTTCGGCGATTTTCCCCCGGTCGTTGGCTTCCCCAACTTCCTCGGGGTTATGTTCGTGGACCTCTTGGATGTCAAGGAGGTCGAGCCCGTCGCCCCCGTGGAGGCGACACCAGAAGCTGTGAAGATGGTGGGCTACTATGTCCACCACATTGAAGCAAAGAAGAAATGCACCTCGGCTGCCAGGAGGGCGGCAAGGAGAACCACTAGCACGCCGCAAGGCCGGCCTTCCCTCTCGGGCAAATCCGTGATGATCGGAGGAGTCCGAGTGTACCTGAATGGCCGTCAGGCCACGATCTCACCAGATAGGGTAATCCCGATGGTGCCGGTGCACAACCAATTCCATGCACTGGCCCGGGAGCGAGAGGACCATATCAGGTCCATGCCAAAGCAAGAGTCGGCCCAGAAGCCGACTAAATTCAAGCAAGCATGGGTCCCCATCAGGCGGGCCCCAGCCTCAACTCAACTGGAGCTCGTCAGGACTGACCGGCTCGAGAAAAAGATGAAGGAAGATGAAGAAGAGAAGATTGAGGCGTCAGCTCGAGCGTCTCGAAGACCTGCCTTCCGTACTCACGGTCGGCAGGCGAACATCTATTTGAAGGAAAGAAGATACAACATGATGCACGAGCGGAGGCGTCTCGCCTATAGACCGCCAGTGCAAGCATCACCACCAACTGTCTGCCCCAGCCGGGGAGAAGACGACATCACTCAAGCCGTGAGGGGATATCTCCACAGCCTTGGAAACACCCTCTTGGGAACTCAGCGGCTCCTAGAAGCCATGAATGATGCTGAAAGAAACCGGAAGCAACAAGTTAACCCGGAAGATATCGAAGATGCGGAGTCAGGGTGCTATGGGCCGCCCCTCTGTAAAGAAGCTCCACCAAGAGTCTCGGTGTTTGATAGGCTAACCTTTCCTAGACAGACAACCAGGGAGGCGGCTCGAAGAAACCAAAAGATGCGGGCTTATACCTGTAATATGGCCGGAGTGGCCAACCAATATGGAGCCCTACCTGAAGACCAAGAAGAGATGGCCAGGTTGGCTGGCAGGTCGGGTCCCCTAACTAGAAGAGGAGCAGCTGCAGCTGAGATAATACAAGCCCTCGTCGGTGAAACAAGTTCAGATGCGGTCGCCATGGCAGCGAACGTGATTACCACTGGGGATGAAGGAGAAAGGGTAGCGCCTTCTCTAGATACTCTGACAGAAGGGGGAGGCCAAGCTCCTAGCCCTTCCACCTCCGACCCGGCGATGCTGATGCTGCTTCAAGCCTATCGACAGGAGATCGAAGCTCTGAAGCGACAGGTGGGCGAACTGACCATGCATGCTTCCACGTCGAAGCAGGTCGAACCGTCTCCAGAAACATCCAGGCAAGGCGCTGGAGAATTTGAGGGTTCACCCAAGGTGACGGCCTCTCAGCCAATCCCCAACTATGCTGGGGGCATGGCCCCAATGACCCCTTCGGCTCCTCAACACCAAGGCACCGCCACTATACCCCAGGCGACGGTGTTGACGACGCCACAGATGCAGTCAGCTCATTTCTACCCAGAAGCAGTGGATCCGGCAACGGCTAACAAGCTCATGATCGAGCAGATAGTCGAGATGAAGCTGGCCGACCGGGGAAGTGAAGAATATGCCTCATATGATGTGTACAAGGTACCCTACCCTGTCCATCATGCGGGGAAGAGATTGCCTCCTGGCGTCAGCAAGCCGCCAAAGTTTGACAAATTTAATGGCCAGGGGTCACCGAAGGAGCACATAGCCTATTACGTCAATGTGATGGGCGATCTGGCGACTGATGAATCATACCTACTGAAGTTCTTCGGGTCCTCGCTCACAGGGCTCGCCTTCGAATGGTACTCGAACTTGCCGGCGGGGTCCGTTAATGACTGGCCAGATTTGCAAAGAAAATTTCGGGAGCGGTTCCACGTCACCGAAAGAGAGGTCACAGTGGCCGAGCTCTATGCAACCAAGCAGAAGAATGATGAAACTGCTCTAGAATTCATCAAGAGATGGCGGAACCTCAGCATGAGGTGTAGACGCCCGCCACACCAAGAAGATGCGGTTCAAATCTGCAAGCAGAATTTGAAGCGTGAAGTTTTCAAGAAAATGATCGGGATGGAGATCAAGTCATTTGATCGATTAAATAATGTGGTGGTGGAAATTGAGTCCTACCTCTCCAAATACTCTTCCGCACCGGCCACCTCAGCCCAAAAAGGAAAATCAATTGAGAAGCGGTCCGTGCCCAAAGAAGTCAACACTATCGACTTCAAGGATTTCGAGAAGCAGAAGGACAATGATAAAGGAGTCGCCAGTGCTCCTCCGGCCAAGCAGGCTGAACAACAAGAGGCCGCCTCCTTGCGGTCAAGAATGAAGAAACTTTACTCCTTCCCGAAGGAGAAGACCCGGGTCATCTTCGAGTGGGCCACCAAATATAACAAAATTACTCTCCCGGAGCCAAAGAGACCCGGTGACATCAAGAGGAAAGATGATCCTCGATTTTGTCCGTACCATCAGATGCTCGGGCACACCCTCGAAGACTGTTACGTCTTCAAAGACATCATTGAAGGCATGATCAGGAAGGGAGAGCTCCAGATGGGCGAACACAAGGTGGACCCGCCCCGCCCGCATGAGTTGCCAGTGCTGGGGGCAACCGTAAATATGATATCCTTATACCAACAACTGCCTGAAGAAGTGTCAGATACTTGTACAATGCACACCTATGAGGCATTTGTTCTCGCTCCCGCAGAGAGCCATGGAGATTGGCAGATGGTGCCAAAGAAGACAAGAAGAAAGTCGACATCCCGCCCTACCCCGGGAGTCCGAATTCATGGCGTCACGCCTCAGCCACCACCACCGGTTGTCACCCCGGTCTGGTATGAAACTGCTCCTCAGTTGGTCCTCCGAAGAATGACTGACAACAGGAAGAAGCCACTCTTGTTGCGGATGCACATGCAAGTCAGCCCGGTGGTTAAACGGCTGCAGGCAATCATTGACGGGTTAGAAGAATATGAACAACCCAAGATCCAGCCAGTGCGGCTGAAGGAATATGTCCCCTGGGAACATTTTGAATCCTTAAAATTGGCTGAAGAAGCTGAACCCGAAACACAAGAAACCGGCATATGGGATGAACTTCCCCGAGAACAGCTTCCAGCTGTAAAAGAAGAGAAGAAGAAAAAGAAGAAGAAGCTGAAGAATAAAAGAAAATGCAGCCTTTTGTCTTGCAATACCTTGTCGGCCTTGTTCAACATGGCACAAAACTCTGAAGAGGAGGGAGAAGAAGAAATATGCTTCGCACCTACCGAAGCAAACCAAGTCGAGGCCTCTACTTCCCAACATGTCACCAGGTCTGGGAGAAGGTGGGGACGTTTGCCCCCGGCCAATCACAATATTATATTCAGGGGTGAGCGGCCATACCAAATCCCCGAACCTGAAGTGAAGGGCGCAGCAATCCCGCCTCCATCGGGCTTGTACCCTGAAGATGCAGCAGGCGAAGTGGTACCCTCGTTCGCCGAATTTTTGCTCGCGAAGAAGAGCAAACAACCATACCAACAGCCCGGGTCCAAGGCCAAGAGCACTCTTACCTCCACCTCGGGAATGCCCCCTCTGGCAAATAAAGATGATGAGGGCGCCACCCCTGTGGCTCAGCCCGTGCAAATGAAAGAACCAGCCGACCAAGCAAGCCGGAGTCGGGCGGCCCCCGAAGAAGATAAACTATCTTCCCCGCCGACTCCTCCGACACCAGAACATGGCACGCATAGCAAAGCCGAAGAAGCAAAGTTAGCTAACGTCCGAGCCGGCTCTCGGATATTGAAACAATTGAAAAGAATCCCAGCAAGATTCAGTGTCTGGGAGATACTCTCCCTGGATGAGGAAACCAGGCAGGCTGTCATTGCGGCTCTGCAAACCCCGGCGCATTATGAAAGCTATTTTGCTGAGTTGCAGTTGGGAACAACCATCACCTTCACCGAAGAAGACATGCTCTTTCCTTCGGTCAGCCACAACAGACCCTTGTACATGAGGGGGCAGTTGAACGGCCAGCCTATAAATAGGATCTTGGTCGATACAGGGGCAGCAGTAAACATACTCTCCTACCAGGTTTACCAGAAACATTACTTTAATGTGCACCTGATCAAGGTCAGGGATATGAAGATAACTGGGTTCAACCAGAAGTCTGAAGTTCCCATGGGTGTAGCAGAGTTTGAGCTGTCACTAGGAGACTTCACCACCAAAGTGCAGTTCCACGTCATCAACTCCGATACCACATATAAAGCATTGCTCGGCCGACCGTGGCTGCATCAGAATCGGATAGTGTCTTCAACCCTGCACCAGTGCATTAAGTACTCCCGAGATGGAAAAGAAGAAAGAATATTTGCAGACTTACACCCCTTTGAGGTGTTTGAATGCCACCTGCTCGATGCTGCACTTTACATGGAGGAGCCGAAGCAGAATCCCCAGCCGACTCAAAGCAAAGAAAAGGAGATAGCAGAGGACGACGATTGGTTCCCTCCACCACCGCCCGACTATGTGGCACCGCAGGAAGTGTCACACATTTCTAAAGTTGAAGGCGTGGTTCGAGCCATCCCCTTCAATATTTACCTCGAGACAGGAGTTCCGAAGCTCGAAGATTTGCCTGGGTATGTGAAGGTCCCTCCAGGGATCATGAAGCCCCCCACAGACTTAGACTGTCAAACAGTCGAATTCTTGAAGATCTGGGAGGTGCCCAACCCAGAGGGCCCACCTACGATATTCTATGTGGCTGATGAACATCCAGTGAAAGGGGATGATGATTGTAAATTCCCCGAAGAAATCTGTGACCCGGTCGGCCCAATCATGGGACTTCCGGATATATCCAGCAGAGTGGTGAAAATGGCTAGAGGGCAACAACTGCCCTTCTTTCAGACCGAAAGTCGGAATCAAATGTTCAAGAAGCTGTGGTATCCACCGAACCTGGATAGGGAACTCCTGAAGATTACCCAGCACCCTGGGTTGGGTTTCTCAGCAGAAGAATTCTATGAAGCAAACATGATAGCCGTCTCAGCTCTAGTTGGCGACGGTCCCCCAGAAGACACAGATGCACTAGAAACCAAGGGCAAAGAGCAGAATATGACTTCAGCCGACAAAGCTCAAGATGAAGAAGTGTTCCTCCAGAACCCACCTCTAAGCAAGGATATAGAGGGGGTGCCATCGACTTCCGAGGCACCACTCCCAGATAGTCACGGTGGCGGGGTGCTGCCACCTCCACTTGATGCCGAAACGGAAGATAGCAGTCCAAGCTACACTCCAGATTTCTCCCTTTGTGACCCTGTTATGCTCGCAATATGTTATGAGCAGCAGCAGGAGATTGAGATGTTGAAGGCACAGTTGGCCAAGATGATCAAACTACTGTCCGGTCTTACCGAGGGTATCCACCTCCGGGAGGGCAGATCCATGAACTCGGGGGGCTCCTATGCCACCACGGCAAGATGGGAGAATCAGTACCTGACCACCAACTTTAGTACTTTTATGCACTCAAGGAGGAAGGTGAAAGAAATAGCCGGTCCTTCAACTAGCCGGCCGGCGGAACGAGTCCTCACGTTGCAGGAGAAGATGAAGAAGCCTTATTCCTTCCCGAGGGATAAAACTCGGGAGATCTTTAAATGGGCTTGCCACTATAGCAGGGTTACCTTGCCAAAGTCCAAAAGGCCAGAGGATGCTACAAGGAGTGATGACCCTAAATTCTGCCTCTACCATCGAATCCTTGGCCACCCTATAGAAGATTGCTATGTCTTCAAGGATATCGCCCAGAACCTGATCAACAGAGGAGAATTGAAGATGGAGGATTATGAGGTGAAGCCCCCACAACCCCATGAAGCAGCTGTCCATGAAAAGGGAGTCCATGTGGTTTCCCTCCTCGCAGAGGTCACAAGCCCGGCGGTGAAAGATGTCCTGAAGCAGATTTCCCTCAGCCTGACTCCACCTTGCCCTCACTGCTCGGCGGGTTACATCAGGAAATTGAAAGGCTGGAGGAGCACCTAGCCGAAATAAGTATGCACTGGTTTGACCCAGCAGGGGACATCCTCCCTCAGCGATACAGTCACTCAAGCCCGGAGCACTTCCTCGTGACCAGGGCAGAACTCTACAGCCACAGGCAAGAAGATGATGAGCCCGTCCTGGACTACATCAGAAAGTGGAGAAGCCTATATGTGAGATGCATCTCCCCGTTAAGCCACGAGGTTGCCACTTGGGCTTGCGGGGAAAGTCTAAAGAAGGATATTCAGCAGCGGATGGTCGGCCTTAACGTCCACTCCCTTGATCAGTTGGCCATAATAGCGGCTGATATTGAAGCCTTCCCGGCAAAATACCATCCTGCCATCACCCTGGCAAGGCAAGAAGACAAACCCGGAGGTGTCAACTTCCGCACTTCTGGGCATTCGAAGGAGAAGACAAAGGAGGTAGCCAATCCTTCAACCAATCAACCGGCCTCGTTGCGAGAGAAAATGAGGAGGCCTTATTCCTTCCCAAGACACAAAACTCAGAGGATTTTTGAATGGGCTTGTCGTTACGGCAAGATTACGTTGCCGGAATCCAAAAGGCCAGAGGATGTCGAACGAAGCGACGACCCCGAATTCTGTCCTTATCATCGGGTGCTGGGGCATCCTATTGAAAATTGTTATGTATTCAAAAATATCGCTCAGGCCTAATCAGGAAGGGCGAACTAAGGCTGGGAAAATATGAAGTGTACCCACCGCGTCCGCATGACGTGGTCGCTTATAGAAGCGGGGTCCACATGATCTCTTTGCTCACGGAGGTCACAAGCCCCACCGATGGAAGATGCCCGGAAGCCAGTGAAGCACCCCTTTCAACCCCTCTGAAAGAAGATGACAAAGCCCTGCCACTAAGCGGGGTGGTACAAGAAGACATCTATGATGCCCTCGAGGCTGAAGAAGATGATGAAGGCTTCATCGACTTGCAACCGGCTCCCCCGGAGATAGAAGATGGTGGCCAAGCCACTGTTGATGAGCTGATCGAAGTGGATCTGGGTACAAAAGATGACCCCAGACCAACATTCCTCAGCGCCCTCCTTCTCCCAGAAGAAAGAGAGCGATACATCAAGCTCCTACAAGAGTTCCGAGACTGTTTTGCTTGGAACTACAAAGAAATGCCGGGCCTCAACCCGGCCATTACCCAGCATATGTTGGCCATTGACCCCAAGGCCGAACCAGTAAAGCAGTCACCCCGGCGAATGAGGCCAGAACTGATAAGCCAAGTTTGCAAGGAAGTCGACAAGCTCATAGACGTCGACTTCGTAGCAGAAAACCAGTATACCACCTGGCTGGCCAATATTGTGCCCGTCAAGAAGAAGAACGGCCAGATCCGGATATGTGTGGACTTCCGAGACCTGAACAAGGCTTGTCCGAAAGATGATTTTCCGGTGCCCATCACTGAAGTCATGATCGATGCCACCACTGGCCATGAAGCCTTATCTTTCATGGACGGGTCGTCCGGATACAACCAGATATGGATAGCCGAACATGATAGAATTCATACGGCTTTCCGATCACCCAAGGGGATATTCCACTATAAAAGGATGCCTTTTGGCCTCAAGAATGCTGGCGCCACTTATCAAAGGGCGATGACCAAGATATTTGATGAATTGCTCTATGAGAAGGTCGAATGCTACATCGACGACTTGGTTGTCAAGACCCAAAAGAAAGAAGATCACCTGAGTGACCTCAGGGTTATATTTCAAAGGCTCCGACAATACGAGTTGAAGATGAACCCACTGAAGTGCGCCTTCGGCGTTTCCAGTGGGAAGTTTCTGGGCTTCATTGTCCGATATAGGGGGATTGAAATAGACCCCTCCAAGATAAAGGCCATTCAGGAGCTGCCGCCTCCGAAGAACCTGACGGAACTGCGATCACTGCAGGGTCGATTGGCCTATATCCGCAGGTTCATCTCCAACCTGTCCGGCCGATGTCAACCATTTCATAAGTTGATGATGAAAGATGCACCATTCGACTGGAATCAAGAATGCCAGAAGGCTTTTGATAAGCTAAAGGAATACTTGAAGACCCCACCAGTGCTGGGGGCACCTGTCAAAGGGCGGCCGCTAATTCTCTACATAGCCGCCACCGAATGTTCACTCGGGGCAATGTTGGCTCAAAACAACGACGAGGGAAAGGAGCAGGCACTTTATTACCTCAGTCGAAGACTGGTCGGGGCAGAAGCAAAGTATACCCCGATCGAGAAAGTTTGTCTTGCCTTGGTCTTTGCGGCCAAGAAAATGAGGCATTACATGCTCTCACATGAAATACAGCTGATATCAAGGGCCGATCCAGCCAAACATCTCTTGTCCCAGCCGGCGCTGAAAGGGCGACTAGGGAAGTGGGCCGTCATTTTGATGGAATTTGATATTACATATGTGCCGCAAAAGGCTATTAAAGGCCAGACGATAGCAGATTTCTTTGCAGCACACCCTGTGCCTGAGAATTCCCCGCTTGTCACGGAACTTCCGGAAGATGAAACACTGGAAGTAGACCAAGTCCGTCAAGCCATATGGCAGTTATACTTCGACGGAGCATCCAGAACGGAGACATCTCAATCAGGGCATGCGAGGATAAGGGCTGGAGCAGGCATCGTCCTCAAATCCCCAGAAGGAGAAGTGTTGCATACGTCGTGTTCGATCAACAAACCGTGCACGAACAATGAAGCAGAATATGAGGCCTTGATTATCGGTCTTCAGATAGCCCTCCACATGGAGATCCGAATGCTGCAGGTGTTTGGTGATTCTATGCTTATTGTCAAGCAGATACAAGGAGAGTTCGACGTCCGGAAGCCCGGGTTACTCCCGTATTGCGCCAAGGCGAAGAAGCTCATGGGGCGGTTCTACTTCATTGAAATAGGCCATGTCGTCCGAAGCCAAAATGCCCAGGCTGATGCACTAGCAAAATTAGCAAGCTCACTGGCGGCCCTGCCAGGCGAATCCCTCAACATAACAGTCATAAATAGGCGCCAGGTCCCCAGCATGATAGAGGAGCCAGGTGACGAAGAAGAATATGAAGCTGCGATAGCAGAACAACTAACTCTCCTGATTGGAGGGAACCCCTAATGAAATGGTTTGAACACCAAGAATTGCCCAAGCAGAGGGAAGAAAGGATCAGATTGATCAGAACAAAAGATTCTTATGAAGTCAGAAATGGAACTCTGTTCCGAACCATGGCTGATGCCGGAAGAAAGGTGCTCCTCCGATGTATATCCATGGAGGAGGCTTGGATGGTTATGAAGGAAGTTCACGCCGGGTCGGCCGGTGCTCATCAAGCTGGGCCGAAAATGAAGATTGAAGTCAAGAAGCTGGGATATTACTGGCCGACTATGTTCGATGACTGCTGCAAGTATGCCAAGTCATGTCATAAATGCCAGCAGCATGCTGCGATCCCAAGAAGACCTCCAGCTCATTTGCACCCAACGGTGCCCAGTTGGCCTTTTGCTCAATGGGGTACTGATGTTGTGGGCCCGCTCCCCGCGTCTTCAGCGGGATGCAAATACATTCTAGCAGCAACAGATTACTTCTCTCGCTGGGCTGAAGTTGTGGCTCTAAGAGAAGTGACGGGAGAAATCGTGGCCAGATTCGTCCGTCGAAATATCATATTCTGATTCGGCGTGCCCGATCGAATTGTCTCTGACAACGGAAGCCACTTCCGAAACCAAAAGGTCTATAGATTGGCCGATAAATTCAAGATTGATTGGAGGACGTCCACTCCGTATAATCCGCAGGCAAACGGGTTAGCGGAAGCCTTCAACAAGACACTATGCACACTTCTTGCCAAGACGGTCAGCTCTAGCAAGAAGGATTGGGAAGACAGGATGTATGAAGCGCTATGGGCGTATCGCACTGTGTACAAGACCCCGACAGGTTGTTCACCATTCTCCTTGGTGTATGGCTCAGAAGCGGTCGTGCCGATAGAGCTGGAGGTACCCTCACTACGGGTGGCGATCCAGCACGAATTAGTCAAAGATGGCCAAGCCAATATAGAAAGAAGACTGGAGGAGCTCTCCGATCTGGAAGGACGGCGGCTCAGAGCCCAGCAGAACATACAGGTCTACCAGGCCCGTATGACCCGCGCCTTTGACAAACTCGTCAAAGAACGTGAATTCAAGATGGGAGACCTAGTCATGGTCAAGCGAAGAGAAGTCATGGCGGCCAACCCCAAAGGCAAACTGAATGAAAACTGGATAGGACCTTATGTGGTCCAGAAAGTCTATGAAGGCGGTGCTTATGTCATCGTCAACCACCGGGGGGAAATTCAATTCCCACCACTCAATGGGAAACACCTGAAGTTATACCATGCGCCGCTTCCCCAGCTCGGCGATCAACTGAAACCATTACCCCACAATGAAGAGGATTCCATCATGGAGCTTTTTACATAAAACATCCGAAAACTCAACTCGGCGCCCATGGCCCTCCGAGGCCTCAACCGAGCAGCATGGCGTAGACCTTCCGTCTAAGCTGATTAAACCCGATTCCATTGCGTTGACATAAACCCAATGTCGACGATACTATCACACCTTTGTGATCCGGTCCCACCGTGATCATCAAAAAAAAAAAGAAAAGAAAAGAAAAGAAAGAAATAAAGAAAAAAAAAGAAAAAAAAAGAAAAAAGAAAAAAAAGAAGACGGAAAAGAAAAAGAATGAGAAAGAAGTTGTTCCTTAGTGTTACTTTACTCGGCATCTTCGCCGGAAGCTCCGATTTAGACCTTTCGTCTGGGTCGGAAGAAAACCAAAATCCTTGCGTTAATGCAATCCCAGCATTGACGAATTTACCTTACTCGGCACCCTCGCCGAAAGCTCCGGCTTAGACCTTTCGTCTAGGTCGGAAGTAAACTAAAATCCTTGCGTTAATGCAATCCCAGCATTGATGAATCCACCTTTACTCGACATCTTCGTCGAAAGCTCCGATGTAGACCTTTCGTCTGGGTCGGAAGAAAACTAAAATCCTTGCGTTAATGCAATCCCAGCATTGACGAATCCAATCTATGCGGCACCCTCGCCGAAAGCTCCGATTTAGACCTTTCGTCTGGGTCGGAAGAAAACTGAAATCCTTGCGTTGGTGCAATCCCAGCATTGACGAATTCACTCTATGCGGCACCCTCGCCGAAAGCTCCGATTTAGACCTTTCGTCTGGGTCGGAAGAAAACTGAAATCCTTGCGTTGGTGCAATCCCAGCATTGACGAATTTACCCTATGTGGCACCCTCGCCGAAAGCTCCGATTTAGACCTTTCGTCTGGGTCGGAAGAAAACTGAAATCCTTGCGTTGATGCAACCCCAGCGTTAACGAATCCACTTTATGCGGCACCCTTGCCGGAAGCTCCGATTTAGACCTTTCGTCTGGGTCGGAAGAAAACTGAAATCCTTGCGTTGATGCAATCCCAGCGTTAACGAATCCACTTTATGCGGCACCCTCGTCGAAAGCCCCGATTCAGACCTTTCGTCTGGGTCGGAAGGAGATTGAAATCCTTGCGTTGATGCAATCCCAGCATTGACGAATTCACTTTATGCGGCACCCTCGCCGAAAGCTCCGATTTAGACCTTTCGTCTGGGTCGGAAGAAGATTGAAATCCTTGCGTTGATGCAATCGCAGTGTCAACGAACCACCTTTGACGGCGCCTAAGGCCTTTCTGGGGCCTCAGCCGTGCGATCCGATCTTGACTTTTCACCCAAGTCAGAGAAACTTGAACCCCTCCTTCTTGCTTCAGCACTCTGCCATGCCGACGACCAAACCTCCACTCAGATATGCCAGTCCGTGTGCATGTGCGGTGAAGCGATCCCCTCATCCCTTCGCTGAAGGAGTGAGCGCTTTCCCGTGAATTCGCACCGGACTAGCATCCCACTGGCTCGGAAGAACAGATGTCCTGTCGAAGAACTCTACACTCGCGATCCCCGCGCACTCATCCCTCGCTTGCGCCACCCGCGAGTGGGGGGCATTTGTGGACGTCGAAAAATATCGATGATGATCATACGGCATGCACGTCTCGACACTCGAGAGCAAGCCGAAGATGAAAATGCCAAATAAACCTCATGCCTCGCCCGATCAGGATGAGGACTCGCTTGGTGGTCCGCTAGCCGATGAGGGAGCCCCCCCCGGGGCGGAAGATATGGCCACAACTCTACAGTCGGCCGTGCCGAGAGCTGAATCAAAGAAGAGTCGGGGACTCCGATACAGCCCGACGTGCACCGAAAGTCACGCAGAGTCTGGGACCGGGCCCCAAAGGCTGTGAATGGAACATTGTAGAGGTCATACATAGCAACCGGAACCTTCCGGGAATGTCGACATTCACGTAAAATGGCCGCGACTTCGAGAAGAATCCGTTTAGTGCTTAAAACGGCGCGAGGGGGTCTTAAAACGGCGCCCCTTATCCGGCGCGCCCCCCCTTTAAAACGGCGCGCCCCCCTTTGGATATGGCGCCGTTTTAACCCCTTTTCTTTTCATTGGCTACACGGCGCGCCCCGAAGCCCCCCTTGATGCTTAAAACGGCGCCCCTTTGAATATGGCGCCGTTTTAACCTTTTAACCCCCTTGAATAGGTACGCCTGCCTCATCACTGTGGCAGACCTAGGTAGGACCGCCATTTCTTTCGCAACCCACGGTGTGGCGGCCGAATGCTGGACCGCTATAGTCCATGTGGCGGCCCAATCATAGACCGCTAGCCTCTGTGGCGGCCCAAAGATGGACTGCGAGGGGTTTATGTCCAACCGAAATTATGCTTTGCCGATTCGAGCCCTGGGTGAGTGGATCTCGATCCGTGTGTTAACCCGTAGTCTGACTGATGCTGGGCATCATGTGTGGGCCACACGTGAGGGTGCCATGGGATCCCGGGAGTTGGTGTTCTCGGCTCGTGTCACCGTGAGTCGGTGTCGGTACGAGGAGCGGCCCTTGTACTTTATCCGGTTTAGAAGTTGTTTTCCGTTGACTAGAGAGTCTACTCTTTCAGTGACCCTCTACTAGTCGTATCCTTCCAACACGCGAGTGGTCCCACCAGGGAGTGGTGGCGAGGCTACCCCAAGAGATAGTTTTTAGACTGGTTTCCGTAGGGCCCCACGTTTGACGCCAGAGTCCGGCTGAGGGGAAAACTAGTCAGAGGGCCAGACCTAGGACGTATGGTCTGTGTGTGCATATGTGGTTGGGGGCGGTTGGACCCGCGCTGACGAGCGCGACCCCAGCTAGTCACTTGTTCTGTGGTTACTTGTACGGTGTCTCAGTTCCCACTGGGCCGGAGGGAGACACCCGAGGCATGGTTTAAGTCGTTAGTGGACGCATCCGGCCTTACTTCTAGTGGGTTGGTACTCCTGTCTTGTCTGGTAGAGACTCTTTGGCTTTTGACGAGTTGTCTCGATTTTCATGCCGTGTGTTCGGTACTAGCCGTCGTAGTAGCTTGTAGTTACTTTCCGCGCAGTTTCTTGGTTTACGAGGTGGGAACCAGATGATCCCTACTGAGCCTTGTGTTTTGAGGCTCATTCCCTACGTGTTTTCCTTGTTTTAGGTGAGACACGGCTTCAAGGGAGCGCTTCAGAGGCTCCACGTGGTTCAGGTGCCCAGGGTTATTGTCAGTTGCCAGGCCGGGGTATGTCCCGTGTAGTTGTACTCTTCTCTTTGGACTGTACTAGTTGTGGACTACAGTTATATTTTAGACTGCTGTTATTTTTGTGGACCATGTAATTTAATTAATGTTATTAATTGCTTCCTGCTTAATTCATTTAATCTGCGTAACTCTGCAATTATTTTAGATTCTTGTGTATCTCCACACCATCCTTTTAACCCTTCCGAGTCTTCGGGCTCGTGGGTGTCGGTTCGAGATTCGAGTTATCGGGCCTTCCCGGTGTTTGGATCTCGGGTCATTACAGCTGGTATCAGAGCACGGTTGTGGATATATATGAGAATCGTAAATAGTTATAGTGGTCCACTAGTCCACAATGATGAAGTACAGTCGACACTGGCTTAGAGCATCGTGTGTTTTATTGATTTCGCCGTTTCTCGTGTCTTCTGACTATTTGCAGTAGGTGAGTATGGCGCCGAGGCGGAGGACTCGCTCTCAACAGGGACAGTCGACAGAGGAGCAGGAGGAGCAGAGCAGAGTGCCACCAGTTACCACCCAGGCAGGGGATGCAGCGAGAGTTCCGGGGGCCGAGGATTTCTTTCGGAGCATGTTTCAGGCCATGGCTCAGCAGTTTGGCGGTGATGCTGGCTAGGACTCGTCGGCTAGGGGTGGACCCAGTCATGCTGTGAAGGACTTCTTGCAGTTTCACCCACCCTATTATGAGGGCTAGCCAGATCCCGATGTGGCCATGCAATGGCTTGATGAGATGGAGAGAGTGTTCAGTTCCATGTGCTGTGCTGAGGAGGACATAGTGATGTTGGCTTGTAACCAGTTGCAGGGTACGGCTCGAGATTGGTGGTCTTCGGAGTGGAAGACGTCCTTTCAGTCTCGTCTGCTGCAGGAGGTAGTGTGGAAGGACTATGTTACGGTCTTCGAGCGTACTTACTGCCCATCTTATGTTGGTACGTAGAAGATGCGTCAGTTTTTGGAGCTGGTTCAGGGCGACATGTCAGTGTTGCAATATAGGGCTCGGTTTATGGAGTTAGGCCGTTATACTCCCCATATCATAGAGCATGAGGGAGTGAAGACCGAGCAGTTCATGCAGGGTTTGAGGCAAGAGCTGAGGCACCTTTTGATGGCGAACGATGCGACTGATTTGGAGACAGCGTCTCATGTGGCGGCATCTTTGGAGCTAGATATGTAGAAGGTCCGAGGACAGGGAGGCCAGGGGCAGTCCCAGTCAGGCCATAGTCAGCACATGGCTACCCAGCAACAGAGTACTTTCCAGCACACTGTGGGTAGTTCGGGAGCATCGACATCGGCAGCGTCAGCGGCACGATCTGTGTCTTTTGGCTCCAAGGTCAAGAAGTTTCTCAAGAAGGGTTTCTATAAGAAGCGCAAGGATCAGAGGCAGGCGTCTTCTGGCAGTGTGCAGCAGTCGGTCCCTTTTCAGCGTCAGGGATCAGTGGGTGCATCACGGGGATTGTGTCCCCGATGTGGCGAGTCACATCCAGACAGGCAGTGCACGGCGCCGGTGATCTGTTTCAGGTGTGACCAGCCAGGGGCATATGGCGCGTGACTGTCCCCAGAGGCCGCAGCAGCAGCAGTACCCTCAACAGCAGCACCCCCAGTAGCAGAGGCAGCAACAGCAGCATGGGCAGTATCCGCCGCTGCCCAGGTCAGCGAGTGTGGGGGGCAGTCAGAGATCCCGAGACTAGATTACACATATGACCAGGGTAGAGGCAGTGGCGTCACAGCTCGTGGAAGGTACCGTTCGGATTTTGGGTTGTGCAGCTCGAGTTTTGTTTGATTCTGGCACGTCTCATTTGTTTATTTTGGAGGATTTCACGTTGAGTCTCGAGGAGCCGGTGACCCAGTTGTCATGTGATTTGACAGTGGAGTTGCCTTCTGGTGATTTTATGATCACTCCGTATTATTTCAATGATGTTCCTGTGTGGGTTGAAGGGCGGAGTTTGCCGGACATACTTTATGCGTTGCCAGTTCAGGACTTTGATGTGATTTTGGGCATGGATTGGCTCGAGACACATCATGCTTTGGTGGATTGTGGCTCGAAGAGGGTTTATTTCTGGAGGCTTCGTGGACCCACCTTCTATTTCCAAGGTATTAGGTCTTCCTCTGCCCGCTTTCTTATTTTGGCTATTAGGGCTCGTCATTTGCTTGATGCGGGTTGTCAGGGTTTTCTCGCTTCTGTGGTCGCGGTAGACCGGATGGAGCCGGATGTCGAGGACATTCCGGTGGTGTGCGAATTTCCCAATGTTTTTCCCGAGGACCTACCTAGATTACCTCCGCAGGGAGATTGATTTTGTGATCAAGATTGTGCCTGGTACGGGACCTTTGCCGAAGGCTCCTTACCGTATGGCTCCCGATGAGTTGAGAGAGTTGAGGGTGCAGTTGTAGGAGTTGCTGGTCAAGGGGTATATTCGTCCTAGTTTTTCCCCTTGGGGTGCGCCAGTGTTGTTTGTGAAGAAGACGGACGGTAGTCTGAGGTTGTGCATTGACTACCGACAGCTGAATGAGGTGACCGTTAAGAACAAGTATCCGTTGCCGCAGATTGATGACTTGTTCGACCAGCTTCAATCTGCTCGAGTGTTCTCGCGGATTGATTTGCGATCCGATTATTATCAGTTGCGGATTCGAGAGTCTGACATGGAGAAGACTGTGTTCAGCTAGAGATACGGGCATTATGAGTTTCTGGTGATGCCGTTTGGGCTCACCAATGCCCCCGCAGCGTTTATAGATTTAATGCAGAGGGTGTTTCGTCCCTACCTGGACCAGTTCATGGTCGTGTTTGTGGACGACATCCTTGTTTATTCGCGGTCTGCTGATGAGCATGCGTATCATTTGAGGGTTGTGTTGTAGACATTGCGAGATCACCAGTTGTATGCTAAGCTCAGCAAGTGTGAATTTTGGCTTCACGAGATGCACTTTTTGGGACACGTGATTTCTGGTGATGGTATTTCCGTGGATCCAGCCAAGGTCGAGGCAGTGATGCAGTGGCCAAGGCCAAGATCCGTGACGGAGATTCGGAGTTTCTTGGGACTTGCAGGCTATTATAGAAGATTCATTCAGGATCATGCTCGTGTTGCAGCCCCGATGACCAGGCTTACGCGGAAGGATGTGCCGTTCGTCTGGACTGGTGAGTGTGAGCAGAGCTTTATGGAGCTGAGGAGGTTGCTCACCTCGGCACCAGTGTTGGTGTTACCTTCTGGATCGGGAGGTTTTGTGGTGTGTACAGATGCTTCCGGGGTCAGGTTGGGTGCTGTGCTGATGCAGCACGGTAGAGTGGTAGCTTATGCATCTCGGCAGCTAAAGCCCCATGAGGAGAACTACCCTACCCATGAACTTGAGTTAGCAGCTGTGATCTTTGCATTGAAGATTTGGAGGCATTAGCTGTACGGTGAGAAGTTCGAGGTGTTCACAGACCACCAGAGCTTAAGGTATGTGTTCACTCAGAAGGACCTCAACCTCATGCAGAGGCAATGGATGGAGTATATGAAGGATTATGACTTCACCCTGTCTTATCAGCCGGGCAGGATGAATGTCGTTGCCGATGCCTTGAGTAGGAAGGTTGTGGTCAGCGCTATGATGATGAGGAAGTGGAGGCTCTGGCAACAGGTGCCAGCCGTGACATTTAGGCTCAAGGTTCCCCAAGAGCCGGGGTCAGCTGTTCTTGCGAGCTTGACTGTCATGCCTGCGATTCGTCGCCAGGTGACAGATGCTCAGCGTGCAGACCCTGAGTTGCCCCAGATTTTGCCTTTGGCTGATGTGGGCTTCGGTGAGGACAGAGCTGTGAGATTCCGTGGTAGGCTGTACGTCCCAACCGAGGAGCACGTGAGGCGTGCTGTGTTACTTGAGGCTCATGAGAGTCGGTACACTGTACACCCGGGTGCGACGAAGATGTATCGGAACTTGAAGAGGCAGTTCTGGTGGCCTGGCATGAAGAGAGATATTACCAAGTATGTAACCCGATGCCTGACCTGTCAGCAGGTGAAGGCGGAGCATCAGCGACCAGGAGGTACTCTTCAGCCTTTGGAGGTTCCCGCATGGAAATGGGACCACGTGGCCACAAATTTTGTGGTGGGATTGCCGAGGACTCCGAGCGGGCAGGATAGTATTTGGTTGCTGGTGGATAGGCTGACGAAAGTGGCTCGATTGTTACTGATCAAAGTCAGCTGGAGTGTGTCCAAGTTGGCTCGTCTTTATGTGGAGCGGATCGTACATTTGCATGGAATTCCCATTTCCATTGTGTCCGATTGAGATCCGCATTTCACTTCTGGATTCTGGAGGAGTTTCCAGCGAGCTCTTGGCACGGAGTTAGCGTTTAGCTCAGCGTATCATCCTCAGTTAGATGGTCAGTCGGAGAGAACCATTCAGACGTTAGAGGATATGTTGAGATCATGTTACCTGGAATGGCAAGGGAGTTAGATTCACCATCTACCATTGGTAGAGTTTGCCTACAACAACAGCTATCATTCAAGCATTGGGATGGCTCCTTATGAGGCATTGTACGGGCGACCGTGTCAGACTCCACTCGATTGGTCAGAGGTTGGTGAGCGTGTTGTGACGGGACCGGAGCTGGTGCAGCAGTGCATTGATGTGGTGCATCTAGTCCGTCAGAACATGTTGGCGGCGCAGAGTCGGCAGAAGAGTTATGTCGATCGGAGAAGGCAGCCACTCAGTTTTGCGGTCGGTGACCGTGTATTTTTGAGGGTTTCTCCCATGAAGGGAGTGATGTGATTTGGACAACATGGGAAGTTGAGTCCCCGCCATGTTGGTCCTTTCCTCATCGTGGAGCGCATTGGCGAGGTTACTTATCGATTGTAGCTACCTCTTGAGTTTGCAGCGGTGCATGATGTGTTCCATGTCTAGATGTTGAGGAAGTATATGCCCGATGTTTCTCATGTGTTAGAGGATTCAGTTTGGCCCTAGGTGACTCCCGACCTGTCTCTATCGGAGTTCCCTATCCGTATTGAGGATCGGCGAGAGCAACACCTGCGGAATAAGGTTATCCCTCTGGTTAAGGTAGTGTGGCAGCGGCACTCTGGTGGTGAGGCTTCTTGGGAGCGTGAGGACGAGATGCGTCAGCAGTTCCCCTATTTGTTAGAGTGGGTACCCCTTTTTCTTCCCCTGTGCTTTGTTTTAAATTTCGAGGATGAAATTTGTTTAAGGAGGGAGGGCTATGATATCTTGGACCCTTCAGATCCCTCTTCTTGGGTCTCTGATCTATTTTCTCAGAGATTTTGTTCTCATTTTACCCGGGGTTATCTTTTGGACATCTTTCGGGTTCGGATCCGTGCGTTTCGGATCAGTTTCGGAGGTGCCGAAATGTGTTCTGCGGTTTCCCATATTTTTCCTGACATGACCTACGGAACCCCGTAGCGGGTAAACCGAGTCGTTCGCCTACTCAGGGATGGTACCACAACGATCAGTGTGTTCCAACGATCGCGGCGGTATATTTTTCTATTTTTCCATATTTTCCAGAAAATCCAGATTTTCTATAAATACCCCTCCTTTTTCTTTTCTTCTTCTTCTTTCTTCCTCCTTCTTCCTCCCGTAAGCGACCGCGCCCCCTTCCTCTCTCTCTTCCTCTGACGTGACCAAGGCGGCGCTCCCTCCGGCTGGAGACGCCAGTGAGGCGACGACGTGGCGGTGACGGCGATCATGGCGGCGTGAGGCTCGTGGGATTTCGTGAAGGTTCGAGGGTTCTAAAAGCTTCTTCTTTGCGATCGGTGGCGTTTCGGCAGAGCTCTAGCTCTATTGAGGTAGGGAGACGAATCTCCATGCTCATCCCGTCGTCGCCCGCAATTTGTAGGCCGAGGAGAGGTCGAGAGGGGCGTTTTTGAGCCGGGTAGGGCAAAATCCATGTTTTGGGGGTTGTGTGCCGATCTACCGTTTCGTCACGTTTCGGACCGATTCCAGGGCGTAGATGCATGCTAGGGGTTATAGGGGAGCTTCTCCCTTATTTTCCCCCTCATCCGTGGATGATCAGGGCGTGGAACGAATTTTTGGATCTCTTCCCGCCGGCCCGTTCTCGGGTTGGTTTCTAGAGACCGCCAGAGACTTTGGCGGCCCAGGGTAGGTGCGCCAGAGCCTGTGGCGGTGTGGACGTCAAAAAAATGATGATGATCATGCGACATGCACGTCTCAGCACTCGAGAGTGAGTCGAAGATGGGAAAGCCGAATAAAACCCATGCCTCCTCCAAGCAGGACAAATACCTACCCGGTGCTCCGCCACCCAACAAAGAAGCCCCTCGGGCTGAAGAGATGGCCCCGGCTCTCCAGCCGGCATTGCCGAAGTCCGAATCAAAAGAAACTCAGGGATTCAAACACATGTTCGGAATGTGTCGGAGATCACTCAAAGTTCCGAATCGGGATTCAGAGGCCCTGAACTAAACACTCCGACGGCGGTGCATTACAACTAAAGCAACACGGGAGGACAAGCGTCCGTCCGAATAGCCGTGAAGCCGAGACAAAGTCTAAACCGGCGCGGCCTGCACTTAAACTGGTGCGCCCTTGCTTGGGCCTTAAACCGGTGCGCCCCTTCCAATAGCCTTAAACCGACGCGCCCCCCTTCTTGGCTGCAAACCGGCACGCCCCTTTGTAGGTTGTTAATCCGGCACGCTCAACACCGCGCCGGTTTAACTCAAATGCCATCCCATCCGCCAGTCGATACCCTGTTTTCGCACCAGTCTAGTGCCTAGAGGGCATTCAATGCTCTGAAGCCCTGTCTCCACGTGCATTCAATGCTCTGAAGCCCTGTCTCCACGTGCATTCAATGCTCTGAAGCCATGTCTCCACCTCCGTTCGACAACGCAGCAGCATTAATGGCGAAGGCAAGCATCGATGGGGGGGAGTAGCAGCAGCAGATCTCCCGACAAACCCGCAAACATCACGTCCTCCGAGGGGATGTAAATAACGCCGTGACCTTTATGGCGCGGCGGGTTCTGGTCCCGACACGAACCACACAATCGTCTGATTAGTCAGATCGAACACACAATAAATCGTCACTTTGTGACTGGCACGCCCACGCACTTAATAAATGAATAAACCCACCAAATAAATCGACTTAAAGAAACAAACAAATGAGCGTGTCGAAAAGTGCGTCCACAGGCGCCCCAAGGTGGGAGCTCCACAGGGCACTGTTTTGTCGGCAGGTCCCCATGTCGTCTGGCGGCTGCACAATAAACCGCCAAAAGGTGTGGCGGCCTAAGGTCAGACCGCGAGAGGGCGAGTTGACCGTTGATTTTCGACCGTTGTGGATTTTTGGGGTGTGGCGGCCGAAGGTACGCCCGCCTCATCACTGTGGCAGACCTAGGTAGGACCGCCATTTCTTTCGCAACCCACGGTGTGGCGGTCGAATGCTGGACCGCTATAGTCCATGTGGCAGCCCAATCATGGACCGCTAGCCTCTGTGGCGGCCCAAAGATGGACCGCTAGGGGTTTATGTCCAATTGGAATTATGCTTTGCCGATTCGAGCCCCGGGTGAGTGGATCTCGATCCGCGTGCTGACCCGTGGTCTGACTAATGCTGGGCATCATGTGGGGGCCACACGTGAGGGTGTCTGGGATCCTGGGAGTTGGTGTTCTCAGCTCGTGTCACCGTGAGTCGGTGTCGGTACCAGGAGCAACCCTTGTACTTTGTCCGGTTTAGACGTTGTTTTCCGTTGACTAGAGAGTCTACTCTTTCAGTGACCCTCCACTAGTCATAGTCTTCCGACACGCGAGTGGTCCCACCAGGGAGTGGTGGCGAGGCTACCCCGAGAGACGGTTTTTAAACTAGTTTCCGTAGGGCCCCACGCTTGATGCCAGAGTCCGGCTGAGGGGAAAACCAGTCAGATTGCCAGACCTAGGACGTATGGTCTATGTGTGCACACGTGGTTGGGGGCGGTTGGACCCGCGCTGACGAGCGCGACCCCAGCTAGTTACTTGTTCTGTGGTTACTTATACGGTGTCTCAGTTCCCGCTGGGCCGGAGGGAGACACCCGAGGCGCAGTTTAAGTCGTCAGTGGACGCATCCGACCTTGCTTCTAGTGGGTTGGTACTCTTGTCTTGTCTGGTAGAGACTCTTTGGCTTTTGACGAGTTGTCTCGGTTTTTGTGCCATGTGTTCGGTACTAGTCGTCGTAGTAGCTTGTAGTTACTTTCTGCGTAGTTTCTCGGTTTACGAGGTGGGGACCGGATGATCCCTACTGAGCCTTGTGTTTTGAGGCTCATTCCCTGCGTGTTTTCCGTGTTTCAGGTGAGACGCGGCCTCAGGGGAGCGCTTTAGAGGCTCCACGTGGTTCAGGTGCCCAGGGTTAGTTGCCAGGCCGAGGTATGCCCCGTGTAGTTGTACTCTTCTCTTTGGACTGTACTAGTTGTGGACTGCTGTTATATTTTAAATTGTTGTTATTTTTATGGACCATGTAATTTAATTAATGTTATTAATTGCTTCCTGCTTAATTCATTTAATCTGCGTAACTCTGTAATTATTTTAGATTCATGTGTATCTCCACACCATCCTTTTAACCCTTCCGAGTCTTTGGGCTCGTGGGTGGCGGTTCGAGATTCGGGTTATCGGGCCTTCCCGGTGTTCGGATCTCGGGTCGTTACAGCAGTGGTAGCTCAACATGTGGGGAGGGAAAAAGCACCAACTTAGTGGCACTGTGGTAGACCGCATGGAGGAGAGTGATGGTTAGTTTCAGGTAGATGCTTGGCTTATGGCCAAGTTGAACACATTATATTTAGATGGGTAGGTAATCAGAGTGGTGTAGTGAACACAATAAACATGAAAGTCAAGATAGTAGATGAATAAATACTAAAACAAGGTTAATAAAGAAAGATTTTAAGTTTATGGAGATCTCATATTGGAGAAATAATAATGTAAATATCCACAATTATTCATTATATATCACTTTTAAATTTTAAAGATGAAATTTTGTAATGGGGAGTGATTTGTAACACTCAGATTCAGAAAAACCTATTAATATATTAGACTAGTTGTGTTAAAAGGCTATTGGGGTGGTCCATTTAATAAATTTGAATTCATTAAGAGAAATTCGTAACATCAATAGAGTAGTCTATTATTTATAACATAATTTTATATGTGAATGTCCAAAAAAGATAAAATTAAACTCATTTGAAAGATAACTCGATTATCTACAACTTTTGTGTTGAGCACTTTCTGATGTTCTGTCATTTAGTAAGTCAAAAATGTCAAATAACGAGATGTAGCATTAGACGATGAGCTAGACTAAGATAGGTGCTTGGAGACATATTAGATCTACGATCAAGTGAAATATGCATTATTTATTTACATAGTCGGCTATCTCATCAAGAGATGAGCACTATATGTGATAGCCAAAGTTGAGATAGTTGCTAAGATAGTCATTGAAATTGAGATAGTCGTTGAGATAGTCGCTAAAATTGAGATAGTCACTAAGATAGCCGCTGGATAGCCGGAGTTGAGAAGCTCGCAACACATATAGTAGAGTTGATATAGTCGTTGGATAGGTGAAGTGGATAGCTGAAGTTAGGATAGTGATTGAGATAGGCAGAAGGGGGAGAGAGATAGGCGGAGTGACTGAGATAAGCAGAAGGATAGCTAGAACATCATGTAAGTGGGAAGATAGCTGGCTAAGTGGGAAGATAGGCACAACTAAGTGAAGATAGGCGCAACTAAGATAGTTGCAACTAAGTGAGTATAGCTTTTAAGTTATGCGAATAAGTGAAAATAGTTTTAGATTTCAATGACTAAGTGAAATTTAACTTTGTTTCTTTTCGCCTATGTTATAGTTAGATGATAATTAGTTGTCGGAATGAGATTAAAGACTTGTATAAATTATGAAATTAACCTTATTAAGCATAGTTACTCATAGAAATGTCATATCGGGTCGAGATTAGACTCGTTGGAAAGATAATCAATTTTTTATTAAATCTCATGTTAAGTATTTTTGTTAATTATGTCATTTGTTGGGTCAAAAATGAGAATAATAAAATTAGGTAACAAGTAAAATTACAGTTTTGCCACTCAATAAAGTTAGAAATTATATTGTATGGGACAAGTGGCTCACGTAGAAGAGTTTGCTTAACCTTAGGGAATTAAAAACCTAAAAATAAACTCAAGGGGTGCATGCCATAGGTCAATAAGGTAAGGTAAGGGTGTATACCAAATGTCAGTAGGGTAAGAAGGGTGTACGCCAAAGGTCAGCAAGGTAAGGCAGAGTGTATACCAAGCGATAGTAGTTAAGACACGTGACAAATATTTTGGATAAAAGTAATCTACTATCTTGTCTTGAGGGATGTCTATTTAAACATCGGTTACTCCTTTGTTATTCCTTTACGTCTCAGTAAGAATTAGAGAGGAGGAACTGTAAGAGCAGCAGAAAGAAGAAGAGCTAGAAGAAGGTCATCCCCAGCGTAAGGAGAACCCCTAGGAGCAGTTTTGGGAGGCAGCAAGGCTAGAGATCAGGGAACTAGTAGGGGTTTAGGATCTTTCAGTACGAGTAGATACATGATGAACTAAATGTATGCTATTCTTCTATATAGTTAGTTTAATGTTATTTTGATACACCAAAAGGGTTTAGAATTGATTGTGAACAATAAAAGAGAGCTCATACATTGTTAGGATCCCATGAACTACATCTAAAATTGTTAACAATGTGATCTGAATATTTTGTTTATCGGATTGACCATCAACTATAGGATATGTATTGATAACGCGGAAATGTATGTCGTTACTACACGCGCGTTAACAATCTTAAAATCGAACTCGCACACAATGATGAATGGAAAACGTAGTACCATGACAAGCACGGATTGAATCCACAGGGAAGAAAGATTTTTGAAATTAAAATCCTTAAATTCCTTTAGAAAATATTTGTGATTTTTGTTAATTGAAGAAAACTATGAAATAAAGAATGGCTATAACGATTAATGAAAAACGCCTATACTATATAAGCGATTGCATAAAGTAAAAAAAAAGATAGAAGGAGGAGATAGAAAGAGAGGAAGAGAGAGAGAGAGAGATTGGAGAACAATATCAAGATGAACTAAAAGATTGCTTTCATTAACTTAAAGAAAAGTACACAAATGCAAGACGAGCTTACACTAAGAACGCGACGGGAGTACAAGGAAATAAATTGACACAAAAAATAATAAAGAAAACACAAAAAGTTTGGAGTTGAAGATGGTGGCATCAATGGTGATGACGACGCCGTCCTCTCTTGACCTTGGATCACGAACCACCTCGGAAGATGTCACCTACGCCGTGTGGACGTCGCCTTCCCTTTGAAGCCGCCTTTAGAGAATGTTTTGTAGAGGGAGGAGAGAGGTCTAAGAAGAGATGGAGAGGTAAAGAAGAGGTAAAGAAGTGAGGCTACGGTGATCTAGAGATTGCTAGACGGGAAGTAGAAGGGGAGGGAGATAGTGATGAGGGAGAGATGCTATAGGCACACTAAGGTGAAGAAGAAGAAGTGCTAAAGGATGGGGACGACCTAAGGTGAGAGAGGGGGAGTCTAGGGCGACCTAGGGAGAGGAAGAGAGGGCTAGGGGCATAGGAGAGAGAGCGAACAATTCTCTAGCAAAAAGTCCCCCTTTTTCTCCATGGAATGGGGTTTTTATAGGCAAAAAGAGACCAATGAAGGGCTAGGATTGATCTTGAGAAGATGGATGGTTAGGATAGGGAGAGAAAATGAGGTGATGGAAGGGGGAGAGAGAGGTGGCCGCCCCCCTCCTTAGGGTTTTGGGCATCCCTCTCTCTCTTTCCTAATCGGGCGGAGATTCTCCCCCAATCTCCTCCTTAATTCTCTCTTTGATCTCCTCCTTAATTTTCTCTATTTCAAATTTTGAATTTTCTTTTCCCTCCAATAAAAATAGGTGACGGCTGCACATTTGACTTGGTCAACATGAAGGGAGGGCGCCCTAGGGCTCCATCTCTTGATTCTCAGACTCTTTTGCCCCTGGCTTGTCTTGCAATTTCCTTCAGTATCCTGTACACACAAAATTTTGATTTAGTTCATAAAAGTTACCATAATGTGCACATAAATCATAAATGCTCATAATTATGCAATGGGGAAATAATTTTCATGACTATCAACTCCATTTTATTAAATGAAATCACCAAATTAATCAATTTGCGTGAACGACCCAATTTACATGCAAAGTTGAGATTAACTATGAAATATGCATAATTATCTAATTATATGCACATTAAATGGTGTGTATGCAATGGGTTATCATAGAAAATGGACACTTATCACACCCCCCAACTTGAACTTTGCTAGTCCCTTAGCAATATAAATAATTATAAAATCAAGACCAGCAAGAACTCATGTGTCACAGTTCATGGCAAGAACATTATGCATAATGATTTAGACTTTGGAGTATTACAAGTGCAAGTAGTATGTGTTCGGAACAAATTTCATCAGTCCATGTGTTTAGACCTTTCCTCAAGATACACTCAAAATTAAATATCCCTTTGTGTAGAAGTTGTTGTGCCCCTTATGCCTTGATGATAATCTGGTGTTTTAATGATAGCAACATGAATGAGTCACCATATTGTTTTGTCTGTGCATTTCCCTGTTTGCATCATTGCATACATCACACTAGCACATAGTTCGTGCACATTTAATCTATCTTGCATTTACATGGTCAATGCATTGATCTGTCTCACACAAACACTAAGTCTGCACATGCATTGGTGTTATGTTCATACGACAGTTCAGCAAGTCTGTACATTGAACTATGTTTGTACATCCACAGCAAGTCTGCATGCATTACTCAAAGTCTGTACAGCCTGTGTTCGCAAGATCAAGTCTGTACATCGTCTTGTGCATGCATCATTCAAAGTCTGTACAGCCTGTGTTCACAAGGTCAAGTCTGTACATCGGACCAAGTCTGTACAGCTTGTGTGTTTCATGCATTCAAAGTCTATACATTGCATTGTAGCATGCACGCACACACAAGTATGTACATCATTCTTCTTGCACACATTTAAACTCTATACATTCCTATCTTTACCTACGTTCCCTGCTTTAGTAAACACACAAAGTCTGTACACTGTCTGGTTGCTTCAACGCAAGTCTATACATTGGTTGCTGCATGCTCATCGAGTCTGCACACTAATAGCATGTCAGTGATACACAATGTCTGTACAGCCATGCACTGCTTCGCTTGCATAAATGAAGTATGTGCAGAGTTCATTGCAGTCTGTGCATAGCTGCATCATTAAGTCCGTGCATCCATTTCTAATGTACACACTTTGCTTGATGCATTCTACATTACACACAAGCAAGTCTATACATCCATATGTTTGTGCATACACCAAGTCTATACATTGCATATGTTTGTGCATCACTCAAAGTCTATACATTGTATGCACGCACACACAATGTCTATACATTGCATGAACGCACACACAAAGTCTATACATTGCTTCATGCATTGCACGAAGTCTACACATTGTGTGTTCCTATGCTCTAGCTTTGCATTCACAAAGTCTGTACATGCCATAGCCTTGCATACGTGAAGTCTGTACATGCTTTAGCTTTGCATTCACAAAGTCTGTACATGCCATAGTCTTGCATACGTGAAGTCTGTACATGCTTTAGCGTTGCCTTCATAAAGTCTGTACACTCTCTTCTATATAACAATAAGGTCGATGCATTGTGTGTCTCATGCAATAGAAGTCAGTGCATGCTCACACATGCTACATAGTAAAGTCTATACAAGGTTTCAACCTTAAACTGATAATTCTCTTCGACTGACTGGCAGGGACTCTTTGCAAAGATTAATGCCTGGCACGTGATCCGAGACTGGAAGGGCTGACAGGATGATGACAAGTGGAGGAACCTTCTGGACGGGAATGCGTGGGAATCACACGCCCAGTGTTGCTCCTGCTGGAACTGCTATATAAAGAGGACTTCTCCATCTGGAGAAGACTGATCGTGTTAGGTGATCGAAGCAGAAGGGGCAGAAGCAGAGAGAGAGCCTGCACGGTCCAGAAGAAGAAAAATAGTGAAGAAGAGAAAGAGAGAAGAAGCATAAGAGAAAGAAGAGAAAGAGAGAGAAGGAGTTCGTGGAGAAGAAATCAGAAATCCTTGAAGATCTATCCTCTGGCATTTGGATCAAATCCAAGCCAGACCTGCTCCTTTGAGAGCTATATAATTTGTGCTTCATTTTCAGCTTTTCGTTGTTGCATTCTCTTGTTTTCTTTTAAACTTTTCTTCAAGCTGTTTGTCAGCAGAGCAAGCTGTGTTGCTCAGTGTTTGCAGTGGAGGATTCCACTGGACAGGTTAAGCTGTAGTCCCCAGCGGTTGGCAAAGCTGTAATGCCCAGCGGTCAAGCTGTGAGTCAGCGGATGGCTAAGCTGTATTGCCCAGCGGAAGCAAGCTGTGATGCACAGCGGTTGTAGGCAAGCTGTGAGGCCCAGCGGTTCAAGCTGTTAGTCAGCGGAATCCACACTCGGGTTTGAGTGTGGGGTGGACGTAGGTCTGGAGGATCGAACCACCTAAAAATCCTCTGTGCATTGGTTTGATTTCTTATTTGATTCCGCTAGATGAATGGCTAGGAGCGCTTCAATTGTGTACTCTGTCTGAATGCTTTAAGGCACAAGCTCCTTTGATTTGATTCTGTCTACGGCTTAGACTTGCTTAGGTTTTAATTCCTTTAGACTTTAAATCCGCAGTTTGAGCATTAGATTTTAATTGAGCGAAATTTTTAAGGGGAGATTCATTCACCCCCCCCTCTGAATCCAATGCACCGAACCCAACAGAAGTGATGCAGCTTGACTAGTGGCTGCCAAACAGTCTGGATGAATGAGTCTTCTACCTTTCGCTTAAAGATGATTTTCAATTCTTCCCACATCTCGAATTAAGCTCTCGAATTATAGGTAGCTTCACTCTACCTACATCCCTTCACCGTTTGACGGGAATCTCAACTTTTACCTTAGGAGAAGTAGGCTCGGTTACTAAGTTCAGGGGCATTTTCCTTTTTTTTTGGCAGGTAATTGTTGTACCTGGACAATTTCCCCCGCAAAATACCCAGGAATAAGAGTTCGAGAATATCAGTAGCCTCGGGTTGGCCCGAGTGTAACTTTTTTCTCATGACTACTTTCAACGAATGGGCATAATATCAATCATCACCTAAGTATCAAGCAAAATTCCCATCATCATAATGTTTGTCATCTACCAATCTTGTTATTGTGCAATTGTGTGTAAGTTCCATAGAATTTCAGGTGTATTCTGAGGAAAAGGCTAAAGACATAACCAATTAATTCACCCATTTAACTTGCTACTCTCACAAGTAAGACTCTAAGTCTTATCATTCTAACAAAATTGTCTCATCATGAAATATGAACATGAAGCACTTGTTGAGGTGTTGTGAAAGATTGCAACCATTTTGACAAATTTTGAGTTTAAGCTACCCCCCAACTTAGATGACATTGTCCCCAATGGCATGAAGAAGATGTAGAAATGAAGTGAAGCCATGAAAAGTGGTGGGAAGGATAGATACAACCTGATGTTAGGGACGGCTCCTCATTACGTGAAGAAGGTGCTCCAAACTCCTAAGGACACAAAAAAATGACTCAATACATGAAATGAAAAATATTGGGTTGCCTCCCAATAAGCGCTAAGGTTTATGTCTTCAGCCAGACACATGAGAATTCAATTTATATTAGACAATTCAATCGTATCCACAATTATTTCATTTGAGATGCTCTCAATATAGGGTTTGAGTCTTTGCCCATTGACTTTAAATGTGTTCCCGCTTTTAGGATCAAGGACTTCAACCGCACCATGGGGAAATACTTTAGCCACAATGTATGGTCCATCCTATCTAGATCTGAGCTTCCCAGAAAAAAGTTTCAATTTGAAGTTGAACGACCAGACCTTTTGATTAGGCTCAAATGTTTTTCTTGAAATGTGTTTATCATGGAAATCCTTCATTCTAGCCTTATAGATCTTGGAGTTCTCATATGATTCCTTGCGAAGCTCATCAAGTTCACTCAGTTGAAGGGCCATGTTTGCTCCCACTTAGGCCGAGTCCAAATTAAATTTCTTGACTGCCCAATAAGCTTTGTGTTCCAATTCCACGGGGAGGTGGCATGCCTTCCCATAAATCAACCTAAAAGGTGACATTCTGATGGGGGTTTTGTTGGCTGTTCTATAAGCCCATAAAGTATCATCCAATCTTTCTGACCAATCCCTCCTATCAGTCCTCACAATCTTTTGTAAGATGTTCTTGATTTCTCTATTAGAGACTTCCACTTGTCCACTAGTTTGAGAGTGATATGGTGTAGCCACTTTATGAGTAATCCCATACTTTTTCAGCAAGTTTTTGAATTGGTAGTTGGTAAAGTGACCACCCCCATCACTGATTATGGCCCTGAGGAATCCAAACCTAGATAAGATGTTCATTTGCACAAATTTCATGACCACTTTGTGGCCATTGGTCCTAGTTGCTATAGCTTCAATCCATTTTGAAACATAGTCAACAGTCACCAGAATGTATTCATGCCCATGAGATGGTGGAAAGGGTCCCATGAAGTCAATTCCCCATACATTAAAAATTTCTACCACGAGGATGGGGTTTAAGGCATCATGTCTCTTCGTGAGATAGTCCCCATGGTTTGGCACTTTGGGCAAGATTGACTAAAGACATGGGCATCTCTAAAGAGAGTGGGCAAATAAAAACTACTTTGGAGGGCCTTTGCAGCGGTTTTCTTCCCAGAAAAATGTCCTCCACAAGTAAGGGTGTGGCAAAAGGTGACAATGCTTTGATGCTCATTTTCTGGAACGCACCTCCGAATGACATTATCAGCACAAATACGGAATAGTTCTGGGTCCTCCCAAAACTAATGTCTTATCTGGGAAAAGAATCTATCCTTCTCATGCTTAGGCCAACCTTCAGGGGTTAATCCAACTGCTAGATAATTGACAATATCAGCATACTAGGGAGGTTTGATTTGAGTAATAGACAAGAGTTGTTCATCAGGAAAATGGTCTCTAATGGGCTCATTCTCATGCATAAGGATCCTGGATAGATGATCTGCCACAACATTTTCAGACCCCTTTTTATCACGAATTTCATTGTCAAATTCTTGCAAGAGTAAGATCCATCTAATCAAAGGGGGTTGGGCTTCCTTCTTAGACAATAGGTATCTCACGGCTGAGTGATTAGAGTAGATGATGACATTGGACCCTAATAAGTATGATCTAAAATTTTCAAGGGCAAAAATAATTGCCAACAATTCATTCTCAGTTGTAGTGTAATATTTTTGGGCCTTAGTCAAAGTTCGACTAGCATAATAGACCACAGCTGGGCTTTTGTTCACTCGTTGGCCCAAAACTACCCCAATGGCGTAATCAGAAGCATCACATATTAGCTCAAATGGTAAGGACCAATCTGGGGGCTGGATGATTGGGGCGTGAGTCACAGCATCCCTTAAGAACTCATAGGCCTGAAGACATGACTCATCGAAGTTAAAAGGAATATCCTTGGCAAGAAGATTACATAAAGGACGGGAAATTTTAGAAAATCCTTGATGAATCGGTGATAAAATCCAACATGGCCTAAGAAGGATCTGATTTGCTTGACAAATGTTGGGGGAGGTAGGTTAGAAATCAACTTGACTTTAGCCTTATCAACCTCAATGCTTCTTTCAGAGACAATATGCCCTAGCAAAATTCCTTCTTTTACCATAAAGTGACTCTTTTCCCAGCTTAGAATCAACATCTTCTCTATGCATCTTTCAAGAATCCGTGTCAAATTATCTAGGCAAGTTTCATAAGAATATCCAAAAACTGAGAACTCATCCATAAAAATTTTCAAGAAGTCCCCCACCATATCAGAGAAAATGGCCATCATGCATCTTTGAAAAGTGGCTGGGACATTACACAACCCAAAATGCATTCTTCTAAATGCAAATGTCCCATAGGGACATGTGAATGCGGTCTTTTCTTGGTCCCCTAGGTAGATGGCCACTTGGTTATATCCTGAATAACCATCCAAAAAGTAAAAGTATCTTTGACCAGCTAATTTCTCCAAAACTTGGTCAATGAAAGGTAGAGGAAAATGGTCTTTCTTAGTGGTAGCATTCCATTTTCTGTAGTCTATGCATACCCTCCACCCTGTGGGTAATCTAGTGGATACCATCTCCCCTTGGTCATTGCTCACCACAGTAAGCCCAGATTTCTTGGGGACTACTTGGGTTGGACTTACCCATTGACTATCAGAAATTAGATATATGATACCCGCATCAAGCCACTTAACCACCTCTTTCTTAACCATGGCTTTCATGTGAGGGTTTAATCTTCTTTGCATCTCCCTAGTTGGCTTAGCATTATCCTCCAAATAAATGTGATGCATGCACACAGATGGACATTACTTTAAGATCAGCTACTAACCAACCTATGGCTTCCTTATGATTTTTGAGGACATCAATCAGCTCGTTCTCCTGAGTAGACGTCAGATCATAGGCTATAATAACAGGCAGAGTCTTCTCAGGACCTAAAAACACATATTTTAGAGAATCCGGCAAGGGTTTTAGGTCCAGCTGTGGTGGGGCTTGAATGGAAGGAAGTAAAGGTTCATGTTTCAATTCGGGCAAATGTTCAAACGTAGTGGGCCAAAGTGTGGGTTCCAGTGTATGGACCTCTAAAATGGGCTCTATGTCTTCAGCCTTGTCAAAGTTTTCAGGTTGGGTCAGGGGAGGGTTGGTCTCTACCATTTCATCTATCACATCATTGGTGTAACAATCTTCCTCCTCCCTCATGTGTTTAGAAGCTTTGAAGACATTGTGTGACGACTCGAGGATCCGGTTACCGGGAAGGCCCGATAACCCGAGACTCGAACCGCCGCCCACGAGAGGGAGGCTCGGAAGGGCTAAAAAGGAGTGTGGAGGTACAAAGAAATAGGAAATAAGGTAGGACAATTCAACAATTAATAGAAATAAATGAACAACTACAACAGAGTCCAGTCCAACAGAAAGTACATTCTAAAGCAGTAAAACGTACCACATGCCAAGTGAACACTCGGCCCGACAAGCTGGTAACTTAGAACCTCCACGCAATGCTCTCGAACCTCGAGGAAGAACCGCCGCACCTGAAACGCAGGGGTGACCCTCCTGTCACTGGCCCAGTAGGGATCCCGCGGAACCCCAACTGAGAAACAACGGCAGAAGGAAAGCTACAACTGCAAGAACAACAGTAACAGCAGGAATAGCAAACTGGTGGCCGGTAAAACCTCGGCTCTACAGCTACTCCTACTGTACCAGAAAACATGACCTAGTCTCCCGTCAGGGGACAACCAAGCCACGCACCCGACCACCCGATTCCACGATCGGGGACCACCAGACACGAACCACCCTAGCCACGCTACTAGGAAAATGCCACGATACCTCCGTAGCGGAGGCCTGCCCTCACCAAAAGGGCCCGAGCCAAAACCACACAGTCAGGGAACATGGTCACGACCTCACCATCGTGAACACAACGCTGTCTGGGAAAGGCCCTCGATGACGCTCACCGGAAACCCCAAACCTCGACTCCAGGAACACTCCCGAAACCACTCACGAAGTCCCGTCTTGCGGACGGAAACAGAACCCGGTACACGACGACTCACATCTCATGACAGAAGCACCACCCACTAGAAGAACGACAGGATGCGTCCTCTGATGTCTTACACCGCGTCACAAGTGTCTAGCTACAACGCCTCAGGCGGAGACTCAGACACACTCAGTAACCAGTACCACAGAACAAGGACTAGTTGGGGTAGCACCTGTCGGCGCCGTCCGACGCCCCAACTTCATGTGCACACTCAGAACATACGCCCTAGGCCTGTCCTCTAGCTGGTAATTGCCCCTAAGCCCAGACTCGGCTGTACGTGGGGGCCCTACGGTAACCAACCTACTCACAGTCTCTCTCGGGTCAGCCGCTCCACCACTCCCAGGTGGGTCAGCACACGCGTGCCGTAAGAAGGCTATGACTAGTGGACGTGTCACAGAACGTGGACACAGAAAACCACGCACGCACCCATTGCGAGTAACACGGAGTAACAGGTGGCACGACGCCACCAGACTCTAGATGGTCCACTAGACCTACGAAACCCAACGGCCTTTGAGTCACAAGACTCGGGGTCAAGACCGTTGCACACGACAGCACTGAGCCATCAATCTGGCCTAATCCTTAGGTCCAAAACCACAATGCGATAACTCACGAGGCAGTTCTCAACCGCCGAGACCCATCCCTCGAGGAGGGAACTTAAGAAACCTCCAGCCCCAGGCTAGGAGACTGGACTCACCGTCCAAGGCCACACGCTTGGCCCACTCGGAAGCCACCTTCCAGAGAAGCCACGACTTGCAGGGAAACCTCATTGCACTCACACCGATACACGATGAGTCGATCTAGCAAGAACACGGAAGCCCGGAACACATGGGGTCACCCGGACCCACCAAGCCCATGGGCACGCTTATCGAGGTAACGCGGTACCTCCAGACACCCCTAAACACGGTCACGGAACTCCACGGGGTGTCCGGGACACACACGGCCCAAGGGGAGCACAATCAGCCACAGACTGCCCACCCCAGGCAGCCCGGCTGGTCACCTCCAACAATGCGATATAGGTCCATAACGCGTTCAAACAGAACACGCTACCGGACCATAGCGCGTTCGACATGAACGCGCTACAGGTCCATAGCGCGACCAGACCAGGTCGCACTATGATCCTATAGCGGGACAACCCTGAATGCGCTAGGGCCCTATAGCGCGACGGGAACCGCCAAACTGTTCGTCTTCCCCGATGAACGCGCCCCGTCGGGGCGGCGCGACCCTCAAGAACGCGCTACTGGAGCCTAGCGCGTTCTCAGTCCGCGCCCGAAAATGACGGAAACGACAGAAAAGCCCATTCCACGCCCCATCCACTCCCCAGGTGAAGGGGAAACAAAAGGGGAAACCATCCCCAAGCCCCTAGGCATGCATCTAAACCCCTGGAACGGCTAAAAACACCGTAAAACGGGAGATCCGGCTCACACACCCAAAAACATGCATTTTCCCCAAATCGCCCCGTTTAGCCCGCACGGCCCACCACGACCTACAAAACTCGCAGGAAATGAAGTATGCGGGTTGAGGGTCCATCTCCCTACCTCCACTGAAGAAACGACGCGCCGTGGATGCCGGTCCACGAAGAAAACGCCGTTCAAGCCTCGCCGTTCCACGAACCCACGGCCGAGCTTCACTACGCCTCCACCACCTCGATCCTCATCCATCCTCGCCCGTGCCTCACCCGTGCCGTCCCCGCCTCGCCCACGCTCCACCCCGTCGGCCGCCGGAGAGAGAGGGAGAGAGGAGAGAGCGTGAGAAGAGAGAGGGAGAGAAGAGAGAAATGAGAGGGGAGAGAAAAAAGGGTTATATATATAAGAAAAGCCGGAAATTCTCAAAAATACCGAAAAATAGAAAATCACGTTTCCGCGATCCTCGGAACGCACCGATCGTAACGGTACCACTCGCGCCCTGGTGAACGTCCCGGTTCACCCGCAACGATGTTCCGAAGGAATTACCAAAACACACACCGGGAATCAGAAAACACACACGGAAAAGCCGCGGAACGCTTCCGGGCCTCCGAAACAACTCCGGATCGTGCCGATCCGAACACGAAAGATGTCCGAAACAAAATTTCAGACACAACAGAGTTGGACACTCCGAGAAACCGGATCCGAAACTCACGAACAAGGATCCAAAAAATCTGGGGTATTACACATTGAGTGCTATCTTTTGATCCCCAAAAGAGATATCCATAAGTCTTGACTTAATGTTAATGTTGGCATTGGCAGTGACCAAGAAGGGTCGGCCCAATATGATTAGACTTTGGGCAAAATCTGAGGTAGACTCCATGTCATAGATTAAGAAGTCGATAGGAAAGTAGCATATGTCTATCTTAACAAGAACATCTTCCATCAACCCCCTAGGTGTTCTAACAGATCGATCATCCAATTGGAGAATCACAGGGGTTGATTTAAGTTCTCCCATCCCAAACTTTTGGTACACTGATGTTGGCAGAAGATTTACGCTAGCTTCTAAATCTAGTAGGGCTCTTTCAAAGGTGACACCCCCAATGACATAATATATGAGTGGGGTACCAGGATCCTTCATCTTCTGAGGGAGTTGGTTTCGCAACACAGTACTTACATCTTCTGACAATAGAATCCTTTTAGGGTTTGTCCTTGGTTCCCTCTTTTGAGTGCACATATCCTTGAAAATTTGGCATAAGCGAGAACATGTTGGATTACATCAAGCAATGGGATATTGATATGGACTTGTTTAAACAATTTCATCAACTCCCCATTTTGGGCTTGGATGTTCTGCTTCTTCCTTTCTCTTCGAGCTTCTAAGGCAGTGGAGAAGGGAATCTTGGGCTTGTAGGTCTCAGGTGATTCATCTAACTGTTCCTTCCCTTTATCTTTCTTGACTTCCTCACTATCCACTATGGGAGTAACCTTGGGCAAGGGTTCATTTTCAATAACCTTATGATCTTGGCTTGATGAGGCTTCATTGGATTGATGGGCCAAGTAAGAATCTTCAAGAATTTCTCCACTTCTTAAGGCTGAGATGGCCTTGGCATTTTCAAACTGTAGGCCCTTCGGTGGATTTAGATTTGGGCCCTGTTGAAATTGGCCCTGAGGAATAGGCAGAAGGGGCTGTTGTTGAAAACCTGGAGGATAATTTCTTGGGTTAGGCACATGTTGACTGGGAAGTTGGCCCGGTTCTCTTCTCCTATTGGTCTCCAACAGCTGGCAAATTTGGGTCTTCATCTCAGCCATTTGGACTTGGAAAGATTGACTTTGGACCTGAATCTATTGATTTTGGGCCAGAATGAGTTGTGTCAACTGATTGATTTTGTCATCATTCTGGGTCACTCCCTGGGGTAAGCTAGGAGGTTGGTAAACTGAGGGTGGGTATGATGGTTGCCCATAAGTGGGTTGACCAAATGAGGGCTGGCCATAAGACAATTGGTTGTAAGTGGGCTGAGATTGATTGGGCAATGGTTTGTTCTTGTATAAGTTTTGGTTTGAAATTGGGCCTGTGGTTGGGGTTTGGATTGGTAAGTTTGGGCCTGCGGGGTCTTCCAAAGGAAATTAGGATGGTTCCTCCAGCCAGGATTATATGTAGTTGAAAATGGGTCGTTCATGGGCTTGGAAGATCCTTGGGCTGCATGAACTTATTCTTGGATAAGAGGGGGTAATTGGGCTACAGTAGGGCACTCATCCACTTGATGGTTCGGGCTTTCACATAACATGCAAACTTCTTGGACCTGACCCTGGCGAGAATGGAAAGGTCATTGCGGTTGGGCATTGGAGGCTTGTTCATTCAATTTGATGAGTTCACCCACTTGTTGGGTTAACATGTCAACTTTCTCGAGTTTTTGGGCCAAGGCATTCACATCTAGTCTAGGCTCAAACTCTTCTCTATCTTTCACCTCGTACATCCTTGCTTTTCTAGATGGCCCCACTGACCTCTTATATGAGGAGAGAGAAGCATGATTTATTGAGTTTTCACTGAACATTTCTAAGAGATCATAAGTTTCATCCTCACTCTTGCTCATAAGAGCACATCTACAAGAAGCATCAACCATCTGCCTATAGGGTTCAGTCAATCCCTCATAAAAATCCAACACAATTTGCCATTTGGATAGCCCATGATGTGAGCATTTTCTTAACAACTCCTTCATTCTCCCGAGACTCATGGATCAGTTCCCCAGGGGTTTGAGCAAAACCCGTGATGGCTCTTCTCATGGTATTGGTCTGACCTATAGGGTAGAATTTTTTCAAAAATTCCTTTTGCATTTCCTCCCATGATCGAATGGGTCTTCCTATGGTCCCTAACCAATATTTGGCTTTATCTTTCAAAGAGAAGGGGAAAAGAGTCAACCTTAGGGTATCATCTATGAAGTTCTGAATTTTCACAGCAGAATATATATATTTCCAGGAACTCATCTAGATGCTTATATGGGTCTTCATTTGTAAGCCAATGGAATGAAGGGAGCATTTGGATAGTGCTAGATTTTTTCTCATATTGGGCAGTTGGCACTTCCGGAAGATGTGGATGTTGGGATCTTCTACCATGCATGAACCCCAAGAATTAATTTTTTTCTTTTATTTTTTTGATTTTTGATTTTGATTTTATTTTTTTTAAACACTTGTGCAACAAATTAACCAACAAGACCTAGGGCTCCTTAGACTTAGAAGCACAAATAGTGAGAATTCCCCAAAGTTTAATTACAATCTTGCACTCACCGACCTTCAAGTCGGCCAGCTGAGAGGTAGGGCCGTGGGAGGTTTCCCTTGCTTTCGTAAGCTCCTAATTAATGAACCACGAATCCACTTAGGCATAGCCTTTTAACCCTTTGCCTAGACACCAACCTTAGATGGTGATGCAAACACAATCTCTGTTAGGTTCCAACCACTAAGTGGGCTCAATGTTAGCTTTCTCACAAATCGACTTAAATCCAGCCCACATCCACTATCAAATTTGTCCCACTAGTCAGGTAAGAGGTGGGGTTGTGGGAGGCTCCCCCTACTTTCGTAGGGACCTAATTAAATAACCACAAACCTGCTTAAAGTGTTTGCCGTTGGACCTCTTTCCTAGACACCAATTTTTAAATTGATAATGGGCCTAAGTAGACCTAAATCTCAATGTGAACCCTAGGGCCAACATCTACTGAATTTTATTTGGTTTGGGTTATGCAAGATGTAAGGATTGTGGTTTGTGGGCCAATGAAGGGTGATTAAATCATCACCTTATGTGATTATGGGTTTTGCCCTTAAAGATATATTTTAAAATGGAATGTAACACCACAACTTCAAACAAGGGGTTCTATACAAATATGCATGAGCATGTGATTAAGGAAAAGTTTGAAAGAACTCACTTTGCCCCCGTAATCTTCAATAATGCAACTAACAAAAATTAAATCACAAGAAAAATTCTATCCTAAATGATGCATGACCTAAAATATGGAAGTGTGGGTTCTACTCTTACAATGACGGTTTTTATTGAAGTTCAAGTGATTTTTTTATTTTTATTTAATGAACCTATGTAACCACAAGATATGGAAAATAGAGAAATAAAACTCAAATGAAAGAGGAAAAGTTTGGATACTTACTTGAAGTGCGTTCCCTCATTCTTTTTTTTTAAAAATAAGTGACTCAATCAAAAGACTAAGAAATAAAGGAGAACTTACCTCCGATTTTTTTTATTTTTTTATTTTTCAGATTTTCCTTTTTTGTAATGCCCCGAATTTTTTGGATATTATTCAGATCTGGATCCGTGGGTTTCGGATCGCTTTTGTGAGTCTCGGATTGAGTTTTGCGGTTCACGCGTGTTTTCGTCTATTGGACCTTCGGAACCCCGTGTAGGGCGAACCGTTGCGTTCTCCGACTCCAGGACGTTATCACCGCGTTGTGCATTTTCTGAGTATAGTGGGGAGTATTTTTCCCTATTTTTGGTATTTTCCAAAAATTCTAGATTTTTTATATATAAAACCTCTTTTCTCTCTCTCCCTATCTCTCATACTCTCCCTTCTCACCCTCTCTTCTCCGGCAGCCGACGGAGCGAGACGAGGGGGAGGCGGAGGTGACGCGGGCGAGGAGCGGGTGAGGATGGGCGAGGATTGAGGGGCGGTGGCTCGCGGTGGAGCTCGTGGCTAGTTCGTGAACCGACAGAGCTTTCACGACGTTCTCTTGTCGGATCGGCGTCCTCGGTGCGCGGAATCTTCAGTGGAGGTAGGGGGACGAATCCTTAACCCATGCACTTCCTTTCTCGCAAGTTTTGTAGGCTGTGGTGAGCCGAGTGAGGTTATTTTCACGTTTTGGGGAAAAGTGCATGTTTTGGGGTGTGAGCATGATCGGGTGTTTGGATCACATTTTTGGGGTTTAAATGAGTCCTCTCGGTGCTAGAGAGGTTGGGGACTAGTTTCCCCTTATTTTCCCCTTCATAGAGGTGTGAACGGGGCGTGGAACGGAGTTTTCCACCATTTCCGTCATTTTCACGCTCGGGACGGCCTAGCGGTCCTTCCTGGGACCGCTAAGCAACCTGGCGGCCATGTGGAGACCGCCAAGGGTCCTTAAGTCGGTTCGAGCCTTGCGGCCTCGCGATAGACCGCCAGGCAATGGCTTATGGCCCAGAGTGGACCGCCAGGAAGGGGTTGCGGTCAAGGGTATGACCGTTTACTTCTAGTTATTCTTGGTCGGTAGCGGTCCTGGCGTGACCGCTATGTGTCTCTAGCGGTCCAGAGTGAACCGCCAGGCGGCCGTGGGGTCAGGGTGATGACCGCCTAGGTCCTAGGCGTTTCTGGGGCGTAGCGGTCCTCGCTATACTGCTAGGAAGGGCTTAGCGGTCCAGGGATAGACTGCCAGGTGGTTGACGTTCCAGGGAGGACCGCCACCCTATTTTCCATGCTAGTTGTGTTTCGTTTGCGTGGTGTTGACCCCGGGTTGACCCGGTTGTGACCCAGTGGTCGACCTTCGGTCTCGTGGATGTCCCGGACACCCCGCGAATTCTGTGTCTATGATTTTGGGGTGTCTGGAGATACCGTGTTACCTTGATTAGCGTGCCCATAGGTTTGGGGGGGTCCAGGTGACCCCGCTTGTTCTTAGCTTCTGTGCTTTCGCTAGATTGAGTCACCGCAAGTTGGCATGAGTGCAGTGGGCTTTCCCCACATGGCGTGGGTTTCTCCGGAAGGTTGTTTCCGAGTGGGCCATGTGTGCAGCCTTGGACTGTGACCCTTGGTTGAGGGATTAACTCAGCGTCTTGTGAGCTGCTTCGGTATTTGGGCTACCGTGGTTTCAGACCTAGGGATAGGCCAGATTGACGGCATGGAGCTGTCCTTGTACGTTGGTCTTGACCCGAGTCGTGTGACTCAAGGACCGTTGGGTTTAGTAGGTCTAGTGGGCTTTCATGTTCGTGATACTCGCGATGGGTGCGTGCGTGATTTTCAATATTCGAGTTTTGTGAGCCCCCACTAGCTAGTTGTGGCTTTCATGCGCATGCGTATGCGGACCTACTCGGGAGTGGTGGAGAGCGTTACCCGAGAGAGATGATTTTTATGCTGGTTACCTGGGGCCTCTCGTCTTTGCAGCCTGCATTCGGGCTGGGGGGAAGAACCAGCTAGAGGGCTTGACCTAGAACGCATGGTCTGTATGTGCACGCATGGTTGGGGGCAGTCAGACCCGCACTGACGAGCGCGACCCCAGCTAGTCCTTGTTTTGTGTTTCGGGTTACTGTACGACCCCACCACTGTCGTAGAGAGACACTTGAGGCTGTGGACTAAGTCATCAGTGGACGCATCCGGCTTTGCTTCTGGTGGGCAGGTACTCCCGTCACGTGACGTGAGATTCTCATGACTCGAGGTTCCGTTTCTCATATACGAGACGTGGTTTTGCGTGTAGTTTCGGGTGTGTTCCTGAGGTTGAGGTCTAGGGTTTCGGTGAACGTCACCGAGGGTTTTTCCTAGGTAGTGTCCGGTCCACGACAGTGGTGTCGTGATGGGTTCTCCTGGCAGCGTAGCCAGAGGTCTTTCTGTTAGACCGGTGTTTCCCCACTGTGAGATCGTGGCGTGTTTTCTGGTACAGTAGGAGTAGCTATAGTGCCGAGTTTTTACCGGCCACCGAGGTTGCTATTCCTGCTGTAGTTACTGCTTTCCACTACCGCCGTTGTTTACGGTTGAGGTTACGCAAGACCCCTACTGAGCCAGTGATATGAGGCTCACCCCTGCTTTTCAGGTGCGGCGGTTCTTTCTCAAGGTTCGAGGGTGTTGTGCGGAGGTTCTTAGTTGCCAGCTTGTCGGGCCGAGTGTTCACTTGGCCTTGGGTGCATTCTTCTGCCTTAGATTGTACTTTTGTTGGACTGGACTCTGTTGTAGTTGTTTATTTATTTCTGTTAATTGTTGAATTATCCTGCTCTATTTCCTATTTCCTTGTACCTCTACACTCCTTTTAGCCCTTCTGAGCCCTCTGGCTCGTGGGCGGCGGGCTAGGATTTGATTGGTATTGGGTTCTTCCCGGTATCCGGATCTTGGGTCGCTACAGTCGGTATCAGAGCAGTGGTTGTGGACCTACATGGGAATTTAAGATACTGCAGTGATCAGAGTCCGTAAGGTCCAGTACAGTCAGCAGCTGGCATAGGGTTTTGTGTTCGTTTCCCGCTTTGTTTCTTGCGTTAGAGCTTGACTGCGCTGTGTTGGCACTGCGAAGGCAATTGCTGTTTCGTTGGAATGCCGGTGTGGGGCCCAAGGGATGTGATAGAGAGATTTCTTCCCGATGGGTGGTGGCCCCGGTTGTGCTGTGTTCGGCAGAGTTGCCAGCAGGCGTGAGTTCGCGGTGCTACGTTCGAGGTATTTGCTGTATGGTCAGGTGGTTGGCGAGAATTGTTCGTGGTTAAGTGGCCGTGAGTGTGCTATGAGGGAGATTTTATAGAGGTTGGCCACTATAGCCTGAGGTTTATCCAGCCCCTGAGGTTGAGGTCATGGTTCGAGGTGTCGGAGTGGGTGCTCTGGTCGAGAATTGTGCTCGGATAAGCGGAGGATCTTTTTGTTGAGCTACTGATTGTCGAGCTGATGTTCTTGTCATGCTCTGTGGCGTCAGAAATGACGTGTCGGTCCCAGTTATTTTTGCGGATTTTGAGGCAGGATTGGGCATAGTTGTCCCAATAAGTTCTTACTCCTGCGCTTCTGCGTGTGGATGGGTTGCGTTCGCCCTGGATTTAGCTTGAGATGTGAAGGTTCTACGATGAGTTCGGGACTCGAGGATGAGCGTTGGCACTTGCCGATTATGGCTCGTGTTGCGGCTTGAGGCGTGGCATGTTGCAGTTTGAGGAATTGCTATAATATCCTGGATTCTTCGGATCTTAATCGGAGAGCTATCGGATCGCTTTCGTGGGTCCTGATACATGTTTTACGATCCACATGGGTTTTCCCCTTGTATAACTTGCGGAACACTGTGGAGAGTTGACCGTTGAGTTTTGCTACTCAAGGACGCTGCAGGTGCGTTGTGCTCGTTCCGAGGATCACGGAGACTATTTTTCGTATTTTTTTGAATTTATAGATTTTCGTGCAGAATAACATATTTTTTTGGAAATTGCATAATTTCCTATTTCCCTTTTTCTTTTAACCCCTTCTCTCTCCTTCCTCTCTCCTCATCGCCGTTCACTTCTCTCCCTCCGTTCTCTCTCCTCTCTTCTCCTCTCTCCGCGGGGCGTGCGACCGTGGCGAGGTGGGTGAGGTGGTGACGCTGTGGAGCTGTCATGGAGCGTGATGGTGTGAAGAATGGAACGTGGCGTTGGCGCGATCCCTAGGTGGATTCAAAGCCGACGTGGGTGGTTCATGTGATGGTTTTCGACATGGTTTAGTCGTTTCGGCGCGCGAGAACTTTGGTGGAGGTAGGGGGACATATGCTCTACTTCTCTTCTGCGTTCCCTCGTGATTTGGAGTCGAACGGTGCGTATACGAGAAGGTTTTGCTTCGTTTAGGGCGATGCATGCTTCGGGGGGGTGTGTGACCCGAGCTCGCTGTTCCAAGCACTGATTGTCAGCCTAGATGGTTTCATTCGAACCACTGACATGTTGGGAATTCATTCCCTTAGGTTTTATTGCATTTGGTCGAGAATCGGAGTCGGTATGAGCCCGACTATCCCCATGACTCGTTTTGGGTCGATTTGTGGGAATCACCCGTTTCTTGTCTTTTTGGCATCAGATTGATCCCTTCCGGCTTGTGGAAGGTGTATATCATGCTTAGGATTGTTTCCCCTTCGTTTTAGGGCGAATGGGGCGTGAAAAGGCCAGGTTTTGGCCATTCCTACAATTTTCTCACCGTAATGCTTTGGCGGTCCTTTCAGAGACCATTTTTATACCTTGAGCGGTCCATGGGTGACTATTATGGTTCTTTGTCAGTTCAGGTGTTAGCGGTCTGGCGATAGACCGTTTTGTGTCAACTAGCGGCCCAGGATGGACCGCTAAGCTCCGTGAAGCGGCCCAGGTAAGACCGCTGCTTCTTGTTTAGCAGCCCATGGGTGACCGCTATCTTCTGTTCCTATGGGCTAAGTCGGTTCGTTGGGTAACGGCCCAACGACTGACTGTTTTATGAAGTTGGGCGGCCCATGTGAGACCACCGCTTCTGATTTTATGTCGGTTTGGGCTAGCGGTCTAGCTTCGACCGCCTGGGTGTCCTTGGCGGTCTTGGGATGACCGCTAGGCTCTGTGAAGCGGTTCAAGGTAGATTGTTTAGTGTTTTTGACTGGTTAAGTCAGTTCGGGGGTTGATTGGGTGAAGCGGCCAGGTCATGACCACTACAGTTACCTTGCGGCCCTGAGGAGACTGCCTTGTGTAAGTAGCGGCCTCAGTTAGACCGCATACCCTTATGCTTTTGTAGTTTTGTTCGCTTGAGTCTTCTGAGTGCAGCGACCATGTCCTTGACCGCCACACTCAGTGAGACGGCCCTTCATCTGACCGTATTTCCTGCTTGGCGATCAGGATTAGACCACCACCTACCTAGAGTGTGATTTTGTGTTGGTTTGGTTGTCAGTTAATGTGGCTTTGACCCCTTGGTTAGCCCACCGTTCCGTGGATATCTTGGACGTCCTATGAGGGCTGTGACCGTGTTCTAGGGTGTTGTGGACGCACTAAATTTCGCTCGTCTCTTCTCTTGTTTGTTTATTCGTTTATTGAGTGCGTGGGCATGCCAGTCACCGACGTGACGATTTATTCGGACTTCGAAGAGCCCATGGTGCGCTCGAATCTGACTTCGTCAGACGATTGTGTAGTTCGTGTCGGGACCGAATCCCGTCGCGCCATAAAGGTCACGACGTCATTTACATCCCTCATACGAGGGAATACCCTTGATTAATTGCCGAAATTAGGGGCCCCGCGGCCGAAAGGAGTAACACTAATTATGCGAGAGAGATAGGGATAGATCACACTGAAAGTTGTATTAAGGCCATAAACTGTCGGCCGTGTCGGTCACTCGAGGGCCTTTTGTATTCGGACACAGGCTCGTGGCGGCGTCACAATGAGAAAACCGAGATAGATCCCTTCAAATGTCTGCCGAGCATGCGGCAATTTTAATGAGGATTCGGAAGGTATCCGGAACAAGAAAACAAATCCGGTCCGATTAAGATGTCGGCCCGAGGTTAGCTCAAAGCCTGGCCATTCTGGGGTAATTCCCGAGGCTCGGGCCCGACCTGAAAGGGCGACGTTGTTATTCCCTTTTGCCCCGGGTCCCGGGGAGAGAGAGGGCTGCAGTGTGGACCCTAGCATCTTTTATCTGGGATTTTCTTAATTATATGCTTTTCTCTTTGCTTTGCTGTTTATTACTTCTTTATGCCTTTGTCCCGGATGATTTTTCTTCTTTTATTACTATTAATATTATCATTTCTTTTATTTTTTTGTTGTCCCCCCCACCTCTTTTATCATTATTAATGTTGCACATTCGGAGCCCTTTAATTAGCATAATTTTCATCAATTTATTTGCCATTATTAATGCTATGTCATGCTATATGCATATATAGATATAGTGTGCCGGCGAAGGGAAGGCAGGGGCGTACCGCTGAAGGGTGGCAAAGAGGGGCGTACCGCTGAAGGGCAGCAAAGGGGGCGTACCGCTGAAGGGCAGCAAAGGGGCGTACTGCTGGAGGCCAAAGGAGTGTACCGCTGAAGGTTCAAGGGAGTGTGCCGCTGAAGGCCAATGAGGGCGTGCCGCTGAAGGCCAAAGGGGCGTACCGCTGAAGGCCAATGGGGCGTGATGGTGGAGGCTCGATCATTTTTTTCGATTATTTGTTTTAAGGCTTTTCTTTTCTTCTTATCTTAAATTTCGTGTGGTTTTATATAAAACTCCTCCCGTGTTTTGTTCTCTTTGCTCGGTTCGACCTCTTTTCTTGCGGGTCGGACGTTCGGGCTGCCGGGTAGTCAATTAGCTCGGTTCAGTTTTCGTTGTGGTGCCGACAGTGGTTTTATGAGTTGGAAGGTTTCATTAATTATCCTGCTCGTTTGTTGCCTCCTTTTGCCTCTTTTAATTGTTTATTAGTTTCTCACAAAAATTCGGCAGCATCTCCCCTTGACCCGGGGCGTAAGGGAGATACAGGGAACACGCCCACATGGGGTGGCGGAACCCGACAACTAGAGGTGGGCCCCCGGGGGAGCAACACCTTTATAGGACCTCGGAAAATGTGAAGGAAAGGGCTCGGGGACGAGGCCAAGAAGGAGGCTGCTGAGAGACTGAAGGGTGTGTCGCTGAAGGCCAATCTGGGCGTGCCGCTGAAGGCCAATGGTGGGCGTGCCGCTGAAGGCTAGTAGGAGCATGCCGCTGAATGCCAATGGTGGGCGTGCCGTTGAAGGCCAATGGTGGGCGTGCCGTTGAAGGCTAGTAGGAGCCTGCCGCTGAAGGCCAATGGTGGGCGTGCCGTTGAAGGCCAATGGTGGCGTACCGGCCAGGGGCCAAAAGAGTGCATCGCTGGAGGATGAAAGGGTGTTAAGTATATGGGCTGGAAGGCTTACGGGTTGTTCAGGAAATAAACAAAGAAAAGGGGGGGGGGTTAAGGCCAAAGATGGGCCACTTGGTTACTGGATACTCGGAGAGAGGGTAAGGGTCTCCCCCTCCCCTAGGCCAATGAGCACAACAGAAGGCCATGTAGGGACTTGAAGGGTTCGTGAGGCCAAAGCTCACAGGAGAAATCACATGTCGACATGGAGGCCCCCGAGAACACCGGAGAGGTGGGGGAAAAGAGGGAGGAACCAGCAGCCCGTTGGGTACCTCAAAGACTAGCATAAGCCGACGGAATCAAAGAGAAACCCACAGAGGGGGCTTTCATTCATGGGAATCAAAAGGGCATGGCCTTACATACACATTACAAAGGAAAAGTGTCCAGGACGAGGCCATGGACTCTAAAAAAAGGAACAACGAAAGACAGAAGATGGGGGGAGGAACAGGGTGCAGGAGGAAGGCAAGACGCCCCTAACTCTCCCCCCCCCATTACATCGAACTCTCTCCCTTTCTTACTCTTGCTTCTTTCCGGTGGTGGTGGTCGTCGGAGGGAGCTCAGGCTGGAGCTCTTCTTCTTCTATTCTCTCGTCTGTGTGTGTGTGTCTTCTACTGCCGGAGCCTCTCCCTCTTCCTCCCTTCCTCTATCTGTCCTCCCTCTTTTCCCTTCGAAGGTAGAGGATCTTTTATACTTTTAAACAGCCGAAGCCCTCGAGCCCGGCCGTTGAAGGCGGGAAGTGGCCTTGTGATGATGGCGTTTGACCTGCCCCGTCCTTGATCGTCAAGGGGTATCTCACGTGGCCCAATGGACGGTTGCCATCTCAGACGGCCCACTGCGCGCTAAGGAAGCGTAGGGCGTGGGCTGCACGTCGTCTTACCGTTGAAAAGCTTCAACGCTGTGCCGCTGGCGGGCTGAACAAGCGTGCCGCTGGAGCCTCCTGAGGGCGTGTCGCTGAAACCCCAAATGGGCGTGCCGCTGAACGGCCTGGAGGGCATGCCGCTGAAGCCTGAACGGGCCGTGCCGCTGAGGGCTGCCCAAGGCGTGCCGCTGAGGGCTGCCCAAGGGGCGTGCCGCTGAAGGCCTGTTGGGGCGTGCAGCTGAAGGCTGAACGGGCCGTGCCGCTGAAGGCCTGTTGGGGCGTGCCGCTGAAGGCTGAGCAAGCCGTGCCGCTGAAGGCTTCAGGGCGTGCCGCTGAAGGGCTTTAGAGCATGGTTCTGACCCCGTTCTGAGCCCGTTACGGACATGAGTCATGGCCTACTTGGCCTGCTTCGAGACCCGCGGGTTGTGGGGCTCTTTATGATCGGTTTCTTCACTGTCGTGACTCCTGAAGGCGGCTTCACGATAGTCTCTCCCGGGGCTTACTCATTCGGGCCGTTGTTGATACTGGGCCGAATAGGATATCGCGGGTGTGCAATTTTTGGGTGTCCACAAATGCCCCCCACCCACGGGTAGTGCAGGCGAAGGATGAGCCGGGCGGTGCCCGCGGGTGTCTTCGTCTCTTCTCTCTTTGTCGATGCCGACGGGGTGTCGAGAGCCGACCTGGTCTGTTGATCTCTTTGTCTCTTCATCAGTGCCGACGGGGTGTCGGGGGCTGAAGCGGCATATTGGTCTCTTCGTCTCTTCATCAGTGCCGACAGGGTGCCGGGAACTGAAGTAGTATGTTGGTCTCTTCATCAGTGCCGACGGGATGCCGGGAACTGAAGTAGTATATTGGTCTCTTTGTCTCTTCGTCTCTTCATCAGTGCCGACGGGGTGTCGGGAACTGAAGTAACATATTGGTCTCTTCGTCAGTGCCGACGGGGCGTCGGGAACCGAGGCAACATATTGGTCTCTTCGTCTCTTCATCAGTGCCAACGGGGTGCCGGGAACTGAGGTAGTATGTTGGTCTCTTCATCAGTGCCGACGGGATGTCGAGAACTGAAGTCGTATGTTGGTCCCTTCATCAGTGCCGACGGGATGCCGGGGACTGAAGCAGTTTGTTGTTTCTTTGTCTCTTTGTCTCTCCATCAGCGCCGACGGGGCGCCGGAGACTGAAGCAGTTTGTTGTCTCTTTGTCTCTTCATCAGTGCCGACGGGGCGTCGGGAACTGAGGCAACATATTGGTCTCTTCGTCTCTTCATCAGCGCCGACGGGGTGCCGGGAACTGAGGTAGTATGTTGGTCTCTTCATCAGTGTCGACGGGATGCCAGGAACTAAAGTCGTATGTTGGTCCCTTCATCAGTGCCGACGGGATGCCGGGGACTGGAGTAGTTTGTTGTTTCTTTGTCTCTTTGTCTCTCCATCAGCGCCGACGGGGCGTCGGAGACTGAAGCAGTTTGTTGTCTCTTTGTCTCTTCATCAGTGCCGAAAGGATGCCGAGAACTGACCTGGTTTGTTGTCTCTTTGTCTCTTCATCAGTGCCGACGGGGCGTCGGGAACTGAAGCAACATATTGGTCTCTTCGTCAGCGCCGACGGGGTGCCGGGAGCTGACCTGCTTCGTTGTCTCTTTGTCTCTTTGTCAGTGCCGACAGGATGCCGGGAACTGACATGGTTTATTGATCTCTTTGTCTCTTTTCTTTCTCCTTTTTTTTTGAACCGCATTACCGATACAAGCGCCCTTTCGGGTTTTCGCCAGTACCGGCCCCCTCTTGCTTTTGCCCACGCGCCCTCTCGGGTTTTCACGTGGTGGGGTACCCGATTTTGCCCGTAGCGCCCTTTTGGGTTTTCGCCACAGCCGGGTTGTTGCCATTTTTACCCTTGTCCCCGTGTAGGGACAAGTCCGGCGGGGTATTTCTATTTTTAACCCCATTTTATTTTTTATATTTTTTTTGGACGAGTGAGTGATATGCGTGTGTAGGCTAGGGCACGAAGCCTTGCGCTGGAAGATAGGGTTCATTCGTTGGCAAGAATAGAATGCCAGCGCAACGGGAGGATTTATGCCGATTCGGACGTAGGGTCCGTAATGGCCATGTTGTGCGGAGTGGGTGGCTAGGGCACGAGGCCTTGCGCCGGAAAGGGACTTATTCGTTGACAAGGGACTAATGCCAGTGCAAGGAGGGAAGTTGTGCCGATCCAGACGTAGGGTCCGTAATGGCAATATTGTGTGATGGGAAGTGGCTGAGGCCCGAGGAGACGTGCCAGGGACGGGCTTGTTTATTGTCGGGGTAACGGTGCCATGGCAAGGGTAGGGCTGCAGGGGTAAAGGTGTCTTTACTTGTGAGGACGCTCGTTCGTATAGGATTGCGGGGGTGGAATGTTTTCCCGGAGACATTTATTGGCGTGTGTTATCGACTTACTCCTCCACGTATGTGAGTGTATGAGTATGTAAACGTGTGCACATACATGGGTATATATACACACACACACACACATATATATATATATTTATTTATTCAATATCTTATGTATATATAATTTTTTTTTTGCTTCCCCTCCTTCTATTTTCTCCTTTTGTTCCTCACTTTTTTTATCTCTTTTTTTTATCCCCTCCTTTCTCTCCCTCTCCCTTTTTTTCCATTTTTAATCTTCTTTTTTTTTATCTCCTCCCCCTGCTTTTTTATCCCTTTTTTATCCTCCTATTTTTTTCCTTTTCCTTCCCCCTTTTTTTTCTTTTCTCCCCTCTTTTCTTTTCCTATAAATAGGGGGGGGGGGGGTGCTTCGAACGGTCACCCGTTTCGAACTGCCCCCCCTCTTCCCTCTCTCTTTCTCCTTTTTCAACCACCGAACGGGGTGCGCCCCTCTCCCTCCCTTCTTCTTCCTCTTCTCAGTTCGTCGGACGCCACCCCCGCCGCCGTCGTCGTCGTTACTGCGGTGAAGGCACCGCCGTGGGGGTCTTCCCCCATCCCCCTCCCTTCTCTTCTTCCTTTTCTTCCCTCTTTCTTCCTCTGTTTCTCTCGTCTTCCTCGCCGTTCGGGTGCGCTGGAGCCCTAGCCCCCCCCTCCCTCTTTTCCTTCCTCTTCCCCTTCTTCGTTCCTCCCCTTCCTTTCTTCCGTCTTCTCCTATGCCTCCGGCGTCGTGGGCGGCCGCCGGTGAACGGGCGCGAGGGCACACCGGGGAAGCCCTTTAGGGCGTGTCGGGGAGTGGCGCCACGGGTGTGCCGGGGAAGCTTTCACCGGGCGTGCCGGGGAAGGGTCCTTCGCGAGCGGGCAGAAGGGCGTACCGGGGAAGCCCTTTAGGGCGTGTCGGGGAGTGGCGCCACGGGCGTGCCGGTGAAGGCCTGCGCGCAGTGTGCCGGGGAAGGCCTCCCCTGGGCGTGCCGGCGAAGCGTTGGAGGGGCCGTGCCGGGGAAGGCCTCTAGGGGCGTGTCGATGAAGGCACCCAGGGTGTACCGGTGAGGGCAACTGCAGGGCGTGCCGGGGAAGGGCACTGGGGGCGTGCCGGTGAAGGCACCTAGGGTGTACCGGTGAGGGCAACTCCAGGGCGTGCCGGGGAAGGGCACTGGGCAGTGTACCGGTGAGGGTCTCTAGGAGGAGTTTTTAGCTAAGGAAGAGGACTCCTTCGACCGGCGGACTTCTGGTGTTGCCTCCGGGGGCCCACCATGCTTTGTTGGGGCCGTCACTCCTTGTGGACGCGCACCCGTGTTTTACCTTACGCCTCTGGCCTAGGGGAAACTCTACCGAAATTTCATCAGAAATTGGCAATATTTTATTCATTTGACTTGTAGCAAAGCCCTTCTTTTACAGTCTTTCTCTTCCTTTTGCATGCGGCTTATTCTGATCTTCTGTTTATGTATCTTTGTAGATAAATGGCTGTCCCAAGTGGTTCCTCTGCTCCTACTACTGCTATCGGTGCTGACCTCATCCCACGGGGTCCGGTGCCAGCAGTTACCTGGTTAAATGTAGAGGACTTGGATCTGGAGCATGCAGAAATAGCCGCTTTGGCAGAGTCCTCTGAGTCTGACGGGGAGACCAAGGATTTCCAGAGGCTTGCCAGAGTTGACAGCGGCTTCACATTTGACCGGGTCACCGGGGAGTACAGGAAGGACTTCCCGAAGGATAGACACCTGGTTCGATTTCTGAAGCATTTTCGCTCGCGGGAAGGGCGAGACTTCCGGGTCGTGAAGAAGGCCGAGCAAGCTATACTGCAGGCCTAGGATAGCTTGTTGTACAGCGTTCCCCGGAGTATTCCGATGTACCTGGTGGGAGAGGCCCGGGAGTGGAAGCCAGTTCTGGGGATCGAGGGGGTGCTGCCGACCAAAGACAAGCTGGTACGGGCGCCTCAGTTTACCCCGGTAAGATGGGACCTGTCTGCCGAAAAGGTGCATGGCGAGTCACCTCGATTCGGCCTATTCTTGGATCCCTTGAACTGGGGCTACAAAGAGGAGCCATTCATCCTGGACTGCTTGGCCGTCAGATTTAAGTATGAACTGTCACTGGGCTGGTTTGGGGAGCTGAAGCTTCAGGATGCACACAGCTTCCGGGAGAGGGCGGTGGAGTTTACGGAGCACGTGCTGTTCAACTATGCTCCGCTGCTGGTTCGGGTCGGTGTTTATCATAGCGTGTACGCCTCCCGGTATGGCTACCCCATCTCCAAGGGTCTCTACTGCGGCATGATAGAGGTATTCAGCGCAGAGACCAACACCTTTTACACGGCAGAGGGCGAGACTTCACTCGATTTGTGGAGTCTCGGTCAGCTGAGTGGCTTGCCCATTGATGGGGAGCCTTATGAAGAAGTATGCCTCCCCGACTTGATCAAGGATGAGACCAACGGGGATGGTTATTATTCTCTGGGGTATTCATATCGGTACCTCATGAAGGTGTACCGGGAGCTGTACCAGTGCTCGCATAAGGGAAAGTAGCCCGCTCGCGGGGACAGGAAGAGGGTACGCATGTCTTTATGGCTGGAGTATTTCTATGACGGGCCGAAGTAGTACGAGGAATTCCCTTGTGTCGGTACCGCTGTCGCCCCCAAGAAGCGCGCAAAGCCCAAGCTCGATGTGAAGATCCCGTCTAGAGGGCGTCGAAGCGGGCCTAACCCGATGGGCTTGGATCCCCAGACCCATTGCGCCGCCTATCTCACGTACTGGCTATGCTCATTTGCCATGCCGTACGGCGACGAGACGGTGATTCGACCGGATGCCATCTACCTGGCATGTCAAATTGCATGGGGTATCAGGCTGTCGCTGTGCCCGGCGACCCTTTGCTTGATTTACAAGGCCCTAGGGGACATCAGCACGCACCAGTTCCCGCGGCAGGCCCGGTACGTGTGCCCACTGCACTTTTTCAACGCGTGGGTCTGCTTGCTGTTCCCGGAGTTTGCACCGCACGTTCTCCAGGACTGGGGGCTGATGCCGAGGATGCTGGAATTTGCCAGTGCTGAGCCGGGCTCCACCTCCATGCGGATGTATGATATCCGGGGCCGGTTGACAACGGTCCCCCAGGATGCGGTCGGGACTATTCATTTCTGGAATCTGGCGGCACATTCGAGCCCTCTGGTGAACAACAAGAAGGAGTGCAAAGATGACCAGGTGGAGAAGTACGCCCACCCTATCAGCCAGGAGAATGTGATCCGCCCACTACTGGAGCCGGAGCTGAGGGACTGGGCGCTGTCGATTCGCCCGAGTGTGCTGGTGTTCAGGAAGGGGGAGAACGTGTTGCTGGAGCCGTATTACCCCTTCCGGTTCGGTCGCAATTTTGGATATGACCAGCATATCCCTGCTTATCATGCACAGTTCGGCCTGCCCTTACGGAGTGTCCGGGGGAACTTAGTTCCCGAACACACCAGGAGTTGGTGGGACTTCTTCCACCTGGCGGACTCCGCCTCCTTCAGAGTACCGGTCCCGGGTCGTGTTCTGCGAGTGACCCAAGATTATGTCAAGTGGTGGAATAGTCGGATGGCCTTCTATCGGCTACACAAGACCACTGCTGGGATGGGGCCGAGAGGAAGTTCCTTAGTCGGCAGCCGGTGCCGGTTCTTGACATTGAGCCAGACCATCTTCTTCGGCTCAGGAATAGACAGGAAAAGGAGGTGCCAGCTGTAGATATATATTTCCCTCCTCTCTCCCTTTTTTACCAAGGGTCAAAAGTGCGCCAAGTGCATGAAACAAATGAGAGGAAGAAGGGAAGATAGGGAATAACGCAGAATACCGTGATCGCCACCAAGATGCCATACGCGATAGGCGCGCCGTACCTTGGAAAGTGGGAGACACTCGCATTAGTGCAGCGTTGAGGAATGAACGGCTCCCCTAGGACCGCACTGTGTTGAGCGGCCGTACGATAGACCGCTCAGGGACGCTGCAAGGGATGCGGGAGGAACTGCTGTAGTGATAAGGACGGCTCTTGAGGGACCGCTCTACGTGTAAGGACGGTCGTCTCGGCACCGTGCGTATCATCGAACGGCTGGATGATAACCGTTCAATACCTTCACTCAGCAAGTTGAGAAGGGCTCGACCTCCACCCTCTCCGGCCGGCCAGAGGGGATGGGCCTCATGCTGATTAGATGCTGACCTGCAAAACAACGTAGAAACACAAAAGAGACACCCAAATTAGACCTTAATAATGCAGTATACGTTCAAACAAGAAGAATTAAGCATAAACAAATGGAAAAGGGGAATACCTGGGGGGTTTTAAACCCCTATGGTGACAAAAAACGGGAGGGTTGTATGCATGATAATGAAAAGGAGGAGATACGCGGGTGAGAGACAATGCATGCAATGAAAGAATACGGCAAAACTGCGGAACGAAAGACTACGAAGACTGGGCTACTCCCTTGACCGGAGGCTCATGCGGACGTAGAGAGCCTCCCTCCTTGGTGCTAGATCGCTCAAAAATGCGGCAGGGCTTCGCCGTTGATCAAAATCTCCCCCCCTTCGACGTCCGGCCTTTAGGGTCTATTTATAGAGCCTAGAAAGCCAACCTCGAAACTAGGGTTTAGAGCTATTTTCGGGACGAGATTTTTGAAGATAAATCGTAGATAATACAATCATCTCTCATCCAGTCGAAATGGCGGCCAAAATGGTTGATAATCCACGGAGATATTGATAAAAGAAGTTGGGGATAAAACCATGAAAAGAAGGATCAAAATCTGTTAAAATTCAGCAATCGACAGGATGAACGGTCTTACGATAGACCGCTCAGTCAGATGGGCGGTTATACACTAGCCGTCCATACCCGTCGGTGGAAATTCAAATAATCAGCAAATAATCCCAATTATCTCTCGAACTGGCCGGAACGTCCGCCGTAGGACCCTGAACATATGAACGGTTATATTGGGACCGTTTTAGTGTAGGGCGGCCCAGAAGTGACCGTTTTACCCTGTCGGTGATAATTCGAATTACTTGGATAATTATCTGAGAAAACGGGCGTGCGTAGGACTCTGAGATATAGGCGGTTGGAATGGGCCCGTCCATGATCTTGAACGGTCCAGATCACACCGCACAAAAGCCTGTCGGTGGATATTCAGAAAAAACTCAGAAATTAGCCGAAATGTATGAACGGTCTGGTCGCCACCGCCCAAATCTTGAATGGTTGATGTGGGACCGTTCATGATCTTGGGTACTTGACAATTATAAAACAGTTCGTTTAATCAAAGCCAGGGTCCGATAAGCCCTGAATGGATATGACCTTTACCAAGGAGGGAGGCTACCCATAAAATGGGCCCAGGATGTGCCACAAAATGACCCAACAGATAATGGACAACTTAGGGCATCAATCGATGGAAGTAAGAGAAACGACTCAACTTATCGGTATAAAATGGGTGTCAACAGATGCCCCTCCTTAACGTCCTCTTTGCAGGGGAGCGAGCGGAGGTGAAGCGGAGGTGACACGGAACATGGAGACGAAGCGGAAATGTAGCGGAGTGGACCGGAAAAGCGAGCGTTAAGGTAAAATGACACCCGTTCCTACCAATAAGTGATGAGAATCTTTCGAAAAACCTTGAACCGAGCGTCAAGAGTAATTGACCAAAAGGCTACGCCAATCTGGAGGGACTAAACTAAAGGAAATCACCCGACAAGACCAACCTCATGGGGGACACAATCCCGCGGTCCAATGAGGGGGCCACAAAAGAAGAAAAATGCTAAAGCTCCAGACGGGGATCTTTCAGTCAATTGACCCCAACGAACCGACCAAAGAAAACCTTCGAATTCGGAATGGAATTAGTTCATCTTACTCGAGCATTGGGACACACAGCTGACCATCACTTGACGGGACATTTCTTAAGCAGACTACGGGGCATGAAAGCTCAAAAGGATGCGTGTGATGCATGCTGGGCTAAAATAAAAGAAATCGTTAAAACGAATGCGAAGAAAGATTAAAATATAAGATATTCGAGAGTAGTATTATTAAGCTGGGAATATCAGAGTCAAGATACCGTCCACAACCACAACGTACGGATAGAACCATCCTCCTCGTGACATCCCAACTTAACGGCCTATCCGAAGGTTAGGTATATGAGCCTAGATCATCATTGTTTTTGTTGAAGGGGAACATCAGATCCTGAGACACATAAGAAACCTACCGGCTCTCGAAATAGTATAATATAACACCATATAATAATGCAATAAGGGATTTAGGGGTTGGAGGCCATACCTGACTTACCTGTGCAGGTGAAACGGCGAGATAGGCTGAAGTGATGCTGCATAAGATGGTTAAGAGATGTATTTCCAAAGAAAATATTCAACAATCATGATTTAAATAAATCAACGAGATATACGGCCTAATCGCAACCGTTCAATATTCCAAACGGCTCTATGTTAACCATGTATACCTGACCTTCAAACAATTCTTTCAGGGCCGGTTGCCAGCGATGAACGATTGTGTACACACCGTTTTTAGGAACGGCTCTGTGGGAACCGCTCGTGACCAGAATTTCAACCGACTTAAAATTAACGGTCAAGAGGGACATACGGTTAGATACGAACCGTTCACACAGTGAACGGTCTAACGATAGACCGTTCGTCCCTGCAGCTTCGAAAAAAGGAACCCCCTCGTCTCCCTCCACCGTAACCGACGGTGGAAGGGATGAAGGGGTGAGCAACGCCCTCACTCTCCCTCTCTCACTCTCTCTTCTCAACCCCCCTCCCTCTCTCAACCTCACTGCACCCCCAGCCCATTTGATGACCCGGACGAAGCACCAGGCGAGCCAATTGTCGGCCGCCGGTGAGGGTTCGCCGCCGCCGGAGCAACCGCCACCGCCGTCGGAGGAAGGGGGCACACCCGGGGTAACGATGGAGGAGCTCGCCATCGTCGTCGCCGACGAAGAGGCCCCTGCCGGCGAGGAGGAGGTGGCCGGAGGACCACCGCCCGCGGGGGCGGTTAAGAAACCACGGGATCTCGAGGTAGGTTTCCCCTCACCTTTTCTTCCATTTTTAACCCTTTAGTTCCATGCATGTTAGTTTTAGGGGCTTAGAGGGGCCTAGGGGGTTGGTTTAGGGACCACGGGGGTCTCCCCGCCGGTTGGGGGGCCTTCGCCGTTGTCGGGGACGACGGTGGTAAAACAGTTTAACAGAAACCGTACCGCAAAACAATGTGGTCCCCAAAGGACCGCCTTAAACAAACACGGTGCAGGGAGCGCCGTTCAAAGTCACACAGCCAACGGGGCACCAAAACCCCATACGGTGAGGTTATCATCGTTCAAAAATGTAGACGGGCCGTATAGGTCCGTTCAATCGTGTAACCAAGCAAACAATACGGTCCTTACAGGATCGTCATCAAAACAATACAGCCATAGGTGTGCCGTAATCCTTAGAGAGACGGGCAAACAGACGGTTCAGGGTGATCCTTCCATGATAAAAACGGCTAGGGACAGCCCGTTCAAACCGGGGGACCTGATAAACAGAGCGGTTTGGGGTAGGCCGCTCATCTACAGAGCGGTTCGTGAGCAACCGTTCTTCAAATCAATAATTAAAATCTGAGCATTTTATTTAAATGAAACAAAATATGAAACTAAATGACTAATGTAAATGAGATGGATGAATGCAGGGGAAGCGTAGGACCCGTACTTCCTGGCTGCAGGTTCGGGCAGTGTACCTCGCATTGCCGGACTTCCAGAGGGAGCGATTGACTGCCATGGGGTTCGCCCCCTTCCTGAGTATTGAGGTGTGTCGCTTCGACGCAGCTCTGCTCTATGCCCTGCACGACCGCTGGGATCCAGTGAGTCGTACGTTCTTATTCCCGTGGGGGCACATGGTTCCCACATTGGAGGATGTGGCCAGGCTCACTGGCCTACGCGTGCACGGGTCGCCGGTCAGCGGGACTACTTTTCCTGACTACCGGGGGATGGCTCGGGAGCTGCTTGGCCTACAGCTGCGGCGCCCCGAGAGGCAGTCGACCCTCCTTCCCCGGGCTGCTCTCCAGGACAGCCTGGGTCTTCAACAAGCTGGCGTTGCAGTGGGCGAGCGACCAGAGGAGCATTTGGAGCGGCTTGTGGGGCTGGCGAGACCGAGGGTTGCCGCGGGACCGGGACCTGAGGCAGACAGAGTACTACGGCGGTTTCTGATGCTGATGTTCGGGCGGCTTCTCTTCTCCACTCGGGCAGATGTGATGAGCTGCCGCTTCCTCCCTTTTCTCCAGGAGCTTGAGCATGTATGTGACTATGCTTGGGGAGCGGCAGTCCTTGCCTTCCTTTTTGACACCCTTAGTTCGACGGCGCATCGGACGATGCTTGGGGGCTTCTCCCCCTTACTCCAGGTGCGACTCTCTTCTCTAGTTTTAATTATGCAACCCTATATGCTTACTAAATGCTGACACGACTTTGTGGTACAGGTGTGGGCCTACGTGCGCCTACGTGGGTTGGGGAGAGGCGAGGAGACCCGCCCTGGGCTCCTACCGATAGCGCGGAGGTGGACAGCACCTCGAGAAATGATGGCCTTGAGGAGGCAGGTCCGGGCGCTGCAGGACGACCTGGACACTCTACCGTACGCCTCGGTATGCTTCTAGACTCAGACTCTTTAAACACATGTTATCCTGATGATGCTGATGCAGTTTCCTATTCTTTGCAGGTACGGTGGACTCCTTACATGGAGGAGAGCCTGGAGGGCCAGCCGTGGGTGACCGAGGCCTTGGCCTTCTCTGGCCGGGACGTGTGGCTTCACTGCATGAATGTGGTGGAGCCACTGCACTTCAGGTTGGTGATGAGGACCATGGGGGTCTATCAGCCGGCCGTAGAGTTTCCTGTGCCCGAGAAGGCGGTGGAACGGGTGTCGAGGACGACCCGGGGACTCCGCGAGGCATATGACTCGACAGCGAGGAACGCCAAGCAGGTGGCCGACTGGGCTGCACGAGGGCGAGTGGTGACCGCCCGGGCAGAGAGCGACAGCGCGTACTACACTGCGTACGCACGGCACTACCGGGACCAGGTGTTCCGAGGCGCCCACCGACCGGTATGACTTCTAAACTTAAACTTTTGTCTATTATGCTTATGATTCTTATATGATGATGCACTGACACATGGACTTCTAAAATGCAGGTTGATCCCGCAGGACGAGTGGCAGAGTTGCAGGGACTCCTGCATTCCACCATCCTGGAGAGAGACGAGGCCAGATAGGCCCTGGCCCTACTGGTGAGTTTCCTAAACCTTAGACCTTTTAAACTATGCAGTTCTATATGATTATGCTCATGCCTATAGCTGACCTGGAGTGTTTGGATGCAGCGCGCCGAGGGTGTTCAGAGGGCGGGACCAGACGCTCCTTCTTCGTCCTCCGTCCAGACCCCAGCTGACCGAGCCGAGCGGGATGCGGACTTCACTCGGATGGTAGAGCGGGCCAAAGCGGCCGAGGTGGCACTCGTGGAGAGGGTACGCAACTCTAAACTTCCTCCTGCTCATTTATGCTTATGAAATGTATGAAATGTGACCAACTGATAGTGATATGTGAATGCAGACGTCTGAGCTGACTCGCCTCCAGGCGGAGCTGGAGCGGAGCCGGGTGGCGGCTTTGGAGGAGGTAGTCCGGGTGCGAGAAGAGGCTGCGCGGAGCCGACCAGCGGACGCAGTGGAGACGGTACTCCTCCGGGCCGAGCTAGAGCGACTACGGGCCGGTGCGACCGAGGCGGACCGTTACCGGGCAGAGGCCGAGCGCTACAGGAGTGAGGCAGAGCATGCCCGTCTACAGGTTGCCCGGCTGGAGGGCAAGGTGGAGGGTATGAAGGAGGCGAGCAGGGAGCGCAGCAGGGCGACTGCGAGTGGCAGCCACGGCACCCACGGCTCTGTGAGGAGTTACTTCACTAGTTCCTCCGGCCATCGGAGGAACGAGGAGGAGGAGCGACGCTGGCGACGGCGTGATGAGGCGACCTCAGCGATGCCTCCCCCAAAGAGGCATGAGGGCGGTGGAGACAGCGACGGGGGCCAGGGAGGGGGAGCTGCTTGACTGGTTGTACTGGGCCGGTCTTTGTACATGATGTGACATGATTAGTGATGTGCCTATCTTTGTTTTCGTTTTTTTTGTGTGGATGAATGTATGCATGAGTGGGCGAAATGAGTTTGAGGAGCGACGCACACGCCGACTTGAGTGAGATGAGCGGTGCATACGCCGACTTGAGTGAGATGAGTGACGCACACGACGACTTGAGTGAGATGAGTGACGCACACGCCGACTTGAGTGAGATGAGAGCGCACACGCCGACTTGAGTGAGATGAGAGCACACACGCCGACTTGAGTGAGATGAGAACTCTAAATGATGGAGACATGAATGCAGCAGGTTAATTGGGGGGGAAGAGCATATGGACGGTTCTACCCTAGCCGCTCGCAGATAAGAACGGCTCTCTAAAGACCGCTTAAGTTTGTTGGAATGGTTCCATGAAAATCGTAGGAATGCTGGGACGGTGGATTTAGGGCCGCACAAGCTACCGGGCTCGAGCTTTCCCAGAGGGAAGAACAGTTGATGTTGGGCCGTATATTGGATGGAATAATCATTCAAATGATGGAGACATGAATGCAGCAGGTTAATTGGGGGGTAGAGCATATGGACGATTCTACCCTAGCCGCTCGCAGATAAGAACGGCTCTCTAAGGACCGCTTAAGTTTGTTGGAACGGTTCCATGAAAACCGTAGGAATGCTGGGACGGTGGACTTAGGGCCGCACAAGCTACCGGGCTCGAGCTTTTCAGAGGGAAGAACGGTTGATGTTGGGCCGTATATTGGATGGACGGTCTATCGTAAGACCGTCCAATCCAACATCCGATTTTGCCCGAACGGGGACTCCTGCAGAGTCCCCAGCCCGAAGGCAAGGTGCTTTGTTCTTATCACAACCTTATCTAAACCCGTCCTAGACCTATCTGGGCCTAATCCTAAGAGGCTTAGGCTTCCTAATGAACCATATAAGTAGTGGGGAGGCCTGAACCCTCAACTCACTCATCCTCCCTTTCCCGAAGCCTAAAACCTTTGATTCTCGTCATCTCAACATGAAGAGGGCTTATGATGGAAGTCCCGCGGAGGGCGCATCGTTTGAAGGACTGCGGGCGGCTAGAAAGGAGCGGGAAGTGATCCAACGGCTAAGCTTGATTCCTCGACATCTCAGCGCCACCCCTATGAGAGAGGTAAGTTTGGTCAGAATATGTTTAAAGTCCATCTTTCAATTTCCTCTTATCTCTCTTTATGCCCCTTGCTTTCTCCTTCTTTTCAGCTTCTTCCTGGCCCGAGGCGCTTTTCTAGTTTAAAGTGGGTGGCTCCCATGGTCCGTGCATTGCCCCTCGGGGTGACTCACCTTCTCAAATCCTGGCACCTACACTCCCTCCTAGTTTTAGGTCAGAATTACCCCAAACTTTCTTTAGACTGGCATAGTATCTCTGCTCTGATGGAGATTTGGCACCCTCAGACTCACACTTTCTTCTTCCCATCTTTTGAGGCCACTCTCTTGCTAGAGGAGGTAGAGACATACTTCGGGCTCCCTAGGTCCGAGGTGGGGGAGGAGGACTTGATGTGCCATACCGTTGCCCCTATAGACCCAAAACTCATCTTAGGGGGGTTCATACCAGATAGCGGGGATGTTCGCACCTTTGTAGGTCCTCGCCATATCCACCTTCTTCCTCTGAGCCAGTGGGTAGTGGAGCATTGCCGGAATAAGTGCGGGTGGGTTGAAGCCATAGCCAAAGCTGCGTCCATCTGCCTATGCGGGGCCATCCTTTTCCCTTCAGCCGACCATGTCCTAGAGATTCCTTTACTCAGTACCATCAGTGGCCTTTGGCAGGGGCTTTCCATCTCTCAGGCTGTCTTAGCTTACCTGTACGAGGGTCTTACTTCAGCAGCCTTAGGAGGTCCCCTCTTTGGTTCAATGATCCTATTGGAGTGCTGGATGGGAGTTAGGATGAAGTTTAATCTGAGGGAGGACATTACTTCAGTTAGCAGGATCTTTGGAGCCATCCCCTTTACTTCATAGGGGGCGCCTTCAGGTTTTCTCCACAGGTTGAGTGCAGGACGGCTGAGCTGAAGACCAGGGACGAGTGGCGCCCGTACATCATCAGGCTGCCCCTGGATAGGTTCGTGATGCGCCCGGACTTCCTCCATGACACCACCATCAGGCTACCGAGGAGAGCTGGCTTGGACTTGAGGCTTGTGAGCGACACTACCTTAGCGATGTACAGCCCACACAGATGCTACCTGCAGATTGGACTACCCCGGACGGTGCAACCTACGCTACCCCACCTTCCCATGCTACAGGCACGGAGGATCGGGACAGAGGAGGACGAGCAGGCGGTCAGGAGCGCGTTGATTATGTGGGAGGTGAGCAGGGTGCGTACCCTACCAGCGGAGGTCGAGGAGGTTCCAGAGACTCGACAGGCTTATCTTAGGGAGTTGAGAGAGATACGTCCTCGCGGGGATGCCCAGCGGCGGACTGAGTGATTTCCTTTTGTTTTTATGATGATATGAGATAGGATTTTACATTCGGACAACTTGATATATGACATGAATAAGATTTGATGGGATTGAGTTTGAGCTTTGTAATATGATTATGAGGTGATGTGATTGCATAGGCCAACGCGAGGATTGAACATTCATGTGGTCCCGAGCCAATTGTCCTTCCAACCTGCCCCTGCACACATGCAAACGTGAAACAGATTAAATCTATTTTAGGCTCCGCCCCTTGCCTACAGCAAGTTAGGAGATGACCCTTTCTTGACTTTTGGTCAAGGGGGTTGAGCCTTATTAAACATGCAAATATCAAAGTGCTAGAAAATGCAGATGAATGCAAGAAGGAAACATGTAAACGTGATTTTTGTTGGATTTTGAAATATTTGATTTTTATTAGATTTGAGATATTTGATTTTGTTAGATTTTGAAATATTTGATTTTTTTGGGTTTTGAAATATTTGATTTTTTTGGGTTTTGAAATATTCGATTTTTTTTTTAGGTTTTGAAGTATTCGATTTTTTTTGGTTTTGAAACCAGCCCGGGTCTCAATAACAGGGACCTTCTCGTCTTGCTACGGAATTCCAAGGCTCAGCGCGTGCAGGAAGGGGGACTGCCCGTGATCGGAGTCAACTTTGCTCGACGGTGCCTCTGCTGAGGCCATACCCGGGGTGGGATTCATTCCGTGGGAAAGTAAAAAAGATTGAGTAGAAAGGTCGACGATAGGTGTAGAGGTTTTTAGGGCTTGAGTTCTTTTCCAGGACACCCCCTTTTCAAGGAATCTGGTCTGTTGCGTCGGGGCTTTGTATCCGTTATCGAACCTTCACCCGCTCTAGGCACGCATGCGACCGGGCTCATAACGTCCCGCGGGGAAACTGTACTGCCACTCTTGCCATGCCTAGTTGCATCCTTTGGGCTTTGTACTTTCGGCTTTATCTTTTGACTTTGCCCCTGTTCTCTTCTCCTTTTTCTTTTTTTTCCTCTTTTTTTTTTGCTTCCCTTTTCTTTCTCTTCCCCTTCTTATTTTTCTTTTGCGGAGTGAGGTCTTAACGGATTGCCCCTATTTGAGACCTCTTTTAACAGGGAATTTGGGTCAGTTCTCGCCCCCTTATTCACCACTTGCCCCTATCTTCAACCAAGAGAGAGGAAATACAAGGATTTCCACCTTCCCCGAGCATGGCCAAAGGAGAAACGGTGTCGGGTAGCATGAGAGAATACCGCACCACGGGGTCGTGTAGTGTGTGAGGTGCTGGACCTGGGTCCTCCTTTTACAATTTGGTGGGGGATGCCCTGCCATCGAGCCGTTCGCTGGTTTTTTTTTTTTTTTTATGGATGAAAACGCTTTAAATACAGCCCATTCCATGGGTTTGGCAATTCTTCCCCCTCCGAGTTAATTAGACGATACGCATTGCCCGGATAGGCTTCTTTGATTAC